>CM019825.1:74501283-75101283 GCA_009763385.1 Coix lacryma-jobi var. lacryma-jobi
GTCATTGAGTTACCATTGCTTGGGGTAGGTTCTTGTGGCGCTCTTGTGGAGAGCTCGGTGTGTGATACCGATTAGCCACCGAACCACGAAGCCTTGGTCGACACAACGAGGACGTAGCGTGCCGGCAAGCACGTGAACCTCGGGGATAAATCTCGTGTTCATATTGTGTCCCTTGGTGATTGGCATTCCATTGTGATATCAATTATCTTCACTTGCCCGGTTCGGTAAAATCACACTACCACTCTCTTGTATTCCTTTGTTCATACTTGTTATAGAGTAACTTGTTTCCCTTGTTAATAATAGTAGTAGCTTTGCTAGTATAGCTAGTTTAGTTTTGCTAGCTCTCTTGTGTAGCTCACTAGTTTAGTAAAGTAGTGACTTAGTCCTTGTGTGCCCTAGAGATCATAATTAACTAGACTTGCAAATAGGTGGCTTGCATTTGACATAGAGCTAGAGCAACCGCATTTATCGCTTTGTTATTGTCTAACAAATTGCTCTAGTGCTTTGTAGAATTTTAAATTAGGCTATTCACCCCCCCCCCCTCTAGCCAATTAGGACCTTTCAGCGGGGAGCTCTCGCGCGGCGCGCGGCTGCCTGCGGCCGGCATCTGCCGCGCTGTCCGCGGCCGTAGGGGACAGAGTGGTGGGTTAGGGGATGGCGAGTCACCCCGGCGGTAGGTAGGATGACCGGAGATGTCGAGCGCTTAGCGCTGGCCTCGGCAACACGGACGCGGCAGCCGGGCTCGGCGAGGCTGACTCGGCGTTGGCGGAGGAGGGGACCGGAATTCGAGCGCTTAGCGCTGGCCTCGGGCGACACGGACGCGGGTCAGCCGGGCTCGGCGAGGCTGAGGCGCGCCGTCGTCGGCCGGGCCCCCTTGCTTAAAAGCTCGCACAGAGACGTTACCCATTCCCAAATCTACCCCCTTTCAGAAATTTTGAAATTACTCCCAAAACTTGAACTACACAAAGAAAACTCAAAACACCAAAGTTGCTCAAAACTTTGAGACCTACAACTTTGTCAACATAAACTTTTTCTGAAACTCAATATTTTTGAGATAATTTTGAAACCTAAAAGGGGACAAAATTGAAGTTTCAAAGAATTTGAAATTACTTCTGATTTTGTATTGAAACTTGAAAATCTGCAACACCAAAGTTGTTTCTCTTGACAAGATCTACAACTTTGCTAAAAGGACCAACCTCAAATTTTGAATAGTTTTTGAATTAGAGATAGAGGGTAAAACTAGAGTTTGGAAATTTAGGTTTTTTCAAAAGGGATTTAATTCTATTTCTGATTTGAACTTTGATCAACACAACAAAACATCAGGGCACTCAACTGAACAAGATTCACACAAAGCTAGACACAGAGATGAAATTACCATTTTGCCCTTATAGGAAGATTTGGACCTTTAGGGTTTTTGAAAAAGAGATCACTACAAGTCACTCCAGAAAAAGGTAAATGCAAAACAAGCATTAGGCAAACAAATGCATGGCAAGGATGATTAATGACTAAAGATGATAACATGTCAGGTTAATTACATATTAATCACCAGAGTGTTTACATGAGCTTTTCCACTTTGTCCTAGAGCATATAATTTTCATCTTCTAATTGAGAAACACAAGATAGAGAGTTAATAGTACAGGTTTGCTCAATTGACAAGTTTTCACACCTTTCAACCAAAGTAGCATGAGAGCACTTAAGCTTTTCATGCCTTTTGGTCAACTTCTCCAAGCATTTGATCTTTTCGATGAGAAAATCTTCTTGCTTGTGAAGTGCTTCTTCTTGCTCATCAATTTTCTCTATGAGCTTGAGCAACATCAACTTGTCTTTCTTGCTTAGGCGTGCAAGGAGTGGATCAAGCTCATCATCATCTCATCACTCTCATCTTCACTTTCACTTTCACTTGAACTCTCACTCTCAATTTCCACATTCTACTCTTTCTTTGCCATGAGACCCATATGAGAAGTGGCATAGAGAGTTGAGCATCTCGGTGAAGTGGACTCATCATTTGGCCTCCACCGATCACACTCTTCTTCTTCCTTAAAAATGTTAGTCTCACAAGAACTAGAGGAAGTAGAAGTACCATATGTAAAAGCATATGTTGGTGTGAGAGTGGATGAGTCATGATCACCTAGACCTTTTGAGGATCACTTGAGGCTCTTTATTTTTGGTGAAGTTGAGCACTCCTCAAATGATTCCTCTAATGAGAGCAAACTCTCATCACATTTGGACTTATCATATCTTTCTTTGAGTGTGGTCCAAATAAGATGAGCATCCTCAAGTGGTTCACCATCTCCAAATATGACGGCATCAAGTACATCTTCACTCAAGGCACTAAATAAGACATTAGTAGCTTGAGCATTGAGTTGTAAGCATTTCACTTCCTCTCTAGTTAGATAGTCCAAATCATCACTAGGAGGTGAAATGCTCACATCTACAATCTGCTCGAGTTGAGGACCCATGGCCCTAAAAACATCAAGTATACTAGCAGACCAAGATGTATAATTTGAGCCATCTAAGAGTAGAAGCTCTAAAGAAACCTCCTCACTTGTCGACATCATCTCTCAAGGCGGTTAAGCCCGTAATTGAGAGCCTAGGCTCTGATACCAATTGAAAGGACCTTGATGTCGCCTAGAGGGGGGGTGAATAGGCCTGTTAAAATCACAGCTCAAAACTTTGTTAGTGATGCCCGGCACTACCGCCCTGAGCCCGGCACTACCGCACCCCGGCACTACTGGCCTCAACTCGGTACTACCGCTCCAACAAACTGCCCGAGCCTGCAATTCAAAAACTAGCCACATGAAACCAGTTCTATATGAATAGAAGTGTTGCTCTTGGTTTCCTGAACCTGTAGAACCAACTCAACCAAGCCAAATATGTTGTATGAATTAGATCGGGGCCAAATCCTAGAATCAATCACAAGCTCACAAGTATGGTGAATGAACACAAGTAAATACAAGAGACAAGTGATTTATCCTGTGGTTCAGCTCGCCACCAAGGCTTGCCTACCTCCACGTTGTTGAGGATGACCACTTAGGTTAAGAGCTTTGCAACTCTTCCTCGGTCTCAAGTCAAGGAACCAAATCCTGAAGTGAGGAGTAATTCCACTAGCTCCACAAGAGGATCACAAACTTCCGCTGCTCACCACAAGCACGGGAGCTCGCCGGGCGACGCCTAGCCGTCTAGGAGGCTTCACCTCCAAGAGTAAAAGATGCACAACGAAGATCGACGAAGCCCGACAAGTGCTCAAGGTTTGGAAGGCTCTAATATGCTCTCTAGCTCTTAATCACATAGCCCCAACACTTAATCATGCACTAAGCATGTCACTCTCACAAGAGAGAGTTGGGGAGAGCTCTCAAATGGCTTGGGATGTGTTAGAAGTGTTTGGGCACCAGCAGCCAGCACTGGAGGTGTGGGGTGGGTATATATACCCTCCACTTTCCAAACTAGTCGTTAGAGGTCAAAAACTAGCCGTTACTGGCTGTACAGGCCCGGCACAGACGCACTTAGCCCGGCACTGCCGGGGAGCGACACTGCCTCTCGACAGAGCGGCACTGCCGCAGCTCCCTGAGACAGCACAGGTGACCTCACGAAAAACGCCATAACTTTTTACTCCGAACTCTGATTTTAGTGATCTTGGACATTTTGGAAAGCTCATTTCGAGGGCTATCTAACCATGCAGAGAACAAGCCCAAGATCAACAAGTGCAGGTGCAGTGCTAAGTGTTTTCTCTCATGTTAGCACTCGGGTTCGGTTAGTTTGAGCACTTGAGACTTGTCTATGATTCGTATTGCATCCCCTTGATAGTACGACATAACTATACTCAAGATAAAGAAAATATAACCATTTTAACCACTTGAGTCTTCAATGTCTTTATATGCCATTTTTTCTTGATATCACTTCAAAAGGGTTTGCAATCATCTTTGTCTCCTTTCTTGAGCAAGCACACTTGAGCATGTGACTTGAACCATTTCCACACATATGAGTTCAATCCATGGCTTCAAGTCACTTCCACTAATGATTTGATCCTTAACATAATATGACTCCTCATAGCTTGATTAGTACCTCGACTCAATGCAAGTACTCTCTTCTTCACCCTAGCCATAGTACTTCGGTCTCCTTGACCTTCACAGTCGCTTAGTACCTCGAAGCCCTTTCCTTGCTATCTTCACCGTATCAAGCCATACTCAAGTCACATCATATTGAGCATCTAGTGAAAACCATTTCTTCAATATTGTGATCCTTGCTTGAACATCTTAAGATATGAATGTTGAAATCAATCAAGCTTTAGTTTGACTCACATAGAGACATATATGGATCATCATTAATAGGGTCAAGCCAATTCACGACTCCTTATATCCTCTCCTTTTGGCTTGACACTCAACACTCACTTCAATCTCCATCTTCATACTTATAGCTTGATCAAATCAATGCAAAGTGATTCTCCAAATATTTATCCATACAAGCAAACCAATGTAGAGATGACATATATCCAATATGAGTTAAGTCTTTGTCATTTGACCTTTGCTTGGCATTTACTCCTTATGCATTCTTGATTCATTCTTCAACCTTGATCAAAGCTAGTTTTACTATCAAACCGCTTCTTGCTCATGAAAAGCAACCCTTGTTGAGACCTTCCCGAAATCATCAATCATTTTCTCACTTGTCATTTGCCAAATACGCTTGCTTTCTCATGATGTCATGATATCCCACAACATAGAAGTCATATCATCAACTCTATTTGCATTGTTGTCTTTTGCTTGAACAAGATTGTTTCCATGATCTTCCAATACAACAATACACAATTTTGGCCTTCATTTCAATACTATGTGGAATACCATCAAGTTTGCTTTTCTTGTTGAACCTTTGATACACTTAGCAAACTTGTTAGACCTTTAATTATGTTGTCACTCAATTCACCAAAACCCACTAAGGGCTAGATGCACTTACAATATTTCTATGCTTTCACTCATAAGATTTTATGCATAGACGGAAGCACATAAGAATATCCTAATGTGCCAAAACATAAATTTTAATTTTTTTCAAAAATATATTCACAATGGATCTTGAATTGTGCACAAAAATATTAGGGGTTCAATGGTGAAAATTGTTTTTGAATCGGATGTTTCGTTGAAGAATTATCGCGAAAAAATGGAAAATATTAGAGTGGATGTGTGCATGTCAGCATGTGTCAGCCTGTGTCAGCAGCATGCGTCAGTCCATGTCAGGTGGAAGGCCAGCTCACCGAGATGTTTTTATGCAGCAATGAATTGGTTTTCATTCACCCAACCACTAGTTTCTATGCATTGTTGCAACAAAAATATTTTTACGCAGTCTAACCTGAGAATTTACGTTTCCAGGTTGTTGGGGTTGGGAGAGGTCCCTCCACCTGCACGTGTCAGCACCTAATTCCACCCGTGCACGTCAGCTCCTAGGATGGTCCGCTGCGCACATCAGCACCTGGATGGTTGGGCTGCCTAGGGGGAGGTTGGCTGGGGTGAAAGCCCTGGGCTCCCAATAGTAGGACCCTATATATATATATATATATATATATATATATATATATGTAATCGAGTCTGTGTTTAATGGAGTAGTCGGTCTTTGAAAATCCCTGCTGTTCTTTGGTCTGGTCTCACGAGATGAGCGTCTACGCTAGGGACCCTATAGGAGAAACCTCTGCGTGTGTTTTGTTCTTGTTTAGCCTGAGTCTGGCGCCTGTGAGAACCCTTGTTGCGCGTAGAGAAGTGTTCCCTTCGGGTGGAACTGCCTGGGGAGACGGTGGTTGCTCGTCGAAGTGTGTTCTGGCTGGGGAATATTGGGGAAAGGCTGTCCGTTCCTTTGAATATCGGCTCGAGAGAAGTATGGCGAGTACCGAGTAGGACTCACACACCCGAAGCACGCACGAGTCTGTCGTCTTGCAGGCCTCGCAAGCCTCCGAGATCCTGTACACACGCATATCATATACAGAAAATATACTCAGCATATACTGAAGCATACCTGAGTAATAAATATCTGGTACTAATACACAGATACTGTATTTTACCCTATATACCAAAAATTATATACTCTGAATATAAGTATAGCTGCTTTGATATCCCTGGTATATTCATATCAATATTACTAGTTATTCTGGGTTTTATCCATATCTATGTTGCCATCGGATTTGACATCATCTTCAAATAACTTGTATATATCATCATATTCTTTTTTTCATTTTATCAAAAGTTTCCTTTATTTCTTCTCTGACTTCTTCTAATATTTCTTGTTTTATTTCCCTTTTCCATATTGGATGTATTTTGTCGAATTTTTCTCCAAGCTTTTGGGAAATGAATTCTTCATTCAGAGGCTCTCTTGTTTTGACCAATATTTCTTTGTATGATCCTTTTGAGGAGGATCTTTCTTCTTTTACTGTATTGGGTGTGGTATTTGCCATGCTTATATTTTGATTTATTTTTTGGCGTTGGATATATTCTTTTGCTGCAGGTTCTATATAGTAGTTAAGACTGCATCCTATTCTTGCCTGAGTTAAGGCTTTATTTATATCAAAATATTTTTTCCAAGAAAGTCCTTCTCTGGTTTCCATTTTCATAGCGACTAATTTTTCGAATGTAACATATAATCCTGGCCTTTCTCCATTAAATAACAAATATAAAGGCCTTCTTGCTAGTGGTCTTATATTTGTAGCGGGCTTTTGCATATCATTTATGGTTTCAAAATATTCAGCTAAGCTATTTAATATTGAAAGCATATAACCTTTATCTTCTCTTTTATTATTATATTGATACCAGAAATTATCTAATATGCATTCTTGAACCTCATCTAAGATAATATGATCATTTTTAGGTTTGAATTTAAAGGTATTTGGTGGGAACACCTTTAGCTTATTATCTTGTCCGAAGGTAAAATATTCAGTGCCACCAAAGCCCATTGCTTTCTTCATTCCTGTAATATAGAGGCACGATAAAATATATCAGGCAAATTGTTATCCTTGCCTTTAATATGCTCAAAGACTACTTTATAACCATTTCCTGTAATAATATCTTCAAAGAGAACCCATCTTCTAGTGGAACTCTTCTTGCTATTAATTTGATTATAATATCTACATATTGCCTCACAATCTGTTCGGACCGTAAATTCTTTGAAACCTAAATATAACCTAAAGGCATTTATTGCATGAACAACCGCAAGTATTTCTCTATCGATATTGTTAACTGTTTTTAGTTTGTAGCTTCCTGAGGCATATCTGCATATCTTTTCTTCAGTTTTTGCAGAATATTTATTAGGCTTTTGTTTTAAAATAGCTCCCCATCCTAACTTAGATGCATCTGTTTCTATGATGAAATAATAATTATCTAGTGGTAATTCTAATGGTTTTAGGTTTTTAACTTTTTCCTTTATGATTTGGACTAATTTTATATCTTCAGAATTGAAATACTTTTGACCATTTTTCCTTAATTTAGCATATAAAGGACCAGCAAGTTTTGCTAGGCTGTCTATATAATTTCTTGCATAGTTGACAATTCCTAGAAATTGCTGTAAAACCTTTCTATCTTCCATTTTATCAGGAAATTGTAAGATCTTTTTAGCAATATGTTCTTGTAAATATATTTTTCCTTCTCCTATTTCATGACCTAAGAAATTAATTTTCTCCTTGCATATATCCATTTTCTTTTTAGATAATATTAACCCATTTTGTTCTACCTTTCTAAAGAAAGCTTCGAGATGAGAGATATGCTCTTTGTAGGATTTTGAGAATATTAATAAGTCATCAACATAGACTAATATAAAATTTTGGTATTCGTTAAATATGTTTTGCATTTTCCTTTGGAATAATGCTGGTGCATTTTTTAATCCTAATGGCATTACAAGCCATTCATAATGACCTTGAGGACATGTGAATGTCGTCCAAGGTATAGATTCTTCTGCCATTTTAACTTGCCAAAATCCAGCTTTTAAATCAAACTTAGAAAAATATTTGCTACCTTGTATTCTATTCAGCCATTCTTGTTTGTTAGGAATATTATATGCATCATCTATCGTATTATCATTAAGTCTTTTATAGTTGATAACCATTCTAGATTTTCCTCTTACTTCCTCCGTATGATTTCTTACTATGAAGGCAGTGGATCTATGTTGGCTTTTACTTTCTCTGATTGCTCCTAGTTTTAATAATTCTTCTACATGCATTTTAAATTCTTCAATATCTTTAGGGGTAGCTTCTATTGGACATGCTTTAATTATATAGTCTGGATTTATAATATTTATTTTGCATATAATAGGGTTCCTATCCCAATATTTCATGGGTATTTCTCCAATAATTTGTATATCTTCTAGTCTTCTCACAATTTTATCTATATCATTTTTGGACTTTATATCTCTGTACCAATTTGGAGCGAATGATTGTAGCCCAATGCACTCTATACAAGTATTTTCTATATGATATATCTCTAGGTCAGCACTAAGTTCTTCTTCAGAATTTATTTCAGTAATTTTCACATTAGAACTATTTTTAATAGCTTTGTTATATGTCTCTAGAGATTTCTTTTGCTTATATATTTCAGAAATATACGGCATATTATCTTGGTAAGGAACAAACGTAACACCTGCTTCATGTATAATAGTAGTTTGTAGAGAATTTTGCAAAAACCTTAGGCCTAGAATCATATCATCATTTATCATGGATAGGTCTCTAATTGTAATTTCATCTATAATATATTTGGTACCATTTATATATGCTTCTATATTGTATGCTAATTGATTATGTAGCTTCTTTGTGCCCGACATATCTGTTGATATTTCGGCTTTATTATCAGATATGGTTTCAACAATTTCTGGACATTTTGCAAAATATTTATCATGAATGATATTCTTCGTACAACCGGTATCTAGTAATGCTAATATTTTATAGGTAATATTTGGCTTCAATATTATTTTTATTGGTATTCTAATCCCTAATATTTCTCTAAAGGGTAATCTGACGATATCATATCTTCAACCTTATTGCCTATAGTATGCTGGTTTTGTATATACTTTTGGACTATTAAGCCTTTCCAGATGCTAAGTACATTAGGCCAGTCTATGGGGTCATGAGCAGCTAAATTTAATATTGCACCATCACTCGTTGAGTTTTGGAATTTTACAGCCCTTTCAAATCCTCTACATTTATTTCCCATATATTTATATTGTCCAGGAATATATGTGGGTTGAAATGGTTCTTGTTCAGGTGGCCATCTCCCTGCCCTTCTTGTGGGTCTTTCATTTTCTCCTTCATTTTTCATTGAGGTTTCACCGGTTTCACCGGTTTGAGCTCTCCTCCTCTTTAAACTCCCCATTTCTACTTCCATAGCTTCCATTGAGTTATTCAAATTATATATGTTTTCATCATCTAAGTCACTATATAATTCGGCCTTATTAAGGCTATTATTTTGGGATAATGATACTTCTTCTGTTTCTTCTTCTTCTTCAAAGCTTTCTAACAAAAGATTATTATTTATATCCCATTGTTCTTCTTCACTTATAATATTAGAGGTACTTATATCTGATGTAATATTTGTTTTATTGATAACTATTTTCCTAGGAGTGGTCATATTATTCTCTATATTATTGTTCTTAATTATTTTTTCTTCTTCTTTAGATTTATTTTTGGCTATCATAATTTCTTTTTGCTTTCTTTGTAATCTTGCTATTTCTCTAATATAATATAACTCTTTTTCTCTTATTTTAGGCCATTCCATAGTCATAGAATGTTTATATTCCCACTCTATATGCTTTAAGTTTTGTTGCCAGTGAGCAATTTCTTCTTCTATATTTGTTATTTTCATACATTCAGTTATTCTTTTATTATTTCCAGTAGGTATATCGGGCTCATCTAATGCTGCAGATTTATAATTTGTAAACCTAATACTACAAGCTCCTTCACAATTTTGGTAACTAATATAATTTTCTGGTTGCTTTAACTCTTTCTTTTCTATTAAACTACTTATATTCCATTCTTCTCCTGCTCTTTCTTCAGAACTTATTTTAAGAGGACTCATAAACTTTATGCCTTTAGATTGCATACTTTCTATAACATCACTGACATTTACCGCGTATAACATCACGGAGCTGATAATGGTATTATCAGTTGTGAGGCCGGGAGGACGCCTACACCTCACCTCACATGGAATATATTGAAGGAATATATTAATCAATATCAGTGCTAATGATCGTCGTTAACCCCTCATGATGGTGATGATGATGCTGCGTGCCTTGGGACTTGCTCCTCGCTTGTTCCCTAGGCAGCAGTAGCACTCATGATGCTGATGGTGGTGATGATGCTGCGTGCCTTGGGACTTGCTCCTCGCTTGTTCCCTAGGCAGTAGTATAATGGTGTGTGATGCCCGCGGGACTTGCTCCCTGCTGAGTCCCGAGGCGTCAGCCTCAAAAGCATCGGCGATGCTCATCCATGGCCGTGCTGATCTACCTGCGCGAGGCGGTGCGCGCAGCTGTGAGATACAAGACGCCACAGCAGTGTGCCTGGAGACGGCTGGCGAGCATGACGAACGGCGGTGCGTTGGTGCTGCTGGAGCTCGATGGCGGTCCCTGACGTGTCCAAGAATAAAGCTGGTGGTGCTCCTATAAAGCCTTCGCCGGAGAGAAGACCAAGACACGAGCGGAAAACACGAGCAGAAAGGAAGCGAACCAGAGGCAGAGCCTCAGTGAGCAGAGAGTTCACCACACCCACCTGTAGCCTCTCACCCACCTTGTAGCATAGCAGTAGCGAGCGTGAGCGGGTGCCTCGCCTGTCCCGAGGTAAGCTTGTGCTCCGTCCGTCCGGGGCTTTCCGAAAGGGAAAGCCGTATGTAATCGAGTCTGTGTTTAATGGAGTAGTCGGTCTTTGAAAATCCCTGCTGTTCTTTGGTCTGGTCTCACGAGATGAGCGTCTACGCTAGGGACCCTATAGGAGAAACCTCTGCGTGTGTTTTGTTCTCGTTTAGCCTGAGTCTGGCGCCTGTGAGAACCCTTGTTGCGCGTAGAGAAGTGTTCCCTTCGGGTGGAACTGCCTGGGGAGACGGTGGTTGCTCGTCGAAGTGTGTTCTGGCTGGGGAATATTGGGGAAAGGCTGTCCGTTCCTTTGAATATCGGCTCGAGAGAAGTATGGCGAGTACCGAGTAGGACTCACACACCCGAAGCACGCACGAGTCTGTCGTCTTGCACACCCGAAGCACGCACGAGTCTGTCGTCTTGCAGGCCTCGCAAGCCTCCGAGATCCTGTACACACGCATATCATATACAGAAAATATACTCAGCATATACTGAAGCATACCTGAGTAATAAATATCTGGTACTAATACACAGATACTGTATTTTACCCTATATACCAAAAATTATATACTCTGAATATAAGTATAGCTGCTTTGATATCCCTGGTATCAGAGACAGGTTGTCAATCATTGAAAGATTAAAATATCTTAATTTAGAGGTGAATACAGGAAAGTTGGTGAATACAAAAGAAAATATTAACATAAGGTGCAGAATACTATGGAAGAATCCAGTTTAAACTATGAGATCAGTGAGTGGAATAAGAAATTAAAACAAGTACAAGGTGAATATTTTACTAATATGATAAAAGATTGGCCCATAATAAGAGAAAAAGAATTATTTGTAATCAGAGGAATAGAAAAACTAAAAAAGATTCAGAGAAATAATATATTAAAAGAACAATTTGGTGTCACACCTAAAGCATTAAAGAAGACCATAATTAATACAAATCATAATCTGGTCACTACAAAAATAAATAAAGTAAGCCAGAATAAAACTAGTACTATGCCAAACACATGTAACATGAATATAGTACCGTCCACAAATAATATACCACATAAGGAAGAAAGAAAGGAGTTAATTGATAAACCACTCATTAAAGGTTACGAAGAGTTATATAATAATATAAGTGAAAATGAATTAGAATTATATAATAGTATAAATGAAGAAGAATTAGATTTAATTGAAGGAATGGCAACTGAGTTAATGAACCAAGTAGAATGTAATCATGATTGGATTAGAGGAAAGGGTGACTATAATATTAAGTGTGCATACTGCATCTACTACCCAAGTCAAGACAATAGATGCACATGCAATATTTGTTTAAAACAAGCCTGTGTTTCCTGTCTTGAATCAACAAACCAAAAATGGAGACAAGAAGTAGAAATAGAACCTGAAGATAGAATCTTGTCTAGTAGAGTTAGAATTCTAGAAAACAGAGTCAACTCTCTAGAAACAGAATTAGAAGAAATAAAATATATGCTAGCTCAAAATAAAACCCCTGTAGTTACAGAATCAGGTAAAGATAATATTGGTAGCACTGAGCTTAAAGACCAAATGGTAACTATAAAGGACAAAAAAGGTGACAAAGTAATTCAGTTAAAGGATGCAATTACAAGCTTTGGAAATAGATATATCGTCAGATTACCCTTTAGAGAAATATTAGGGATTAGAATACCAATAAAAATAATATTGAAGCCAAATATTACCTATAAAATATTAGCATTACTAGATACCGGTTGTACGAAGAATATCATTCATGATAAATATTTTGCAAAATGTCCAGAAATTGTTGAAACCATATCTGATAATAAAGCCGAAATATCAACAGATATGTCGGGCACAAAGAAGCTACATAATCAATTAGCATACAATATAGAAGCATATATAAATGGTACCAAATATATTATAGATGAAATTACAATTAGAGACCTATCCATGATAAATGATGATATGATTCTAGGCCTAAGGTTTTTGCAAAATTCTCTACAAACTACTATTATACATGAAGCAGGTGTTACGTTTGTTCCTTACCAAGATAATATGCCGTATATTTCTGAAATATATAAGCAAAAGAAATCTCTAGAGACATATAACAAAGCTATTAAAAATAGTTCTAATGTGAAAATTACTGAAATAAATTCTGAAGAAGAACTTAGTGCTGACCTAGAGATATATCATATAGAAAATACTTGTATAGAGTGCATTGGGCTACAATCATTCGCTCCAAATTGGTACAGAGATATAAAGTCCAAAAATGATATAGATAAAATTGTGAGAAGACTAGAAGATATACAAATTATTGGAGAAATACCCATGAAATATTGGGATAGGAACCCTATTATATGCAAAATAAATATTATAAATCCAGACTATATAATTAAAGCATGTCCAATAGAAGCTACCCCTAAAGATATTGAAGAATTTAAAATGCATGTAGAAGAATTATTAAAACTAGGAGCAATCAGAGAAAGTAAAAGCCAACATAGATCCACTGCCTTCATAGTAAGAAATCATACGGAGGAAGTAAGAGGAAAATCTAGAATGGTTATCAACTATAAAAGACTTAATGATAATACGATAGATGATGCGTATAATATTCCTAACAAACAAGAATGGCTGAATAGAATACAAGGTAGCAAATATTTTTCTAAGTTTGATTTAAAAGCTGGATTTTGGCAAGTTAAAATGGCAGAAGAATCTATACCTTGGACGGCATTCACATGTCCTCAAGGTCATTATGAATGGCTTGTAATGCCATTAGGATTAAAAAATGCACCAGCATTATTCCAAAGGAAAATTCAAAACATATTTAACGAATACCAAAATTTTATATTAGTCTATGTTGATGACTTATTAATATTCTCAAAATCCTACAAAGAGCATATCTCTCATCTCGAAGCTTTCTTTAGAAAGGTAGAACAAAATAGGTTAATATTATCTAAAAAGAAAATGGATATATGCAAGGAGAAAATTAATTTCTTAGGTCATGAAATAGGAGAAGGAAAAATATATTTACAAGAACATATTGCTAAAAAGATCTTACAATTTCCTGATAAAATGGAAGATAGAAAGGTTTTACAGCAATTTCTAGGAATTGTCAACTATGCAAGAAATTATATAGACAGCCTAGCAAAACTTGCTGGTCCTTTATATGCTAAATTAAGGAAAAATGGTCAAAAGTATTTCAATTCTGAAGATATAAAATTAGTCCAAATCATAAAGGAAAAAGTTAAAAACCTAAAACCATTAGAATTACCACTAGATAATTATTATTTCATCATAGAAACAGATGCATCTAAGTTAGGATGGGGAGCTATTTTAAAACAAAAGCCTAATAAATATTCTGCAAAAACTGAAGAAAAGATATGCAGATATGCCTCAGGAAGCTACAAACTAAAAACAGTTAACAATATCGATAGAGAAATACTTGCGGTTGTTCATGCAATAAATGCCTTTAGGTTATATTTAGGTTTCAAAGAATTTACGGTCCGAACAGATTGTGAGGCAATATGTAGATATTATAATCAAATTAATAGCAAGAAGAGTTCCACTAGAAGATGGGTTCTCTTTGAAGATATTATTACAGGAAATGGTTATAAAGTAGTCTTTGAGCATATTAAAGGCAAGGATAACAATTTGCCTGATATATTTTCTCGTGCCTCTATATTACAGGAATGAAGAAAGCAATGGGCTTTGGTGGCACTGAATATTTTACCTTCGGACAAGATAATAAGCTAAAGGTGTTCCCACCAAATACCTTTAAATTCAAACCTAAAAATGATCATATTATCTTAGATGAGGTTCAAGAATGCATATTAGATAATTTCTGGTATCAATATAATAATAAAAGAGAAGATAAAGGTTATATGCTTTCAATATTAAATAGCTTAGCTGAATATTTTGAAACCATAAATGATATGCAAAAGCCCGCTACAAATATAAGACCACTAGCAAGAAGGCCTTTATATTTGTTATTTAATGGAGAAAGGCCAGGATTATATGTTACATTCGAAAAATTAGTCGCTATGAAAATGGAAACCAGAGAAGGACTTTTTTGGAAAAAATATTTTGATATAAATGAAGCCTTAACTCAGGCAAGAATAGGATGCGGTCTTAACTACTATATAGAACCTGCAGCAAAAGAATATATCCAACGCCAAAAAATAAATCAAAATATAAGCATGGCAAATACCACACCCAATACAGTAAAAGAAGAAGGATCCTCCTCAAAAGGATCATACAAAGAAATATTGGTCAAAACAAGAGAGCCTCTAAATGAAGAATTCATTTCCCAAAAGCTTGGAGAAAAATTCGACAAAATACATCCAATATGGAAAAGGGAAATAAAACAAGAAATATTAGAAGAAGTCAGAGAAGAAATAAAGGAAACTTTTGATAAAATAAAAAAAGAATATGATGATATATACAAGTTATTTGAAGATGATGTCAAATCCGATGGCAACATGGATATGGATAAAACCCAGAATAACCAGTAATATTGATATGAATATATCAATCTCCGCGCGTGGAGGACCCAACCCCTCTACACCACGAAGCTGATAATGGTATTATCAGTTGTGAGGCCGGGAGGACGCCTACACCTCACCTCACATGGAATATATTGAAGGAATATATTAATCAATATCAGTGCTAATGAAGGAATATATTAATCAATATCAGTGCTAATGATCGTCGTTAACCCCTCATGATGGTGATGATGATGCTGCGTGCCTTGGGACTTGCTCCTCACTTGTTCCCTAGGCAGCAGTAGCACTCATGATGCTGATGGTGGTGATGATGTTGCGTGCCTTGGGACTTGCTCCACGCTTGTTCCCTAGGCAGCAGTATAATGGTGTGTGATGCCCGCGGGACTTGCTCCCTGCTGAGTCCCGAGGCGTCAGCCTCAAAAGCATCGGCGATGCTCATCCATGTCCGTGCTGATCTACCTGCGCGAGGCGGTGCGCGCAGCTGTGAGATACAAGACGCCGCAGCAGTGTGCCTGGAGACGGCTGGCGAGCATGACGAACGGCGGTGCGTTGGCGCTGCTGGAGCTCGATGGCGGTCCCTGACGTGTCCAAGAATAAAGCTGATGGTGCTCCTATAAAGCCTTCGCCGGAGAGAAGACCAAGACACGATCGGAAAACACGAGCAGAAAGGAAGCGAACCAGAGGCAGAGCCTCAGTGAGCAGAGAGTTCACCACACCCACCTGTAGCCTCTCACCCACCTTGTAGCATAGCAGTAGCGAGCGTGAGTGGGTGCCTCGCCTGTCCCGAGGTAAGCTTGTGCTCCGTCCGTCCGGGGCTTCCCGAAAGGGAAAGCCGTATGTAATCGAGTCTGTGTTTAATGGAGTAGTCGGTCTTTGAAAATCCCTGCTGTTCTTTGGTCTGGTCTCACGAGATGAGCGTCTACGCTAGGGACCCTATAGGAGAAACCTCTGCGTGTGTTTTGTTCTCGTTTAGCCTGAGTCTGGTGCCTGTGAGAACCCTTGTTGCGCGTAGAGAAGTGTTCCCTTCGGGTGGAACTGCCTGGGGAGACGGTGGTTGCTCGTCGAAGTGTGTTCTGGCTGGGGAATATTGGGGAAAGGCTGTCCGTTCCTTTGAATATCGGCTCGAGAGAAGTATGGCGAGTACCGAGTAGGACTCACACACCCGAAGCACGCACGAGTCTGTCGTCTTGCAGGCCTCGCAAGCCTCCGAGATCCTGTACACACGCATATCATATACAGAAAATATACTCAGCATATACTGAAGCATACCTGAGTAATAAATATCTGGTACTAATACACAGATACTGTATTTTACCCTATATACCAAAAATTATATACTCTGAATATAAGTATAGCTGCTTTGATATCCCTGGTGTATATATATATATATATATATATATATATATATATATATATAGGGTAATTATTTTTTCTATTTTTTGAATTTTTTTCACGCTGTTGATTTTTTTGCGGACTCCGTTGCCGATTTTTTTTCCTACTATTTTCTTTTAGCATGCTGCTATTTAGGATAGGTGAACGTCCAAAAAATGAAATGACTCAATTTTCATAGTGGGAAAAGTCAGAGTTTTTCAAATTTAACCAAATTT
This sequence comes from Coix lacryma-jobi var. lacryma-jobi, assembly GCA_009763385.1. Lineage (NCBI taxonomy): Eukaryota > Viridiplantae > Streptophyta > Magnoliopsida > Poales > Poaceae > Coix > Coix lacryma-jobi. Next base: position 74,518,178 of record CM019825.1, read on the forward strand.
ATATAATAAAATAATAACATTTATGATATCAATTAAGTATCATTTGATTTTTCATAGTATATCTATTTAATATTAAAAATCTTTATATTTCTCTCTATAATCTTGATGAAATTTGAAAAATTTTGACTCTTTAAGATTCTTATACAGTATAGCCTCTCTTTTTTCTAGTGCACTATACGACTTTCTATTTGTCTGAGCTGGATAAGACAGCCGTCGTCATCGATTTGTTCAAATAATTTTGTTGCACGCCATGACCAAAGTTATTCAAACAACAAAAAATAATTTAACATATCATACTTATTGTGTCAATTACACCAAAAGTCAATAGTATGCTCCAGCACTAATCTTCATAGCCAAATTAATTTATAAATATAAATTTTCATTTTCTTCTACCAATAACTATTTGTTAAAATTGTGTGACCGAATAATAATATATGCACTGATGAAAAATAATAATATATGCACTGATAATATGCTTGGTCAGAAGACCTTAAAAATATGTATAGCCGACTAAATTTAACACTGCAGGGAATTCCGACATCATCTTTAAGACTGTCAATAATGGTCGAGATAGTATTGTAGCTCCCTAACCCTTCTAGCTGCAGGAACTGTGGCCAACACAGTCAATGTCGCTCCATACCCTGTCATTTTGCAAAAGGACAAGCAAACCATAACAACTTTGAAGCAATCTTTTATGATTAGATAGTTTTTTTGATTCAAACGGTCGGTGGTCATAAAAGGATTGGTTTTCATAATGAAACATTGGTATAAAATACAAAAATATGTGGTTCTAACATATATAGTTATGGCAACCGACAAACACTATGGGTCGAGTATGAGCATTTGCAGCATGGTTGACATAGTAGTTGAAATAATTAGCTAAGGCAATCCAGGTGGAGTGAATTATGTTGCACGTTATGAACTGTAGGGAGGGACGTACCTTAGATGTAATATTGACCCATCTTTGTTTAATTTCCTGCTTAATCTGAAAAAGGAAGGTAATGAATGGACAGACAGAGGGAGAAAAATGTATGGACAATGGCAAAGATTAGGGATATATGTCTACTGCAAATTTTAAACAAACCAAACCAACCTCAAGTGACCATCTTATGCTTATGGCCATGCCTGCCAAGTAGACAACAACAGAGGAGCCTCTGACCCATGCCTCCCAATCCCCTGTTATTGTGAGTCCAAGATAGGTGAAGTTGTATGCGATGGATCATATGCATATGCAAGGATAAAAAAATACAATTTCTGTAACAAGAGAAATTAAGTTAGGGCCTTGATCAATTGTTGATCATTTATTCATCTATGGGTTATGTCAAACAGATTGTGCGGCCAACCGCAACGCAAGATGACTGTCTTGACCAGGACTGTACTTTACAGTACATTTATCCATTTATAATTTCAATTAACATGGATTAGCATTAAAATATATACTTGCACAAGAATTAACCTGGACAATAATCATATAGTAACCTAACCATCTAGTAACCACTTACACTTGCACATGAATTAATCTGGACAGAAATTATCTACTGACCACGTGACTGAGGCAGAGAGATGAGATGAGAGAGAGACTGAACAGGAGACACAGACACAGAGTATACAGATGAATGGATATGTCCTGTGCTGTTGCAATCCATGGTAAAAATAAATGGTATGTTGTCATCTCAAGGTCCAGCAATGACTGGCTGGCAGAAATATGGCCCAAATCTGACCGTGTCATATGGCATGATAAAAGTTAGACAAATATTGTCATTAATTAGTATTGGAACAGAAAAGCTAATTTGCAGCAACAAAATCTTTGTGCACATAAGCATATACCTCAGTACGTTGCCCAAATAATAATTTAGTTTGCACCTGCTCCTTTGTGTATCTGAAGCACTCTGTTAGTGGAATGGTCCGTCCAAAATGCAAAGCATTTCATATAAAGATCTAGCTCCAAAGTTCTGCATCCTCATTATCATCACAGTACAAATTGATAGCACTAACTTCCTATGACCAAATACTCCAGTTGCAAAGAATTATTATTAAAACAATAACCGACATTTTGTCATCAGAAAAATGTGTGCGGACGTGATCAAATTAGCACCAACAGATATCCCTATTGCATATATCACAAATAATTATGTAATTAGTCACCCAAACCAGAATGGAAATTACACATTGTTAATGCCATGATGACCGCAATGTTTCAGTCAATGTGTGTAAGCTCATTATACTTTGTAGGGTTATAAACGGTTATACTTTGTGTGTAAGCTCATTATTATATATCCACGGCTGAGATGTTTATACTTATATTTAAAAAATATTAGTGAACTGGATTACAGATTAAAGAGCAAATAATTATTGTATTTACGGTTCTTTATTCTAAAAATAGAAAGCACGAGAAAACAAAATGGGGATAGGGGAGGAGATAACACCAATATGAATAGCAGACTAGCAGTTCGTTTCATTAAACAAGAAAATGAAAATTAGAGAACTGGATAGGTGAACAAGTCTCACAAATGTTGACTGAAAATAAAAAAGAGTAAGATTCATAACTGAACTGGTAAGAATATCAGGCAAAAAGATCTCTTCCAGTAATCTGTAAATGATAGACACAAATAGTCTATATCTTGTAAGCTAAAAAAAACTAGGCTCATTTGATGCAACAAGGAAAAAGATAGAGAATTACCGAGGGGAGCAGATCATAGTTCAATTTTAATGGCAGATGAGATCATGTTGTGTTGCTCCAGCAATGTTGTACTGCTGTTTTGCACGAGAACAACATAAAGAACGAAGTTAAATAAAAAAAACACTATGTGCATATATACTTAGAAAAACACATGACCTGAAAGTACCTCAACTTGCTTCTTCATGCAAATAGGTTCCAGACCTCAACACATGACTCTAGCAAAAATATCAGAATCAGACAATCTTCTTTAAGGTCTATTCGGTTATAGTGCATTGAGCCTAGGAATTAATCCAGGTGATGATACTTACACAAATTTAGCTAGCAATCCAGCTGGGAATTTTTCCAAGGAGCCATGCCATTCCATGTGAAAGAACGAGGCCTTAGGGTCTTGGATCTACACAGAATAGGGGAAAGTCAAAATTCCCATCCCTAACAGTAGAAGGGACCAAAATTGGGGCATCGAATTTGAGTCACGATGGATGGGTACCATACTAGGGAATGGTTCGGGTGAGCGATTCTCCTCGTACGGTCGTCATGTTGCGCGTCTGAAGAAGAGGATGTCGATAGCATCGCAACAGGATAGGGGGCAGCGCCTGAAACTCATCCCACATCGACACGTTCTATGAGGCTGCGGATAAGGTAAGGCCTCCTTCGCCGCCGTCGAATCACTCAGAGGCCTATGTAGACCGTGGTGGGACGACGTGGATGCCACTTATATGACGCCGCTACAGACACTGTTGTCGATGTCCCCAAGATGTAGATGACTGCTGCAGGTATGGCAAGGACGCCGCTGCTGCCGCCGTCGAATCCTCATGCAAGGTGGCTGCGAAGAAGGCATGGCCGCCGCCGCGGATTCACTCAGCATGCAGATCAGATTAGGAAGAAGGTGAAGAGGTGGAGACGAGAAGATGAATCATTGCTAGCTCAAGGCAATGTGATTGGTAGCAGCCGCAGACCTAGGTGCGGCGAGCTCACCGGCGCCGAACCAGGAGTATGGCAAGGTAGAGTCATTCCCCTTTGCACCTCTATTTGGTGGAGCCGATGCAGAGGTTCTACACGGTTAGGAGGGTAACCTCTCGTCTCGTTGCAGCGGGACCTCATACCTAAATGGGCAATAACACATTAGCTGAGAGTAAAGCAGGTACATCACATGGAAAATGCCGCTAAAATGTTTTCTTTACGGAAAAACATGTACTGACCGTTGTTGAGTGCTCTCAAATACAAGCGTTTTTGGGTTGTCAGGCATCTTATCAACTAGCTCCAACCAGATTCTAAAGTAAATGATTCAGAATGTATTTAGAATACTACATTTATATACTCTACAATTTAAATTTACAAACGCAGTCCACAGAACAATGTAGTTGGAACCACTGAGTCAATATCAGTGTATAAAAAAAATAACATAATGGGAATATGAGGCAAAGAACCTTTTAGTTGATGGACCAGGACCTTTTCCAGCCTGGGCATCCTCTGTAAATTCAGAATAAATAGAAAAGGTTCATTAAACTATAATCACGCCATAAGTAAAAAAAGACGTGTATGACATTCCAGGCCTAAGGGCATGTACAACCCACAAACAGGGGTTTGCAACTAACCACCTCGAATCTATCATACCGATAGGTGTAAAGACAGGTTATACAACCCACAGACAGAGGGTTCGTCTCTAAGCTGTTTAACACTTTGCATATAGCTAGGATCAACTATAAATAAACTCTTGTATACCAATGTGTCTATTTGATAGAAAATATATCAAAGATAAATAAGAGCAATATGATTGTGATATTTTTAAAAACCATCAATATAATAATTATATTATATATAGTAGCAATATGATTACAATATTTTATAGAAACCATCAATGTAATAATTATATATTATGTAAAATTGCAACACCTTTTGTCTAATTTCATGCAACTCACATATAAATAAGAGCAATATGATTACAATATTTTTAGAAACCACTAATATAATAATTACATTATATATAGTTGCAACAGGTGGTGTGTTCACAATCACATGCATAGGTGTTGTGGTTCGCCCTCACATTCAGTAACTGAGAAAAAAATAGTACAGAGAAGCATTCAGTAACTAAAAAAAATCAGTGCAGTTAGGTAATTTCAGATAACTGAGAACTGAAACATCTGAATATTCAGTATATATAACTAAGAATTGACAAAAAGAAAATCTAAAACTGCAGTCAAGTTCAGAACTGAGAAGCACTCGGTGCAGTTAAGTTCATACCTTAATATTTAGTACATTCAGATAACTGAGAAGCATTCAGTAACTGATAAAAGATTCAGATAGCTCACATTGCATGAAAATATAATGGATCATCAGCGACTACTAATATCTAATTTCAGAAAGATTCTCAAAGCACAAGATGCATGAATACACTACTGCATTTGAGAAGAACAAGATTCATCAATCTATGGTGAGAACTGAGGAATTAACAAAAATCACCACGCATCCAACTGTGACACTTATATTCATTTGCATCTGGTGCACTAGGAGGAAACATTTATGCTCAAACCTGTCAAAAATTATTTTTTTACAAGCAACCATAATAAAGTAGTCAAATGTATGAACAAAAAAAGAGGAAAATTCCAACATATATAGGAATCAAAAGTGTTGGGCAGCTACTCTAAAATTCAGGCAAGCTTTTTCACCTAGTGCAGACATATCCAGATAACAGATAACAAAAACATGACCATCTATGACTCTATTTTTTAGATAAACATAGAAGGTACTCAAAAGACATTCAGGTAACAGATAACTGAAAATTCAGAGAATTTTCACAGTTCCTGAATAAATAGCAAAAGACATTCATAGAAGTAGATCAACATTAGCTAGACCTACACAACAAGTGACAAGCAATTCAGTTAAACTGCATTGAGAGCTACTCGAGATGGCAACCTGACACAGAAAAGGACAGCATCTATTGGGCCCGTGGACCGGCGCCCTAGCAGCCGCCGCCCACGCCGGCATGAACAGTACCCGCGGGTACTGTAGCACCGCGGGTACTGTTCACCCGCGCCGCCAGTATCATCTCGCCACGGAAGGATTTAATTAGAAATATAATAGGATATGGGTAGAATAAGGAAATAGATAGAATTACTTAAGATGCAAGTCTTCTCTAGACTATAAATATAGAGGCATTGTACCCCTTTGAGATTAATAAGAAAAAGGCCAAAAGGCTTATTTTAGTTCTCCGCTCTCCAGCCTTCTAACCCTAGCTGCCCTGGCAGCCGCCGCCGCCCCTGCCCCTCCTCTTGCGCGCAAGCAGCAGTGGCACAGCAGGGCCGACGCCCTGTCCAGCAAGCCGCCGCCGCCCCTTCCCTGCCGCACGGCAGCCCTAGGGCCAGCCCTAGCCGCTGGCACCCTCCCTCCCCACCTCGCTCCTTACATTCGCACTAGCTAGTGCTGCAATTTACACTCACTAATGCTTTAGTTGCACCATGTCTTGCACAATTGACAGGTAATTATTAAATCAAAATTGAGAGATGAAGCCAAGAGCACTAGAGTTCATAGCAGTCCAGATACAATTCAGATAGCTGAACGTATATATGAATAGACTTTCTAGTGCCTTGTAATACAGTTCAAAAAACAGCAAGACATTTGTAATACAGTTTCAGTTCACACTAGATATAGCTGCTACCAAATAATTTCAGCTGACATTTGTATCCAAATTTAAAAGTGGTTCTATGAGCAATAGCTGCTACAAATAATTTCAACAAGTAATTCAGAAATTAACTATCAGGGAACATCACCTTGCACAGGAAAGCAGTCATTCAGTACTAGCAAATTGAAACTATAACCTTCTGATTGTTCTATTCATACTCACGGCCAACAGACAAAGAGATTACACGATTACACCCAAAAGGCAGACTGCAAGTTCCAGCAACATCAAGCCAAGAACTGATTCACAAATTCAACATATGAAAGAACAAGATTAATAGAAGAATGGTCACTATTCGGCAAGTTTCAGAATATAGAAGAAAGAAAGTACTAGATGGTACTCAGTCAACTCACCATAGCGTCCACGTCCATGCAAACAATAGTGACCATGGCGGGGCGCACGGCGGAGAGGTAGCCAGCGGCAGAGCGACGGTGGTAGGGAGAGGGTTCAGACGTCCCGTTGCCGGATGGAGAGAAGGAGGAGACGGAGAGGACGCCGGATGACCGGACGGCGGCGGCGAGAGCGGCGGCGAAGTCGGATCTGCGGCCTTCGGACAGGGCGGAGCGGCGAACTGGATCTGCGGCCTTCGGATACGGGAGCGAGCTGGGAGCTGCGGCCTTCAGAAAGAGTTGCGAGATGGAAGTTGCGGCGGAAGAAGATCCGGGGGCGAGCTCGTACGGGAGATGTGGAGGTGAGCTACGGGAGATGCGGGGGCGACTGGGAGCTGTGGCGGGCGGCGGCCTTCGGAAGAAGATGCGGGGGCGATCGAACGGAAGATGCAGGGCGAGCTCGTACGTTTTTTTTTTTTTTTTTTTGATCGGAGAGCTCGTACGGGGTTGAGTGGAACTGCGCCTACGAGGGAGATGCGAGATACAGGGCGAGCGTACGTGGTTGGGTGGAACCGGTGGACTCCTGGCTGGCTCGGCTAGACATTAATATTCAGTACCCAGGGTAATACATAGGAATACTATACTATATATATATCTCCCGGGAGTAGTTACTCTCATCTTCAATAAACCATGTTATGTATGAGTGTATACTCATTTATCACTTTGAGTATGTTTATATACTTATTTTAATATACTCTAAATCTTACTATACGAAAAAGTTAACAAAACATATATTTTTTAATACATTACTGTAATGTCATTACAATAGTATATAAAGTAAGTATAATCGTATACTTCATGTATATATGCATACTCATAAATATACTACCGTAGATATTCTGTATGATCATGTACTCCGCGTACATATACTTTGTCAGGCTATATATACTACAAATATTGAGATATACACATGGGAGTAATTACTCCCTAGGAGTACGGAATAATTACCATACATATATATATATATATATGCATACTCAAATTGATAAATAAGTATGTATACATACTCAAATTGATAAATAAGTATGTATACATACGCAATGTGGTTTATTAGAGATGGGAGTAATTACTCCCGGGAATATACAAAACTCACCCTATATAACCCAGCCGACCGGATGCATAGAATCCTGGCTCAAGTTGCGTAAAATGTTTTTTTTGTTACTGACAATGCATAGAAACTAGTAATTGAATGAATAAAACTTTACTTTGTTAGTGTATAAAAATCTCTCTACTAGATGGACATCTCACCTGACATAAGCTGACATGTCTAACGCATGCATGCTTGTAACTCAATCTAATTTCTTCTATTTTTTCACGATAACTCTTCAACGAAACATCTAATTCAAAAATGGTTTTCACTATTGGACTTCTGATATTTTTATGGACGATTTAAGATCCATTTTATTTTATTTTATTTTTTAATTCATAAATTTACGCTTTAAGATATGGATTTTAATGCTTTAGACTACGCATAGAATCATATGACCTTGAGTACAAAAACAAGTAGACAATCTTATGTTCTCCAAAAATTCAAAATTTGAATCATGCCACATTGACATGAAAGGCTCTTATCATAGCATAATGCATAATTATCAGATGAACGATGCATAGAACACCTACAAAATATTAGAATATTTGTCCATTTGCTTAGATTTTAAAATTTGAATTCCACATAGTCTGAGGTATAATAACACATGGTTTATGATATAAGAATATTGGTAGCGTGTCTTTGTTTAGAATTTGAAATTTAGATTCCACCTAGCCTGGGCTATAGAAACAAATGGCTTGAGGTATAGAAATTCAAATACCAAAGAGATCCATTAATTTTGGTATAGAAAAATCGTATATCACATGCAAACATGTGTACAACTCTATAAATGAAAACATAGAAACTTATCTACCGTTTACTATAAAGTTTAAAATTTGAATCCTATTGGTATACAGATTCTATCATTCTTGTAGTGTGTCTCGATGCATAGATTCTTGAAGACGCATAGAAACCTTTCTAAAGCTACAAAATTTAAAATTTAAACCTTTCTCGCATGTATTATATGTTTGAGCATAGAAAACACATAGCAATTGGATATATTTCGTCATAGTTACATCGTGGATACAAACCTATTTAACTATGCATAGAAATCATCCAACATCTTCAAAATCAGTTTCACCATTTATTGAAAACCTATAGTAGCAAGCATATAAACTAAATTACAGTTACACCATGCATTGAAACCTCGATATTACAAAATAGAGTTTTAGAATGTATAGAACCCTATGCTTGTAACAATAAAATCGTGTGGCCACTGCAATGCCATCATCCAATCTAGGAGCCCGTCGCCGCCTCTGGACCCACCATGTAATGTATAGAGTTATGTACAACAATGCATAGAACGATGTACCAACAATGTATAGAATAGTGTAGAAGAGTACATCCAAAATTTAAAATTACATGAAAATGTTTATCTAGCTACAATGAGGATAACACACATTGCATAAAATCCTATAGTGGCACGTGTCGTCTACTTCCGCTCGCCTACATATCGCCTGAATAAAAACTATATTGGTTCAAACCAAAAAACCAGATGCTTGTTTGTTTACATAATTGGCTCAAGAAGTATCAAATCAAGTATATGGAATGTCGTAGTAACCTAGCTGATGTTAACGGTGACTACTACCTCGCAATAGAAACTCACTAATTCTAGAACAGAGACTCATGTTGATGTAAATATTAGAAAATTAAGGATATATGTACAGAAAATAAATAGGCACCTACATTGTTATCAAGAAATACTATCTTGACACTGATTATAATTTCTATATATAAAAAATTGATTCATCTATTTATGTGCATCCAAAAATTCAGATTTTAATTTCTATGCATCCAAGAATTAAGATTTTAATTTCATTCATATTATATTAAGGAGAAACATACAAACTATTTATTATTTATGCTAACTTTGATATGCATAGAAACTCACTAAATCAAGTATAGATAGCTGCTCTAGTAATTTATAAATTTTGTAGAAAAAAGATATAAAAACATGTTTTTAGTATGCATAGATTTTATAAAAGAAAGACAGATTTTTTTGTACGCATGCTGTAAAACTAAAATTTTATATGTATGCATAATTAATTTTCCTTTTAATAATCAACTAGACAACAAGCGTATGAGATCACATAAAAGGAAGTTAGTAATTTATTTATGCAAAACAAGAAAATCAATATGAGCATGAACTAGCTTTCTTGTCATTCAAAATATAGAAAATCAACATGAGCATGAACTAGCTTTCATCGAAAAAAAATTAAGTAACTAAGCATAGAAACCTACAAAATTACATATATTATAAATGCCGCAGTTACATACATAGAAATTTAAGCAGCTAAGAATAAAAATCACCCATTTAGGTCCAAAAATGTTAATTTCAACATGCATAGAAACATATAATTACACATATAAAAACGATTATTTTCTTAACATCTTCACAGTCGGAGTTTTAACCATGCATAAAAATGAACGCTTGCATGCATAAAAATGGAACAGTGTAACAAATTTTGTGCTGGAATAGTGTAACAGATTTTGTGTTGTTCTATCTATGGAAGCTTACAAGCATGGAAGAACCAAAAAATAATTACGCACATGAGCATAGGAAAAAATATACTAAGACATTATGGACATGGTAAAATATACACTCAGACACTATAGACATGACAAAGTAGCATCAATATTGGACACAATTTCTTATAAGCTATTACTATTCTAACAATGCATAAAAGTGTGCTTCAACAATATATAAAATTATGTATAAGTGCACAAATAACTGCTTTAACCATTCTGCCCTTAGTATTTCAGCGACATTCTATTTTTTGAGAAGTGATAATGTTTTGTAGGTGATGTTTAAGTAGTAAATATAAATATTTGAACTTTATCACATAATATTAGTAATCTGACTTTCAAAAATTATAATTTAAGCAAAACTCAGAGATGTGTTGGTAGTAGTTAATCAATAGTAACCAATCAATTTCTATTACCAAAACAAATTGACAGTTGGTAAATTGTTCTTTGAGATTCTGGTTTCTAATTATAGGAACTGATATGATATGATTGAACATTAAAAAACTGATATAGAATACAAACGTAACAATCTTTATGTAACTTATCTTTACATCAAAGATTACTGTCATTTCCAACGAGAAATGACAAATCGTTTTTTTGAATCTGCACACAAAGAAGGGGAAAAAATAGAGGTGGCATGCCGACATTGGATTTTGCTCTCCAATGAATCTACACAATAAAATGTGAATAAAACTTGTGTTAGAGTTGTAGCACCATCAGATTTGTACCAAAATCGAACAAATCCAACAGTAAAATTAAATGGCACAGGAAAAGAGATCTTCCACGAGATCTAAGGCCTCAAGCGACGAATCAACCACCTGCTCACCTTGCATGCATTAAATCTCTAGTCAAATGTTGTTTCCTCACAACGAATAAACCATCAGCTCACCCTGCATACAACAGATCCATAGAAGGGCAGACCCACAAGCAATGGATCCTCCCATGAATAAACCACGCAGCCACCAGCCTCTGCCTCCCCTGCGCGACGTCAGATGCAGAATCCTCGCCGGCCCGTGCCCCGCACCTGGCCGCGACGCCATCGGTGCAACTGCTTGTGAGGAAGGGGACGACACCTCTGTTGGAAGTGTACACTGATGGAGTGGCGTCGTGAGGAAGATGACAACACCTACGTCGTCAGGGCACACTGTAGGAGGGGGGCGGTGCCGCTACCGCCAGCACAAAGAGGAAGGAGGCCACCGTTGGGTGGGGAAGAGTCGTCACGACTGCTGTTGGGTGGAAAAGAGTTGTCGTGGCCGTTGTTGGGAGGAAGAATGGTCAGAGCCGCCGTCGGGATAGGGGAAGGGGCCAAGCATGCCTGGAAGCCGCCGCCACGGTGTGTACCAAAATGGGTGGTGAGGATTAGAGTTAGGAGGATTTTATATAGTCAGGGAAGATGGGCCTGGTGGGCTACTTTGGCTCAACTGGTGAGAGCTGGTTTGGTACAACCAGATCAACACTAGGATCAGAGCTTCCTAATACTTTGTTTAGAACAGTGATACAGTCTCTAAAACATAACTTTGACCATTTATTTCTTTAAAAATATTTGTTGTAAAGTGATATATGCATATTTTTATGAAAGTACTTTTCAAGATAAATTTATTTATATGATTTTTACATCTTTAAACTCAACAATTTAAAAATTATTCATAATTTATATTATCAATGTTTAACCTAAACCTAGTCCAAAACGACATTTATTTCGTATATAAATGAAATATGTACAGACTATTCATTGAGAATAGACAGATATCACGAATCTATTTCGCATATAAAGAAAGTATGTACAAATTATTTATTGATCTACAGGCTGTCTCGCTCTCACTTGTAGCAATTAGTATAGTTTAACCGGACTAAATAGCCGTTTAGGCAAATAATGAAATAGTGATTCTCTGCTACATGTATTAATTATGCACCTATGCATTGAGATCCGGTATTATCCAGGAGTCAGGGATGCTTGATGAAAGGGTTAACGGTCTGTTTTGACAAGGTCGTTTTTACCACCGGATTTATAAGGCTACCAATAAAATCGGATGCAATTTTTTTAAAAAAATAAGTTTTAACACCACTCCCATTGGGGCCAGTTCAGTACTGTAGTATTAGCTACATGAGTATTATCGATTTACACTACTAAACATCACTTAGCACTACACATGTGACTATTTATCTAAAACTGTCAAATAAAGTTGACATCGAAAGCATCTTAACACAAGGGTCAGTGTAAACCTTCAATTCATCCGACGCTTGCTGACAAGAGATGTTCAAGGTAGGAAGCCTCCCCCAGGCATGCTGCCCCCCTGTGGTGTAATCTTCCCTTGCATCATCTGCACTGCCCGATTGTGCCCCTGCATGAACTGCTGCCCCATTCCTGTACCCACCATCTGGGGTTGCTGCTGCTGTTGAGGCTGCATTTGCTGCATCTGTTGCTGCTGCTGTTGCATTTGCTGCATCTGTTGCTGTTGATGCTGCATTTGCTGCATCTGCTGCTGTTGCTGCATTGGCTGCATCTGCTGCTGTTGCATTGCCTGCATCTGCGGTTGCTGTTGGGGCTGCATCGATTGCATCTGCTGCGGCTGTGGCTGCTGGTGCTGCATCGGCTGCATCTGCGGAGGTTGCTGCTGCTGGTGTTGCATTTGTGTTGGCTGCTGCTGGTGTTGCATCGGCTGCATCTGCGTTGGCTGCTGCTGTTGCTGGAGTTGCACTTGCGGCTGCTGAAGTGGGAGACCTTGCGGCTGCATATGCATGTGTTGTTGTTGCAGCTGTTGCTGCTGGAACTGTTGTTGCTGTTGAAGTTGCTGTTGTTGTAGCTGCTGCTGCTGTTGCATTGCTGTCTGCTGAGTTGGGACCTGCGGTTTGAACACCACCATGTCCTGGCACAAAAAAAAGTCATTTAATAAATGCAGACAATTATGCAGAACATTAATTTATTTAAGTACAATCAAAATTACCCCAGGGAAGAGCATTCCAATCAAACGAGCTGCTTTGTCAGACATTGACAGCAGCAGAGTTTGCGATGGTAACTGTATCACAGCACACTGAAATGAGGACCAATTGGATATTAGAACTGTATAAAGTAACTACAGCACACTGAAACGAGGACCAATTGGATATTAGAACTGTATAAAGTAACTGTCAGAAAACTAAGTGTATGAGACGACAGTAGATGAACCGCAGCCAAATACTAAAGTTACTAAAAAATTAGAACCAGGCTCTCACCAGCTTCTTCTCTTGTAGCTGTCCAAGAAACCCATGCTGATTTAAAGTCCGAAAAACTAGAAAGTCTGCCTTGCCAACATATTGTCTGTAGAATGACCAAGTAAATATGTCATTCAAAAGCACATTACAAGAAAATGATGCAACAGGTTGACATTGAAAAGAATGAGTTGAGAAACAAACTTGTTGTTCATATGCTCCTGGGCTATGAGGCGAACAATCTGCATTGTTTCTGGCCAGTCAGCTGCAAGTCTGCATACAGAAAGTACGCACAATTCGAAAGTACCAGAAAAGGGTTCCATTGTTAATATAGATTACTCTTTAAATTTGTTAATATAGATACTCTTTACATACCCAAAAATAAAAAATTCTAGTATAAATCATTTCTTTTAAGACAAGGACAACAATAAATAACATCAACTAACCACAAGAAATACTCATATCATAGTAATCAAAAGAAAACACTATGAAATAGAGACTCAAGAAAATATAAGGTGTATCACAACAAATGAGACACTTACGTTTCAGACGCTGTTCCACTCCTATAACCCTGTCAGACATTGCTAAAGTGAGAAATGTCAAAAGGAAAAGGAAAAGGAAAAGTAAAAGAGTTGCACGAGTAAGATTCCAGGTTTGAAGGTGATCACAAACCATGGCTGAAAATGGGCATTGGCGACAATTGATGCAGTCCATTTTGTAAAGGGTTTAAATGTTCTTTACTTGCAGTTTGAGAAATCACGATTACAAGTTCAGAAGTTTATTCAAAACTAGTTTATCTCCAGTCTTAGCAAAAAGATGGGTCAAAGATAACACAAGATTTAGTTGAAAGAGCATAGAAGTGTTGTTCATACAGATCTACAGAGAGCATAGAAGTGTCACCATATCTCAGGAACCATTCTTTCTGCTAGCAATGCTGACAAAAACGCTACTAGAAACTTCTATAATTTCTTACAAGATAGTGTATCTTTGGGAGTTCAATAATGCAAACAGAGACTTACTTCGAGTTTACAGATAAATACAGGCTGTCCTTGCCTTTGGCCGGATAAAGTTCCCTGAGATACAGATAGGTGGCAGATATCAGTTGTTGAAAATCTCTATGGCTAACAAACAAGATTGTGTGCAACATAACTCCCAATTTTTGTACTCTACAGTAACACAGCCACAGCAGGGCCTAAGGCTCCTATTAACAGTGTTAGCAAGTCATCCGATTAATCACGATAGTTGTCACAGTCGGCATCCTGTACTCAACTCAACTAAGGGCTACAGCTCGATTAGGCCGATTAGTTTTCTAGTCGTCCGATTAGTTGTACAACTAGGGGGTGGATGACTGGAATTGCTGGGCAACTTAGGACATCAGCTGCATCTAGGATGGCTTATGCCCCTTGGGCTCATGTTTTTCAGTCCAATTTGAAACCCTAAGTGCAGCTATCACCCTAGAGTTATCTTCATGATTGATTTGTACTCTATAGTCTATAACATAGAGTATATTAGTATATATTTGGTATATTAATCCTGATATATATAGGATTACTAGGAGACGCCACTGACTAGTCGCCTGGCTGGTCCCATGGCGACTAGGATCGACTAGACGACTTGATAACATTGCCTGTTAGCCATCTGCTCTGCACGGTGCTTATCATTTATTGCAAGCATCTCATTTCTATGTTATACTGGGGTGTTGGGATGCTGTCTATGTATATGTAAATGCTAAAGACGAGGAAACCTTTTACCTCCCAAATTTTGACATACTTTGGTGGCGGCTGTTGGGCATTGGCATGCTGTGTCATAGGCATATTCATAGCAGAATTGTTATTCACACCTAAGGAATTTACTCCTGTCTGTGGGACCATCCCAGGTGTTGGCATCATCGCAGGCGCTGAAGAGATAGCTGTAGGTCCAAGGCTACTCATCACATTTTGGTTTGCACCAATTCCACCTTGTCCTAATTGTGAACCAGCCACCAAGCCTCCTTGTGCCACAGGTTGAACAGGTTGACCCATGCCCATGCTGCTTTGGTTGTTAGTTAGAGAGGATGATACAACAATATTTGAATTGCCTGATACAGTAGAAGTGTTTGAGCCAAAGGAACCAAGAGCTGTGCTCTGTACCATCTGTTGAGTACCAATAGGTTGTCCAGGTCCAGACATAGAGGAAATGACAGAGGGTGTTGATGTCATGCCACTTGATATCATGTTTGACATGTGGACTTGTATTGGTGTTGCCACCATGTTAGGCAGTCCCATCGAGGTAGCTCCCCCCCCTAAAGAAGTTGAGTTCATCAACCGAACCTGTGACAGATTGTTGAGGAGACTGCCATGACCACCAGGCCGAACTGGCTGTTGAACAGGGTTTATTATAGGCTTGTGTTCTTGCACATTATCATTTGCCATATTTGCTTCTTGTGAAATAAGAGATGGTGATGAGGTTTGCAGTGCTGATATTCCTTGTGAAGCCACATTTGAAATAGGCGTTACATGCGAGAAAGCAGGTGCAGAAACTATTGGTGGCATGGTTGCTGGTTCCTATAAAAATAAAATTTTTAAAGGTGTTACTAGAGTGAAAAAAAAACAGACAAATTCCAACAATAGTGCAGCTTACCACTTTAACAGTTGCAGTAGAAATACCTCCAACTACAACTGGTTGACGGCCTGCCATTGCATTCACTAGAAATGTTCAAATGGAATTAGTCATCATGTCAAGGTAGGCAATAACATGGATAAACGGGCAAAAGCAAATGACAACATTAGATGAATCAATTTATCATAACAGCATTATTTAAAGAAGGTTACAGATGAACTCTTAAAATGGTAAATGTGACTAACAAGTGTTCTATGGCACAAAGCAACTTAGACTACTACAATGTATTCAATGGACAAATGATGCAACCACTTAACAAGAACTAATGTACGGTACAAATACATATCTATGCAGATACATTCAAGTTAATGTGTGTAAGCCTCACAATATATCAATTTCACTGTTAATTATGCCGAACTCTGGTTGATTTAAACAAATGACAGACCAACATTTTGGAACTCTAAATAACACAAACAATTAGCTGTGGACAGGTTGCCAATTAAAACCTTTAGGGTACTTGGCCATCTGTCATATTCAAATGGTATTTGTCTATTTGAGCAAAACATACATCCACACTGACAGGGTGACAGGGGAACATCTTGCCATCCAGGGATACAAGCGGCAAGAAACACAACTTCTATATTTAGTACATTGACTTCTGTAATCATACCATAGGAAATATTTCAATTAAGCAAACTGAAAGTAGAACATTTCAGTGCACAAGCACCAAACCTCATCAGAGCCAAAAGTAATCCGAATATCTTAAGTGTTCTCGCTAGTATAAAGCATCACAAGCACAATGCTGCCCAGAAAGGTACACTTTATGAAATATTGGATAATGGAGCGGCATATGCAAATCGTGCTTGCTATGGAATAGTTAGCCACCCCAAAAATATATTAGCCATTACTTTTTGTCATATGTTAGGCATGCAGACCAAAGGGGAATTTTCCAGAATAAATTGACTTGTTTAATTTTTCCTTAGTCAAATTGATACTATTTGCTAAACCAATTCTCACTAAACTAGGTGTAAACACCTTAACCACTTTTCAAAAGTTTTCCCTACATCCCCATGCGCAGACATCACATCAACAGCATGTTCTTTCTACAAAGAGCAGAGCCAGGAACCTATCTTATAGAAAAACTGTGCCTAACATTAACTTTTCTCAACCTGAGGAGTTGGCATTTGAAGTTGGTCCTGGCATAGTAACTCCAGGTACAGTGTCCATCTTCGTTATGGTTTGATTTGGGGCCAAGTTTCCATGTAAAGGACGACTTAGAGCAGTTCGCGCCTCCATGAAATTCTCAGATAGCAAAACAAGGAAGTGTGGATTTTTCGCATGGTCGACTGATGGATCAACAGCTCGAGGGTTTCGCTTGCCCTGCAGCAGAATGTGGAGTAAGTGTTATGCACATGTTAATCATAATTGTTGAAGGCCCTATAATGTTAATAATAAGGTCAAAAGGATAATCAACGTCAACTGGGGGAATCGGTAATGGTGCAAGGTCAACACTTACAATTTTAACTAGTAATATACTAATGAATTTAAAACCACCTCTGCTGTAATAGCTGTCACAAAAGCTTGCGTTTGGCATACTAATTGATCTCATTTTTGGTTTTTGTGACAATATTTGTGCTATACATATGAGCATATAATAAATGTTGCCAAAAACTAATGTATTAACCACTCTTTGTTCCATCGCCATGAAGCAAAAGTGAGGTCAGATTGAAAGTACAATCCAAGAATCCATGCAGCCAAGTTCCTAAAGTTTGACCATCAATAGAATAATGAAAGAACTAAAAGAAGCACAGGTAAGGAATACAAGAAGGTTCATTCTAATACAAGTGATAACATTACCGCATTGTATATCGCCTTTAATGTTGGAAGCTGCTTTGGAGATATCACTGACAGTGAGACAGAGCACTGCATCCAGAATATGAAATAGAATCAACCAAATGATACAGACGTCGCATTGAGACACAGAAAAACAATAACAAGCTATGGCAGAATTTATGCAGCACCTGAGCAAATGACTTTGCAACGGTCTCAGCATCAGCAATAGAAGGTTCTTTTGATGTCTCAATGTTCTCTTTGTGATCAGTACTTTGAGTAGGAAGACAGTATACAGGTGTCGGCAAAGGATAAGGATTACTTGCAGCGACAAGTATGCAATGCTTTTGTGCTTCATGGTTTTGATGACTTTGGGCTGTATTAGGACTGCCTTGAAGTATCTAGTTGCACAGAAAATGACTGTCATGACAAACAATAAAAAATTGTGCACAACAGCTTACATTAGGCACAATAACTAGAATGAAATAACCAATATTTTAATGTTTGAAGAAAAGAAAGATGAATGCCGTGTAACCAAAGTTTTTTCAGCTCTTTTCCAACATGTAAGTTTCATCATCGCGAGCAAAATGGACTGATGCCCAAAAATGATTCAAGCAGACTAACAAGCAGATCTTCGTTATCATACTTATTTCACTGCATTCTTATATCTGGGGAATTAGCAATTACAAAGGTTATTGGTAATAAGTTATGATTACTGATGCATACTCTATAGATTATAAGACAAAGAAAGGCAGAGCTTTTGATCAGGGTGTTTTTACTAACTGGCCAGGATTCAAAATGATGAAAGCACAATGTTCACACTTTCTCAGTCAAATAATAGCTTCGGCAAATCACATCGTGGCCTACATTGGAACAATTATCATGTATGTGCAGAATAATTTACCAGCTATAAAAAGTAATTAAACAACAATATAAGAAAATATGTGGTGATATCTTCACCTGCAAGGATAGCTAGAAATAGATGTTTGCCACCAAGTGGAACTATAAAACATCTTCTTTTTTTTCAAAAAGAACTGGCTAACAACAAAACAAACCAATGGAACAGTAGGTAAAATGGTAAAACAAAGCACGATGTTGACATCATACTCTGAAAACAACAAAATTCAAAATATGAAAAATGTTGGGATCTTGAAAGGTGGAACAAAATCTCCTAGGTGGTAACTTTTTGGCCACAAAAAACTCATCATCCGCAAAGAAATTTCAAACAACATTAACTCGCCAATACCTTCAGTGCTTCAGCAAGACCTTCACAAGTAGAAGCTTCACTGAATCCTCCACCACTGAATGATATTCCAGATAACCATGATAGGAAAGCATCACTATCTTTTGTCCATCCACTTCGCTGCACATCGAAAGCTGAATTGCAAAATGTTCACAAGTTACCTATTTTATAGAGTTCACATCAACTGATGATATGTCATGGATATGAACAATATAAAGGCATACCACTGTAGGGTCCATGGGTATGAAAAACAACTAATGCAAGCTCAGGCGGAGCCCCTGCAAGCTTCTGAACAAATGAAGAACCGGTTATGCATTGACACGATTAGTCGAATAGCATGCACAAATTAAGAGCTCCGATAATAAATGAATCTACCTGTCCTGGCAGTTCACTTGCACAAAAGCTCCTGCACAGATTTAATTTTCTCCATGAATCAGTCAATAAAAATTAAAATGACGCATTTGCATAGCACAATTGCGTGAAAAATGAATTATAAAGGTGGTATTGGACCTGGAGTTCAAACCATTGACCAAGATTGCTAGCATGCTAATCGGATGATTTTCTTTAAAAACAAACAAATTTACAAATATACTTGTGTACTGCTGTGATAAGACAGAAGATTGAAGCCATGATACAGGTTAAATAAAATAGACGAGAAGACATCTACAAAAATGAGCTACGTAAAAATCAACTTGGTACTGACTACCTCCATGAGCACAGTTCCAAAAATTGGCAAGCCCATCCACAAGCTGCCAGTGGTAGGTCTTAACTGTCGCTTACTCCCCTGAACTGCCTGATCACCAATTGGGAAATTATATAGGAACTGTATGCCTTTCCATCATACAAATCACTAACACTGAAGAGGTTCTTCGCTTCTTTCCGGTGAGTAATACAAACCCAATCAGGAAACGTCAAATAATCCAACCTAAGCTCCGAAAGCTTAAAATCGTTCTCTACAATATGTCAACAGACATTCTCTCTTCGATCCAGCGATCGGGACGGTGAATACTTCCTGCGAGCCTGGTCCACCCTCTAAACCCTAGCGAAGAGGCAAGAAGAAATTTCACCAGAACCGCTAATCCCCTATCCAAGTTCCCCTTCTCTCCCGCACTAGAACCAAATACTAGGAACGGAATAGAAGAGAATAGGGGGGCCAGGATCGCCAACGTACCGCACGATCTTCTCGACGTACTCCGCCACAATGGTAGACCAGTAAGGCCCCAGCGCCGCCGTCCCCTCGACGGCAACCACCAGCTGTCTATCCGCCGCCGCCGCCGCCATCCGCCGCGATCCTACTCCGCGTGCTCGCGCTAGTGCCACCCCCGGCTTGGTCTCACCAAAATCAATTTCTTCTCCTTCTCTTCCCCTTCCTTTTTTTTTTCCTTTCCGGAGACGGAAACAGCGAGGAACGTCGACGGAGACGAGGAAGACGAGTTGGATTTATAGGGCCCCAAAGGCCCATCGGTCAAGTCCCGAAAAGGCCCATTGATATCAATGACAGGCGGGCCTGGGGCATTCTCGGCGGAACTGCGGTACTGCGCGTCTACAGTGGTGAGTGTGGCTGTTGAGACCGGCACTAGCTCCCGAATCGCGTCCGCTACCGTGATTTAGCCTAAAAGAAACGCTGCAGCCAGAGTCCGTAAAACATCCGTTATACGCGTACTTCCGCTAAATACAGCCAACAGCAGAGCATACAGCGGAGAGGGCAGCGGGACTACGCGCGAGGCTTGCCTACATGTTCACTGTAGCAAGTGGGTCCCACCTTATTTTGTAAAAAAAAATTTATATCTCACGAACCGAAAACTCAAATTAAATTCCGATTGCACCATTGAATTCGTTACAATTAATTCTTTGAAACTAGATCTCTCATGAATATATTTAGATAAAGTGACAAGTAGGCCCACAATAAATAGAGAATGATATAGATGATGAATAGATGCGGGAAAAATGAGTATAGAGGAGAGAATCTTGATGACCAGACAGTATAGAGGATGAAAATAGAGGAACGTGAGTGCGGATAGTTTGAGAACTCCAACCCACTGCCGTCAAATGCCTCTACACCACATGGTGGATTGTTGACACGTGGCACAAAAGAATATCTTACAGACAGCAAGCAGCATGCGTGGAGACTAAATTTAGAAAATCGACCACAACATACGAGAACTCAGTTGTTCCGAATTTTGCTGGACGTAGGATTTAGCTCCCTAGACATGTGTCAACAATCCATCATAGGGATGTACAGGCATTTGGGTGCACCCGGGGTGCACCCTATTTAATTCCCGCGTATTAGGCGTACAATGTTACAGCTTGCAGACTCAACTGGCCAGTCCCAACGTAATTAATTAGTAATAATTACAGTAATCCATAAATATTCTGGAGTGGTTCTTGATTATTTGATTTCGTTCAAGATTTATCATTTGTTTTTGTCGAGGGTTTATTTGCTTCCTTAGATTATTTGGAATCGATGACTAACTATTAGCTATCTTAGCTAAGAAAAACCTGGTAGTATTTTGTTAGTTTACCCCCAAAAGCTTAAAGACAAGTTTTACAGAACAACGATTAGACCGACTATGTTGTATGGAGTAGAGTGTTGGCCTATAAGAAGAAGATATGTCCAACAAATGAGTATTGCAGAAATGTGTATGTTGCGCTGGATTTATGGTCACACAAGGTTAGACCGAGTTCAAAACGATGATATACGCAACCGTCTAGGGTAGCACCAATTGAAGAAAATTTTATCTAACACCAGTTGAGGTGGTTTGGTCATATCCATAGGAGACCTTTAGAGGCTCCAGTGCATTATGATGTTCTAAGCCAAGATATTAATGTGGGGAGAGGTAGAGGAAGACCGAAATTGACTTGGAGGGAGGCAAGAAAGAGAGATCTAAAAGGTTGGAGTATACCTAGAGATCTTTGTTTGGATAGAAGTGCATGGAAAACGACTATTGACGTGCTTGAACCATGACTAGGGCTCCTATTTGGTTTCAACTCTAGCCTATTCCAACTTGTTGGGACTAAAAGGCTTTTGTTTGATTTGGTTTGGTTTGAGTCGTAGGAAGATATTAGCTGACTTATTAATCGAGGATTCAAATAATCCTTTGGTAATTACATAAATCGAAACAGACACTTCATTTTCTCTCTAGTTTATGGTTGCTCAATAAATACTCAAATCTTGGTTGATGTCAATATGTCATTAAATTTACTTTTATATAGTATATGGTTAAATAGGCTACCATTATGCCTAGTTTATGATTTCCATATATTTTGTTTGGTGTATTAGTACTAATTAATAAGGAAATCTTTTGTTGATGGTAGATCTTTTTTAGCTCCAACATGTTGTTATTTATTGTTTAGGAAATTGGTGCTATTACACGTGGATCTCATACATTCTTTTTTAGCTTCAGTCTGCTTTTATTTTTTAATAAACCATTAATTGACAAATATTATAATTTCTTTTTATGTTATGGCTTTGCTAATGATTTATTTGCACACAAGTGATTGTCATTGTATTTACTTTGTTATCAACATGCCACATTATGGCCCCCTGTGGTTGAGCTTTTCAACCTGCTTTTGCTTTTGTAAAAGCCAAAAGCCAACCAAAGAGTTTAAAAGTCACAACTGCTTTAGGCCAAAAGCTGCTTTTGCTCTAGTACAAAACTCAAAGCACCTCTACCTCTGCTTTCAGCTGCTTTTTGTGCAAAAAATTACCCACCTGCCACTGGTTATGTAGGTACCAGTTCGTTTTGTTTCTATTTTTTTTCGTCCGCGACATTTCTTCCCCACCGGACCGATGCGGGAGCTCCGCCGTCGTCGCGTCGTTCGCGCTTGGGAACTCCGCCGCTGCCGCCTCGGGTGCGCTCAGGAGCCCCGACAACCAGTATGGGCGCGCGGGAGCTCCTCCCTCGCCACCCTCGTGCACGCGCGGGAGCCCCGACAGCCACTGTGGGTGGGAGCGGGAGCTCTGCCGCTGCCGCCGCCCTAGGCGCGCACGGGAGCCCCGACAGCTAGTGTGGGCGGGCGCGGGAGCTCCGCCGCCGTCGCCACCCTAGGCGCGCGCGGGAGCTCCTCCGCCGCCGTCCTCGGGCCCGGCCTCTCCGGTGGAGTCTCCGGCGGCCTAGCCTCTTCCCGGTCCTCTCCTCCCCCACATTGATCCCTACGAGGAAGAAGATTTGGTGTGTGCATGACGTATGGGGCCCGCTTGGAAGTGACACAAACTTTTTTAAAAGCCACAGCTATTCAACCAAATGAGCTTCCAACTATCCCGCAGCTACTTTTTCACAGCAGCTTTTGCAAAAATCACAGCCCATAACAGCTTTTGCAAAAGCCACAGCCCAACCAAACAGGGCCTACATATCAATTGAAATAAGGGTTAATTAGAACAGTGTCATTACAATTCTATGAGTGCAGAGAAATATCATTATTATTCATCATATTGGAATCATGCCATTATAATTCTCTATACATCTGAGATACGCCAACATGTACGCTCTTGACGCCATTAGACCCACATCTAGACATCTTGTTGATGTTAGAAGTGATCCAAATCACACACCAGCAGGACAAGCACGCCCAAAGAGGTTACAAGTTAATGTAAAAACAACAAGGAACTTGAACAAACTGACGAAAACCAACATCTAGAGACCGGTCAGACCGATTTAGGGTTCGATTCCTTGTGTTGTTGGCTCCCGAACTTCTCACGGGAAGACCCGTAGAGGAGGAGCACATGGAGGTTATCCTAGGACCAGCAAGGCCACCTAGAACGCCGTTGAATCTCGCCGGGAAATGCGACGAATAACATGATAGAGAGAGGAGAGGATAAAGGGTTATAGTAAATTGATTTTGACGATTGGATAGATGGGAACTCAATCAGCCATGTACCCCTTATTTTATAGGGGTAGGGGAGGTCTAATCCCATTAGAAAACCAATGTGGTACTATTATTATGTTGCTTTATTGAGTTTTCCTTTAAATTAGGCCTAAGCTGGTATAGGCTCAATTTGGGTGTCAACATATGCCCCTTGTTTTTAGGTGAATGAGGCAAGAACGTAATGTAAGGAAAATGGACCTCAGCCCATTTAACTTTTGAATTTTGGTGTTTGATGAACAACATAATCAAATTGGACTAATGTGTTTGCAAGTGTTTGTTTTGTAGTCCAATACGGTGCAAAAGGTGACTTGGACTAAGGCAACATGATCAACACCTTAAGCAAGACATTTGAAGCTCAGTAGAAGACTCTCAAGATCAAGCAAAGTCCAAGGCACAAGAATGGAACCAAGACGACGCAAGAAATTGTGAAGAAACGAGAAGAAAGGGTCATCGGACGCTGGCTACGCAGGCGTCGGACGCACCGATGGCCTCTGTTCGCCTAAACGGCCGTTTAGTCCGTTTAAACACCATTTAAACGGTAAACAGAGGCCATCTGTTTTGTTTAGGCCCTAAACGGTGAATTAAACGGTTGGACCGTTTAAACCCGTTTAAACCGTTTAAACCCGTCTAAATGGTCTAAAGAAAATCAGGTTAGACATGATTAAATGATCTAAACAACCATTTAATCCATAATTTGGTTAATTAGAGGACTACGACTACTATAATCAACACAAAACTAATTAACATTGTGAGTATATGAAATGTTGTGAGATTTAGATTTCTTCCAAAAATATTATTTGGTATAATATTTATTTTTTACATGTGCAAATATGTACAGTTTCTATCAAATTTAATTTTTACATACATAAATATGTATATTTTAGTGTTACCATACAAAACCGTTTAGGCCGTTTAACTCCGTTTAAACACCGTTTAAACGGCCTAAACGCTAAACAAAGAGTGACCGACTGTTTACCGTTTACTGTTTAGGAAAACATTGCCGATGGCAAACCCTAGCTCATGTCAGCGCCAGCTGAGCATCGGACGCACCGATGTGGTTACATCGGACGCAACCATAACACTATGCATCGTGCACAACGTTACATCGAACGCTACAGTCCCTGCGTCTGATGGCTATGCAGAGAGGTTCCAGAGAGGTTCTGTGAGCATCGGACGCGTCAAGTGATCGACCATCGAACACTGAGTAGCCATTGTGTAACAGTGCCAGGCTGGCATCTAGCCATTAAAGGAGCATCGAACGCGTGTCCGATGGTCACGACTTCAGCGTCCGATGCTACGCTGTGAAGTCCAAGACATTCTTCAACGACTCTATTTGGTTGGGGCTCTATATATACCCCCATGGCCGGCCAAAACAATAGGATTGGAGCTCAAGGAAGTGTACCAAGTGCTTAGACACATATTCAGTTGCTCTAGCCACCAAAGTGCTCAAGTGATATACTAGGTGATTAGTGTAGGTGCTTTGCGAAGTGCTTAAGCTAGTTAGACCACCGCTTTGCGCTTGCTCTAGGTGTTAGGCCTAGTGTTTAGTGCGGTTTAAACACCTCTTATCTACCGGTGCTTGCGCGCACCGTTGTTGTACATCAGAGGGGCTTGTAGTCTTGCGAGACCACACCAACCGCGTTTGTGGTGTGGCCGCCACCGTGTACCAAAGGGAACAAGGCCCGCGGCGGTTCGGCCGGAAGCTTGATAGTGAAGACGGCTGGGAGCATTCGGGAGAGGCTTTGCCACGAGTGGCTTAACCGGAGACCCACTTGCGCGTAGGGAAGGACCGGAGCTATCCACAGAGTTACCCGATCGGGAGCTTGACCCTTGCGAGGGATTCCTTGTGAGGGGCTCCAACGAGGACTAGGGGGAAGTTTGCGTGCTTCTCGATACCTCGGTAGAAATACCGAAGTCGTCGACGGGAGTTTGCATCTCTACCTTGCTCTTTAGCTTCCGCATTTACTTTGCTACCTTTATGTCTTTTACCTTTCCTAGCTTAGTTGTTAGGCTAGTTGATAGGATTGGAACCTAGGTCGCATAACTCTTTTGCGGTAGAGATAGCAACACACCTAGCAAAACCATAGTTGCTCTTTTATCTAGTTTACTTTCTTGCATAGGTTTTGACTAGGTGGTAATTAGAGGCCATAGTTAGAGTAAAGTTTTTTAGTTGCCTAATTCACCCCCTCTTAGGCGTCATGGTCCTTTCAATTGGTATCGGAGCTGATTGGCTCTTTTGTGGACTCTTGGCTTCACTGCCTTCGAGCCGATGCCCCTAAGAGTGGTTAGGATGGATACCTCTAGGCCTCCGCACTTTGACGGCACTAACTTCCCCTACTATAGTGCTAGGATGGCTTGCTTTTTAGAAGCCGTTGATCTAGGTGTTTGGAGAGTCACCCGCGATGGGATGAGACCCCCGAAAAATCCCGTCAAGTTAACCGCGGGTGATGAAAAAGAAATTCATCTAAATGCTAGAGCTAAAAATTGCTTGTTTGAATCGCTTAGCATGGATGTCTTTAACCAAGTTTTTAATTTACAAACATCTCATGAAATTTGGTTAAAGCTACATGAGCTCCATGAAGGTACAAGTAATGTACGTGAGCAAAAACATCACTTAACTAAAACAAGTTATGATTCCTTTAAAATGAATGATAATGAGCTTGTTCGTGATATGTATTCTCGTTTGAATCTAATTATCAATGAGCTCAATTCTATAGGAATCACAAAGCTAAGTGATGCGGATATTGTGAGGAAGATCATCTCTGTGCTTCCAAAGAACAAGTATGCAACCATCATCACCATCCTCCACAACATGGAAGACTTGAGCACCATGACCCCGACCATTGTCATTGGCAAATTGGTGGCATTTGAGATGTCACGCAAGATGGGTCAAGAAGAAGCCACTTCATCAAGCAAAGGCATTGCTCTCACATGTGATGAGCACAAAAAATGAAGGGCAAGAAGCAAGTTGAGACAAGCTAAAGCTCAAGTGAAGAAGAGGATGATGAAGATGAAGAATCAAGTAATGATGATCAAGCCTCCACCTCATCCGACTCCTCCTTAGATAAAGAAGAAACAATCAAGCTAATGAAAGGAGTGAAGAGGATGATCCGCAAGCTCAATGTCAAGGGTGTGCCCATCACAATTGAAGATTGCCTCTTCACCAATCAAAGAAGAGAGCAAAGAAAAAATGGATGCTATAGATGTGGCAAGAGAGGGCACTTTGTGGAATATTGTCCAAAACAAAAGCCCACACCCAAGGACAAGAAAAAGAAGGGATGCAAGGCCAAAGCCCTCACCACCATCAAGACATGGGATGATTCATCAAGTGATGATGAAGCCAAACACAAGAGGCGTGGTCATAAGCACTCGTCATCAAGATCGTCACGTATGTGCCTTATGGCACGAGGTAACACACACTCTATCTCTAGTGATAGTGATAATGATAGTGATAGTGATGATGAGCTTCCTTCTTATAATCAACTTGTGCAAGATAATCTCAACTATGCTAAGGCTTGCACTAGCCAACAAAAGAAAATTAATGCTTTAAAAGGAAAACTAGATAGTTCTCAACAAGCCTATAATGCTATGCTTGATCAATATGAATCTTTTTCAAACTTAAATGTTGAGCTATCTAATAAAATTGAAAAACTTGAGGCTAGTGCAAGCACATATGATAGCACAAGTAATGATGAGCAACTTGTTAAGAAAAATAAAAAACTAAAAGCAAAGTTAGCTAGCACACAAGATGCTTACAAAAGTCTGCTTGCTAAAATGGAAATCATGTGCAAACATTGTGATGAGCTAACTAACAAAGTTGCTAATCTCAAAACCATCGGAGCAAACCCCACCGAGGCACCTAAAATTGAGAAATCAATCTTTGATATGTCTAAAAAGGATGCCTCTACTTCTTGCATTGATTTACTTGATTTAGACTCACCCGTGTGCAATCAAGCTTGTGTTGAGAATGTGATTGTAGAAACATGTACACAAGAAGTTGCATTGGAAAATGAGCAACTAAGGCAAGAAGTGGCCCGCCTCACCATGGACTTGACTCAAGCAAAAGGCAAGACAAAGCAAATCCGAACTCATCAAGATAACACCGTCAAGGGAGTGAAGAAGCTTGATGAGGAGCAAACCGTGGTTTGTTATGTGTGCCACAAAGAAGGCCACAAGTCTTATGAGTGCAAGGTGAAGCATGGGGGAGAGAAAAAGAATAAAGAGAAAAACAAAAAGCAAACAAGCAAGCTCTCCAACACCTACATCAACAAGGTGAACAAGAAGGCCACCACACCTTATCTCTTGAAGAAGAAGAATGACAAGGTGGTGGCCATCAAGGTGAACAAGCAAGCCAACAATGGGGCCAAACGCATTTGGGTGCCGAAGGACATTTTTTCAACCATGAAGAGCACCAAAAAGGTTTGGGTCCCGAAAGGGAAGTGAGTAGTCAAATGAACTACGGGGAATTTGGAGACTTGGCAAAGGTTGGGTGCATATCATGGGATGCATCACATTGGATCATATCATTGCCAAGTATGTTAGTGGGTAGTATGGACCCAAGTTCCCTCTCCCATGTTAGGTAACTAGATTTAAATTCTCGCAATTTCTTTTAGCATCTAGTTCCTTTCAGTGCCTAGGTTTGCATTGGTATTTTCATATCTTTTGTCATGCATTCATCAGGCTTATCATATGGTAGGGTTGCTCGGCTCCACTCACATTCTTAGAGCAAACCTACATGGTTTAATTTGTTTAGGAGCACGACACATAGCTTATTTTACCTTGTATTTATCTTATATGTGTCAAAGTCCAAATAGTAGATAAACTACCCCGATTACCATCTTCAATTGGTGTCACATTTCTAGTGATGTCAACTTGCAAAATGGTAGTTTGACCTTACAAGTCAATGTGCATGTCTCCTACAAGTATTTCAAACTTGTATGCACACTTTGAGGGGAAGTTTACTCTACAATTTGGAAGCTTTGAGACTAACACTACTTTCAAGTTTATCATGTATGTAGTAGTCTCATTGCAAAGAAAATGGAGTTCCCAGAGACAAGCATCATGTGTGACGACAATCCAATTGGTGTCTACATGTGGTATTCCTCCAATATCATTATGTTGATTTCAATTTGATATTCTTATATGCTTTCTCCACGCATTATATAGATTAAACTCCTTTGAACATTCATTTGCTGGTTATGCATATGCTTTGCCATACACCATATGTATGCATACACTTAGAGAGAGTTTAGTTTATATAATGTGAGAGTCAAGTTTTGTGATCAAGTTCACTCCACATCATAAGGATCACAAAATTTGACCCTCCCTTGTGCCACTAATGTCTTCCTTTTTGGTGTTTGATTCCAAAGGGGGAGAAATTGAGGGACCAAAGCAAGCCCAAAACAAATAAACAACCAAAACCACAAATTCAAATTTTTTGGTTATGACTTTGGGATGGTCCGAGAAAGGGAGGAAGTGGATTATGGATTTAGGGGGAGGCTTAAAACCATAATGCCACAAAGGGACTCTACGACAAGGGCAAGATATGTTTTAATAAGTATTGCTTCAATTTGGTATCTTTTAGCATTATATGATCTTGCCTTTGCATTGCATCCTAGCAAATAAATTGCATTTTAAAACTTTGTATCTATTATTTGCTTGCTTTGGTTGTGTTGTCATCAATCACCAAAAAGGGGGAGATTGTAAGGAAAATGGACCTCGACCCATTTAACGTTTGAATTTTGGTGTTTGATGAACAACATAATCAAATTGGACTAATGCGTTTGCAAGTGTTTGTTTTGTAGTCCAATACGGTGCAAAAGGTGACTTGGACTAAGGCAACATGATCAACACCTCAAGCAAGACATTTGAAGCTCAGTAGAAGACTCTCAAGATCAAGCAAAGTCCAAGGCACAAGAATGGAACCAAGACGATGCAAGAAATCGCGAAGAAACGAGAAGAAAGGGTCATCGGACGCTGGCTACACAGGCGTCGGACGCACCGATGGCAAACCCTAGCTCATGACAGCGCCAGCTGAAGCATCGGACGCACCGATGTGGTTACATCGGACGCAACCGTAACACTGTGCATCGTGCACAGCGTTACATCGGACGCTAACGATGTACATCGAACGCTACAGTCCCTGCGTCCGATGGCTATGCAGAGAGGTTCCAGAGAGGTTCTGTGAGCATCAGACACGTCAGGTGATCGACCATCAGACGCTGATTAGCCATTGTGTAACAGTGCCAGGTTGGCATCTAGCCGTTAAAGAGCATCGAACGCGCGTCCGATGGTCACGACTTCAGCGTCCGATGCTACGCTGTGAAGTCCAAGACATTCTCCAATGTCTCTATTTGGTTGGGGTTCTATATATACCCCATGGCCGGCCAAAACAATAGGGTTGGAGTTCAAGGAAGTGTACCAAGTGCTTAGACACATATTCAGTTGCTCCAGCCACCAAAGTGCTCAAGTGATATACTAGGTGATTAGTGTAGGTGCTTTGTGAAGTGCTTAAGCTAGTTAGACCACCGCTTTGCGCTTGCTCTAGGTGTTAGGCCTAGTGTTTAGTGGGGTTTAAACACCTCTTATCTACCGGTGCTTGCGTGCACCGTTGTTGTACATTGGAGGGGCTTGTAGTCTTGTGAGACCACACCAACCGCATTTGTGGTGTGGCCGCCACCGTGTACCAAAGGAAACAAGGCCCGTGGTGGTTCGGCCGGAAGATTGATAGTGAAGACGGCGGGGAGCATCCGGGAGAGGCTTTGCCACGAGTGGCTTAACCGGAGACCCACTTGCGCGTAGGGAAGGACCGGAGCTATCCACGAAGTTACTCGACCAGGAGCTTGGCCCTTGCGAGGGGCTCCAACGAGGACTAGGGGGAAGCTTGCGTGCTTCTCGATACCTCGGTAAAAATACCGGAGTCGTCGACGGGAGTTTGCATATCTACCTTGCTCTTTAGCTTCCACATTTACTTTGCTACCTTTATGTCTTTACCTTTCCTAGCTTAGTTGTTAGGCTAGTTGATAGGATTGGAACCTAGGTCGCATAACTCTTTTGCGGTAGAGATAGCAACACACCTAGCAAAACCATAGTTGCTCTTTTATCTAGTTTACTTTCTTGCATAGGTTTTCACTATGTGGTAATTAGAGGCCATAGTTAGAGTAAAGTTTTTTAGTTGCCTAATTCACCCCCCCTCTTAGGCATCATGGTCCTTTCACCTAAAAACATAATTCGAAACCAAATAGCAACGATACCCATCTCATCAGTTATTCAGCAGCTAAGAGCGATGTGTACATCGACCATTTTTGTTCTAAGGGCGATACATATATCAACCATTATTTGGAGAGCACTTAGGTTTCTTGTCAAACACTTGAAAAGTACTTTTTCGGATTCCTCCTGTTTATTGCTCTTCAGAGACGTTGACAATCGTTAAACCCTATTTTTATCATCAACATTTTGTCCAAAATATGGCAAAAATCTGCAGATACATGGGTGTATGCCGAGTCTCTGAGTGATGAGTGATTGTCAACTGGGATAATGCGCATGTTCTTTGGCTTGTGTTGTGCAGGTGTCGAGCACGGATACAGTGACCAGAGGCAAGGTGAAGGTCAAGTAGAGACGTGCCGTGCCGATGGACCGAGAGTGGCAAAGGGCGGACGTAAGGCTTGGACTGAGGGACCGGTGGCCCGAGGATCAGCTGTGGTGGCTGACAGCCTGGGACAGCGACGAGCGAAGACTTGCGGTCATGTGTTGCCTAAGTCGTGGACTTGGGGACACGTGTCGGTGGACGGGGTGCACGGGCGGTGCATCCCCTCTACAGTTTCGGTTTGGTGGTAGAGCCAGAGAAAAACCATCGGGTGGACGGTTTCCAGGTTTGGGCCTCAAAACCTGGGTGCGGATGGTTTCCGAGTTTGGCCACAAAACTCGGGCTGAGGACGGTTTCCAGGTTTGGGCCTCAAAACCTGGGGGCTGCGGGTTGGCTGAGTTTGGGCCACAAAACTCAGGCGTTGGTGGGCTGGTTTCCCGGTTTGGGCCTCAAAACCGGGGGTTGGCTGTGAAGGCTGGTTTCTCGGTTTGGGCCTCAAAACCGGGGGTGCGACGTCCAGGAAAAGGACGCAGAGCGGTGGTGGCACGTGGCGGCAATCGGGAGGTTGCGTCGAGGCAACGCTACGAGTTGTGCGGGCGTGGCCGTCGGATCCACCTACCTTTGAGTTGGTCCAAAATAACCTTAGGGTTTAGCTGGTTCGCTCTGTAAGTAGTTAGGGGTAGAGTGGGAATTAGGAATAGTTAGAATTAGGATAAGTTGGGGGAGACACCCACCTCCCCATCCATCTAAGTCATTTGCTCTTTGCTTCTAGGGTTTCCTGCTCTCCCAATCCCCTGCTGTAGCTAGCTGAGATCCACAGAGAACCATACCTCTGTGTACTGGAGATTTTGAGGAAGTGAGGCCGTAACCTCACTGTTGTAGCGTGTGGTAGCCACACGGTTGCAAATCGATGTGTTGATTCATGTTTTGTTTGTGTTCTTCGCGTTCTTCATTTCTCCGCGATTTTCCCGTCACTCGATCTCTCTCCCTTCTGCGTCTTTGCGAAATCCGTTTGAATCAACTTGTTCATTTTTGAAAGGAGATCACTTCCACCGAAGGAATTCATCTAACTCCTCACGAACAAGTAGATCGGGTTGATTTCATTTTCGTGGCGCTTTTTCGTTCATACTCCTCCCCTTTCGATTTCCCGTTGATTGAATCGATTTGAGCGGATGATTTCTTGGGGATAGTCTCCTAACTACTCCGTGATCATTCTCTCCATGTTTGGAAACGTGGGATTGAGTTTTGATTCGGATTTGAGAAGATTCGCGAGAGGGGCGACCAAATTTGCCCTCTCTGTTCATCCGCGGACAGTCCGCCGTTTGGGTCGCGGACAGTCCGCGCGTCGGGGTCGGCCAGACCAGTGGCTTGACTCCGCGCTGTTGAGCAGGCGATTTTTGAACCGCGGACAGTCCGCCGCTGTGCTTGGCGGACAGTCCGGGAACATCCAGGGAGGTTCCAGCAGAGTTGCTGTTTCTTGTGTTTGGCCGGCGGACAGTCCGCCATCCCCTCGCGGACAGTCCGCAGTAGGGGCGGACAGTCCGGGACCCCAGGGCCGGACAGTCCGCGGATTGGCTGAAGCCTCCAGTTTAGTGCGTTTGCTCTCCCGGCTTCCTCGCTTGGTTTCCGAACTTCTCGTTTGGCCCTAGAGTTGACCAAGGAACCTCTCTAGGTATCTTTGCTACTTGTTAGCATAGGTATTTAGGGATTTCTCGACGTAGCCGTCTATCTATGTTCGGGACTTGGTTTTTGAGGGACGAACTTGCTCCGGTGCTTTTGCCAATTGGTTTGCTATCGCTTTGTGGTGCCTCGCTGTGATCCAAGGGATCATCCACCCTCTTCCAAGGGTCGTGGGCATCACGTTCTCGGTTGTAGCTTTTGGGGGTTGATTTTGGGACAATCGGCCAAAGTTTCGAAAGAAATTTTTGTGCTCCCATTCACCCCCCTCTGGTCGCCTTGCTAGTGCATTCTCGGTCCTTCAATTGGTATCGGAGCAGGTTAAGGATCTTCCACCTTAGTCGGTTCCAGATCCACAGAAGGCGACATGGATCGCGGCGTGGGCAAACCACCATTTTTTGATGGGACGAACTATGCGTATTGGAAGATACGCATGTCGGCCTATCTGCAGAGTTTGGGTGCTTCCATTTGGGATATTTGCAACTCTGCCGATTACGTTGTCTTGGCTGCTCGTGTGACTCAGCATCAGATCAATGAGCACGATGCCAATAGCCGAGCACGTAATGCTCTTTTCTCATGCTTGAGCATGAGTGAGTTTGATTGCGTTTCTCACCTCGCTACGGTTCGGGAGATTTGGGCCACCCTCATGTGTTTCGATGAGGGAACCTCTCAAGTCAAAACCCGACTCTACGAGTCGTTCAAGCGAGAGTATGAGAACTTTCGACATATGCCTGGCGAGAGCATAGAGAGTTTATTTGCTCGCTTTCAGGTGATTGTCAATAGGATGAGGGCTAACAAGGAGCTGTTGCCTTTCGACGATCATGAGAGGGCTTTGAAGCTTTTGCATACTCTTGATCGATCGGTGTGGGATTCCAAAGTTCAGGCGATCATCGAATCACCTAACTATGAGACCCTCACGTGCAACGAGCTCTTCATTAAGCTCAAGTCCAGTGAGATCAATGCCATGACGAGGGCTTCTTATGAAAATCCTTCTGCCCGTCGATGGCTTTGCTTTCTGGCTCTTCTGCTAACCCCTCTGGAGGCTTTGCTTTGCATTCTCTTCTTTCTGTCACAGAGGAGCAGTTGGAGTCTCTGGGAGACGACGAGTTGGCTTTGCTTGCCAACCGGTTCTCGCGGTTTCACAACAACCGCATGAACCGTCGCCGTGGAGGAGGACGCTCGGGTTGTTTCGAGTGTGGCGACCCCGACCACTTCATCGCCAACTGTCCCAAGAAGATCAAGCATTCTGGGAAGGGCGATCATGGGCACAAGTACAACTCCAGCAAGCGCAAGGAGAAGTACGTCCCCGCAAGGCACAAGCGGAAGGGCGGCTTCAACAAGGAGTACATCAAGACGAAGTACTTGGAGAAGGCCCAGGCTGAGCAGCGTGCTTTCTTCGCCACGCTCAGCGACGTCGACGACTCGGACGATGACTCCGCTTCCTCAAGCGACGGCGAGTCCGAGAAGAAGAAGAGGATCGAGGACAAGCTCAACGGCCTCTGCTTCTTCGCCGACGATGAGGGCTTCTGTACCATGGCCCTCGGCAAGGAGGTCAGCGGCGACACTCCTTGGAACGACGACGACGATGACGACACCTCCCAGGTATCTCTGACCCCCGATGAGCTTTCTGCTGAGGTCGAGAAGCTTACTGCCACGGTCCTTAGTCAGGATAAGTTGCTTAGGCGTGCCGCTAGAGAGCGCAAGGAGTTTAGGCAGAAGTGGGAGGACACGGTGAGGGAGCTTGAGTTTGCTAAGTCCACAATGGTCGTGTCTGAGGATGCCGAGTGCGAGATGTGCACCACGCACATGACTGACCTTCTCACTTTGAGAGGTAAGTATGTTGCGTTGGTTGGAGAGGTGGATGAGCTCCGGGCTAGACCCATGCTGTTGGGTCCGTGCAAGACTTGTCCTGTCTTGCAATCCGAGTTGGCAGAGAACAATGCCAAGATTGTGTCTCTTGAGAAGGCCAGCTCGGGTAGCACTTGTGTGTCCAGGTGTGTTTTGTGTGAGGGCCTGGAGATGGAGATAGCTAATGTGAAGCATGACAAGATGCAAACCGAGGAGGAAAACACATACCTTCGGACCATCTTGTCATGGGTGTCTTGTGGTGAGCCGCAGCTCAGGATGATGATCTCCCAATTCAAGCGAGCTGCTGGAGGTCCTGGTGTAGGTTTTGCTCTGGGTGTTGATCTTTCTGCTTTTGGGAAGATTGGAGAGTCGAGTGGTCTGAACCCATGTGAGAAGCCCAACTCCACCACTACTCCCAAACTTACCAAGCTTCCACCCAAAGAGCCTCTCAAGCCTAACACCAAGGATGGGATCTTTGTTGAGCCTCCGAGAGCTCCACCCAAGAAACAATCATGGGCTCCAAAACCAAACCACATCAAGAACAAGCTGGACACCATGCCACCCATCCAGGAGGAGCTTATGCCACAGAAGGGCAAAGTGATCCACACCCACTACCGTGAGTACCAACAACCCCCTTTGAGAGCGGTGAGGTACCACTGTGAGCATTGTGGGAGAGATGGACAATTGAGTGAGTTCTGCTTTCGGCGCAAGAGAGAGGTGCGCCGTGCTAGGGAGATGAATAATCCGGACATGTACCATCCTTTCCATGATGTACATGTGCCGAATGTTCAAAGGAGAGCTCCGAGGAGAGCTGCTAGGCCCAGAGGTACAGTGCCTCAAGGTCCTAGGCGTCAGGGAGGTCATGTCCGGCGGGAGCCTGCAGTTGTAGGCTATTTACCCCGTGGCGGTGGCTTTGTAGTTGAGCGTTTTCCCCCACCGCGTTTTGAGTATCGCGATGGACGCTCTTCCCTTAGCGGACCACGTTTTCCTCAACGTGGTGATCGCTTCCCCCGTAGGCGTGCTAGGAATGGTTTTTCTACTAACCGTTCTTTTGAGCAGCCTACCCAACACTGGTATTCTTCCTACTTCACTAACCCCAGTGTTGGACCGTATGCTCACCCTATGTCTTTTTATTGATGTAGGTAAAACGATTGGAGAACGTTTGGTTGGTGGATTCCGGTTGCTCGAGGCACATGACCGGAAACGCCAAGTGGTTCTCCAGTCTTAGTCCGGTCGCCGGAAAGGAGTTTATCACCTTCGGCGATAATAGCAAAGGTAAGGTTTTGTCTCGTGGGTCGGTGCGAGTTAATGAGCACTTTGTGTTGCGCGATGTTGCTCTTGTTTCTAACTTGCATTTTAACCTTCTTTCTGTTTCGCAACTCTTTGACGACGACTATGAGATTCGTTTTAAACCAAATCTCAGTCGTATTTTGGATCCTCAGGGCAATCTTGTGTGTTTGATTTCGCCCTTTGGAAAAGTCTTTCGTGCGAATTTCTCGGAATCTTTTGGCACTTCTCGTTGTCTGGTGGCTGGATCTTCCTCCTCTGATCTTTGGAAGTGGCATAGGAGACTTGGACATTGGAGCTTCGACTTGCTCGCAAGGCTTAGTTCACTTGGCCTAATCCGAGGATTGCCCAAGTTGCATATGGAGAAGGATCTTGTTTGTCACTCTTGTAGACATGGGAAGATGGTTGCTGCTCCCCACCATCCAGTGACTCAGGTTATGACCAAGCGCCCTGGAGAGCTTTTGCATATGGACCTTGTTGGTCCGGCTCGGGTGAGCTCGGTTGGTGGGAAGTGGTATGTGCTTGTTGTTGTTAATGACTTTTTGAGATATTCGTGGGTCTTCTTTTTAGCTGAGAAGACCGAGACTTTCTCTCTAGCTCGCAATCTGATTTTGCGTCTTCAGAATGAGTTCCCTTTGAACTCGATGCGAGCTATTAGGAGTGATAATGGTTCCAAATTCAAGAATTCAGATTTTGAGAAGTTTTGTAACTCTTTGGGTTTAGAGCATCAGTTTTCTTCCCCCTACACACCGCCATAGAATGGTGTTGTAGAGAGGAAGAATCAGACCCTTGTAGAGATGGCCAGGACGATGCTCGATGAGCATAGGACTCCTAGGCGATATTGGGCCGAAGCTATGAGCACTGCATGCTACATTTCAAATCGCATTTTTCTCCGAGCTTTCTTGAAAAAGACTTCTTATGAGTTGCGTTTTGGAAAACTGCCCAAGGTGAGTTATTTTCGAGTTTTTGGTTGCCACTGTTTTATACTCAAAAAGGGCAACTTGGACAAGTTTGAGTCTCGTTCTTCTGACGGTGTGTTTTTGGGTTATGGCACTCACACTCGAGCTTATCGTGTACTTAACCTTGACACTAACCGAGTCATGGAGACATCAGATGTCACCTTCGACGAGACCATGGTTTGTCCTTCTTATCGTTTTGAGCGTGCAGGTGATCACGAGGTTGGCGAGCCTCTTTTCGATGATGAAGAAGAAGGTGCTGAAGGGATAGATGACCCAGCACCTCCTCCACCTGCTGTGCCACAAAGAGCGGCTTCTACGACGACTCACGACCCAGACACATCTTCTTCCTGGGAGCCGTGGGATGCGCCACCTCGAGCGGTACCCTTTGTACCCGAGGAGGCACCAACTGCTGTTGAGGGGGAGGCCACTTCGACAAGGGAGGCACCACGACACATTCAGCTCCAGCACCCACCTCAGCAGATGATCGGCAGCATCGACGAACGCGTCACCCGGTCAAGGCAAATCTCTCACTTTGCTCATTCTGCATTTGTTGCTGATTTTGAACCCCGGGATGTTGGACACGCTTTGACGGATCCGGATTGGGTCCATGCCATGCATGAGGAGCTTGAGAATTTCGAGAGAAATCGGGTTTGGGTTCTAGTGTCTCCACCTTCTGAGTGTCATCCAATTGGGACAAAATGGGTTTTCAAAAACAAACAGAGAGAAGATGGCCATGTTGTGAGAAACAAGGCCAGACTCATAGCCCAGGGATATAGTCAGAAGGAGGGGATAAACTATGAGGAGACGTTTGCTCCTGTAGCTCGTTTGGAGGCAATTAGGATACTCTTGGATTTTGCCGCATCCAAAGGTTTCAAACTTTTTCAAATAGATGTCAAGAGTGCCTTCTTAAACAGCTACATAGAAGAGGAGGTGTATGTTAGACAACCCCCCGGTTTTGAAAATCCCAAGTTTCCAAACCATGTCTTTAAACTCCACGAAGCTTTGTATGGTTTGAAACAAGCCCCTAGAGCCTGGTATGATAGGTTGAAAACCTTTTTGCTTGCTAAGGGTTTTAAAATGGGATGTGTAGATAAAACGCTCTTTCTCCTCAAGCAAGGCACTAATACTCTCTTGGTCCAAATTTACGTGGATGATATCATTTTCGGTGGTTCCTCTCACGCTTTGGTTGCCAAGTTTGCAGATACAATGAGCAGGGAATTTGAGATGAGCATGATGGGGGAGTTGACGTTTTTCCTCGGGTTGCAAATCAAGCAATCCCGGGAAGGGACGTTCGTGCACCAGGGCAAGTACACCCGGGACATTCTGAAGAAATTCGATATGGGTGAGGCCAAGCCTCTTCCAACACCCATGTCGACCACGGCGGCCCTGGATGCGGACAAGGAGGGAGAAGCAGTGGACCAGAAGGAGTACCAGAGTATGATCGGGTCGCTGCTGTACCTGACGGTGACACGCCAGGACATTCAGTTCGCGGTGTGTCTTTGCGCGTGATTTCAGTCTTCGCCGTGCACCTCTCACCGTCAGGCAGTCAAGCGCATTATGAGGTACTTATCTTTCACTCCTGAGTTTGGGATTTGGTATTCTGCTTCCTCCACCCTTTCCCTTTGTGGTTATTCCGATGCTGATTTTGCTGGTTGTCGCATTGAGCGCAAGTCCACTTCTGGGACTTGCCAGTTTATTGGTTCTTCTCTTGTATCGTGGTCTTCTCGCAAGCAGTCTAGTGTTGCCCAATCTACCACGGAGGCTGAGTATTTTGCTGCGGCTAGCTGCTGTTCCCAGTTACTCTGGATGATGGCCACTTTGCGTGATTTTGGTCTGAGCTTTTCTCGCGTTCCTTTGCTTTGTGACAGCACGAGTGCTATTAGCGTTGCTAAGAACCCCGTGCTTCACTCGAAGACCAAACACATTGATGTGCGCTTTCATTTTCTGCGAGACCACTATGAGAAGGGTGATATCGACCTTCGCCATGTCGATACTCATCATCAGTTGGCTGATATTTTCACCAAGCCTTTGGACCAATCGACCTTTAATCGGTTGAGAGGTGAGCTTGGTGTGTGTTTCCCCTTTTAGTTGGGGGAAGCATTTTGGTTCTTGTATTATAGACTGACTCTTTTTCGTTTGTCTTTGTTTTCTTTTGCATTTTAGCATACGCATTTACATTCTGAGCTTCATATATATAATCATTAGAATGTAACTATGCTCTATGTAGTATGCTCCGATGCTTATGATGATGCTTGTGGCTTATGCTCTTTCTGATCACTGGTACATGTTGTGAGCTGAGCTATTTTTTGAATGTGAACCTGCTTAACAAACTTAAAACTGAAAATGTTCACCATTGAGATAAGCAACTAGCATGTGTAGGATGTGTTGAGTTCACTCGTGCTTTTCATATATGCTAGGTTGCTATCTCTCTAGTTCTGAGTCTCTCACTTGCTTGGTTTGTTCATATTTTGTCAATAAAATTGAACCAAGTTTTAGTGAACTGAAAAGATCGAGATATGACTGCTTGTCAACACATCACGGTATCGAGACTGTTTCTCATTGCACATTTGAGTTAAACTCGAGCCGTGTAGTGTATGACCGAAACCGACGCTTTAAGCTTCTGATTGCATTTTGCATAGGCTTCGCTCGGTTGAAAAGTTAGGCAATGACAAGCTTTCAACCTCTCGCAAAACATCTGCTAAACTTCTGAACTTGTGTTATTTCACCGCTGCAACTCCGATTTAAAACTAAAATCACAAGTGTATGCTTCATTCTATAGCATGATGTTTGAACTTTGCTAGGGGTAGTTCACCTAGTATACATGCTTAGCACTTGTTTTGGATTCCTATCTATACATGTGTAGTGCTGTTTTGATGGTGACTATCTTTTTGGCTAAAAACTGCTCACTGTGCTTTCATGTTCATATTTCGTATATAGTGATCAGTCTGAGCCTTTGCTAGCATTTTGTGGATGATGCTGAGTCTTTGGAGTTATACTGTGCAGAGCATCTTTACATTGTCTTGACTATATTTCTGAAGCTGCTAACTTGCATCTTGACTCATATGCATGTTCGAAGGGGGAGTTTTTTTTTCTTGTTGGCACTTTTGTTTGGTGCATTTTCTGAGGGGGAGAACATTTACTTGATAAGTGCATTTTCAACTAAGGGGGAGAATTTGCAAATCATATGCTTCCGGAGTATTTTAGTTGTGTGCACTATTCGAGGGGGAGTTTGACCGTAAGGTTTTGGTATCGAGCTCTTTTGCTAGTTGTGTTTTTTGAATAAAACTTTGGAGCTTGCTCCCCAGTAATCTATTAAAATGCAAATGAAATACATAATAGTTAGCTGGATGCTAACCCAACAAAGAGGAGAGGAGGAGGCTTACCAGGAAGAGGATTACAGAAGCAAGGGGAACAGAGGCAATGGGCGCAGCCATTGAAAACAAACATAACTTGAAAGAAAAGTTACAAGCTATTCAACCAATCCATTATAAAAACACGAAGGTGAGAAGGGCCTCTATCTTGAGGGACTAGCATTTTTGCTTCGATTTTTAAAGTTGGTTTTGGCTAGCGGTGTTGAGCCTGTTCTACCTCTTCTTGAGGGCTAGCTTTGCTTTGCTTGGTTGCGTCGAGCCGTTGCCCATGTCTTTGGGGACCAAGTTGTTTTGCTCCTTCCACTTGACCTTCTTCGGCTTTGCTATGCTTTTGGGTCATTTGGTCGAGTTCTCTCTTCTCTCTTCCTTCCTTCCTTCTTTCTATTATGATTTGTGTTGGTAGTTGACAATGCACTCATCAAGGGGGAGATTGCGGATACATGGGTGTATGCTGAGTCTCTGAGTGATGAGTGATTGTCAACTGAGATAATGCGCATGTTCTTTGGCTTGTGTTGTGCAGGTGTCGAGCACGGATACAGTGATTAGAGGCAAGGTGAAGGTCAAGTAGAGACGTGCCGTGCCGATGGACCGAGAGTGGCGAAGGGCGGATGTGAGGCTTGGACTGAGGGACCGGTGGCCCGAGGATCAGCTGTGGTGGCTGACAGCCTGGGACAGCGACGAGTGAAGACTTGCGGTCATGTGTTGCCTAAGTCGTGGACTTATGGACACGTGTCGGTGGACGGGGTGCACGGGCGGTGCATCCCCTCTACAGTTTCGGTTTGGTGGTAGAGCCAGAGAAAAACCATCGGGTGGACGGTTTATAGGTTTGGGCCTCAAAACCTGGGTGCGGATGGTTTCCGAGTTTGGCCACAAAACTCGGGCTGAGGACGGTTTCCAGGTTTGGGCCTCAAAACCTGGGGGCTGCGGGTTTGCTGAGTTTGGGCCACAAAACTCAGGCGTTGGTGGGCTGGTTTCCCGGTTTGGGCCTCAAAACCGGGGGTTGGCTGTGAAGGCTGGTTTCTCGGTTTGGGCCTCAAAACCGGGGGTGCGACGTCCAGGAAAAGGACGCAGAGCGGTGGTGGCACGTGGCGGCAATCGGGAGGTTGCGTCGAGGCAACGCTACGAGTTGTGCGGGCGTGGCCGTCGGATCCACCTACCTTTGAGTTGGTCCAGAATAACCTTAGGGTTTAGCTGGTTCGCTCTGTAAGTAGTTAGGGGTAGAGTGGGAATTAGGAATAGTTAGAATTAGGATAAGTTGGGGGAGACACCCACCTCCCCATCCATCTCAGTCATTTGCTCTTTGCTTCTAGGGTTTCCTGCTCTCCCAATCCCCTGCTGTAGCTAGCTGAGATCCACAGAGAACCATACCTCTGTGTTCTGGAGATTTTGAGGAAGTGAGGCCGTAACCTCACTGTTGTAGCGTGTGGTAGCCACACAGTTGCAAATCGATGTGTTGATTCATGTTTTGTTTGTGTTCTTCGCGTTCTTCGTTTCTCCGCGATTTTCCCGTCACTCGATCTCTCTCCCTTTTGCGTCTTTGCGAAATCCGTTTGAATCAACTTGTTCATTTTTGAAAGGAGATCACTTCCACCGAAGGAATTCATCTAACTCCTCACGAACAAGTAGATCGGGTTGATTTCATTTTCGTGGCGCTTTTTCGTTCATACTCCTCCCCTTTCGATTTCCCGTTGATTGAATCGATTTGAGCGGATGATTTCTTGGGGATAGTCTCCTAACTACTCCGTGATCATTCTCTCCATGTTTGGAAACGTGGGATTGAGTTTTGATTCGGATTTGAGAAGATTCGCGAGAGGGGCGACCAAATTTGCCCTCTCTGTTCATCCGCGGACAGTCCGCCGTTTGGGTCGCGGACAGTCCGCGCGTCGGGGTCGGCCAGACCAGTGGCCTGACTCTGCGCTGTTGAGCAGGCGATTTTTGAACCGCGGATAGTCCGCCACTGTGCTTGGCGGACAGTCCGGGAACATCCAGGGAGGTTCCAGCAGAGTTGCTGTTTCTTGTGTTTGGCCGGCGGACAGTCCGCCATCCCCTCGCGGACAGTCCGCAGTAGGGGCGGACAGTCCGGGACCCCAGGGCCGGACAGTCCGCGGATTGGCTGAAGCCTCCAGTTTAGTGCGTTTGCTCTCCCGGCTTCTTCGCTTGGTTTCCGAACTTCTCGTTTGGCCCTAGAGTTGACCAAGGAACCTCTCTAGGTATCTTTGCTACTTGTTAGCATAGGTATTTAGGGATTTCTCGACGTAGCCGTCTATCTACGTTCAGGACTTGGTTTTTGAGGGACGAACTTGCTCCGGTGCTTTTGCCAATTGGTTTGCTATCGCTTTGTGGTGCCTCGTTGTGATCCAAGGGATCATCCACCCTCTTCCAAGGGTCTTGGGCATCACGTTCTCGGTCGTAGCTTTTGGGGGTTGATTTTGGGACAATCGGCCAAAGTTTCGAAAGAAAGTTTTGTGCTCCCATTCACCCCCCTCTGGTCGCCTTGCTAGTGCATTCTCGGTCCTTCAAAATCAACATAACATGTACGATTATGATTTACTACTCACACAATTCCATATGTACATAGAATTTTACTTGAATGTAGGGAAAACATGAAAAATGGAGAAATGGACCCACCAGGCAGTGACCGCCACACCTGGGCCCACTGTTGGCGGTACTTACCGACAACTTTTATGAGCCAACCAAGGACAAAACAATGCACACTTACATACATATGTTATAACCTTGACCTATTTCCACTTGTATTGGAGAACCATTGTTTTACAGGTAACATAAGTGAATACAGTGGAAAAGGCAAGAAGAATACGCTTTTCGGCAAAGTGTAAAACCAAGGAATAAGGAAGAAGCCCACCTAAAGATCACATTTGGGATGGAAACCACCAAAGCAACCATATGCACCAAGCCCACGGCCCATTGAAAGGTCCTAGTTTGGTTTTGGTAATTGAGTGACAACTTAGGTGGACTAATATGTGTTTGAAGTGAATTACACAGGTAATTAGTCCACATGTGATCATGTGTGGGCAACATATGCCATGGAGGTGAAATGGCTTGGAAGATGTTGCAAGGCTCACACATGTGTTGGAGGAGCTTATTGCATATGTGACATGACATGTGGTCATGTGGCTAAGATGGTGAAGATCAAGGCAAAACTTGGCTTGATGGACCGGTTGCGAAGGTGAAGGGCAAGCTGGAGGCTTTGAAGCCGTTGGTACCGAGTGTCGGATGCTTGAGCAAAGACTTGGCGCCGAAGGGCCAAAGCAATGGTGAAAAGCAAGTGAGGTCAAGATTGATGGACCATGTATGCCATGTGATGATATGAAGTGGATCATATCATTTGATGATAGGTTGGTGCATGTGTTGCATCAACACCGAAGGAGATGGAATAGAATGCGCAAGGCAAAGGTATATTTGTATGGCATTTCATTTCACCGGTCATAGGCGTGTAGACAAGATTATGACTGGGTTTAGGATAGATGGCCGTACTATCAAGAGGAGCAAACTTGTTTGCAGATCGGTCATCTAGTGCCACTTGAGCGATCTAACATTGTGTTGTTACTAGGATCGAGTGACATGATGAGTGAAAGTGAAAATCCTTTGAAAATGATTGTGAAAATGCTAACACACATGCACATGATGGTGTACACTTGGTGGTGTTGGCACATTTGCAAAGGAGAAGAAGT
The DNA here is from genome assembly GCA_009763385.1 of Coix lacryma-jobi var. lacryma-jobi. NCBI lineage: Eukaryota > Viridiplantae > Streptophyta > Magnoliopsida > Poales > Poaceae > Coix > Coix lacryma-jobi. Next base: position 74,562,681 of record CM019825.1, read on the forward strand.
TGGCAAAGTTTTAGAGAAAACTTTGGTTGAAAAAGAGAAGTGATGGTTCTTGGATTGGAAATCTGTATTAATCCTTTGTTTTTTGGATCATGTATTCATATGGATTATGTAGCCCTCTGAATAAGCTTTCCAAAATGTCCAAGATCATCGAAATCAGAGTTCGGAGCTAGGAGTTATGGCCATTTTAGCGCGGAGCTCAGAATGCTGCAGCCGGTAGTATGGACCCTGAAGTCGGTAGTACCGACTCTAATGTGGGCAGTTCGCAGGCTCTCTGTGTTGGGCCAGTTTTGGCCTAAAGGTAGTACCGCCATAAGGCCGGTAGTACTAGCCCCGGTAGTACCGACCCCCGGTCGGTAGTACCGTCGTTCGAAGGCAGTTTGAAGGCTCTCTGTGTATGGGCAGTTTTGGCCTACTGGTAGTACCGCTATAAGGTCGGTAGTATCGGCCCTTCAGTCGGTAGTACTGGATGTGTTAGCAAGGCTGTCCTAACGGTCATATTGTCCGTCGGTAGTACCGGCCCTCTCGTTGGTAATACCGGGTGTAGCCGTGTGAGCTCGGGAAAAAGGGGAAAATGGCTAGTTGGTTGCTCCCCTCTATAAATAGAGGGGTGGCCGGCCCTTGGGGAAGGTTGAGCACCCTAGAGACTTTGTGTCCATGCTTGGGAGTTCTTGAGAGCCCTCTACCGCACATATGCTTGATAGTGTTCATCCGATTGTGTGAGAGAGCGATTCTAGTGTGGTGCATGAGAGATTGCAAGAGTTGGCACTAGGTGTTCGTGTTGCAAGCCGGTGGTGCTTGTTACTCTTGGAGGTTGCCACCTTGAAAGGTCCAAAATGGCTTGAGGGGTGGGGGTGAATAGCCTAATTAAAAATCTACAAGAACACTTAGGCAAACACTATTAGTATAACAAATGGCGAATCTTTTTGCACTAGCCTAATAGTGTGTTGCAAGCCACCTATCCAACAATTCTACCTAATATTTCTATGTCACACAATCAACTAGAGCTAATGTCTATTGCGGAATAAAGCTATCTAGCTCTAGTACAAGTATGTTATACAAAATGTATATGAGACAAGTATGTGCAATAGATAGACTAGGCAAGCTAATCACAACTTAGCTACACAAGATATATAACAAGAGATATACAACAAGTGATAGTATCTACACAAGAGGAATAGCTTAAAGTAAATGCACAAAGTAAACAAGCTAGATAGAAGTGATTTCACCGAGCCTTCGGGATTGTCTAGTAGAAAGCCAATCACCGGTAAAATCCACTTGTGATGCCAATCACCAAGAATGTGAATATGAAGACCAATCACCAAGATGTGGAAGCAATCACAATAAGCACATGAGACACCAAGATTTATCCCGAGGTTGACGTGCTTGCTGGCACGCTACTCCCTGTTGTGTCGACCAACACTAGGTGACCCGGTGGCTAATCGGCACAAAGCCAAGCTCACAAAGAGCACCACAAGAATCTACCGCTAGTGGGGTAGCTCAATGACATGAGCAATCCACTAAGGATGCCTCTTGCCGCTCCGGCGAGGTGAGGCTCCAAAACCTCTCACAATCACGATTGGTGGTGGCCAAGAACAATCGCCTTCTCTTGCCAACCACAACGCCTCCAAGCCGTCTAGGCACCGACAAATGCCAAGAGTAACAAGAAACTCAAAGCCGATACGAAGGACCAGTGCCACTAGATTGAACTCTTTCAAATCACGCACTAGATCAATCAATCTCACTTGGTTTGATCAAATCAACTTGGGAGATGAGTTGGGAGGCTTGTCAAAGCTCACTAGTATGCTTAGGAATTAGAATGTGCAAGAGAGAAACCAAGTGAGCCAGCCAAGCCCCTTAAATAGGCCACTCAAGTTTGCCTAGCCATTGGGCTAGAGTCGGGGGCATCGGACGCTGCCCCAGCGTCCAATGCTCTAGATGGATCCACGTGTCCCCCTGAGACGAATTCAGTCTGTTAGATCCCAACGAACAAATTTCTTCGCGCCACGGTTAAAGTGACATCAGACGCGCTAATGCCAGGCATCAGACGCTTCGATGCTACTGCTCGATTCAGCTCTTTTCTGCGCCACATCAGACGCTCAACTCCTGCATTCGATGACCATGCAGAGAGGTTCCAGAAAGGGTCAAATCACATAGGACGCGTCCGATGGATTGGCATCGGACGTAGGCCAGCGTCCGATGCTTCTTGGAAAACAAGCTCGCGCCACGTCATCTGCATCGGACTCTGCAACAGTGTTTCCTCAGCGTCCGTTGCCAGCGTCCGATGCTCCTTCAACATTTGTCAGAAACTAGGGTTTACCATCGGACGCTCGGCCCAACGTCCGATGCCCCTCGGACCAGCGTCTGATGCTTCCGAACACACTACTTCTCTTCCGAAAAACGATGAATCCTACCTCGCAAGCTCGGCAGGAGGGAGAAGGACTATACACTAGTTTCTCCCACTTGTCCACAACTCCGGAACACCCCCTTATCCCAAAAGTGCCAACACCCCCAAGTGTACATCATTATATGCAAGTGTGTTAGCATTTTGCAAAGCATTTTCCAAGGGGTTTTGTTAGTCACTCACTAGGTCTATAGCATCAATATGTTAGAGAACTCCTAGTGGCACTTGAACATCACATAAGCCATGAATTATCTCCTCTTAATAGTACGGCTATGTATCCTAAATGTGATCACACTCACTAAGTGTCTTGATCACCAAAACAAAGAGCCCTATAGGTTATACCTTTGCCTTCGGGCCTCTTTGCTCCATCTCTTCTCTTCTTCATTTCACCAATGGTAGAGCACTTGATCACTTGAGTTGCATATGGCCATCACCATCCTTCATGGTTGCCACCTTGCTAGCTCCACCACTTGGCTTGGTCACAATCCTTTCTTATAAGATACACACATGCTTAGCAATAGGATTAGACCAAATAGGTTTCATCAATTAGCCAAAACCAAACTAGGGCTTTCACACCTCCTAGACGGCTTGGTGATTGTCTCCGTCGTGAAGCTCGCAAGAAGATTATGCGTGGCTCCGGAGAAGGCTTTGTGAGGGGTATTGTGCTCACCCCGCGGGGATCGCGAAGAGCAACTCTAGTTGAGAGAGGTGCGAAGAGCGCCAAGTGGTCCGGTCGGATCAAAAGCTAGAGCTCTTGGTGAGCACTCCATTGTGGAGAGTGTGACTTAGGGTCACCACTTGCAAGAGGATCGGCGGCAACCTTGGGCTTGCCTCAACGGGGATTAGCTTGGTGGCAACCAAGTGAACCTCGGGATAAAATCGTGTGTCCCCTTTATTTGTTGTTTTGTCTTCCTTGCATATTACGCTTGTGCTTGTGTTCATCATGTTCTTCCTCCCTCCTCCACTCTTTCTTAGGTTGGGAAGATTCGATCTACATTTTGGCAAGGAACCAAGACTTGGGAAAGCTATAATCTTCATCTACAACACTTAGGGAAGTGGGGTAATTCCTAGATCTGAAATTGCATCTCACCCACTTCGATTTCGTGGCTTTCTGTAGGTGTCCGGTAGTACCGGCCTAACAGCCCGGTAGTACCGGCTGCCTTCTTCCTTCACTAGCTTGTGTTTCAATACTCATTCTTGTGCTAGTGTTTAGTTGCTTAGTTTGTGTAGCTAAGTTGAGCTCTCTATTTTGGCTTGTGTAGCCTTGTTATTGAGCATTGCCAGTGAGCTTAGGCTTTGTGCTTTTGCTTAGTGGCATGTGTAGGAGCTCCCCGGTTGATTAAGTACTAGTTGCTTAGGTTTGTGTAACCTTGCAAGCTAGAATTGTTTAGGTGAGCTCTAGCTAGCCCGACACCTTATTTGCTTTATTTAGGATCTTTTTTAAGGTGTCATAAAGTATAAGTAGAGGGGTGTAGTCTTGGCTAGACCGATAGTTTTAATTCCGCATTTGTTTCGGTTAGCCGACACGATTAATTTTAAAAAGGACTATTCACCCCCCTCTAGTTCGCCATCTTGACCCTTCACCCACCACGCAAAGGCGGTACCCAGCGGCCCCACCAGGGGTGTGGGCGCACCACGCCTAGCCCCACTAGCCACTGACCTTCTACGACAGTTGCATGAAAACATGCATAGTCGGTTGGTGTGGGTTTCCATTTCTACATCGCCCAGAACCGACCTATGCTAGTATAAATGTAGGGGTAGAGCTCCCTCTCAAGTAGATCATCATACATTAGCACATTTCATTAGTCCACTTTGTATTTGGAGCTCTCTACATTAGATTAGTCTTCTAGTAGTTGGAGCAAGTGCTACTTGCAAGAGAGGAGGAGAAGTTGTAAGGATCAACTTGGTATGAATACTAAGTTCCTCTTTTCATACTTGTTCTTGTTCTCTTATGATCAACATTGTTATGTTCTTGAATTAGAGTTATGTTCTTGTTCATCGTTCATCGTTCTAGAACTAGTTCCTAGTTTTAGATCTATGTTCATCATGAACACAAACACGGTTCTTCATTCAACATGTTTAGATCTTGCTAGCTTAGTGTTAAGTGTTGGGTGGTGTTTTGTCGTGCCTTCGGGTGTGCTTGTGCCCTTTTCATGTCAATCCATAGGGTTGGGGACCCGAGGGGGCACAAGTGTTCTTTTATGTACACGAGATTGGTTCTCAGGTATATGGAGATGGGTGAATGCCTGGCTTAGTCTATGGTTGAGGGGTAGGCGGCAGGTGGTGACATCCCTGTCCATCCCTTGTAATTCCCCACGTTCGGCTTTGGGGTAGGAGTCTAAATTGCCCGGTGTAACCTGCTGGCAGACCAGTGTTCGGGTCTCCTAATCCATCTAGTACTTAGCACTAATGTTAACCTATTCATAACATGTATACTTAATTCATTAGCATGACCTTGTTCAGATCCATGCTCTGTAGGATATTCTTTATTCTTTTATTGTTTCTTCTATCTCTATAGAAGCTCCATATATCTTAGGCAATGTGTGTGTGTTGATCCCACTATCCAAATCACCATTTATCCTCCTGCTATGGTTAATTAGTCAACTATGCACTTATTACGTTCTTGTCATGGATATATATATCTCGAATCCTTTCACACCTAGCCTTCCCAGTGGTAAAATATAAATAATGATACCTGGAATACTCCCGGTGAAATGCTACAACGGTAACCCCGTGCGCTTGCGGACCCTGTGTGTAAACAAATTGATTTACCAGGCCAGCCTCTTAGGCCGTCACTAAAGCCACACATTTTGGTATATGAAGTGCCATTGCAGTTCGGTGCCGATACCAGATGTGTAGCTAGAGTGGCTGCGTTCGAGGCTGACACTGGCATCTTTTGGTAGCATCACTAGGAACCAGCATACTCGGTGTATGTCGTTAAGGAATGTCAACAGGCATTTCTAGCGCCGTTATTGGGGATGATGGCCAATCCTAGTGATGACGCTAAGAGATGTCAGTAAGTATTTCTAGCGTGATGGCCCGAGGATAGATCTTAACCTATCCTTTGTTGGTTGTGCTAAGAAGTGCCAACACCCACATAGCAGGCCTAGGGGTGGTGGCCGCCATGCCTAGGTGGCACCCGCCACCCCCCATGTGACGGCCGCCACCTCCACTTGGCCCTCCACGTCACTGATCCATGGGAGAAGGCCAGGGTGCAATCTAGGGCATTGATAAAGGTCAGTTTGATCCAACGGTGCTGACAAGACGTGACATGGATTGTGGTTTTGTTCCAACTCAACTTTCAATGTGACAAAAACACTTCCAACTTCCACAACTGCCATCCAAGAGTGATCCTGGCCATCCATCAAGGTCGGTTGGAGGGGGGAGTGGCGCTTGCCGTTGATACATGGTGGCCGCTACCTCCCTAGCAGCACTGGCGCCCACCACTCCCCTCACTCCACTTTGCGCTGCAACGCTCCTACAAGACCCATGGTGCTCCTCAGGCTATAAATACCCCCTAAGCCTCCATTCTAAAAGGCACAAGCACAAGAATACACAAGAAGACGCGTCAGCACTGCTCAACTTCTTAGCTTAGCCTAGCTTAGCTTAGCTCTAGTTAGCCGGAAGATAAGTGTCATGTGGAGCTCAGCAACAGAGTCTAGAAGAGTCTTGTCTGGTATTGCTCCTTTGTATCTATCTCAAGTACTTTATTCTAATTTAGTTATTTCATACTTCAAGTACTTTGAGTATTTATCTTGTGTCCTATTGACGGTCCTTACAATCAACATTATACCATCAACTAATGCATATAATGATATTAAATGAACCATAAAGCATAGTTGTTTTTGATTCTAACAAGTTCCACGAGTTGTGTTATTTTCACTTGTTTTGCAGGGTTATCAATTTTTCACCATATAAAAGTATCTCAAGTGATGAAATAGAGCACATCATTGCGAAGAGCTCATCGAGACGATCGAAACGGACATATGGTTTGCTACATTTGGAGTCCCAACAAGAGAGTCCTTGTTGGATACGACTTGGAAGCTTCTAGAACAACCTGGAGTGATCACCAAGCAACATAATCCAGGGGTTAAACTGACAGATTCCACAGCTTTGGTGAATTACTATTTTCTAGGTAGTTTTCTAGCAGATGGAAAGAGGTAGAGTCCTAACCCAATACGACGAATCACGCAAACAAACGGAAAGTCGCATTAGGGCAACAAGGAAGGTTCCAGAAGACACCACGATGAAGGTGGAGCCCGGCGACTGCCAGGTGGGGCCGACCGGCCCCACCCCTAGGCCAGCCGGCCTGGGCCCACAGGGAAGTTGGCCCACTTTCGTTCGACGTGACCTAATCGACCTCTACAACGCATCACAACCATTGTTTCAAGTCAGTTTGATCCAAGGGCTACGGTTCATCCCACCGGGCTATATAAGGAACCCCAAACCCCCTCCCTGGAGCATCCATCATCTATCTTCATCATAATCTTCGCCAAGAGCAAAAGCTAGGGTTTCTAGATGAGAGGTGTCCCTCGAATGGAAAACCTCTCTCTAGAATTAGTTTAGATCTAGTCTTCTAGATAGTAGAGAGATGGAGAGCGAGGGAGGAGTTTGGAGGAGATGCCGGCCTGTCGGTGCTTCTTCCTCCGGTTGTACTTCGGCGAGATCAAGCTCTGCTCGAGCTTGCTTCTGAGATGCTTCGGGTGATCAACTTCTGATTCAAGTAAGATTCTTGTTTATATTATTCTTCTGGTCACGAGTCTCTTTTGAGTGCTTTAATTTACTGCAGTAGGTTAGAGTATAATTCATAGTGTAAGCATGGTGCTTAGGCTCAAGTTACTCGTAGATGTACCCTATAGGCCGGGCTTATTTAGGTGGTAGCTCGCGGGTGTGACTCTTATAGACCCGTTGAATCCTCTGTAGTCCAGCTCCCCATTTGTAGGCCGAGCAGGACCGTAGTTACCTAGTTGGGATGTACTCTGGATGCAGCCCTTCTATTCATAATGTCCCCAGTTGTATCGTATACAACATAGTCTCTTGCCTAGGTCAGAACTAGATAATCCCAAGTTATCCTCTCTATACTCCTACTATCGACCTCATACTAGATTGCTACTTCCCCTATGCTTTAATCTTGTTTTTACTTTATCTTGTTTCTACTTTAGTTTCTACTACCACTCGTTTATCTTATCTGGTTAAGTTAGAACGTAGATGATCTCACACGTTTCCCTATGGATACGATATTAAAACCTCCGGGTGAAAGCTACAATGGTATCCGTGCGCTTGCAGATCTTTTTCTGTGTGCTCATATATACCAACCAACCACTTCTATGTGTTGCCGCTAGTGGTGACAGCCTAGCAATAGTGTGACGCTAAGAAGTGCCAACAGTCCCTACATTTCAAGTACTAGTTCTTGCTTGATGTTGGCATTTACTAACGTCGCTAACCAAGAGTAGAGATAAACCCTATCCCTGGTAACGACGCCAGAAATGCTTCTTAGCATTCCTTAGTGTCATCCCCAAAAATAGAGAATAACCCTATCCCTGGCAACGACGCTAGAAATGCCGCTATGGATTTTACTTAGAAGCATTGCTAGAGTATAGCGATGCTTCTAGTATTGACCTTGATTGTTCCTTAACTTTTTTAGATATTAATCCACAAGCGCACGGAGCTATCGTTTATAACATTTCACCCAGTGAGTATTTGGGTATTGTTATTTATATTTTTCCCAAAGGAAGGCATTTGATTAAGATTCTGACATGATCATAGGTAGTAATGTTGTGCAAGTTAACCAGCTGTTCATAGAGGGGTAAGAAATAATAATAGAGATAGTGGACACACATATGAGCTGTTGTCGAATGATAAATGAAAGAGGAACTAATAAAAGAAAATTTCTAAGTGAGCAGACATTGATCTGGTATAGTCATGTCATGATTAGTTAATGTTAATACAAATCACATAATCAGGATTAGTGTTAAGTGTGATATGGATCAGAAGAACATGTATGTATTGGTCTACCAGCAACCACCATGCCAATTTAGACTCCTACATCCCAAATGAACAGGGGGAAGGCCAAGGATGGACAGGGCTGTCACCACCGGCCGCCATCCCCTCACTGAAGCAAGGGCCATGCAGACACCTGTCTCTCCATACCCAGGCACCTCGCCTACATATGCAGAGTCTACCCAATCCACCCTGGGACTCTGACCCTACGGATCAACAAGTTATGAATTGGGCACACCTTGCAGTGCGATGAACCACCACATCCAACTTAACTCTAGTATTAATCATATAAATTGTATTTATTAGACACAATGTTAATGTTGAAACTCTCTTGACATATAGACTATACTCTAGTTCATATATCAAGATTATGACATCACAACTATACTCTAGTTCATTAACATGACTATGATTAGATAATGAGTGAATGAACTTGGAAGAACTCATAATTCTATTCATACCCTAGAGTGGTCTTCTTCCAAGGATTCAAGCTCTCGAAGGTAGATTTTCCTTGCTCTTCTACTAACAAGAAAGTAAAAGCTATAACTAATGAAGTGGATGTGGAGAATGCTCAAGTGTTTGTGTGTTTCTATTGATGGAGGTGTGGCTCTTTTCTTATAGTAGTGAGTAAGGCGGTAAGGCATCCACAAGTCATGCTCGTACACTCGATGAACTGACTCCACGCGCGCGCATGCAACCGCTAGAGCGACGAGGGCCTGAACGGGGCCAGGGCTAGGCCGGCCGGCCCAGGGGACCGACCGGTCCCTAGCTAAGCCCATCCGGCCTCCTCCTTTGCGACTTGCTTCCTGGGGGGCCCCTGATGACTGCTGGGCCAGGGGGATTTGCATTGGAGCCTGTTTTCCTGTTGTCTTGTTTATTCGGTTGCGCAAATGTGCGTCGGAAAGCGCCTTTTTGGGTATGTCTTCATGTATTTATGTATATGTCCTGTAAAAATATAATTCTCCAAATACATGTGGAATTATGTCAGAAGTAAATGCATATGTGATGTTGGTTTGCCAAATTCCCCTATTTTTTATAGTAATTGACGGTCGGATTTCTGAGTTAATGACCGTCAACAACTCCCCAAGCTAAACCTTTGCTCATCCCGAGCAAACATTAAGTTGTTTTGGGGTTGTTGATCAGGAGTTGCTACAAAAATGATATAATTCATAAGTGCCATGGTTGTACAAAATATTCTACCTCAATTTAAATAAGTTGGCATTTCTATCTATCCCTTTGACTTAAAATTCTATGGGGCTTTTTGTTTTTCCAATCCTTAGGCAGTTGCAAGATAGAACGATATAATAGATTTACTAATCATTTGTTCTTTGATCAACCTTTCATCCGGAGGTTTTAAATTTTTTGAAAATAACCAACAAGTTCCTTGAATGATTCGCTCAATCACTCATTGTGTATGATCCTTACTGTAGGCCTTTTGATGATGCCTTCATTTCATCGTACTTCTGCAAGGCTTATATGTGGAGTTTTGGGTAGGTATGAATAATGTGCCTACTTGCATCACATAATGTTGCTAAGTCAAAAACCGGATCTAATGAGATGCAAGTCATACACTTTGATCAAGATGTGCAAGTGTGTGGAAAAACATGGTGGGATAAAATGCTTCTTTTTGGATGAGGCTCCTCTCTATTTTATTACTTTGATACATGGCTATCAATTTTCCTTTTTTTCTATGAGCCTTCATGTGCTCACATTTTTTTCTTTTCTACCATGGACCTTCATGTGTCCAACTATTTACTTTTTTTACCATGGACCTTCATGTGTCCAACTATTTTTTTTCTTTTCTATTTATTTTGCATATGTCTCAACTATTGAATTATATTTAGAGAGGGTCTACACTTTTACAGTATGAAGCATTTATTTGGTGGATGGATGACATGTTTTTGCATAACTCCCAGTGTAAGAGTTAGCACTTATATTTTCTGGGTGTATGTGAATCTTGATCATGGGTGCATAATAAGGGTCGCATAAATTTGACAAAGCTCAATGTGAATACAGGCAGCATAGGACTAAGGTTTAAAATTGGAATTTTGTCATATGGCTATGGTAGGAATTTTATAACCATTGAGGAACATGTTGTTTTTAGAACTTTTGAAAAGAAAACTCCAGATTTCAAGTTTCTCTTAGAACTAAGTCATAACATAATCCATTTAGCATATCATATCTCGCAATAACTTAGGAAAGGATTATGCTTTTGCAACCCATGAGTTTCTCAAGTCTTAGGTTAAGACATTTTTAGCCAACAAACTTAAATATTGGGGAATACTAAGTTAAAAACTAGGCACATGATGAATTATAAACAGAGCAACTATTCACCATCCCAACATAGGGAGAACTTAAGCATTCCTAGTCACATATGAGAGTGGAATTAATATTTTTGTCATTGTTATCATATTTCATTTTTTGAATATAAAGTACTAAAACTGAATCTGGAATTAAATGATGCATAAGTAAAACTAAAGGAAAGAAGGGAAAAGAGGGTACTTACCTTGATGGGGGTCCTCCCCCAAGCTTGTCTTTTGCTCATGGCCCCGTGGGGTAGTACCCCATGTGTCTCCAGTAGGTGGCCTGGGCGTCTTGTTGTGCATTCATTTCTACCAATTGTTGTTCTTCTTGATGCCACAGGGTGTGCTGCATGTTCATGTTCGCTTGTTGCTGATGCCACTGAACATCCTGCTCGTGCCATCCTGTTGTCGCCTGCACATGAGAGTTAAATGCGGTTTGTAGCTCACCAGTGCGGATGTTTATCCCTCGCACTTGGTTTGTGAGGTCCTCTAAGCCGGTCATCGGGTGTGAAGGAGGTATGGGTGGAGGTAGCCCTTCAGAGTCAGAAGAGGCGGCTTCTTCCCCTGTTGGTGCCCGTAATCATAGGGAGCTGGTATTCCTCTGTATGTAGCCCCTAGATAAGACATTGACAGTGTACTGCTTCCTCCAGCAGCTGTCTTGGCTCTTGTCATCCTGCCAGACACAGATTGCCTGTCGTGGTGAGGATGTCGGGGTCGTACATCGGCGTGTGCTCGAATTCACGATCCTTGAGGCAGCGGTAGGCTTGCATTTCTCAATCATCTCTCAAGTCGAGGAAGTCGGCATCTGTTGGTTCGGGTGGTGCCGACTCTTGCTCTTCTTCTTCCTCTTCTTCTTCGTGCACCGGGCTCTCTTCATGCTCAGTGTAGTGTGAAGAACATGTGCTAGCACGAGAGCGCTTCGGTCCTACCTTCTTGAGGGCCACGGAGATTGTCTTCCCGAACCTGCCCATGGTGGAAGCACAAGACAAAAAACTAGGACCTGGGCTAGGATTAGGGAGTTAGCTCTCGAACTTGATTGTGATTTTGAGTACTTGAAGAGCTCTCTTGCACTAAAACTTGATTGGAAGTGTGAGAGTGAGAGAGGTGAAGTGAGAGTGAGAGTGAGAGGGGTGAAGTGCTTCAACCGACCATCCCTGTATTTATAGGCGATAAGCATCACGGGAGCATGAAGGGACAACGGCCACTTGCATGTCGGCCAAGGCAGAGCGCCAACGGCTCTGGGGTGGGGCCAGCCGATCCCAGGGGCCAGCCGGTCCCTGGTTGCCTCGGTTCGGCCTCCCCTTAGGAGGCTAGCTCCCAACGTCCACTTCTGTCCTAGACCGTTGGGGGTACCCCAACGATCATTCAAAATTTGAATTTTCTCTCTTTTTTTTAAATTTTTTAAACTTTTAAATTTTAATTTTAAATTATACAAAAATCATTTGTGATAATAATAAATTATTCTAAAGCAGATAATAAATTTTTTATGATTTACTTGAAAATTATTATTATTATTATTAATGTATATATATATATATTATTTTTTGACTTACCATTTTACCTTTGGTGAAGGGTGTGACGTTTTTGGTCCGTCGAACAAGACCTTGCCTCTTTTGCTGGTTTGATGATGAAGCATCTACCCCGGACGAAGAGGTTGAGCTCCTTGATTGTGCTCCCTGCATAGAATTTTTACGGTGTGTTTGTGGTCTCTTAGGTTGGTTCTTTTCAACCTTTTGATTTTTGTTATAGCCAGTGAAAGGATATTTGAGTGTTTTGCCTTCAATTCTAAATTTAATATGGCCTATGCTAACATAAATTGTAGCATCTGCAGTGTTAAGAAATGGTCTCCCGAAAAGTAGAGAGATCTCTTTGGATTGGCCCATGTCTAAAATGACAAAGTCGGTGAGGATATATTTATCCTGAATTCTTATTATAAAATCTTTAGCCATCCCTTGGGGGTACCTAAAAGTTTGATATGCCATTTGTATGTAAAAATCGATGGGGTCCAAGGGTCTACCAAAAAGTGTATTATAGATTCTCTTTTGCATGATATTAATACTCGATCCAAGATCACATAGAGCATTATCAAAGTGGTGTGCGTCAATTGCACATTCAATTGTGGGTTGCCCAGGGTCTTCCTTTTTCAGGACATAAATTTTTTTCATTATTTTGTTAAAATCCTCATGGCAATACAGTTGATCATACTTTATTTTGACTAAATTGGCAGATTCTAAAGGGGCCGCAAATTGTTCAGGAGTTGGGATTGCGGCAGCAATCTGGGCTAGTTGGGTTTCAATCATTTTATTAAAGCTCAACTGATTTTGTACGGAGGAAGTCAAGCTCTCTAATTTAGAATTTATGCTCTCTATATTTTTATCATGGTAGGCAAGTTTCTTAGTAAGGTTTTCATTAATTTTAACTTTCCCTAGCACTAAATCTTTTAATGAAGGTTGACTCAAATTATAATTAGAATTAGAATTGTAGTTCAAATTACCTTGGTAGGGTGGACGTTGTTGGTTATTCCACCCATTATTACCTGGTTGGTAAAACCCGTTGTTGATGAACGCTACGTCTTCTCGGGTTTCAGGGCAGTCATTCCCCGAATGGCCAATGTTCCCACAGACTTCACACATCATGCATGAATCTATGGCCTGGATGGTGCCCATCATGGCATCCTTCTGTTGGGCACGGTCGTCCAGCCTCTTCATCAGTAGGTCTATTTTTGCGGCCAACATATCCGTTTCTTTAATGGTATGCATCCCTTTTTGTATTTTTCTTTCCTCCCCCTAGCTTTGGTTTGTCACCATCTTATTGATTAGAGTTGTGGCTCCATCAATGGTGAGGGAGAGAAAGGCACCTCCAGCAGCAGCGTCGATGTGCCCCGTAGACATTTGGGTTAATCCATCATAAAAATATTGGAGCACTAACCAATTTTCAATGCCGTGATGTGGGCATGCTTGGATGTAGTCTTGCAGTCGTTCTCATGCCTCGGGAATTGATTCTTGGGCGTTCTACTGGAAGTTGGAAATCCTTCCCCTCAGGGCTTTGGTTTTACCCATGGGGAAGAACTTGGTGAGGAACGCCGTGGAACATTTGTCCCACGTGTTGACAACTTTCTTTTCCTTGTAGAACCATTGTTTTGCTTTCCCGCGAGGAAAAGGGAAATAAATGGAGTCTTATGCTTGCAGACGTGACGTCTTTGATGACAATGGTGTCGCAGAGCCCAGGGGACCGGCCGGTCCCTGGCTGAGCCCATCCGACCTCCTCCTTTGCGACTTGCTTCCTGGGGGCACCCTGATGACTGCTGGGCCAGGGGGATTTGTATTGGAGCCTGTTTTCCTGTTGTCTTGTTTATTCGGTTGCGCAAATATGCATCGGAAAGCGCCTTTTTGGGCATGTCTTCATGTATTTATGTATATGTCCTATAAAAATATTATTCTCCAAATACATGTGGAATTATGTCAGAAGTAAATGCATATGTGATGTTGGTTTGCCAAATTCCCCTATTTTTTGATAGTAATTGACGGTCGGATTTCTGAGTTAATGACCGTCAATACTTGATCATTATCATAGTGAGCTTAGGTGCTTGATCTGTGGCAATAGGTTGCTTAGTCTATGTAGTGTTAGTCATATATATCAAGTCTTGTGATTGCTCTATCATCTGGTTAAGGTGTCTTTATCTCTGGGCTTGGGTAAAGATAGTAAGAATATAGATTAAGCGAGGTGCTTAGGCTATAGGCTTACCTGCAGATACGGCTAAACCTCCGAATAGTTGTGGTAGCACCAGGTGGTGACAACCCTGGATCACCTACGTATTCCACCACGCTGGGTTCAGTTCTTAAAACATAAGGCTCATTGTGCGCTGTGTCTAGTTTAATCGGGAGCGCGTACGCCTCTGTTGCTTGATAAGATAAGACTACTGCTTTACTTTACTTTCACCCTATCATTGTTCTTGTCCAGTTCTAACTGTTCTAACTTTGTTCTTAGTGTTCTTTATTCTAGATCTTATTAGTTTAGCTAGTTTAGTTATACTTAGCTTAACCCTTTCATCTACCACACCTTTTGTTCATCCACATCAAACCCATTCCAACCCTCTGTTCTTGCTAGCCATTCATCCCTTCTCACCTTTCCTAAATCTCTTCTTGCCTCTTCTAACTCGATCGTTACACCACCTAGCCTTCTCTTGGGAAAATATAAATTTGACACCTGGTTACTCCCAGGCAAAGTGCTACACACGATAGTTCTGTGTGCTTGCAGAATCCCTTTTGAAAACACTTTGTTGATGGTAGATAACTCCTATTTTAAACCGACAACTAACCTCATAAATGACCCGCAATGATCCAAAGAGTGTAGCTATAGGGTTTGATTCTAACGAGTTCCACGAGTTGTGTCGATTCCACTTGTTTTGCAGGATATTCAATATTTCATCATAAGAAAGTATCTCAAGTGAAGAATCAGAGCACACTAGTGAGACGAGCTCATCGAGATGATCACAACGGACATACCACTTGCCATATTTGGAGTCCTGGAGCAAGAGTCCTCGATGAATACGTCCAGGAAGACTCTGGAACCCTCTAGAAGCCTTATCCATATGAAGATTAGGGGTGTAACAAACAAGATTCCAACAACTACAGAATATCAAAGATATCCAGGGACCAGACAGGAAGAAGACGACAAGGAACCCATGCACACCACGACTCGTTGCGCAAACCAACCGAACAAGGACTCAAGACAAATAAGGAAGGTGTTAGAAGACTTCCGATCGAAGGAAGAGGCAGGCGGCGCCAGGGGGAGGCCGGCCGGCCTGGGCCCACATGGAAGCCACCCCCCTTCGTGCGGCGTGACCTAACTGACCTCTACTTTGTATCTTGGCCGTTGTTCAATGTCGGTTCGATCCGAGGGCCGTGGTTCATCCCACCAGGCTATATAAGAAAACCCGGACCCCCTGGCATCTCATCCAATCTTAGTCTTAGATCATTGATCAATCATTTAGAGTAGAGGTAGCCTAGACAACCAGGAGCTCCACCATCCAAGGGCGTAGCAAGAATAGAATTAGAAGAGTCGAGGAAGCTCGGATTCTGGATCTAGTCAAGAAGAGCTAGGTAATTAGCCTTGTCTTCTCTCTTGTATCAACATTGTTCTTCTAATTGTCTAATTGTGTTCTAGTTCATCATCTTTGTGTTCTAATTGTGTTCTAGTTCATCTTCTAATCTCTCTAGTTCATCTCTGTGTTCTAATCTACTTCTAATTGTTCATCTAGTTCTTATTCATCTTCTAGTTTGTGTTCTAGTTGATACATGCCATGACTTGTTACTATTTCGTGTTCATAATTATAATGTTCATCGTCTACTTTGATTATATGTCTAGCGTAGCTAGGGTATCTTTATATTTATGCTCTTGTTTGTATAGCGCTCATTCTGTCGATCGCGGGGTGAGTGGTCAACATTGTGTAAGGTGGTGCTTATACGTTATTTACATGCAAATGCACCCTATATTCCGGGTCAGCAATTGGTAGATCGCGAGGGTGACTCTTATAGCCTCGTTGAGTCCTTTGTAGTCCACTCCCCAAAAATAGGACTAGTAAGACCTGGTCACCCGGAGGTGATAGACTCTGGATCTGATCCTCCATGCGTGATGTCTCCTGCATATAAATATAAGTTATTCTAACCATGATTGCTAAAGATAATTGCACTAATTGATGTAGTCTATGACCTATAGTTAGAACCATATTAGGAAGTTAATCTGTCTCTTTCTAGATTTGGCTACGATCCAACCTTGGGTGGGAATGCTCTGTTGAAACTCTTTTATATGGTTTACTCTATTCTATTACATTTATCTTATTTATCATTTATGATTGATTCCTGTGTTGAGTATAGATCTAGTGGAACTCTTATCATAATCATACATGTGTGTGTTATAGTTGTAGATGTTTATCTCCTACCGGGTAACTCATGATATGCATTGCTCCGTTATAAATAATGATACCTAGGAAACTCTTTCCTTGGTGAAATGCTATAATGAATGTATTTTATCTATGCGCTTGCGGATAATCTCATTTCATATCTTATAAGGGCAAGATCATAAATATCATCCACGTCTCTAGTATCACTGCTAGTGGTGACAGCCTAGCGTTAAAGGTAATATTGTTAGATTTGTCTACCTGCATTTCTGGCGCCATTATCTGAATTGATGCCAAGAGATGTCAACAAGCATTTCTGGCGCCGTTGCCGGGGAACCAAATGTGTGATTCCAAAGCACATTCCCCGTTGTTTGGGAAATCCCTTAAGGAAATCCCATTGCCGGAGCCATATCGTTAAGTTATTCGAGTTTCTAAGTTAAGACTAGGAGATAATAGAATATAAGTTGAATACATAGGAAAAACTTTACACACATGTTTATGATAGTCGAGACACACTATTGATCTTTTCTCAAACAGGCTCACCCTGTCTGTTGTCTATTTCTTGAATATCTTATTGCAGGGTGATGTATGACTGGATTTGATCGACCGGAAAACTATGTTGACAATCCTAAAGTTTTGATCCGAAAAGCCAAAGCCAACGCCAAGCTCAGGAAACCACCAACCACGTTGACCGAAGACACTTAGGCAAGAAGCTCAACACCAGTGTTAGAAGACATGGCTGACAAGACTCTCCGTGATTTCTCTACGCCAACCACTGCCAACATCAGGACTGGACCAACAGTCAATGTGGGAACCGAGGGATTCGAACTCAAGCCATCTCTGATCAACATGGTGCAAGCCAGCCAGTTTTATGGGAAAGCACATGAGGATGCAAGTGCCTATCTCCAACACTTCCTGGAGATATGCAGCACCTTCACTATCAAGGGAGTCACTAAGGACGCCATATACCTCCGCCTATTCCCATTCTCACTTTTGGGAAGAGCGAAGCAATGGTTCTACTCCAACAAAGACAAAAACACTTCATGGGAGATCTGCTCCACTGCTTTTCTAGCAAAGTTCTTCCCCGTAGGCAAGACGAATGCCCTACAAGCGAAGATCTCAACTTTTCAGCAGCAGTATGATGAATCTGTCCCTGAGGCATGAGAACGCTTTCAAGACAACATATCAGAATGCGCACACCACGGGATGGAGAATTGGTTACTTATGCAGACATTCTACCATGGGCTCACTTCGAGTGCCCGTGACAATATTGATGCAGCTGCTGGAGGATCGTTCTTGTCACTCACTATCAAAGAGGCAGTCGCTCTCGTTGAGAAGATAGCTTCCAACCAAGGATGGAACAAAGAATGCACTCAACCGAAGAAGAGAGGAGGAATGCATTAACTCAAGGAAGTAGACATGCTGTCTACTCAGATAGACCTACTGATAAAGAAGCTCGACGAACGACACCAAGAGGAGAAGGAAGTCATGCACATCCACGATTCTCGCATGACTTGTGAAGAGTGTGGAGGCACTGTCCACACATGAAGCAACTGTCCTGAAGTCCAAGAGGATGTGAACTACAACAACAACAACAACAACAACAACTATCGTCCTCAACAGAATCAAGGATGGAATCAGCAACAGAGGCCCAACTACCAAGGTAATCACTCAGGTAACTACCAAGGTCACAACTTCAACCAACCGCCTTTAAGAGAAATGATTGTTAATCAAAATAAAGTTATTGATAATATGTCCAGAAAGATAGCTTCCAATGATAAAATACTTGAAACCATTAATAATAGAATGGAAAGCTTTACTTCTACTATTAAGAATCAACTTAGCTTTAATAAGATGATAGAATCACAAATTTCTCAGCTAGCCGCTTCTGTACCTGTGACCGAAAAAGGTAAGATTCTGGGGAATCCGGAAGAATTAGAAACTGCGAATCTTGTAGACATTTTCAATGCAGGAGATTACTTCACAGCTCCGCCAAGGCCAAATTTCAGAGGATGGGGAGATGAGAATCTGCCCGAGAAGAAAGGAGATCCAGGGAGACCTATCATCCCGATCACCATCGGACCCCATACCTTTGACGAAGCTGTGTGTGATCTTGGAGCAAGTGTCAACATTATGTCTAAGGTAATCTATGAGAAAATTCATGGTCAACCATTGTTGTACACAACCATGTGTTTGCAGCTTGTAGATCAGACACTTTGCTACCCCAAGTGAATTCTTGAAGGTGTTCAAGTACAAGTTGGACACTCTTATGTCCTAGTAGATTTTGTGATAGTGGAAACCAGAGGAGATGAGAGAGCACCCATCATCTTGGGAAGACCATTCCTAAGTACAACTAAAGCCATCATCTACACCGAAATCGCCAAGATCTGCTTCATGATCAACAATAGGAAGGAGAGGTTCAGTTTCAAAAATCGCACACTCAAGACTCGTGTACACCCACAGACATCATATGAGTACGAGGATGCACCTGCTGCCCCAAAGAAGAAGAACAACAATAGAAGGAGGAGGAACAAGACAAAGCCACAAGAGCAAGAACCAGTATGGATGGTCAACACTATTGAACCACCAAAAGACACCACTCAACCTCCACTACGCCTTGAGAAGCTGTACGATCCAGGAGTACCTACCATTGACTGCATGATCAAGGAGAGTACCTTCTACAAAACATTCTGCGACATCGACTCAAGTGTCAACATCATGTCTACAGTAACGTATAAACATTTATTTCGTGATGCACCACTGGAACCAACATACTTGCAGATATAGCTAGCAGACCAAACATTTCGATTTTCGGAAGGAAGGGTGGAAGACGTCATAGTCAGAATTAGAGGTCACGAAGTCCCCACAGACTTCTTGGTTCTCGACATTGGAGAAGACGATGATGTCCACCTCATCCTAGGAAGACCGTTCATGTACACTACGAGTGCAATCATCTACATGAAGCAAGGGGAGATCCATTTTCACTTTCCTGGAGAGAAGGTACGATGCTACTTCATCAACTACATACCTGAAGCACCTAAGAAGAGTAGAAGTGAAAGACGCCGCTATCAATGCCAAAGAAGACAAGCCATCAAGAATGGAGAGGCCAATCACAAAGAAGAAGCTGGTGACACTATCCCAGAGAAGAAAGAAGAAGAGACACCTCAAGACAGTGAACAATAGGAATTAAAGACTCAGACCAAGAAAATATGGAAGAAAAAGACAGCGCCTAAAGAGGAACAATCAGAAACAACTTTCCAAACGTCTGACACACCTTGGGAGGTCTGAACCAAGGGAATGTCTGGTTCGTTGGACCTAAATATCCGAACCTTCGCCAAAAGGTAACATTAGTAGTCATCCTCATATTCAGTGGCGGAGGACGAAAAAAAATCAAGGTAGGGCGAAATGATAGCATAGATAGGAAAGCATGATTTAAATTAAAAATGATTACTTCTACGCGTGCCCTTTCCTTTTGGTTCCATCTTTATTAAATAATCTTCACAATTTCAGTGTATGCTTCAATCATCTAAAATAACTGATAATCAATAAATTGAACAAACAACAATGGAAGACAAAGAACTTGAGGTTTGATAGTAGGGCTTTACTGTGCGGCCAAGATACAGGAGTGGGAACTAGGAAGCCAAAAACTGTCGCAATGGCAAACTACAGGCTGATGACCGACTTGGGTGACAGAAACTGTAAAGTGCAGGCTGATGGGTAGAGCATTGCAGGAGCCAGGACGCCAACAACAGCGAAGCAAGCTGCAGCTAACTATTCGCTTGATGGCCTCGCCACACGGTAGATTGAAGATTGAGAACACAAAACGTCGCTCGCTCTCGCTGCGGCACTCCGACAGGGAAACGGAATGGGTTGGACTGCAGGGTCACGAATGGCAGTATGGCACCTAACGAAAGCTCATATGCTGCGCTAGGCTGCCCGCCGAAAGGCATAGACTCATAGCCCACGAGGACAGGGCCCATGTAACGATTAGTTCAGGTGCTCATCTTCTTTCTTCCGTTCAGCGCCCATGGCCAACAAGCAGCGAACTTGCGCAACCTGCTGCTACGGCTACTAGTTTCCATCAAGAAGCGATTCTAGGTAGGGATCCGCGGCGGAGTCGAGGTATGGCGAATGCCCTACCTTGCCCTACCGGGTCCTCCGCCCCTGCTCATATTTACTTTTCTGCATATTTAGCATATTTAATCATTTACTGCATCATCATATTTAATTTTTGCATCAGCCATAAGCATTTTAAATTTCTGCATTGCATTAGAAATAAAAATAAAAATAATCATATTGCATTTAAAAATAAAAACTCTTTAAGCCCCATGTGAATAATTCAATTATTTACTGTTGAGGCACAAAAAAAATATAATTGTTTCTTACTTTCTGCATCTGCATATAAAATAAAAAATCTAAAAAATATAAATATTAAACTCTTGTTGAATCTTGCTTGCTTAAACATCTATAAGGCTCGAGAAGACATCTTACCACTAACTCTTAATCAATTCCACGAGCTTTGTTGTCTATTTGAGTTTAGCAGGAATCAATGAGAAGGCCAGATAACTTTATCCACTCTGGAGAGACAAAACAAACAACTTTCCATTAAGGACCAGAGGAGTGAAGTACATCGACGCTACCAAGAGAACGAACACGCAAGCATCTAGCTTGGGGGAAAAGGCTCCCCCATTATCCGAGGTAATATATCTATATATGTTTCAAATTTCTTAAAAATAGAAAACACCAAAAATATTTGAGCACATGAAGGCTCACTCATAAAAAACCCCAAAAATATGTGAGCACATGAAGGCTCACCCTTTAAAAGAAAAAGAACAAAAATATTCGGGCACATGAAGGCTCGACCCTATCGAAGGGATTAGCTTGGGGGAAACGCACCCCCGTTATCTTCGCTATTAAGGTATGTTACTACTGTTATTACTATTATTACTATTACTATTATTATTATTATTATTATTATTATTATTATTATTATTATGAGCCTCTATATATCATTAGTCTTTATTAGTTTTTATATATTAGAGTGTGTATGTTTAATATTAGAGTCAATAAAAAGAACAATGATGATCTAGAATAAAAGCTTGCCCTGAAATAATTGAGCTCTAGGATAATAAAATTAATTTGGATGGAAATAATTAATAGTTGCTCTGCATAATTCTTTTCAAGTGCCTAGTGTTCAGTCCTGAATTTTCCTGAGTTTTGGATGAGATTGTTTTAACATGAGAATTTACTTTGAATCTGAGACTTGTGGGTTGCAAAAGTTTTGACCTAAGTCTAGGTGTTTGTCGAATATGATATGAAAAAGTTGAACTGCTATTTATTTTGTTCCTAGTGATACTAGAGTTCTGGATATTTATCTTTTAAAAACTTAAAATGCTACATGATGAGATCCTCTATGATGAGTGTTTGAAATTCCTACCACAACCTGATATACATGCCTGCTAGACTAGGAAGACCACTCTTTATATTTACTGCTTGCATATGCATTGAGTATTGTCAAATCGTGTTGACCCTTAGAGACCCGTCATACACTTAAAATCAAGATCACGTACACACCACCCATATATGCTGCTCCTACACTGGGAGTACACAACAACATGCCTTCCATTTAGATCCACTCAAAAATGTTTCACTTCTACACTGGGAGTGAACAACAAAAATATTTCTCTTCATCCATATGACCTTTTTTTGCCTTCATTACCATTCATAAATGCTCCAATATATTATTGTATCTCTTCAAATATTATGCTGCAAAAAGATACATGGGTTATGCAAAAGTTATCTAAAAAAAGAGAAATAAAAGAGAAAAGAAAAAAAAAATGGACAAGTGTCCGACAATAGAATTAGGGGTGTTCCGACGCCCACCTTAAAAAAATGATAGCCCATGTTGTCTATAGCAGAAGTTATACAAGAGAGAAGTATCTACAAGGAGTAAAGTAAGCAAAGATCTACACCTATCATCCATCATTATGTTTTCGTCATCATCACTGTGTTTTCACCCTCTCATTTGTTTACCACCACTGTTCCACCATACACATCTATTCCACATTTAGGTCCACACATATGCACATCTTGATTTGATTGTATGCCAAGTTTCTCTGGATCCATGCTTTGACTTTGCAATATATGCTATGTAAGTATGTACAGGTTGACTCCTACCTATGAACTCTACAAAAGCTTATTAGTTATAGGGTGAGAGAAGGCACAACATTCACTGCCTTGGAGAGAATCCACAAATACCATAGATGAGAGACTTGAAAGGATCATATGAAGGAATCTTTGAGTTTTATTTTGAAAATCTTACAAAACTCCAGAATAAAGGTAGATCGAAGAACTTGAGACATAGTGTTTAACTTGATCGTTCTGCTTTTCAAATTGCTCAAGACCCAGGTAAAAGCTACAAGCACCATAGTTGAAGGTAAGAGGTAAGTTTAAAAGTTGAAACAGTTGATTCTAATTCAGAGGAAAATTTTTGTTTGAACACGTGTGTACTTTTGAGGCGTGAAAGCATAGTAGCAAAACCTGATCCATCATGATATATCATCTAAATGTTTGCTAAGGGACTAGCAAAGGTTAAGCTTCGGGGAACTTGTTGACGGTAGATAACTCCTATTTTAAACCGTCAACAAATCTCATAAATGACCCATAATGATCTAAAGAGTGTAGCTATAGGGTTTGATTCTAACGAGTTCCACGAGTTGTGTTGATTCCACTTGTTTTGCATGATATTCAATATTTCATCATAAGAAAGTATCTCAAGTGAAGAATCAGAGCACACCAGTGAGACGAGCTCGTCGAGACGATCGCAACGGACATACCACTTGCCATATTTGGAGTCTCGGAGCAAGAGTCCTCAACGAATACGACCGGAAAGACTCTGGAACCCTCTAGAAGCCTTATCTATATGAAGATCAGGGGTGTAACAGACAAGATTCCAACAACTACAGAATATCAGAGATATCCAGGGACCAGACAGCAAGAACACGACAAGGAATCCATCCACGCCATGACTCGTTGCGCAAACCAACCGAACAAGGACTCAAGACAAATAAGGAAGGTGTTAGAAGACTTCCGATCGAAGGAAGAGGCAGGCGGCGCCAGGGGGAGGACGGCCGGCCTCAACCCTTGGCCAGCCGGCCTGGGCCCACATGGAAGCCACCCCTCCTTCGTGCGGCGTGACCTAACCGACCTCTACTTTGTATCGTGGCCGTTGTTCAACGTCGGTTCGATCCGAGGGCTGTGGTTCATCCCACCGGGCTATATAAGAAACCCCAGACCTCCGACATCTCATCCAATCTTAGTCTTAGATCATTGATCAATCATTTAGAGTAGAGGTAGCCTAGACAACCAGGAGCTCCACCATCCAAGGGCGTAGCTAGAATAGAATTAGAAGAGTCGAGGAAGCTCAGATTCTGGATCTAGTCAAGAGGAGCTAGGTAATTAGCCTTGTCTTCTCTCTTGTATCAACATTGTTCTTCTAATTGTTCTTCAAATTATCTAATTGTCTTCTAGTTCATCATCTTTGTGTTCTAGTTCATCTTCTAATCTCTCTAGTTCATCTCTGTGTTCTAATCTACTTCTAATTGTTCATCTAGTTCTTATTCATCTTCTAGTTTGTGTTCTAGTTGATACATGACATGACTTGTTACTATTTCGTGTTCATAATTATAATGTTCATCGTCTACTTTGATTATATGTCTAGCATAGCTAGGGTATCTTTATGTTTATGCTCTTGTTCGTATAGCGCTCATTCTATCGATCGCGGGGTGAGTGGTCAACATTGTGTAAGAGTGGTGCTTATACATTGTTTACCTGCGAATGCACCCTATATTCCGGGCCAGCAAGTGGTAGATCGCGAGGGTGACTCTTATAGCCTCGTTGAGTCCTTTGTAGTCCACTCCCCGAATATAGGACTAGTAAGACCTGGTCACCCGGAGGTGATAGACTCTGTGCAGATACATGGGTGTATGCCGAGTCTCGAGTGATGAGTGATTGTCAACTGGTTTGATGCGCATGTTCTTTGGCTTGTGTTGTGCAGGTGTTGAGAACGGATACAGTGATCGAAGGCAAGGTGAAGGTCAAGTAGAGACGTGCCGTGCCGACAGACCGAGAGCGATGAAGGGCGGACGTGAGGCTTGGACTGAGGGACCGGTGGCATGAGGATCAGCTGTGGTGGCTGATAGCCTCGGACAGCGACGAGAGGAGACTTGCGGGGCACGGTGTTGCTCGGGTCGAGGACCTGGGGACACGTGTCGGTGGACGGGGTGCACGGGCGGTGCATCTCCTCTATGACTCGGTTTGGTGGTTGAGCCACAGAAAAACAACCGGTGGACGGTTTCCAGGTTTGGGCCACAAAACCTGGGTGCTGCGGGTTTGCCGAGTTTGGGCCACAAAACTCGGGCTGAGGACGGTTTTCAGGTTTGGGCCTAAAAACCTGGGCGCTGGCGGGTTTCTGAGTTTGGGCCACAAAACTCTGGCGATGGACGGCTGGTTTCCCAGTTTGGGCCTCAAAACTGGGTGTTGGTCGTGAAGACAGGTTTCCCGGTTTTGGCCACAAAACCGGGGGCGAGGTCCGTGAAAAGGACGAGCAGAGCGGTGGCGGCACGTGGCGGCAATCGGTGAGGTTGCGTCGAGGCAACGCTACCAGTTGTGCGGGCGTGGCCGTCGGATCAGCATCTTCTTTGAGTTGGTCCAGAATAACCTTAGGGTTTAGCTGGTTCGCTCTGTAATTAAGTAGGGGTAGAGTGGGAATTAGAATTAAGATAAGTAGGGGGAGACACCCACCTCCCAAACTATCTCAATCATTTGCTCTTTGCCTTCTAGGTTTTTCTGCTCTCCCAATCCCCTGCTGTAGCAACTGAGATCCGAAGGGCGCATCAAGTTGCCAGAAGGTCATCCCATGCTGCACCCTGAGGGGGTCAAAGACAAGAAATACTATGGTTTCCATAATACCAGATCTCACTCTATAAACGATTGCCGAGTGTTCAGAGTGCGTATCCAGAAAGCTATCCAGGAAGGACATTTAAGGTTTGATGGAAAGATGAAAGTTGATGGTAACCCTTTTGGACAGAATACCGTGACCTTCTCTGTTAACATGGTTAATGCAGCTGACCCCAGGGGCAATAACAAGATGAAGGTGTTAACCTCTGATAGAGCGAGAGAAGCTGGTATTGTTGACCCTGATCGGCAAATCACAAATGAAGAATTTTGGCAACAAGTTCGTTTCCAGAATAGCCGAACTGAGAGGGGTGAAACCTCCAGGCCTAGGGTCACGACGCGTATTTTATTAAACAAATGGCGTCGGGAGCAGTAACGGTACCAGAAACAAAGGTTTTATGAAGAACAGAAATTCATAAAGAAGCAACAGAGGTACGAAGAGGAGATATACCGAGAGGAACGAGAATATATGAGGGAGCAAGAACAGTCTCATTGGGAGTGTTCATTCTTCAAGTATTGTTGGAATGAAGGCTTGAAGCTGCCTGTTAAGAACAATTGCTCCGAATGCAGTGATCAATACTCTGAATATAGGCAGTCTCGAGTCAACCGCCGTTCGGTCCATGAAAGGCTTAGGGTACGAATCCCTGAGGACGATCGACGCTTAAAAATAAGTAATTCCGAGAATCAGCAAGGGAGAGGATTTGCCGATCAAAGTTGGGCTCGCACTGGAGAGGAAGAATATCGCGAGTATGTGTGGCAGAGAGGACAGTGGTGCCCACCAGGATTGAGGAAAAGCCAGAAAAGAGGGGTGCAACGCCTGAGAAACAGAGAGTTGACACAAGCAGGCACCAAAACGAAACAGATTTGGCGTCCTAAGGAGAAACCTGGTGAAGGTGATCGTTCGGCTGATGCGTGCATGGCATTCTTCCTTCCATCAGAGTTTATAGCTCCCGAAAATCAGGATGTGCAAGAAGAGGTGTATTCAGATTTTGACGAAGATGAATACCAAGATTTGTTGGCTCATCTTGTTTTGGCTCAATGGACAGTTTTTGATAAACCAGCTAAGCATCGACACTTAAAGCCACTTTATATGAGAGGGTATGTTAATGGCAAGCCATTAACCAAGATGTTTATTGATGGAGGAGCTGCCATAAATATCATGCCATATACTACCTTCAGGAAACTTGGGATGGCGTGTGAAGAATTATTGAAGACCGACATGGTGTTGAGGGATTTTGCTGGTAATTCTTCTGATACTCGAGGGGCAGTTCATGTTGAGTTGACGATCGGGTCAAAGACTTTAATCACTACTTTCTTCGTCATTGATGGCAAGGGGGGATACAATTTGCTCTTAGGAAGGGATTGGATACATGCAAACTGCTGTGTTCCGTCAACTATGCATCAATTCCTCATCCAGTGGATTGGAGAAGACGTCGAAATTGTCCATGCTGATGATTCGGTGAGTATCACTAATACAGAGCCCATCTACTGGGAATACGATGGTGTCGAGTGTTTCTATGGAAGAGTTTGGGAAGCAGGTCCTGTGACTGTTTTTGACAAGGACCGACAGCCGATTCAAATAATCGGCTCTTAGAGTAATTTTTGAGTAAGTAATCCGATTGGTAGTAATGGAGGAAAGTTAGAACCAGGTTTCATGTCGGCGGATAAGGAATAAAGTGTTGGTGATAAAGCCGAAACAAGACCAATTTATGCGAGTTTGATCCAAATTATAGATTGAAATTGATAAACCTTTTGAAAGAGTTCTACCTATTTCTCCGTTGCCAAAGCTAAAGAAAGATCAAGAGTTCACGTAAGGTGACGTACAACAGAAAGCTTTTGATGAAATTGAAGAATATATGAAGACACTTCCACAACTTGGTAATCATTTCAAGTTGTACGTGGCGGCCGATAGCCTTACAGTAGGATCGACCCTTATACAAAGTTTAAAGGAAGAGAAAGAGTAATAGCTTGCCTTAGCCAAAAATGTTAGACCCAGAGACGGGTATTCGACTATGAAGAAATTTTTTGTTGCTTATGAGCTGACCTTTGACACTACTTGTTAAATGCCGAACGCGTGGTGATTGTATGTGAAGCGGATTCAAGAATATCTGTATACAAAGATAGCCGATGTAAAGCATCGCCTTTAGCAGAAAAAATGTTCCAAGAATTTGAGATATAGCCGATATTATTTATATCGCCTTTAGCACTAAAATGTTCATAGTCTTGGTAACCCTAGCGTTTTTCAAGTTAGCAAGTTTATCGGGAGAAGAGAAAGGTGAAGTGCAGTAAATAAGATGCCGAGCGACATGACTTGTCAAAAACAAGATCTAGTCGGCTAAGATGACGTCATGCGTTCGGGAAACGTTCCTCTGAAGAAATGTTGCAATCAAGGAAAAATCACTGAGGTAATGGGAGATGCAAGTGGAATTATTCAGAAAAGAACAAGTTTCATCTGTTACAAACTTCATTCACAGATCTGTCCTAGTACAGACTACCCTTGGAATAATTTGTTCAGAATGGATTGTGGGTCAATAGTTTTGGCAATAGCAGCGGCATGATCATCATAATCTTCAATATCTTCCATTTCATCCAGGAATCCGCCTACGAAACCATCTGATAGAGAGGAGTAGTTCTCTTTGGTCCAAGAACTCATTGCCGCTAGCCCGAGGGAAACCCCAGCATGCACACCTTGAATGACGACTTGATCTATGCGGCCATCCACAACATCAAGACGAGCTTCGGCTAAATCCCCATGAGCATTCACCTTGATGGCGATTTTGTTCACCGCCATTTTCAGACGGTCATTCTCTGCAGAAAGAGCTGGCAAGAGGAAAGGGTACGTCAGACGAAGCAGGCTCAACTAGAAGGAGGGAACTAAGACTTCACTGACCTGTGATAACGTTACAGAATTGCTTCAGTTGGTCTGTCCATTCAGCTTCCTCAATGCCATGCTTCTTAGATACATCTTCCAATTCCTTTTGGGCCTTATCCCTCTCCTCGTGGTACCGGAGGGTATCCAAACGAGTGTGCCAAGGTGAATCATCGGGCTCAGAGGAATCTGGTAACCTAGGAAAAGGATTGGGAGGAGCCATTGGAGCTGCCATTTCTGGAAAAGGAGTCCAGGATTGGCTGGAGAAAGCCATCATCCTGGAAGGGAAGTGAATACTGAATCAAGAATGGATGAACAAGAAAGTTACCGCAAGGGGGCAAAGGACCAATTTTTACCTATGACGTTGACGGGTTGGTGCTTCACTTCCTTTAGCTTCATCTCTGATAGGACGTTTGCTGTGGTTATCATTGCCTGCCATTGATGAAAGTACAGGCGAAGATTCCTTCTCTCTGGTTTGAGCTGAGAACCGAGAGATGCGGAGTTTGCAAGTCAAACTGTTCAGTTGGAAGTTGAGGATGTTGGCCTGCGTAAGGTCATATTTATGGAACCATGACTTGTACACTAGGAAACAGAGCATCGAAGTGGGGTTTTCGTAATTTTATGGGCCATTGTTGGGCCAAGCCGGATTTTTTGCTGGTCTGAGGAGATCGTGACTCCAGAATCGGGAAACCGATGGATTCGGCTAAGGATTGTTACTGCACAAAGAACTTAGTTTCGGTTGAATTGTCTGGAAACTCATATTACCGATTGACGCCGAAGGCAGTAAGTCTGGAAGATGATCTTCGAAATTGGAAAGATTGTATTTTATTCTAGGCAGTGAAGCTTTAATAGAGAAGTCTTCAAAGAAACTGGAAATGGAAAATCTCTTAAAGGTTACAACAATTACTTTCGGGACAGAGGTGATTGACAAGATTATCAATGGTAGCTGATGTAATAAACATCGCCGTTAAAGCGAAAATAAAAAGCCAGTAACTAATGCACGAAGCAGAGTGCGCATTGATCTTGAAGGATCAGTCACAGATTGGTTTCAGGGATCAAATAGAAAAAAAATTTTATTTACAAAAAGGAGGGTACAAGTTTACAATAGAGATCAGTTCGTCCATCCTATCCTCTGTCCAATCGGGAGGTCATGGTCGAAGGAATCAGCCAGATCTGTTCCAGCTTCCTTCATATCATCTACAGAATGTGCTACCATGTACTCTAGT
Source organism: Coix lacryma-jobi var. lacryma-jobi (assembly GCA_009763385.1). Lineage (NCBI taxonomy): Eukaryota > Viridiplantae > Streptophyta > Magnoliopsida > Poales > Poaceae > Coix > Coix lacryma-jobi. The sequence continues at coordinate 74,592,334 of CM019825.1, forward strand.
CCCCGCTCACAAACATCAAAATTACGATAGTCGGCGCCAGAATGAATCCGTACAGCATAGAAGGCAAGCGCCACGCCGTATCCCATGCCAGCTCTGGAGATATCGGGGAGGATTCGGGTGACTTCGTTCACCCGCCTCCGGGCCGTCGTGCCCGGTGCATTGGCTATAATGGCAAGGTTGGCGATAGCAGCTTCAAGAGCATGAAGCTTGGCCTCCATAGCTAAAGGGAAGAAGAGTGAGTAAAGGCAAGAGGGGGAAAACAAAGACAGAAAAGATAAAAATATTTACCGGCGGCCCAATTCCGAGCAACGTCACGCTCCCGAGAAACTTGATAAATCTCCTAATTCTTCTCTTCTAGATCAAGATGAAGATCTATGATCTGTTGCGTCAAGTCCTTGGGGAGATCATCACCAACCCTCCTTAACAAAAGTAACAAAATAAGAACAGTTGCTTCGTTTTGAGATAAAATAAAAGAGAGCAACCTTCTCCTGGAGGTGCTGGAGATGCCAAGATCGGAGCTATGATTGCTCGCCACGGAAGACATCCTGTGAGTTGGATTGGGTGATGATAGGAGGAAAAGAGGGTTTTCTTGTTTTTGAGATTGGAACATGGGAGCTTGAGAGAGTAAGCCGAAATGAAATGAAGGGTGACTTAAAGACCCCAAAGAGTGCATCGGGAGATGAATCGGCAGGTAAGGCAATTATGGTACACGAGAGGTGGATGCTTCCGGAGGTTCCACGTCAGTATACAGGAGAAAAGAATTTTGGAATAAATATTTATCCCAAAATTAGGGGGCATGTGTTAACACCAGATTTTCGCACGCACGGGGAAATGACAGGTGGGCCAGTATACGAGAGATGGTCATATGATGCATTCGGCAGATAACCAAAGTCGGTTAATCTCAGAGTTTCAGCAGGTGCCTGTGCGGTCGGCTATCTTGTGAGGCGGTGATTCTATTCGGGAAGCAAATATGGCAAGTGGAGCCGGCTTGCACGAAAAGACACGTAACAATGGAGGACGCCAAGGGGAAAATAGGAATAGGACTCGTATTTTCCATGTTTTTATTGTGTAAGTCGTAATCTCTTAGGACTCATTTTTTCGCCCAGGGTATAAATATAAACCCCCGGCCATTGTAAAACTATTCACAACCATATCAATACAAATCGGCCCCGTGCCATCTTCGAGTCCTTAGTCGTGTCGTCGAGTTCTTCGAGAGGACTCATCGATCCGTCGACCTCCGTAAGTCCTGACAACCTTGTTATCATGTCTAGTATCATGCGGTGGATTTAGATATGATGCAAGTAGTCTTGTCTGTTTTCAATGGTCGTGTGGCGGACCTTTGTTAGCAATCAAGAAGTCTTTGCCTATGCTTGGATTATGGGTAGATACCGTGCGGCAGGTGTTTATTCATATGTTTAGCAAAGACGAGATAGTTATCGGCTCTTTTAGACTTGGCAAATCTGATAGATTCATTAAGTTATCGTGTGTTGCATTGTTTATTTAATTTTGTAACACTCTCTTGCTTAATCTAGATTGATCTTTATTCGGTCCTGCTTCACAAGTTTGCTTGTGTTTTAATCATTGCAAGATCATGATGGCTGAATTAACTTTCAATCTAGATTGTTACATGTTGCGGGTTCATACATGTCAATTATGATTAGGCATTGGTAAAACTAGGTATCGTGCGGTAGATGCAGGTTTTAGATTGGTTTAGTCGTGCTTGTTTGTATGTTCCTTCCTCATGGACCCCAACTCGGCTAGTTTGCCGATCTTGGTTAAGCTTACGTGAGTAATGAGTTTTTATAGATCTGTTCGGATACATGCATGCTTTTAGCTTCTTATCATTAGATTCTATCATGCGGTGGATTAGTCTAATTATAAGAAGTAGTGTAGACTTGTACTTAGGTTTATGCTTGACGGGTTTATGAATACTAGACGTGTGGCAGACTAGTTGGATCAACTTATGCATGTGTTGTTTGAATAGATTTATATTTACAATTTAGCTGTTTATAATTCACTATGTCTTGATGATGTCTTTTATTTGTTCAAGCATGTTTTTTTCTTACATGTGTATTCGGCAATCAATGCGCTTACATGCTCTCTTCTTATATTAGCCGAATGACTCTATAAACATGCTTTGACAGACAGCTTCTGTAGCTGTGTCACGTCGTGAATGGCTTCAAAGCCGTAAATATGGAACTGTCTGGTCTCACCCGGCATGTTCCAGTTTTATTCTCACAGCTTTATCCCTTGTTGGTTTTCAGGTCAAACCGACTGGTACGTCTCCGGATTCCAAATCGTCCGGGCACCCGATTGAAACCACGCTTTCTGGCTTGCTGTGTGTGATGGGCGGTGTACCACATTTTGCGCCAACACATAAGCAGGGAAGAGGGCATCCAGTTACATCAAGAAATGCATGCCGAAATGTGCGGAGCGCACAGAGGACCTCATGAAATCGCACACAGAGCAATGAGGCAAGGTTTCTATTGGCCTTCCGTTGCCACTGATGCAAAAGAGTTAGTCAAGCGTTGTGAGGGTTGCCAAATGTTCGCAAATAACCAGAAAGCACCCGCGAATGAAACCTCGCCGGTAGTCCCAACCTACTCCTGGAAATTTACGCTTCGCACTGGTCGCTCTTGAGTACTTCTCCAAGTGGATTGAGGCAAAGGCTTTGGCAAGCATAACTTCAGCTTCCATAACCAAATTTGTTTGGCAAATGGTGTTTTGCCATTTCAGAGTACCGTCTTGCATCACCTATGATAATGGAAAGCAGTTCGATTGTGCCGAATTTAGAAATTTCTGCGACAAAATCAAGCTTAACTTCGCATCGGTGAATTACCCTCAAGCTAACGGAGCTGTCGAAAGGGCAAACGGCTTGATCTTCTCAGCAATATCAAAAACCTTGTTTGATGCTCCGAAAGGAAAATGGGCGAATGTATTAACCTCAGCAGTATGGAGGCACAACATTTCTCACTCGAGAGCTACTGGCTTCACCCCTTTTCGCCTGTTATATGGTGAGGAGGCAGTTACCCCGGAAGAAGTGAAATTAGGGTCTTTTAGAACCGAAATTTCACCAACAACTCTAGAGCAAAGGCATGTTGAGTTAGATACTGTCGAAGAAATAAGATTGCAAGCGGTCGACAATCTTGAGAAATATCACGCAGAAACAAAATGTGGCAGGGACAAAAACTTGATTCGGAAGGACATCAAACCTGGTGTTATGGTTATCATTCGAAACCCAAATAAGCAAGGTAAGTTACAGTCGCAGTGGTACAGTCCTTTCGTCGTCGCAAGCATGGCTACACCCGGAGTATTTTGGTTGTTGAATGAAAAGGGAGAAGAAATGACTCATACCTGGAATGCAAACTATCTACGCCGATTTTATCCTTAGATTTTCTTTAATCTTGATGTAATTTTTCAATTTTAATTTTTGTAAGCAAAGACAGCTGCACTCTTTTTCCTCGTCGTGGAAGCCCTTCATTGGGGTGTGAGGTTTTTTAATGAGGCAACTGAATGTAACCTTGATTAAGTTAAAGCATCCGCTATTCCCCAATATCTTGCCTATGCATTTAACGACGAAATCAACTAGGCATGCAGTTGAGACATTTGTGAAATCCATTGTAATACTCGAGAATGTCAGCATGTTAGACAAAAGTTGTCTTTAACATGACTGGATAATCTCCAAAAAGCCTGCGGGCGAGTACACATCGACCCTCCAACAAAATGAGAGGGTGGAAAGAAAAGCCTGCGGGCGAATATACACTGACCCTCCAACAAAATGAGAGGGCATAAAGAAAAGCCTGCGGGCGAATATACACCGACCCTCCAACAAAACAAAAGGGCGGAAAGAAAAGCCTGTGGGCGAATAGACATCGACCCTCCGACAAAATGAGAGGGCCGAAAGAAAAGCTTGTGGGCGAATATACACCGACCCTTGGACAAAACGAAAGGGCAGAAAGAAAATCCTGTGGGCGAAAAGTCATCGACCCTCCGACAAAATGAGAGGGCCGAAAGAAAAGCTTGAGGGTGAATATACACCTACCCTCTGACAAAATGAGAGGTGATGGACCAGATTGGCGACCAGAGGGGGGGGGGGGGGGTGAATGGGAGCCTCAAATTTCAACTCGTGAAATAGATGGCCCTTGTCCCAGAAAATCTCCCCAAAAGCGAAAGCTCGAAACAACCGGCAAGTTCATGACCTACGAGTAGGTGGATACCCTAGGAGATGTCCTAGTGGTACAGCGGAACTGCCGGAGAAACCCCAAAACCAAGTGCCAAAGCCAAGAACCAAATCTGTAAAGTCTGCAGGTTCACGGACTGTCCAGGGTCAGGGTCCCGGACTATCTGCAGTAGAAGCCTGGATTGTCCGAGCCTGGGTGCCGGACTGTCCACCGGCAAACTGCGAAAACAAAACAGTTCTAGAAGTTTGTTGGACAAGTCCCGGACTATCTGCGGGTTTGTACCGCGGACTGTCCACCGTTCACTTGATAGTGGACAGTCAGGGGGCCGCCTGACTGACCTGAACAAATCCCGATCCCCGGACTGTCCGCCACTGGAAGCGTGGACTGTCCGTGACCACACAGAAAGCACAAAAACTGCATGGCTCAAAACCAAAATCGATTGCAACTCAACCAAATCAGATGGGGCTTCAACCAAACTTCACCCAAGTGTTCTTCTACGTATTGGGGTGCTAATCCTAAGAAATCATCGCACCAAACCAAGTGAATCACGAGGAATCCAAAGAACAATAGAAAAGGGGGAAGAACGAAAAACGAACGCGATTTTAGCCCGATCTATGGATTCATGAGGTTAGGGGAGAAATCCTTTAGTGGAAAGAAGGAGCTCACGACATAGAAAAAATTAATTCAAGTGGAATAAAAAATCATCTCATGGAGAGGGAGAACGAGGCAAATCTCCGGGAGAGGAAAAACCGAAACGTGAAGAACACGAACACAAAACGCGAATCGATCGAGATTTCAACCGTGTGTCTACCACACGAGACAATAGTGAGATTACGGTCTCACTTCCTCAAAATCCTAGTATACAGAGGTATGATTGGAGTCTCTCTGCAGATCACAGGCAGCGAGGTATGATTAGAACCTAATAGTGGGCTAGAGAGAGAGAGCTCAGGCAATTGTGGCTGCAAGGATGGATTGAGAGGAGGAGCTGCCTCTCTTATTTATAGCCTAAGTACAATAGTCCCCTTCTACCCCAAGATACAAGAGTGAAGCGGCCAACCCTAGGGGTATCCCGGTCCAACTCTGCGAAGTTGTGATCCGACGGCCACACGCCTTCCTCATCCTTAGGTTCGCCTCGACGCAAGCCTCAGGATGCCGCCTTGTCGACCGCCGCGCCTTCCTCGTGGATAGCTTCACCGCCGCGCCAGCCTCTCCACGCCGCCACGCGTCGACTGTTCTTTTTGTACCTCCCCCTGGTTTTGAGGCTGAAACCGGGAAAACTGTCCTCCGGCTGAGTTTTGTGGCCCAAACTGAGAAACCCGTGAGCCCAGGTTTTGAGACCCAAACCTGGAAACCGTCCTCGCAGAGTTTTGAGGCCCAAACTCAGAAACCTGCCACCCCAAGTTTTGTGGCCCAAACTCGGAAACCGTCGAGGGTAGTTTTTCGAGGCTCAACTACCAAACCCACGCCATAGACGGGATGTGGTTCGCACACCCCGACCACCGGCACCAATGTCGATGCATGTCCAGCCTCCACGCCGGGCACAGTGCATTTGCCTTCCTTCTTGGCCTCCCACCAAGTGTCACGACGCCGTCACCTTCCTCCCAACTCAGCCGATGCACCGCACATCCCCATGTGCTCTCGCTCGTCGATGCCACGTGCCAGCTACCTGTTGACACTTCTTAATGGAATTGCCCATAATAAACTTTAATAAACTGATTCTAGCAAAAGCCCTCTGAAATGTACAGGACACCCCTAGCATCACTTAACGTCAAGTTGTCATCCTCAACATGATACTAGAAATGTAATTCATATGTGACACTAGCTCAAAAGATATAAACAAATATTTATCCGCAAGCGCACAGATAAATATACTTGTTGTAGCAGCATTTCACCCAGGTTATCTAGGTATCGTTTATTTATATTTTACCAAAGATAACAGCGAAGCGGGGAACCAATGGATATAAATGTGATTCAAAGGTAGTGGAGATTCATTCATTCACTACTCACATGTCTAAACAGGGGTAAGACAAGGTAAAGATAAATAATGAATGATAATGATAACAATAATGATAACGGGAATTCTAGAGATAAAGCGAACTACATGAACCAAGTAGAGAGTCAGGAGATTAATTAAGAGATTCGAATCCTAAGTTACTTCACATTTACTAAGCCTAGTGATTACTCTAGTTAATTTACAATCATTTATAGCTAATTAATCTATCATCCATGATCAAGGGACATTACTAAATTAGAATCAAAAACAAAGTAATGAATTCTAACTTGTAACCGCGTCCTACTAAAATCTACACTCGGAGGGAGGACTACAAAGGACTCAGCAGGACTGTCACTCCTGCGATCTACCTCTCGACCTGGAGCATAGGATGTATTCGCAGGTAAACTTAGCCTAAACACCATGTTTACACCAGTTTGACCACTTAACTCTATTCGGAATAAAGCTAAGTACATTACGAACATGATCATAAACTTTATCATAATAAGATCTATATTAAATATACAACTAGAATAAACTCCAAAACTGAATAAACTGAAATATATTAAAGTAGCACAAAGTTGAATAAAGATACAAATTACCGAGTCTTCGACAATGATCCGGAGACTCAGACGAAGCTTCTAGCCGGATATGCCGACGAAGTCGCCTGCCTCTACTTGAATCTAGCTAGACTAAACTCTAATCTTGATGTAGAGCTCTCTCTCTCTCTCTACAAACCCTAATTCTTTGTCTTCTGTCTTGTCTTCTCTTCTGCTTCAGATGATTAGGGGGGTCAGGGGTCTGGTTATATAGCCCTGAGCGTGGAACCATGATCGTTGGATCAAACCGACTTGAGGTACGGCCGAGATGCATCCTAGAGGTCAGTGGAGGAAGGTTCCGGAAGGGGGAGTCGTGGGGGCCCTGGCCAGGACCGACCGGTGGGCCCTGTGGGACCGGTCGGTCCCACAGGTCAGCCCTCTGTGGGACCGGTCGGTCCCACAGGTCAGCCTCCTGTGGTGCCTCGCCTCGTGGTGTCCTCTGGTGTCCTCTGGAGTCCTCTAGAAACTTCCCGACGTGGAGGTGAAGTAATCTGCGTCGGGTTCCTTCTTGGGGAAGCAATGTAGTTGGTTTTCCTGTTTAATCCCTGGAAAATATAGAATCACCAAAACTCGTGGAATTTGTTAGTTTAAACCTCCTATTTCTAAGTTGGCAATCCTTTTTGGCATTTATTCAAGTATTGTTGACGGTAAGTAATGATAGTTAACAGAAGTCAACACTACCGCAACAGGTCCTCAGGTCTCCTGGTTCGTCGGTCCAAGCCTCACGTCCGCCCTTCACCGCTCCGGGTCCGTCGGCACGACACGTCTCTATTTGACCTTCACCTCACCTTCGACCACTGTCTCCGAGCTCCGCACCTGCACATCAACACAACCAAGAGACATGTTGCCTCTATCTCACCCCTTCCAGTGAGCCTGTTGACCAATCGCTCATCACTAAGGAAGGGAACCACAAGGGCACATATCAACCTTGTGTTCGCAATCTCCCCCTTAATGAGTGCATCGTCAACACATCGTAACCATGATCAAGAAGAAAAGAAAATATAAGTAGATAGAAGAAGAGAGCTCACTCGAGATGTCCAAAAGCCAAGGTAAAAGCCGAAGAAGGACAAATCGAGATAAGCAAAGCTTGGTCCCCAAATAGATGGGCAACGGTTCGACATAACCAAGCAAAGGATCAGAGCAACAACTCATCAATGAGCAAAACTCAATCTCAAAGAGTGAAATACTTGGTTCCCAAAGACATGAGCAACGACTCGACGCAACCAAGTCAAAATCAAGCTAGTCCTCAAGAAGAGGCGGAATGGGCTCAACACCACTAGTTGAAGGCTCGAAACCAATTGAGGCTGAAACAACGCAGAAGAATGCAGAAACTGCTAGTCACTCAAGATAGAGGCATAGAGGCTCAACACAACTAGCAGAAAGCAGGATACCAATCGAAATCACTCAAAACGAGCGAAAGACAGCTAGTCCCTCAAGATAGAGGCATAAAGGCTCGACGCAACTAGCTGAAAGCTCCATACCAATTGAAATAAACACACTGAGCAGACATGCCCCCCTTGCTAAAAGAACTCCCCCTCAACAAAAGAAGCATAAAATTGCAAAATGTCACCATTCAGTAGAAATTCTCCCCCTTGGGGGCAATTTGCAATCTATCAAGAGAGGAAATAGAGTTCAAACAAGCGAAAATGGAGCTAGGCCATGCCTATCGGAGCAACCAAGTGCATATGAGTCAAAGATGCAAGTCAACAGCTTCAGGTATATAGTCTGTAGAGTGAATGCATGCTCTAAAGAGTGTTGATCCGATTACAAAGCAACAGGCAAAAGTGCTAGCAAAGGCTCAAACTGATCACAGAATACGGAATATGAACATATAAGCATTGTGAACAGTTTTTAGCCTTTTAGAAAGGGAATTCACCATCAAAATAGCACTGAACATGTATTAGACAGGAAGTCAAACAAGTGCTAAACATGTATACAAGGTGAACTACGCCTAGCAAAGTTCAATCATCATGCTATAGAATGAAACATAGACCTGTGTTTTTCAGTTTTTATCGGAGAATTGCAGCGGTTATTAACACAAGTTCAGATTTTAGCAGATGATTGCGAGAGGTTGAAAGCTTGTCAATGCCTAACTTTTCAACCGAGCTAAGCCTATACATAAGCAATCAGAAGCTTGAAGCATCGGTTTCGGTCTTGCACTACACGACTCAAGTTTAACTCAAAGTGCAATGAGAAACAGTCTCGATACCGTGATGTGCTGACAAAGCAATCTCATTTTGATCTTTTCAATTCACAAAAACTTGGTTCTAATTAAATAGAATATGAACAGACCAAACAAGTGAATGACTCATAACTAGAGACATAGCAACCTAGCATATATGAAATAGCACAAGTGACTTCAACACATTCTAAACATGCTAGTTGCCAATCTCAATGGTGAACATGTATCAAATTTTATGTTCATTAAGCATATTCACCATTCATAAAAGTAGCTCAGCTCACAACATGTATAATGTGATCAAGAAGAGCCTAAGCTACAAGTATCATCATAAAGCATCAGAGCATACACTAATCAGAGCATAAGTTTGCGAACACAAGGTTGATATGTGTCCTTGTGGTTCCCTTTCTGAGTGATGAGCGATCGGTCAACAGGCTCACCGGTAGGGGTGAGAGGCAACATGTCTCTTGGCTGTGTTGATGTGCAGGTGTGGAGCTCAGAGACAGTGGTCGAAGGTGAGGTGAAGGTCAAGTAGAAACGTGCCATGTCGACAGACCGGGAGCGGTGAAGGGCAGATGTGAGGCTTGGACCGATGGACCGGGAGACCTGAGGACCAGCTGTGGTAGCTGGCACGTGGCATCAACAAGCGAGAGGACATGGGGATGTGCGGTGCATCGGCTGAGTTGGGAGGAAGGTGATGGCGTCGTGACACTTGGTGGGAGGCCGAGAAGGAAGGCGAATGCACTGTGCCCGGCGTGGACATGCACCAACATCGGCGCCGGTGGTCGGGGTGTGCGAACCACATCCCGTCTATGGCACGGGTTTGGTAGTTGAGCCTCGAAAAAACTACCCTCGACGGTTTCCAAGTTTGGGCCTCAAAACTCGGCGAGGATAGTTTCCAGGTTTGTGCCTCAAAACCTGGGCTCACGGGTTTCTGAGTTTGGGCCACAAAACTCAGCCGGAGGATAGGTTTCCTGGTTTCAGCCTCAAAATAGGGGGGAGGTCCAAAAAGGACGGTTGACGCGTGGCGGCGTGGAGAGGATGGCGCGGCGGCGAAGCTATCCACGAGGAAGGCGCGGCGGTCGATAGGACGACACGTGTCGGCATCCTGAGGCTTGTGTCGAGGTGAAGCTAAGGATGAGGAAGGCGCGTGGCCGTCGAATCAAAACTCATCAGAGTTGGACCGGGATACCCCTAGGGTTGTCCGCTTCGCTCTTGTATCTAGAGGTAGAAGGGGACTATTGTTATTAGGCTATAAATAAGAGAGGCACCCCTCCTCTCTCGCTATCCTTGCAGCCATTACATCATGAGCTTTTTCTCTCTTGCCTTGCTTAGGTTCTAATCATACCTCACTGCCTGTGATCCACAGAGAGACTGCAATCATACCTCTGTGCTTTGGAATTTTGGAGGAAGTGAGACCGTAATCTCACAATTATCTCATGTGGTAGACACACGGTTGAAATCACAAATCGATTCGCGTTTTGCTCTTGTGTTCTTCGTGTTTTGGTTTTTGCCTTCCCGGAGTTCTTCTTCGTTCTCCCTCTCCGAAGAACAATTTTTGATTCCACTTGAACACAATTGTGCTAGATCGTGAGGTGCTTCTTTTCACCGAAGGAATTCATCTCAAACCTCACGAGCTAGTAGATCGGCCGATTTTTGTGTAGGATCGGTTTTCCTCCCGTTTTGCCCTAACTTCTTCGATTCACCGATTTGGAGTTAGACTCGAGCCTTGATCTCCTAGGAGTATCTCTCTAACATCCTTGTGACCTCTCAGATCGAGTCTTAGCCTTAGTGCTTTTAATTCGGATGAGATCGGGTTGAATCGCCGAAGAACTGCACTGTTTTCGGGGGCATCAGACGCTGGTGTTCTTGGCATCGGACGCTGACCCAAGCATCATCAGACACGCTGTTGCCACGTGTCAGTTTCTGTGTTTTTAAGTGAGCATCGGACGCTGGGCATCAGACGCTCGCTTTCACATCGGACGCACCAGCCCTGCATCGGACGCCAGCATCGGACGCTGAGCTAACACTGTAGCAGCGTCCGATGGCTATGCAGTAAGGTACCAGATCTGCTCTGTTCTCATCGGACGCGTTCGCCTCTCTGACATCGGACGGTGCCAGCGTCTGATGCAGTGACCAGTTTACTGTTTCATCCGTGATTCGTTCATTTGACTTTGGATTTGGTTTCTGGCTTTTACGTTGGACTTCTTGGACTATCTAGTATCCCGCTGTGCTTCTAGGAAGCATCCACCCTACATCTAGGGTCGTGTATACTACAGGCTCCGAGTCTTGCTTTTGGGGTGACTCTCTGGGACAAGGGCTATCGATTTCTCGAGAAGAAATTTAAGGCTCCCATTCACCCCCCTCTGGTCGCCAATCCGGTCCTTCAATTGGTATCAGAGCCGGTTGAGGGATCTTCTCTACCTTAATCAGTTTTAGATCCTAAGAGCGACATGGATCGAGGAAATGGCAAGGCTCCCTTTTTCGATGGGACGAACTATCCCTATTGGAAGATTCAGATGTGTGCTTATCTCAACAGCATCGAATCTTCCGTGTGGGAGATATGCGAGGATGCCGATTACGTGGTTCTTGCGGCTCGTGTGGGTCAACACCAGATTGACCAGCACGAGGCCAACTTGAAGGCCCGTAACACGCTTTTGGCCAACATCTCCCTTCCTGAGTTCGAGCGTGTTTCCGAGCTACAGACTGCTCGAGAGATCTGGGTGGAGCTTCAGAGCTATCACGAGGGACCGCTCAGGTCAAGACCAGACTCTTTGAGACATACAAGCGGGAATACGAGAATTTTGTTCAGATGGAGGGAGAGACGATTGATGCTATATTCGCTCGTTTCCAAACGATTGTGAACAAGATGTGCGCCAATCGGGCCAACCTACCTTATGATGATCATGAGAGGGCACTCAAGCTTCTATATGCCCTTGATTGGAAGGTATGGGAGGTGAAGGTGTCAACAATCATTGAGTCTCCAAGCTATGACACCCTCACCATGGACGAGCTATTCAACAAGCTCAAGTCCACCGAGATCGATCACTTGACTCAGGCCAAGCTGAAGAATCCATCTTCACATTCCATGGCTTCAGTCTCTGGCAAGGGTGGATCGACTCTTTCCGCTGACGCTTCACCACCTCTCTTTGCTTTGTCTTCTTTGCTTTCAATGACAGAGGAGCAGGTGGAGGCGTTGGATGATGACGAGCTCACCCTCATCATCACCCGGTTCTCACGGTTTCACAACAACCGCTTGAATCGCCGGCGTGGTGGTGCATGTGAGGGCTGCTATGGATGTGGAGATCCAGATCACTTAGTCGCGAGCTGTCCCAAGCGCGATAAGAGCTTCCCCGGCAAGAACCGCAACTCCAGGCGCAAGCCCAATCCAGAGAACAAGGCCGGGAAGAAGAAGAAGGGCAGCTACTGCTGGGAGGACGTGGCGAAGGCTTTCGACGCCGGCTGGCGTGCCTTCATCGCCTCCATCAGCGACGTCGAGAAGAGCTCCGACGGTGACTCTAGCGACGATGGGTCCGAGCACAAGACTGAAGAACGCTTCAATGGACTCTGCTTCTTTGGCAACTCCTCCAAGGGCTTCTACACCATGGCCTTGGACGAGGAGGACCGCAAGTGTCAGGACAAGGACGCCAACACCGACGACGACGACGACGCCTTTGAGGTATCATCTTCTTCTCTCGTTGATCATCTTACCGGTGAGCACGACACCTTGGCCGACATTGTGCTCGGTCAAGACAAGCAACTTAAGTGTGCCTTTGGAGAGTGCAATGACTTTAAGGCTAAGCTAGGAGACGCGCTTAAGGAGTTAGAGTTTGCTAGGTCCGAGGTGAAGGTGACTGATGAGGAGGAGTGCGACCAGTGCATCACACATATGACAAACTTCTGCATCCTGCAAACCAAGTATGCCTCTTTGATCGAGGTATATGATGAGCTGAAGAGTAGGCTGGACTTGGTGGGTGATTGTCATGAGTGTGTTTCCCTCAAGAAGGAGCTGGAGGAAGTGAAGGCAACGCCTTCTTTGCTGGGTGCGTGCAAGCTTTGTCCAGGCTTGTGTTGACACTTACTACCGTCGCTACCAAAGTCGCCCTTGGCAACGACACTAGTAATGCTAAGGTATGTTATCAGAACACTAGAGATAAATCTGCAAGCGCACAGATTACATACCGCACTTCACCGGATATAGACCCAATTTTATATCGAACCCAAAGGAACGGGGTGATTGTCTTAAGTCTATTGCTTAAACCCTGAGCACTAGCAAAAGCGAAAATATAAAAGATAAAAGGGGAAAACAAGGGTTTCCAACTCTAACCTCAGGAAGCTATGCAATTATTATTCTACTGTAGATTACGTTGGGAGACCACAACCAGAATATGTCAATTCCCAAGTAATATACTCCTTCTAGTCCTATAGATGGGAGGTGGACTATGGAAGATTCAACAGGCCTATAAGAGTCACACCCGCGAGCTACCACCGATCCGGAATATAGGGTACACTATGCAAGTAATCGAGTCTAAGCACCACGCTTACACGACGACAACTCCTCTAATTCTAGCGCGAATAGATTAGAGTACTCTAATTAGATTTGTAAGCTGGAAGAATAATAAGAACAAGAACGCTTACTGATAATTAGAAGTTGAAGACCGAAGAATATCCTGATCCAAGCTCTTGACGAACTTGAATCCGCAGGTACAAGTTGAAGAAGTAGATCTGATAGGCTGGAGCTCCTTCTAATCTCCCTCTAATACCTCTCTCTCTCTTCTAATCCTACAGAAGACTAGATTTAATCCCTAATTAGAGAGCAACTAATCTTCTAATTGCTAGATGGCTCTAATCCTCTCCCGATGAATATGACTGGAGTTTCTGTCTTGGATCTGATCAGAATGAGGATTGCTTCAGGGAGGGTGGTCTGAGGTTTCTTATATAGCCCTCGGGGATGAACCGTGACCTTCCGATCAAACCGACCTTGAACAACGGTTGAGATGCGTCGAGGAGGTCGATTAGGGCACGCTCCATGAAGATAGGCCGAGGGGAGCCCTAGCCCAGGCCGGTCTGCCTGGGGGTGGGGCGGGCCGGCCCCACCTGGCAGCCCCCAGGTGGTTGCTTCGTTGTCACGTCTTCTGGGACCTTCCTTATTGCCCTAATACGCCTTTCCATACGTTTGCACGATTTGTCTTGTTGGAGAAGGATTCAATCTCTTTTCATCTTCTGTAAAACTCCCTGGAAAATAGTAATTCACTAACGCTGTTGAATCTATCAGTTTAGTCCTCGTATTATGTTGCTTGGTGATCACTCCAGGTTGTTCTAGAAGCTTCCAAGTTGTAACAAATGAAGACTCTTCCGTTGGGACTCCAATTGTGGTAAACCATATGTCTGTTTCAATCGTCTCGACGAGCTCTTCGCAATGGTGTAGTCTAATTCGTCACTTGGGATACTTTTATGTAGTGAAATGTTGATATTCCTGCAAAAGAAGTAAGAATGACACAACTTGTGGAACTCGTTAGAATCAAACTCTATTCCTAGGTTGATGGTCACTTTTACTCTCTTTTAGGTGACTTATTGATGGTATAAGATATGAGTTAGTGACCGTCAACAAGCTCCCCCACACTAGGTCTTTACTCGTCCCCAAGGAAAGTAGAAGTTCACATTCACTGTTCATAGAAAAACCTGCACTATTGGGATTAGTATCATTGAAAACAAATTTTATTACCGTTACCCTTCAGCCTTGACAGTTGGAGAGTCTTCTATGATTTTCTGAAAAGAATGTAGCTTTCCTTCTCCTCCTTGTGATACTCTCAATGTTTCTCAAAGTTTTTATCTCCTCACATGAGGCATTGCCTTCTTTTCAAGATTATTAATTATATCTGGAGCTTTAAGAAGTGTGTAGCACTTATGCTTTGATTATGTTACTAAGTCAACACTTAGAGCTAGGGAGAGAAGTGTCATACTCCTTAATCAAGATTTTATTTTTGAAAACACTTGTCCTCTCTTGTTTGGTATTTTGCTTAAGAGACACCATGAGCTATGAGGCTAATTCTACTATTTGAGCACGTGCCCATTTTTTTATAAGCGAGGTTCCGGACACTTGTCCCTTTTTAGTTCCTCGTGATCAATCTTTTTGAGGTTCTAGGCAGTTGCCCCTTTTATTTCCTCGGATATATATATTTTGCACAGCTCATGTCTCTTTCACAAAAATACTTCTCAAGAGGGACTTAACCTTTTTAAACGATCTTGATTTTAAGAATATGATAAATCTCTCAACCAAAGCTATAAAAGTTAACTTAGCATCATTACAAAGGTAAGTAGCTAGAGTAACAAAATGATGTCATCATTATTAAGGCTTTAGGAGGAAATATGTTTTTACCACTGAGGAGAAGAATTGCTATTTGATTTTAAGTATTTGAAATAAATTCTCCAAAGACAAGACTTGTAGAGTTAGGTATTATGATAAGTAATTAATTATTCCCAACAGTAACAAGAGATTCTAAGAATAGATCATGTGAGCTATCTCAAGTCATTATCAAGTTTAATTCGGGACTCATCTTAAATCTTGTTTCAAGTGGTTTTCAATTTTCAATTCTAAAATAGAGGGCAATATGAAGATAGAGAGGGTGTGATACGTACTAGACCTGTAGATGAACAAGAGGGATTCATCATGTATGGTCTTGTTGAGTGATTCTTGTTTTCCTGCGATTCTTCGGTCAATCTTCCATTTATTGGTTAGGTCCTTCCCCCACACTTGTTCCTGTTATACCTTTATGCACAACATGTGGAGACAAGACACATATCCAAAACAAAAGTAGAGAGAGAGAGTAGATAACTAAAACAAAACTTTATTGATAACTTATAAGGCACTTTATTACACAAGCAAGCAAAATAACTAAATGATTGAAATTAAGCAAACTAAACACTCTTTAAAGAAACTCTAAGACTCTTAACTCTAACCCTTTTTCCTTATCATACTACTATTAATAAACTCGCTCACTCTAATTGAGATGATCAGCTATAGTTTGTGATAGGATGTTTACACGAGATTTTAAACCGCTTTGCTTAATCTCCTGTCTATCCATTCTCTTAACCAGGTTGCAACAAATCTTTGTCACAGAGGCTAGGTCTTGCTTAAGCTGAGTGTTAGCTTTGGCAAGGGCATCCACCTGCTTACTAACTCTGATGTAGTCATCGATGAGGGCGTCCACCTGTTCCTCCAACTTCGTCATGGGTTCTCTCTTGCATTTAAGCTTGGAAGAAGAGGCTTCAGATGGGGACTTCTCCTTATGAGGCACTACCTGGATCTGTCCAGGGTCAACTCAGACTGCAGTAATGGTGTAGCGAGATGTGGATGTGTATTTCATGCAAGTTACATCTCCAAACTTGTTCGTCTTCAACCCCTGAGCTGTTCATTGGGTCATAGGGGCAGAAGATTGACTTCCTTGGAGACACAAAACATCTTGAGTTCTCCTTGATGTGATCCTCCCTCCATGGCTTGGGCGTAGAAGGATTGGTGTTGAGGCTCCTTGCCCTTTGGTGGCATCGTGGCTAGGGTTGTTGGCTCATCAACGGGCATGATCTCCTTCTCGGGCACAACGGTGAGGTCTTTCTTAGGAGCGATGACGAGGGCCATCGACTCGTCAGAAGGGAGAGGCTCGTTGAGGTTGATCCCGCGATTGCCAGCCATCGGAACAAGGAGAGCTTGAACTGCTGCTTGGGATGAGAATAGATTGGATGGTATGGCTCTGGGCTAACAGGGGTCTGGTTTTATAGTCCTGGATCAACTAGAAGGAGGCTGATCCATGCTCTGAGGTTCTCGTAACGAAACAGATCGGAAAGTTATGAAAAAGGAATAAGGGAGGCTTTAGAAAGGAAAGGGAAGCGACGGGACCTGATCGGACACCAGGCCAGGCCGGCCGGCCTAGGGTTGGGGTCGGCCGGCCCCCCTTCTGTCTGGAAGGTGGCCCGCTTTTTCGTGGCTCTCTTTTGCACTTTTATAAACCCTATTTACTACCTTTTCTATTACGAATCCGTTCGGAGGTGGCGGAAGATCAAATTAATGGAAAGTGAGGACATCCAATTCCTCGGAACTCTTTTCAGGTTCTAGAAAAATCTTAAGGCGATGACCATTTACTTTAAATAACGTACCTTCATCGTTTTGAAGTGTCACCACTCCATGGGACAAAGTGCTAATCACTATGAATGGTCCTTCTCATTTGCTTTGTAGCTTTCCATGTCCGAATAGCTTAACCCTGGAATTAAAAAGTAATATCTTGTCTCCCAGAGTGAAGTTCTTCGTCTTGATCCTCTTGTCATGCCACCTTTTGGTTCTCTCTTTGTAGATCTTGGCGTTATGGTATGCCTTTTCACGCCATTAATCTAGTTCTAAGAGTTACATCTTTCTCTTGATTCCTGTTGCTTCCAAGTCCATGTTCCATCTTTTTATCGCCTAGTGAGCCTTGAACTCTAGCTCTACTGGCAAGTGACAAGTCTTCCCGTAGACGAGTTGATATGGTGACATTCCCAACGGTGTCTTGTTGGCTATACGGTAGGCCCACAATGCATCTGGTAGTTTGTCTCTCCACTTTGTTCCCATCTCATTGACTGTCTTCTACAGAATGTTCTTGATTTGCTTGTTTGATGTTTCTGCTTGGCCACTTGTCTGAGGGTGATAAGGGGTAGCGATGTTGTGACGGATCCCATGTTTTTGACAGGTATGCACGAAAGTGCTTGTCAATGAAATGAGAACCTCCATCACTAATCACCATTCTTGGAACTCCGAATCTTGGAAATATCACTTCCTTGAACATTTTCTTGGAGCTTCTGGCATCTACAGCTTTACATGGTAGGGCTTCGACCCATTTGGAAACGTAGTCGATTGCCATTAAGATGTACTCACTGTTCTTGGATTGTGGAAATGGTCCCATGAAATCGATTCCCCAACAGTCAAAGAGCTCGATCTGGAGATTGTTAGTAAGTGGCATGGCATCTCTTGAATTGATATTGCCATGCCTCTAACATGCTCCACATCTCCGGATGAAATTTTTTGTGTCGTCATACATGGTTGGCCAGAAAAATCCACTTTGGCAGATCTTGGAATGCGTGTGGAATGCTCCATAGTGTCCTCCATAGGGTGATGAGTGTCATCTTTCAATGATCTTGATTCCTTCTTCAGATGGTACACATCTTCTGAGTAGCCCGTCAGAGCACACTCTAAAGAGGTACAGATCATCCCATAGGTGAACACGACTCTCATAGACGAGCTTTCTCTTATCTTTGCCTGGTGGTACGTACCCTGAAACCATAAAATTAACAATATCTGCATACCAGGGGTCAAACCTAGAGACTAGATAAAGTGTATCGTCCCTAAGTGAATCGTTGATAGGTAGTTCCTGTGGATTCTCAAATTGCATTCTTGACAAGTGATCAACAACAGAATTCTCTACTCCCTTTTTATCTTTTATTTCTAAATCAAATACTTGGAGTAAGAGAATCCATATTATCAAGCGAGGTTTAGCATATTTCTTAGTGAGCAAGTATTTAAGAGTAGCATGATCAGTGTAAACAATTACTTTAGATCCAACTAAGTAAGATCTAAATTTATCAATGGCAAAAACAACAGCTAGCAATTCTTTTTCAGTTGTTGCATAATTAAGTTGTGGTCCAGTCAAAGTTTTACTAGCATATGCAATTGTGTGATGCTTCTTATCTTTACATTGTCCTAGCATAGCACCTACTGCATAATCACTTGCATCACACATGATCTCAAAAGGTAAAGACCAATCAGGTGGTTGAATGATCGGTGCAGAAATGAGTGCTTTCTTTAGGGTTTCAAAAGCTTTTAAGAATGCATCATCAAATTCAAAGGGTACATCCGTAGCCAAAAGATTAGTAAGTAATGTGTGAAAAATCTTTTATAAACCGACGATAAAAACCAGCATGGCCAAGAAAACTTTGTATCCCTTTAATATTAATAGGAGGAGGTAGTTGTTCAATTACTTCAATTTTGGCTTTATCTACCTCAATTCCACGTTCTGAAATTAAATGACCAAGCACTATGCCTTCTCTAACCATGGAATGACATTTTTCCCAATTAAGGACTAAGTGCTTTTCCTCACATCTTTGCAAAACCTTGTCTAAATTTTCTAAACAGTGATCAAAGGTTTTTCCATAAATAGAAAAATTGTCCATGAACACTTCCATGATTTCTTCAATCATATCAGAAAATATAGACATCATGCATCTTTGAAAAGAGGCAGGGGCATTACATAATCCAAAAGACATTCTACGTTAAGCATAAGTTCCATATGGACATGTAAAAGTGGTTTTGTTTTGATCATTAGGATGGATTGGAATCTGATGATATCCAGAATATCCATCAAGAAAATAAAAGAAGGAGTGATTAGCGAACCACTCTAACATTTCGTCAATGAAGGGCAGTGGAAAGTGATCTTTCTTTGCTGCCTTGTTAAGTTTTCTATAATCAATACACATTCTCCATCCAGTCATAGTTCTTTGTGGAATTAATTCGTTCTTTTCATTCTTAACAACAGTTATGCCACCCTTTTTAGGCATGACTTGCACAGGGCTTACCCACTCACTGTGTGGCACATGATAAATAATCCCGGCGTGTAACAACTTTAAGACCTCTTTCTTAACTACTTCTCTCATCGCATTATTAAGCCTATGTTGGGGTTCTCTAGAAGGTAAAGCATCGGGATCTGTAGGAATGTGATGGGTACAAAGAAAAGGGTTGATCCCCTTGAGATCTTGGAGTGAATAGCCAAAGGCAGATCTATGATTCTCTAGAACAGTGATCAAGCGGAGTGTTTCTTCTAGAGAAAGTTTATCGCTTATAATCACAAGAGTGTATGGATCATTGTTAAGGAAAACATAGTGAAGACCAGAAGGCAGAGGTTTTAACTCTATAGGAGGTTTAGGAGGTTCTTTGAAAAGATCTAGAGGTGTTGGAGTCTTAGAATGGTCATCCTCTTCCTCTATGAAGAACTTAGCATCATCTTCAAGGTTAAGTTCTATGAAAGTTTCAAGAGATGCTACCTTGACCTCTTCTACAGGGTCTAACTCTGGACAGGGTTCACTTCCAGTGTTTACGGTATGAGTAAAAGATACGAGTAGTGAAAGATTTTT
The DNA here is from genome assembly GCA_009763385.1 of Coix lacryma-jobi var. lacryma-jobi. Classification (NCBI taxonomy): domain Eukaryota; kingdom Viridiplantae; phylum Streptophyta; class Magnoliopsida; order Poales; family Poaceae; genus Coix; species Coix lacryma-jobi. The sequence continues at coordinate 74,612,434 of CM019825.1, forward strand.
CCCTAAACAAAAGTTTAATGTCCCCGTCATTCCTTCATGAATAAGTCTTTCGATAGGTTGTCCTATCAACAGTCAAACTCATGGATATCCAAGATATAAAAGCTTAAGTGCACTAGAGTTTCTTTTAATCGGATAGGCAGGACATAAAAGATTCCTAAACTCGGAAGAACATGTCTGGAAAGGCTTTTAAGGCATTTAGTTGTTGGGGTTAGTGGCATGTCTTCTAAAAAGTCACGTGCAAAGGTTGCAGACATGATATTAACACCGACAACAGGATTATAAAGAGCATGGAAAGGGTCTCTATGGATTTGACAGAGGATAGAAGTAGAAGGTGAATCTAAGCGAATTATATCAGAGGACGACTCTGACTCTTCTAACCACTCATGGCTTACCACATACACTAGCTCTTCCGTAGTCTTTTAAACAAAGCTTTATCAGTCAAATCTGTAGGTTTGTCAGGAAGTTTTAGACTATGAGGCTTTCTTGTTGTATTATACTTCGAGGTATTACCAACCTCGGTGAAATACTCATCCTCGAATTTGAAGAAGATCTCTGAGATCGGAGTTTCCTCCTTATCAGGATCTGAGATAGTTGATGCTAAAGATTTCGGCAGAGTTTCGGGTTCAACTATCTGGGTTTGTTTCTCTTCTAAGAACTCTATAGACTTAGCTTCGGGAGCGGATTGAGCTATCTTTTGCAGAAGCTCTCTTGCCGCAAGAGCAGATGTGCAAAGAAATGATCCATTTGTAGCTAAGTTAAGAAAAGAAGTTTTCCTATTTAGACCCATATAAAAATGTTGAAGAAGAACAGGGTCTGGTATTGACTGAGATGGACCAGAGTGAACAAGATTTTCAAAATGTTCTCAGGCAGTTATTAGAGATTCATCGTCTTCTTGTATAAAAGATAGGACTTCTAATCTAAGATAGATGATTTTGGAAATTGGAAAGAAATCTAAGCAAAAGCTAGAGCAAAGATTTTTCCAATCCCCATCCTTACTCGGTGTGGTTCTACTATACCAGGTTTTAGCTTTCCCTTTCAAAGAGAAAGGAAAAAGCTTCCATCTAAGGGTTTCATCGGACATGCCTTTGATATAAAGACATGAACAGGTCTTTTTGAACTTGTTAACGTGAGTGTACAGATTCTCATCTTCCTTGCCTGAAAATGATTGTTTTTGGACCATCTATATCAAACATGGGCGTAGCTCATAGCCATCGGATAGGATAGGTCTAGAAGATTTTGGTGGTTCTGAGGCTACTACTTTAGGAAAATGGCAGAGGCTAATAGGAGTGGAATCTTTGGAACCTAGAGGAGATTCTAAGAAATCCATATATAAAAAGAAAAGACAAAAGATAAAAGTATGATTACAAGTTTAAGCAGACTTTAAGATCAACTCTTGACCGTTCCCCGGCAACGGCGCCAGAATGCTTGTTGACACATACTACCATTGCTACCAAAGTCGCCCTTGGCGACGACACTAGTATGCTAAGGTATGTTATCAGAACACTAGAGATAAATCTGCAAGCGCACAGATTAGATACCGCACTTCACCGGATGTAGACCCAGTTTTATATCAAACCCAAAGGAACGGGGTGATTGTCTTAAGTTTATTGCTTAAACCCTGGGCACTAGCAAAAGTAAGAATATAAAAGATAAAGGGGAAAACTAGGGTTTCCAGCTTTAACCTCAGGAAGCTATGCAATTATTATTCTACTATGGATTACGTTGGGAGACCACAACCAGAGTATGGGAATTCCCAAGTAATATACTCCTGCTAGTCCTATAGACGGGAGGTGGACTATGGAAGATTCAACAGGCCTATAAGAGTCACACCCGCGAGCTACCACCACCGATCCAGAATATAGGGTACACTATGCAAGTAATCGAGTCTAAGCACCACGCTTACACGACGACAACTGCTGTAATTCTAGCGCGACTAGATTAGAGTAGTCTAATTAGAGTTGCAAGCCAGAAGAATAATAAGAACAAGAACGCTTACTCATAATTAGAAGTTGAAGACCGAAGAATATCCTGATCCAAGCTCTTGACGAACTTGAATCAGCAGGTACAAGTTGAAGAAGTAGATCTGACAGGCTGGAGCTCCTTCTAATCTCCCTCTAATACCTCTCTCTCTCTCTTCTAATCCTGCAGAAGACTAGATCTAATCCCTAATTAGAGGGCTACTAATCTTCTAATTGCTAGATGGCTCTAATCCTCTCCCGATGAATATGACTGGAGTTTCTGTCTTGGATCTAATCTGAATGAGGATTGCTTCAGGGTGGGGGTCTAAGGTTTCTTATATAGCCCTGGGGGATGAACCGTGACCTTCTGATCAAACCAACCTTGAACAACGGTTGAGATGCGTCGAGGTGGTCGATTAGGGCATGCTCCACGAAGTTGGGCCGAGGGGAGCCCTGGCCCAGGCCGGCCGGCCGGCCTGGGGGTGGGGCCGATCGGCCCCACCTGGCAGCCCCCAGGTGGTTGCTTCTTCATCACGTCTTCTGGGACCTTCCTTATTGCCCTAATGCGCCTTTCCATCCGTTTGCATGATTTGTCTTGTTGGAGAAGGATTCAATCTCTGTCCATCTTCTATAAAACTCCCTGGAAAACAGTAATTCACCAACGCTGTTGAATCTATCAGTTTAGTCCCGTATTATGTTGCTTGGTGATCACTCCAAGTTGTTGTTCTAGAAGCTTCCAAGTTGTAACAAATGAGGACTCTTCCGTCGGGACTCCAATTGTGGTAAACCATATGTCCGTTTCGATCGTCTCGATGAGCTCTTCACAATGGTGTAGTCTGATTTGTCACTTGGGATACTTTTATGTAGTGAAATGTTGGTATTCATGCAAAACAAGTGAGAACGACACAACTCATGGAACTCGTTAGAATCAAACTCTATTCCTAGGTTGATGGTCACTTTTACTCTCTTTTAGGTGACTTATTGACGCTATAAGATATGAGTTAGTGACCATCAACAGCTTGCAAACTGAGTTGGCAGATGTTAGTGCCAAGCTTGTTGAAGCCTTGAAGGCCAGCTCAGTTAGCACCTTGTCCGTTCCATGTGAGCGATGTGCGGCGATGGAGCTTGAGATTGCCAACTGTCGGCATGACAGGATGCAAACCGAGGAAGAAAACATATACCTTCGGTCCATCCTGAGTTGGGTGTCATGCAGTGAGCCGCAGTTGGACATGATGATCAGTCAGTTCAAGAGGGGAACTGATTGCTTGGGAGTAGGCTTTGCTTCAGGTGGGAAGGGCGCTAACGTGTTTGGCAAGATCGGTGAGTTTAGTGGAGTGAACACAAGTGAGAAGCCATCCATTATCCCTAAGCTTACCAAGATCACCCCACCTGAGCCTCCCAAGCCTATCACCAAGGATGGCATCCTTGATGAACCTCCCAAAGCTCCACCTCGCAAGCAAGTGTGGGTTCCCAAACCTAACCATCTTAGAAACACACTTGACACCCTTCCTGGCATCTCTAGTGATCCCCTTCCGAAGGGCAAGCCGCCAGCCAGAGTGAACAACCCTCGCAACCATAGGAACCAACAACCCTAGAGAGTGGTGAGGTTCGAGTGTGAGTATTGTCACCGCGAGGGTCACCTAGCTGTGTTTTGCTTTTGGAGGAAGAGAGAGGCTAGGAAGGAGTTGGAGCTGAACAACCATGCTAGACACCACCCTCTCCATGGTGTGCAAGGTCGGGGAGTTCAGAGGCAGGGCGCTAGGCCTGGAGGTGCACCCCCTCAGGAGGCTAGGCCCCAAGCAGCTAGACCACGGGGTGGTGGTCGTGCCCGTCGCAGTTCCGGTCATCCTCAATATGACTGTGAGCTGGGTGTAAGAGGCTTTGCTGCTCAGTCCCATAGCGGACCACCTTTTCAGCATGGTGGTGATCGCTTTGCTCAAATGGGACAAGTTGATGAGTTTGGAGGTTTTTCGTTCCATAGCGGACCACGCTTTCAGTTTGGTGGTGATTGCTATCCACCCATGGGACGAGGACAGTTTGGTGTTTTTCCAAACACCTTTTCTGGCCTTATGACACAACACTGGTATCCTTCTCAATATACTAACCCCAGTGTTGTGCCATATGCTCATTCTCTGCCTTTCTATTGATGCAGGAACTTCGGCTGGAGAACATGTGGCTCATGGATTCCAGGTGTTCACGCCACATGACCGGAAAGAAGGAATGGTTCTCCATCCTAGACCCCGTTGTGCATAAGGAGTACATCACTTTCGGGGATAGTGGTAGAGGTAAGGTCACTTCTCGTGGGTCTATCAGACTTAACGAGAGTTTCGTTCTCAAGGATGTTGCTTTGGTTTGTAACTTGCATTTCAATTTGCTTTTTGTTTCGCAACTCCTTGATGACGATTTTGAACTGCGCTTTAAGAAGGGTTTGAGTCGAGTTTTGGACTCTCGGGGAGACCTTGTTTGTTGGGTCGTCCCTTTTGGCCGTATTTTTAGAGCCAATTTTTCACGTTCTTTCGGCTCCGCTAGATGTTTGATGGCTGGTCCTTCTGCTGATTTGTGGAAGTGGCATAGGAGGTTTGGTCACTTGAGCTTTGACTTGCTTGCAAGACTTAGCTCACTTGGCCTAATCCAAGGATTGCCCAAGCTTAAGTTTCAGAAGGACCTTGTTTGCCATCCTTGTTGTCACATGAAGATGGTTGCTGCTTCTCACCCACCTGTTAATCAGGTGATGACAAAGCAACCCGGCCAGCTTTTACACATGGACACTGTTGGTCCAGCTCGGGTTTGCTCAGCGGGTGGGAAGTGGTACGTTCTAGTGATCGTTGATGATTTTTCGAGGTACTCTTGGGTGTTCTTCATGGATGCTAAGGACGAGGCTTTTTCTTTTGCTCGAGATCTTATTTTGAGGTTGAAAACTGAGTTTCCCCCTGATACCATTAGAGTGTAGGGTTACGAGGACGCTACGCTAGCCAGAAAACAAAATTTTTGAACCCCATAAACCAGGAACTACTGCTAGTTATAGATCACGAGATTACCACTAGATGTGCAGATGCAGCGGAAGATGTCTTGGCATAGACGTGCGCGTCGCAGCGGTGTCATGTAGATGTTCACATCTGTCCTTCACGTCTCCACGTGCAGTTCGTCCTTGTGCTCCAGATGTAGCACCTCCGAGGTATCCCACACGTACACGGAGGAAGCGTCACGCCTCCAGACTGCTAGGTCTGCGAGGAGCAATAGACGCGGGCGTGGGGTGGGCGACGGCTGTCTAATGATGTGGTTAAAACCCTGGCTGCCCCACCCCTCTATTTATAGGCGTCCCTAATGAGCCTGCCAACGTGGAGGCCCATTAGCAAACCCTAATCCCGGTCTGATTCGAATTCAACTCGAATCAGGCTTCCAGCCCCTTAAGCGTGCGACCCCATGGGTTCACGCACACATAGACACGGCCTGAGTACTCGTACTCGCCCGATAGTTGACAGCAGCCTCTAGCAAGACCTCCTATGTACGTGCAAAGATCATATCAGATGAACCACCACGATCATATACACGTAATTCTCTTGCCACACAATATTTGGTCCAACTCATAGGTTAACACTTAACTTAAGCACAGCCATGCATTTTATGATCCAATCATTTGAGTGGTCCAGTGATATCTCTCTCGCATGGAGAGGGGCAAATCCCATCTTGATCGTCTATGTCTCACAGAATACTTCCTGACAAACCCGAAGACTATCTTTATAACTACTCTATTACGAAGTAGCGTTTGATAGTCCCTAAGTAAGTCGATTCATATCTTGAGTACATACCTGTGGGGATATTACACCCGTATACCCTCATGGTACTACTTGGGCTGTCCTGCAAATACGGCCCAACCAGAAGGCCTTGCGGCCCGCGACCAGGCTGTCGCAGCCGCCAAGGACTCTCCTGATGACTTGCTCAACAAGGAAGATCCAAATAGATAGACCTGGATTCCTTGCCAAAAGGAACCGATTGTAATCTGTTAGGATTCGGCAAGTTGTAACCCTGCTCCTTGATTATATAAGGCGAGCAGGGACCCCCTCCAAACTCACATCATATTCCAACCTAGCAATACAAACCAACCACCAGAACACAGGACGTAGGGTATTACAGCGACTTGTCGGCCCAAACCTGTCTAAATCGTCGTCTCTCGTCCCTGTGTTTACGCTTTGCAGACGTCTCGCACGCCTCCGCCATCTAATCTACTACCTTGGGCATACCCACTGTAGACTATCGACCATATTTCATCGACAGTTGGCGCGCCAGGTAGGGGGTGTGTGCTACGACACCATGATCTGCCAATCAGTCACCTTCCCTCGCTCCATGGTTCTTCCGGAGGCCGGCACCACTTTCCAGATCGGATCTATGATCTGGACCGTTGGCGACCACGTCCCTGCTCCAGAAAATGTGGAATCTGCGCAGCTTCCTATGCCAGATGCCCCGCCGTCCACCCATCGTGCCGCCAAGCCAACAGGTCGCCCGCCAAGGATCGTCCCCTGCAACGACCTGATCAAAGCCATCGACCGGGCCAACCAAGGGATCGCGGAATGCATCGACACCATTGAGGTAGCTCGCATGCAACTCTTCGGCCGCCCTCGTCTCCAACAATTTTTAGGTACACCATCAGGAGCCTCCAGCGCTCAGCCCGCCCGCCGCCCCAGATCGGATCAGCATCCGGCTCATCGCCACACTTCATCAGCAATCTCCATGCCCCACGGGCTACGCGGTGTGGCTTCTATGTTCCAGCACCAGGCGCTGCGACAACTCTCCGACCAGCTCCATTCCTTTGGCTCCGACCAGATGGCTCCGACCAGCGCACGTGACTAGGCGACTCCAACTCCGCTCGTCGGCATGGTGGCTCTCCACGAGATCTCCGGCGACACCCTCTCGACAACTTCGGCGTCTGGATCTACCACAACGAATGGCCCCGTCTCCACGCAGTCTACGGCCGTCGCCTCCACCAATTCTGACATCGACTTCTAGCCATATCGTGGAGGTGTCATCTTCAACGTCTCCGCCGATAGTCCTCCACTGCCAAACGAAATGGACGGTGAACGCGCCAACCGGGAGCAGCGCAACATCGACCATCAATGGCGACGCAACGACGAACGACGCGACCAGGAGCGTTGTGACCGGGATCGCCACGACAATGAACGACGCGACCAGGAGCACCGCGACTGGGAGTGCCGTGATGATGAACGACGTGACCAAGAACGTCGAGATCGGGACAACGTCGGAGGCCGCGACCTCATCTATGAGTTCGATAGGGTCGACGACCAGCCCATCTACCCGACTCCAAGCGCCAACCTTGTTGTCATCGTCAATGAGCTCTCCAAATTCCCTGCCACCCAAGATCTACGAAAGGTGGTCGCCCACATCAAGGCCCCCGCGGTGCAGTGCAAAGAGAAAGGGCGCCATCCTTCCCCCTCCGGCTCGTCATACAACAGGACACCGTCGAGTCCACATCCCTCTCGCAGGAGGCAGTCTCCACTGTGTCGCGACCAGGAAGTCTCCCAAGGCAACCGCGCCCACAACCGAGCTCCGGCTCACGACGCTTTGACAGGGCCTCGCCCCTTCACCTCCCGGGTCCGAGCCGTCCAGTGGCCTCAAAGCTTCAAGGTCAACACGGTGGACAAATACAATGGGAAGGCCAACCCGGAGTAGTGGCTAACCACGTATGAGATCGCCATTCAAGCAGCCGGAGGAGGATCCGACGTGATGGCCATGTACCTCCCCGTCATGCTGTCTTCTTCAGCCAACAGTTGGCTCCACAAGCTCGCCGAGAACTCCATCGACACCTGGGAGCAGCTGAAGTAAGTCTTCGTCAAGACGTACAATGCTACCTGCGTACAACCAGGAACACGCTATGACCTCCAAAACGTCCACCAAGAGCATAACGAAAGCCTTCAGAGCTACATTCGTCGATTCTCAAACATGCGCCTGATGATTCCAGAGATCGCCGACGCGGAGGCCATCTCCACCTTCTCCAACGGACTGCGCCACAAAGAGCTCCGTGACAAGATCATCCGAAAGAAGCTGGCCACGGTCACCGAACTAATGATGATCGCCAACTCTTACGCCGACGCCGACGACGCCCATCGCCATCATGAGCGCCCACGTCACCGATCACGATCCCAGGAACGTCGCCGCGATGATGAACGTCGCGATCAATGGCGCAATGAAGGACGCGACCACCGCTCCGGACAACGTGACTGCCGCGACGATCGGGACTGCCGCCATGATCGCCCGAAATCTTCTCGTCAGAGGATGTTGGGTATTTTAAACGCACACAGAAAAATCCGCAAGCGCACGGATACCAATGTAGATTTCACCCGAGAGTATTCCAGGGTATCGATTTCCATGGGGAACGTGAAGTGTACTAGAAGAATTAAGAACGCCCAAGAAAAGAATGGTAATGTGGTTAGAGAGAGATTTTAGGGTTTTTCTAAGCAGGTCTATCTAATCAAAGGCTTACTATACTTTACTTACTTCGGAGCAATAGTACCTTTCCGATTCTCGAAAAAGACTGGGAAAAGGGTAATCGGGAGAAGGCTGCCAAAAAGCTCTATGAAACACCAATCCTAGCGTGGTGGATTATAACAATGTACAAAGCTGTCACCCCTGTAGCTACCACAACTAACCGGAGGATTGGGCGCAAACTCAGGTAAACACTAGCCTAGACACCACGTCTACACTAATGATTACTACTCTAATTACCATGAATAACTAGAGCACTCAATACGAGCAGAGATCCAGTAAATAAAATAAAGTAAGAACTGAAATTAAATAGAATACTTAGAAGTGATAAATGAAGAACCTGGAGATTACTTGAAGATGAACCAGATGCTGCACCGTTACAATGTCAAGGAAGATCCGACAGATCTAGCTCCTCCTCAGCTCTCTCCTTCTCCTCTCTCTAATCCAATCTCTAATTACAACTAGATGAACTAGACAACTAGAACTAGAACTAGACGAACTAGAACTAGAAGAACTAGAACTAGATCTAATTCTAGATGAACTAGAAGAGATTCATCTAGAGGGACCTCTACTTCTAATTGAAACCCTAGTTTCTGATGTGAAGATGAATAATGAAGATGGAGATGGCCTTCTGGGGGGGTCTGGGTCTGGTTTTATAGTTCGGAGCGTGGAACGTGAGCCCTTGGATCAAACCGAGTTCACGGACGGTGGAGATGCATCCTAGGAGGCGGTGGAAGAAGGTTCCAGAAAGTGGAGGCAAAACGGCCTCCGTGGACGACCGGTCGGTCGGTGGGCCCCACCAGTCGATCTGGCCCAGTGGGCCCCCATGGCGGGCCGCCTCGTGGTGACTTCTGGTGTCTTCTAGATCCTTCTTTTGCAGGTTTCGTTGCGAAATTAATATCTTTTCATCCGGGACTCCGAATATAGCAAATGATATGTCCGTTTCGATCGTCTCGACGAGCTCTTTGCAATGGTGCACTCCAATTCATCACTTGAGATACTTTCATATGGTAAAAATATGGATGTCCTACAAAACAAGTGAGAGCACCAAAACTCGTGGAACTTGTTAGTTTCAAACCCTACAACTATGCTTTATGGTTCATTTCAAATCATTCTATGCATTAGTTGATGGTATAATATTGGCATTAAGGACCGTCAACAAGCTCCCCCAAGCTTACCCTTTGCTAGTCCCTTAGCAAAGTCAAACTCAACAGTGGATCAGGAGTTGCTGCAATATCTTCACTTCCAACAAGTACAAATGCATTCAAACAAAAGTTCTCATAAAGATATCATATTATTTATCACGGGGCTTAGTACTTTAGCTTGAATCTTGAGTAATTGAAAGATAGAACGATCAAATCAAGCACTATGTCTCTAGTTCTTTCACTTCACCTTTATCCCGGAGTTTTATGAATTTTCAGAAAAGCTTAAAAACATATGTTGTCAAATTAAACAATGAATCCAAAGAGAAAGTCAACCACACCATTGAATCGAGAAGTGCATGTGTATGGAAAATGGAGGCGGATGCTCTTTTGAATATATCACTCTCTTCTGTTTATCAGAGACACATGGCTATGAGGCTAATTCTACTGGCGGGCACATGCCCATTTTTTATATTCATTTTTATTATTATTATTTTTTTCTTTCGAGGTTCCGGACACTTGTCCCTTTTTATTTCCTTGGGATCTTTCTTTTTGAGGTTTCAGACACTTGTCCCTTTTTATTTCCTTGGATTTTTTCTCTTTTTTTCTTTTTTTTTCAATAGCCACATACTTCCAACAAACTTCTGAGAGGATTGGAACAAATAATCATGAGCATTTATACGGAAAATGGATGGAACATGTAAGTGATCTTAATTCAATAGCACGATAACTTCTCATAGGGTCAACAAAGCTTAATTTAACTCAATGCAATTATTAGTCGTATTAATATTGGAAACTCTCCGGAACTCTAGTGTTGTTTAGAACAAGATAGTAGTAGCTAAGATCATCACATGTCATATATATCAGTTACCTAGATCTCAGATCAAGTATTTGCCACCCATGCATTTAATTTCATTTTTAAGTATCATTATTAATCAGGAGAACTCATGTTTTGAAGGCTAGGTACTTGAAAGAAATTAGATAGAGCAACTATTCATCATTTCCATATAAAATATTACAGAGAGTTCTTCTTTTATTATTAACTCTTAAAACAAACTAAGCAAACTTAACACACTATTTATTTAACCTAACACACTATTTATTTAACCTAACATACTTATTATAAATAACTAAGATAGTGAATAAGATATACCTAGATTACGAAGATAACGGGGGTGCGTCTCCCCCAAGCCGGTTCCCTTAATAACGTTGAGCCTTCATGTGCCCATATATATTTTTCTTTTTCATTAATGGTGAGCCTTCATGTGCCCATATTTTTTTGTTTCATTTTATTTATGTATAGAAAGAAAACTTAAGAGGATAAGGATACTTACCTGGATACACGGGGGTGCTTTCCCCCAAGCTGAATGTTATCATAGTCGTTCAATCTTGCAATGTAGCGGACTGGCGGTGGAAATGTGTTTCCTCTGTCGGAGCTTTGATTGATGTTGATGGTTGTGGAAACAGTGCTCCAACAGTGGATAGAACATCCACTTGCTTGTCAGCTTTTCTTGGTCTTTTAATCCTGTGAAACTCAAATAGACAACAAGACTTGTGGAACAGATTAAGCGTTAGTGGTTGGCCACTCAAGCCTTAGTTGTCCAGAGTTTTAGTAAGATCTCTTTCTCAATATTTTTGCACTTTTATTTTTATGATGCAATGACAGTGTAACAAAATGAATGCATTTTTATTTTTATGCCACCACAGTGAAAATCCCTATGGGTTTTTACACACCATAGAATTATTCACATGAGGCTTTTAAGTTTTATGATGCAGTGTAATATTTTTATTTTCTCTTTTTTTATGCAATGCTAATGCAGAAAAGTAAATATGCTATGGAGAAATGATTATGCAAATGATAGAAAGTAAACATGCAAAAAGAGAAATTAATGCAGAAAAGATAAATATGGATAACTACCGATTTTACCTTTCGGTGAGGGTTCAATGTTTTAAGTCCTCTGAACAGGACTTCTCACCATATTCATTCCTGAGGTGCATCATTTGATCTTGATAGGTAGACCTTGATAACTACACCTCTTGATATGGTGTTGTTGACGCAAAAAGTGACACATCGCGCCTAACACACAGCAAGGCGAAAAGCTTGGCTTCGATCGGGTGCCCGGACGGTTTGGAATCCGGAGACGTGCCAGTCGGTTTGACCAGAAAACCAACAAGGGATAAAACTGTGAGAATACCACTGGAACATGCCGGGTGAGACCAGACAGTTCCATATGTACGGCTTTAAAAGCCAATCACGACGGCATAAAGCTACAGAAGCTGTCTGTCGATAAATTCAAAGATCATTCGGCTAACATTAAGATTGAGCATATATCAACAGCCGGTTGCTGAATGCACATGTAAGAGGATACCACCAAGATATAACAGGTAACTCGTAAATATAAATCTATTCGAACAACACATGCATAGGTTCATCCAATTAGTCTACCGCACGTCTAATCTTCATAAGCCCGTCAAGTATAAACTAAGTCTACACCACTCCTTATAATTAGATTAATCCACCGCATGATACAATCTAATTATAAGAAGCTAAAAGCATGCATGTATCCAAACAAATCTATAAAAACTTATTACTCGGGTAAGCTTAACCAATCTCAGCAAACTAGCCGAGTTAGGATCCATGAAGAAGGAACAAACAAACAAGCACAATTAAACTAATCTAAAACCTGCATCTGCCGCACCATACCTAGTTTTATCAAAAGCCTAACCATGATTGACATACCTAGATTTGAAAGTTAATTCGGCCATCATTATCTTGCAATTATTAAAATACAAGCAAACTTGTGGAACAAGGCTGAACAAAGATCAATCTAGATTGGGCAAAAGAGTGCCAAATCTAACAGAGCCGATAACTATCTCACTTCTGCTAAACATATGAATAAACGCCTGCCGCACGGTATCTACCCATAAGGAGAGCATAAGCAGAGACTTCTTGATCGCTAACAAGGATCCGCCGCACGACCATTGAAAACAAGCAAGACTACTTGCATCATATCTAAATCCACCGCATGATACTAGACATGATAACAAGGTTGCCGGGACTTACGGAGGTCGACGGATCGATGATTCCTCTCGAAGAACTCGACGACATGACTAAGGACTCGAAGATGGCACGGGGCCGGTTTGTATTGATATGGTTGTAAACACTTTTTACAATAGCCAAGGGTTTATATTTATACCCTGGACGTGATACAAGTCCTAAAAGGACATGACTATGAAACGTTAAAGGAAAATACTACATTTTTGGCCTTTAACTCCCTTCGAAAACTTTATTGCCTTAATTGTCATAACTGTGAGAAAACTCCCTTTTTCTCAGAATAGCCGACCACATAAGCAGTTGCTGAATCCTTGGAAACTAGCCGACCGCATGGATACTTGCCGAATGCCTCATACGCCCATCTCCGCACACTGGACATGCACGCCGTCTTCTAGCCTTTCCTTCATCGTGAAGCCATTTATGCTAAATATAGATGTGGACGTCGAGACATGCATGCTTCATACATATTTATATTTAAATTGCTTTCTTTGCTTGCTTGCCACATCACAATGCCACCAAATCCAACTCCTGGCCAATGAGATCAGACCCCTCTGATTCTTGAATACTTGTTTAATCTTTTACGGTCATGGTCGATTATCCTCGTGATCAGCTTCTCTTGCCATATCTATTTCTCGAATGGAGTAACCGACCGCTTAGCCGTCTACCGAATGCTCTTCTCACTGCTCATTGGGTCCACCTATCATCTTCTCAATGTTGACCAAAATCCAGTGTTAACACAGGCCCCCTAGTTCGGAGTATGAATTGTCATGCTTCGTACTATTTGATCTCTGTTGGTCTTCTTCAAAAGCCAAGAAATCCACTGATAGCAATAACATTTTCAAACCATGTTTCCACAATTTTGTCTATAAAACAATAATTGTCCAATACATGTGGAAACAAGTTAGTTATAAATGTATATGTGTATAAATATTATAGTTCTTCCATTTTATTGATCAGAAGATGCTGCAATGCCGACTACACCTCAAAAGTATCATATTTTATAACCAAGATTTCTTTTAAACTTGAATAAAATGGTACCTTACTCATCCACCCATCTCTTTAATTATGCGGCTTTAGTTCTCACTGAGTCTTCAAGCAAATGCAAAACAGAATAGCTACAGAAATGCTTATCTTTTACCCCTTGATTCACTTTTCATCCGGAGTTTTTATCATTATCTTTATATAAAATCGTATCACATAATATTGCAAAGTCAAAGACTCGACCATAAGGAGATACAAGCCATAAACCTAGATCAAGAAGTGCAAGTGAATATTTTATTACTTTTTTCTCTTGCATATGTCATTCTCCCTACCTTTTAAAATTAGGCACCCCTTAAAATTATGAGGCTACTGGGCCTTCGGCCATCTTTTATTTTATTTGGCGGTCACTTGACCTTTTCTTTTTCATATTTTATTTGGGCGGTCAATTGACCTTGTTTTTTCTTTCTCAGTTCTGGCAGACACATGTCTGTCGCTTTTATTTCTGAGATTTATAGAATAGCCTCATATTTTTAATCAGAGAGAGAATGCACATGCAAAATACCTATTAGTTTATAACGTGTACGTGAATCTTGATCTTGAGAATATGACTATAATCTCAACTAGTAGTCACAATGATTTGACAATGCTCAATATGACATTAAGTAAATTTTATTATTTCATTAAATCTCCGAATTTCAAGTATCTCTCGGAATAATGTCATAGCAAATTCTATGTCTATTCATATCCCACAAATACTTTCAGACAAAGTTTAAATTCTATGCAACCCACAAAATTCAAAGACTTCAAGATAAATATAATAACCACTAGACCCAAATCTTAAGGAAATCAAAGTTATAAATCAGACATAGGTGAAACATAAAACAGAGCATCTATTTATCATTTCAACAATGGATAACCCAAAATATTTATATCACATATTCATAGAGTAGAATTTTTTTAAGGTTTTTTTAGTGCAGAGACGCAACATGAGAGGTTTCACTTTTTAATGATTTTAATTTTAAGCTCTGAAATTACTAGAGAAGCGAGGGGAAAATTACACAAACCACCGTTGAAGATGAAGTAGCCATTCGTCTTGTCCTTCTTCACGATGAATCGCTCGATGTTGTACGATGTGTGTGTGTTGATCTCAGGCCCCCTGACACGTAGTCACAACGGCGTAATCGATGATTCACTGGTGTCCTTCTTTCTTTCATCCGAGACGTCTTCGCCGAATACGGGTTGAAAATATTTGAAGCCAATCATAAACGTCAATCCTTCTTCTGTAAATGACTGGCTGCTTCAGATCTTGTAGCTGACTATAAGTGAACTTGTCACCGTTGCATGTGTCTTGTTGGCACCACCTTATTCAAGGCCATCAACAAAAGTATCTCTTTCAATATGAAGTGTGTTGAAAACGTTTTAGCCGATGGTCTTCTATCGGTCGTCCGGTTGCTAACGTCCTTTGTGCCTCTGATGTAGCCTTTCGTAACCTTATCACCAGATTGAGCTTTGCGTTACTCAGGGAAAGGTAAAGTTATATTAATAGGAGCCGAAGGTTCTGTCTTATCGGCTTTTGCTTAGTATGCCTTTGACTTTCTTCTTGTTGAGGAACTGGAATGCTTTAGGTGAGCATGCTGTCAGGTAACTCACGGTAGCTTCGAAGAACGTCATTTTTGATGAAGCTGAGTGTGCCGTAGAGGACGAATACGAGTTCGGCGGTGCGCAGATGCGTGCACGATGAGGTTCAGGCCCCTCCCGAGTGTAGTTGATGTAGGAATTTGAGCATGTTCACCTTATGTTTTTTCTTCTCGTTAGTTCTTCATATGTGCATGTACACTCTTCCGCTCTAAGCCGATAAGTGTTCTTCTTGGAAGATGTGTATAATGATATTTTCATTAGTGTGCTTATCGGCTGCTGCATCTAGAATCTTTATATGCTTCTGCTCTGACTTGATCTTGTAGAAGGCTTGTAAGAGAACCTGAGGAACTGCTTGGTATGATCTTTGAGCCGCCGATGATCTTCATCTACCGTGACTCAGATTTTTTGGGAATAAACGTACGCGAATTTAAGTCTGGTCAGCAGCAACGGTGTGCTTCACCGAGTAATCGGCTCTTCCAGTGGCCAATGGAGCTTTTGTTAAAGTCACCGACTGACCAATATCTAGTGGCAAATGATAGCACTGTACGCATGGATTGTGTTTATGCACGAACAATTGCAGCTGCAATCTACCTTGCACCCATTAATACTTCTGTTTTTAACGAGCACAGGCTGGTGTCTCTTCGTCTCAGACCAGTTCACCCATCAGCCAGAACAACTTCAATACCAATTATCTCCTTATCATTGGATTAGAAATTGACAAATGACCTCTAAATCCTTCCTTCCGAATTTATTCTTCCTGAATTGATAACCTTGATGCACCAAATTCAATTGATTTGAACTTCTGACTTTTCATCCACTTTAGCTGAATGGGAGCTGGCCCCCCAAGTCTATAATTATAATTGTGTCACACCCGGTTTTAAGAATAAAACTAGGTATACACCATATGTGAGCCCAGGAAGTCAAATCTCACATATAGCCACAAATAAAGGGTAATATCGAAAGACAATGCTCTTAAATAACGTATATAAAACAAAAGAACATAACCTTAAAGAGCAGACAGCGGAAAGACACTCCGATCTTCAGATGGAGACACCACTTCACAGGGAACAACTGACTGGTTGACCACAAGCCTAAGCTTCTCCAAAGCTTAACTCTCTGAGGTATGGGGAAAAGCAAGAGTGAGTCCATGTTGAACTCCACAAGTATAGCAACAAGTGATATAGATCCCAAGTTTCATGATCAATGTAACATAAATAATGAATAGCATAAAATGGTAAATAATGAACAAGTTAACCAACAAAAGTCATAATCTTAATGTAAAAGTCTTCATGGCCGCTCGTGTCCTTGAGCAAGGCTGATATATCAGTTTAATAAACTTTGCGCAAAGGTGTACACTTTCACTGCGAGACGCGAATTGCCCTTTCGCCCGAGGTGATCAGCCTCTTAACTCACTTCCAAGGAAAGTCGGCAGGGTTCACGATGAAGCCTTTCAAAGGTTCGTCTAACAAGTTAGGGCCGCTAGGTTTCATTAGTCAGTCTGTGTGATACAACCAGTCCCAGGGATTCACAGTCTGCTGTCCCCCATTTGCGCCACAAGGGTAACCTCTAACAAGCTAGAAAAGGTCCTCATACTGAGCTAAAGCCAGAGCCATATAACCCCCAACAGTTGCACTGTAAATCCCGAAGGTACTCGTACAGATAATTTCTTAAGTTGCTAATAAGTCATTTTTATCATTCGATGCATACATTAATTAAGTAACATGATCATGATTGCGAAAAGAACACTCGATTGCTATACTTGCCTTAAACTCAAAATCCTTCTTTTGTTGACTCGTAGACTTCCAAAGGTTGACTCTTGATCTCGACCTCTTCCTCTTGATCACCAACGTAAACTCACAGACTGGACATACGATCACAGAACACCACACATGCATCCAAAGGCAATCATGCAAAGCAACCATAGCCTATAATTAGAACAGTATATCATTCATAAGAAAACAAGATAAAGAGTTTTGAAAACTGATCTAGGATTCGCTACGAACACACAGACGCGAAAATCACGCTAATCGGAGTTTTAATGGAAAAGATATGATTTAAACAAGATTAAAGACACTAGTTATTAGATTAGATTTAACACAAATTTTAATTATGAAAAACAGTACTGAAAGTTATATAGTTTGAAAGAACTTTTCGAAACAAATCTAACGTAACTTGAACTGCTCAAAACGGATCTAAAAACGAAGAAACGATGGAGGATTAAATATTAGCAGAAAAATCGTAATTACCTTTGGCTTTTGACTTTTGAGATCGTGACTGATCTTCGTAACCACCTTACGTAAAAAAAAGAAGAGCTTCGGCCGGGCCTTGGCTGGCCAGCAGCACGCGTCTACGACCAGGCAACGCTCGGTGGTGGCCTGCTAGGCGAACTAGTCCCAAGCATCGGCTGGCCGGCCGGATACTAGGCAGTGGTGGTTGGCCGTGTGGCCAAGGGCCAGATGAGGCGGCGCGCGGACGGTGACAAAACAGAGCCGGAGCTGACTCGGGAAGGACAAGGAGGAGGTGCCGGTGGCTAAAAAAAACAGAGAGCATCGGTCGGCCGCCGGGAAAGAAAGAAAAGAGGGGAAATCATCAAATTGTGATAGATTCGTAAAAAAGAAAAAGTTGATATTATAAAGAATAATAATGAGAAAAACCTCTTGGGGTTGGCGTGGATATATGGAGAGGAAAACTCTTCACCCCCACATCAACTAGCAATATGGTACTAATTGATGTTGCAACTTCCAGCTTTACTAATGGGCCTAAATAAATATAAAAGTCCATTAGTAAATAAAAGCATGGTTATTTGGAATTTATTAGGATTATTGCACGTGGGCTTTGTGGAAGGGAGGAAAAAGACAGGTTTTATTATTTTCGTAATTATTTAATTTCTGGATTAAAATAATTCTAGAAAAGTCTAGAATTGATATTTAAGCCAGGAAAAATACTTCAGTGGCTCCGAAAATTCAGGGAAAATTCTCAGAAACATTTGGAGACACGAGGAATTCAAATAAAATATTTGGAGCTCATGAAAGGATATTTTGGGAAATCTAAAAATTAGATTATTTTTCCAGAAAAATAGGAAAAAGTGTCGGAAAAAGCTGGAAAACTTCTCGAGAAGATTTTGGAGATATGATGATGAATGATGAGCACCAAGGAATAATTTAGAGCAGAAAAAAAAAAGATTCTTGGGAGACTCCAACAGAAAGGTTAAGCTAGGAAACAAAGAATTTGATTTTAGGAGAAGATATGGATAAAGCGGAGAAAGATTAACGACTTAGTAAACGAGTTTTTGGAAAACTTTACTCACTCGCAAAACAAGACGAAACAACAAGTTTTTGAAACTTTAACTTTTCCAAACTTTTTGAAAAACAAAATGTCTTTATTTTCAAAACCCTTTCTATGAAATTTATTTTAAAATTGTTTTCGAACCAATTTGAACTCAATTTGAATTTTAGCCAAAACCACACAACATAAAAACTCAAATGCTCCAACATGAATGCACAAACACGTTGCTAAACCCTACGATGAATTTTAACTTAGAGAAAATTTTTATTTCCCTATACTTTATGAGCACAAAAATTCATAAATAAACCATTTTAACTCTAATTTAAGAAATGCAAATTTCAGGGTGTGACAAATTGGACTTCCAAATTTCATAGACATCAACCTCTTTCTTCTATCAATTATCTGTATATTCAGCAATAGCGAATTGTTGCCGTGAGCATGATGGTATGGTGAACCAGGTTATCGGCAAATCTGGGAAGGTCGAAGAAATTTCATTTGTTAACATGTTGTTGTTCAGCCGAACGCGGGTTTCAAGTCCGGCTATTATAATGTCTTGATTTATCATGCTTGGACATGTCAACAAAAGCTCGATTATCACTTGATTAATTCCATTAATCAAATAAACAATTCAGTCCCCTTGCCTCATCACCATGCCTTAATCAACGGTCATTGTCTGATACCTTGATTTTTGGCAAACTATATCAATGCTAGAAAATATACTCTGAATATCCTTAATATTCAGGGCTGATTCTTCGCGTGACGATGATAACTCCAGCCGATTCCTGTATGCATATCGGCCAATTAGTATATTTTTCTTGTGTTGTTGTATCCACTGATTTCTTTCCTGAACAGTCGATTCCAAAGATGACATGCAGATAAGTTATCGGCCAACTTCCCTCGGCTGACGTATGGCCTCTTGATAATCAACCGGCTATTTATAGCAGCATGCAAGTAAATCTGAGTTTGGACTTCATCTCTTTGAATATCTCCATGGAAATCTTCCTTTTACAACGTGCATGTTGTTCTTTGTTTAGCCGATGCATCACTGACACTTTGTTCATAGCTTCTGATAAAATCAACCAATACTTCTCCCTTTTTTATCATGATATCGGCCATCAAACTGATTTTACTGGAAAGTTCTTCATCAAATTATATTGCACTTTGTCTTTGTCACTTCTTTTGGCCGAATTTTTATTGATAAAATAAAAGTTAAACATCATCTCATCGCGATCTGAAAGTGACAAATATTTGGAGAGGATCTGATGTTCGATCAAATGATTGTTGTCCCACCGGGCGTGCCAAAAAGTGTGTTGACGCAAAAAGTGACACACCGCGCCTAACACACAGCAAGCCGAAAAGCTTGGCTTCGATCGGGTGCCCGGACAGTTTGGAATCCGGAGACGTGCCAGTCGGTTTGACCTGAAAACCAACAAGGGATAAAACTGTGAGAATACCATTGGAACATGTCGGGTGAGACCAGACAGTTCCATATGTACGGCTTTGAAAGCCAATCACGACGGCATAAAGCTACAAAAGCTGTCTGTCGATAAATTCAAAGATCATTCGGCTAACATTAAGATTGAGCATATATCAACAGCCGGTTGCCGAATGCACATGTAAGAGGATACCACCAGGATATAACAGGTAACTCGTAAATATAAATCTATTCGAACAACACATGCATTGGTTAATCCAATTAGTCTGCTGCACGTTTAATCTTCATAAGCCCGTCAAGTATAAACTAAGTCTACACCACTCCTTATAATTAGATTAATCCACCGCATGATACAATCTAATTATAAGAAGCTAAAAGCATGCATGTATCCAAACAAATCTATAAAAACTTATTACTCGGGTAAGCTTAACCAATCTCAGCAAACTAGCCGAGTTGGGATCCATGAAGAAGGAACAAACAAACAAGCACAATTAAACTAATCTAAAACCTGCATCTGCCGCACCATACCTAGTTTTATCAAAAGCCTAACCATGATTGACATGCATGAACCCACAACATGTAACAATCTAGATTTGAAAGTTAATTCGGCCATCATGATCTTGCAATTATTAAAACACAAGCAAACTTGTGGAACAAGGCCAAACAAAGATCAATCTAGATTGGGCAAAAGAGTGTTACAAAATTAAATAAACAACGCAACACATGATAACTTAATGAATCTATCAGATTTGCCAAATCTAACAGAGCCGATAACTATCTCGCTTCTGCTAAACATATGAATAAACGCCTGCCGCACGGTATCTACCCATAAGCAGAGCATAAGCAGAGACTTCTTGATCGCTAACAAGGGTCCGCCGCACGACCATTGAAAACAAGCAAGACACCTTGCATCATATCTAAATCCACCGCATGATACTAGAAATGATAACAAGGTGTCACACCCGGTTTTAAGGACAAAACCAGGTATACGCCATATGTGAGCCCAGGAAGTCAGATCTCACATATAGCCACAAATAAAGGGGTAATATCGAAAGACAATGCTCATACATAACGTATAAACACAAAGAACATAACCTTGAGGAGCAGACAGCGGGAAAACACTCTGATCTTCAGATCGAGACACCAACTTCACAGGGAACAACTGACTGGTTGACCACAAGCCTAAGCTATGCCTAGCACTTCCATCGGCCTTCTAGGAAACTCATCTGTGTCACCCCCACGCTTCCACTGCGCGACTCTGATGGAGACTGGGGTGTGTGGGGGAAAAGCAAGAGTGAGTCCATGTTGAACTCAACAAGTATAGCAACAAGTGATATTGATCCCGAGTTTCATGATCAATGAAACATAAATAATGAATAGCATAAAATGGTAAATAATGAACATGTTAACCAACAAAAGTCATAATCTTAACGCAAAAGGTCTTCAAGGCCGCTCGTGACCGTGAGCACGGCTGATATATCAGTTTAATAAACTTTGCGCAAAGGTGTACACTTTCACTGTGAGACGTGAATTGCCCTTTTTGCCCGAGGTGATCAGCCTCTTAACTCACTTCCAAGGAAAGTCGGCAGGGTTCACGATGAAGCCTTTCAAAGGTTCGTCTAACAAGTTAGGGCCGCTAGGTTTCATTAGTCAGTCTGGGTGATTCAACCAGTCACAGGGAATCCCCAGTCTGCTATCCCCCATTTGCGCCACAAGGGTAACCTCTAACAAGCTAGAAAAGGTCCTCATACTGAGCTAAAGCCAGAGCCATATAACCCCCATCAGTTGCACTGTAAAACCCGAAGATGCTTGTACAGATAATTTCTTAAGTTGCTAATAAGTCATTTTTATCATTCGATGCATACATTAATTAAGTAACATGATCATGATTTGCGAAGAGAAAACTCGATTGCTATACTTGCCTTAACTCAAGATCCTTCTTCTGTTGACTTGTATACTTCCAAAGGTTGACTCTTGATCACGATCTCTGAATCACAAACTTCTTCTTGATCACCAACGCATAACTCACCGACTGGACATACGATCATAGAACACCACACATGCATCCAAGCGCACACATGCATTACAAACAAGGCTATCCATTAGAACAGTACACCAACAGTGGTAAATAGAAATAGAACTTTGATAAAACAGAAGTACTCGATCCTACGATCACGACGATATTTGGTTCACTGAAAACGGAGTTACGACGCGAAAGATACGGCCGAAACGGTGATTCTAAAGCCCTAAACAAGATTAACTTGGACTCTAAAGCTAACCTATCCAAAACAGACTAACAGGGACATAAACGGATAGAGCACTAAATTACGAAGCTAACGCAAGTTGAACGGATCAAAACGGAGCTAAAACATAGATTTTATAAGCGTTTTAGTTTAGTGGCAAACTTGTAAATAGACCGAAAATTTAAATCCATGTTAAACAATTCAAAACCGGATTCAGACTTAGGAAATACGCTTTCGAAAGAGGAAAGCGTATTTAGGGAAAACGCCAGGGACTGCGGGTTGATTAGGAAATTTTCCAGGGGCTCTTTAACAAAAACGCCACCGAAGGGGTATCGCCCAATCTGGGCCATCGGATCGGACACGGGCGGTGCGGATTAGGGCAAGGGGGGTGTGTGCACGCGGGGGCGGCCGACGGCGCGCCGCGCGCGGCTCTAACCGCGGCGTCGTGCGCGGGCTCGCCATGGATGGAGCGCGGGAGCTCGGCGGCGCACCGGGTTTCGGCCCTACAGGCCACCGTTTGCCTCGGGAAAGGTACGGGGAGAGAGAGGAAAGGACCGCGAAGCTCACCACGGCTTCAATAGCGGCGAGGAGGACTCAGCGGCAGCGGGAGACGACAAGCGGCGGCCGGCGGGAATCTGCTCAAAAGAATCCGCGGTTAGGGCGAAACCGCGTACAAGGAAGAGAGGGGAGGGGCACGACAACCTCAACGACACGATGCGGACATTGGTGACGCGTTGAATCGGCCGGAGGCGCGGCCAAACGGAGCGGCGAGCTCGGCGGATCCCGGCAATGGCTCGCGGCGGCTCGACCGGTTTGCGGTCGCTCTGAGTGCGAGAGGGAAGACGAGGCGCAACTGAGTGAAATGGAGAAAGAGGGGGAAAGGAGAGGACGGTGTGGCTTAAACCCGAGTGGGGAGCGGGGGAGCGCGCGGCCACGACGCGAGAAGAGCGGAGGCGTGCGGCAGCGGTTGCTCGCTCGGCCGTTCGAGTGAGCAGAGCGAGAGCGGGAGGAAGGGGAAGCTGAAGGCGCTGACGAGTGGGGCTGCTCGTCAGTGAAAGAGAGGGAGGGAGGCGCGATGGCTTCCACAGCGACGGCTGCTGGGCTGGCCTGGGCCGCGCGAGAGAGAGGAGAGGGGGAGGAGCGCCGGCCCAGGGCGGGAGAAAAGGAGAAGGGGCGCCGGCCCAAAGGGGAAAAGGGGAAGGGGAAGGGCTAGAGCGAGCTGGGCCTTCGGGCCGGAAGCAAGGAGATGAGGAGAAAGAAAGAAAAACCCTTTTTCTTTTTATTTTTCAACACTTTTCAAATACTTCCAAAACCATTTGAATTCAAACCAAACTTTGACCAAACCACTCATCTCAAGAAAATAAAATGCGGAGACATGAATGCAAAAACATGTTCCTAACTTGGTTTTAATTTTGTGAAAATTATTTAATCCTAGATTAAATGCACACCAAAATTCAAAAAAAAAGAAACATTTTCACCTATTTTTAAATTGGGCAAATTTTAGGGTGTCACAAATCTACCCCCCTTAAGAGAATCTCGTCCCGAGATTCAGGAGAGACTCAGAGCACCGGAGAGAGACGAGAAAAGATCTTGATAACACTTTCACTTCACACTTATATACCAAGCTTATCAAACCACTGATGTTTCATGATCATAACTTGTGAACAAGGATTCCATGCAAAGATTATTACACTTGATTATGCCAAACTTATCTTGATCGCTAACCTGATTGGCCTACAACTCAAAGAGATGTGGAAACTTGGTCTGCAGTTGTTCCTCGGTTTCCCACATTGCTTCTTCTTCACTTAGGTTACTCCACTGAACCTTACACACTTTAAACATTCTTCCATTAAAAGTTCTCCAGACTGTTTCTAGTATCTTGACCGGATATCCTGCATTTGCCAGATGGTCTGTTGTATCGACTTCCGCTGAAGATGTTTGCCCATCTGTGTTCTTAGCTATATGCTCATCATTATCCACGATAGCATCCTTAGTCTGCACTCCATTGTGCAAGTCATCAGCTTTCTCAGATTGAAGTTGACAACCGTGATACTCAATTCTTTTCCCTGACGGTGCAGTTAGAAGCATTGTGCATTGAGTACCATGAATTACTCCTTTGTGCGCACACAACCACCCATTACCAAGAACCATAGGAATATTGAGTGACTCCAAAACAATGAAGGTTACGGTAAAGTTTTCCTTGTTTATGACAAGACTGACTTTCGGGCACATCTGATCTGCATGTATTTCTCCAACTGGGGTATGAACTATCAAGGGCCTCTTTGTTGGACACTTCGCCATCTTGTTCGTCTCTAAACACTCGACGGAGATGAAAGAGTGCGAAGCACTGGGATCAAACAGAGCAAAAACTTGTGTTGAGCTCACTTGAATGTAACCACCAACCATTTTTGTAGCACCTTGAATGTTATCCATATCCATATTGCTCAACCTTCCATTGGTATAATTGCGCTGTGCTCTACTTGCTTCAGTAAACTTCTTTTTGGCTTTCCTTTTTGGCTTTCGTTGTTGTGGATTCTGACTCGGATCACTCCCAACATGAACTTCATCATTGTTGTTTTGATAGTGCTCGGCTTCATTGTACTCGTGATCATCAGTGAGAGGTGGCATAAAGGGATTCTGATTCATGGTGTGCCACATTTCCTGTCATCAGGTGACCAACAAAAGGAACATGAGCAAGGATAGATGATCATACTCATGAAGTACCATGAGAGACAACTCACAACTTCAATATCTGTTGATCAAAGCACTACCCCCCTTAAGAAAGGGCCGACTAGAGAACACAAAAGGGTAGCTTGCATATTATTCCCAGCATGTTGACAGCCATAACCAACTTCTGATATCCCAGAGAAATGCATATGTAAAGGTAAGAACAAGAATTCTGAAATTTCTCGCGAGTAGCAAAATAGCAGTGCAGAAAAACAGCCATAACTCGAGCTCTGTTTATCCAATGAAGTTGCAGTTTATCTTTCTCGAAAGCTTATAAAATCCTCTACAACTTTCATGTAGAACACTTTTCCAGATTCTGTAGTTAAGGTCGTCGAAAACAGCAGACAACAGAAACTATTCCAGGTTCCAGACAGCACAGATACATCAACTTGTGAATTTCATAACTCCAAAATCATAACAGCTATCAGGGTGGTTCTTGCGCTCAGAGAAAGATCATGAAGTCTACTTGTGTCCAGAATTGTTCCATGATTTTTGAACATCCACAAACAGAGATATAAGCTGATAAAGATAGACTGCTCCGAAAGGACAGGATAGGGGGAACAGAAGAAACAGAAACCCAACCTTCTATGCATGAACCTTAAACCTATCAACTAAACTTAAATGAGATTGTGAGGAAACCCACAAAATCATTGCACTCATTACAAAGATCCGAAATAAACATTATCATAAGGACAAACAACAAACATTACAGATTCACAGGCCACACATGGGCCAAAGACTTGACTTTACTTCGCTACTAACGTTTTATTACATAAGGGCTCAAGAACTACTAGAACACGATACATCTACAAGAACATCAAGGACAACTTTTCTTGTACACTCTTCATTTGTCATCTATTATCAGGGACTTCCTTTGCATCAGGCACTGACATCACATGTTGATGGCTACTCTGTAGTGACTGGGCTCGGGCCACTTCCATGAGTCGACTGTTGATCTTTTTGGGGCAGGATCTGATATAATGTCCTTCTTGTTGACAATGATAACATCTTCCTTTGGTTGGATCTGTTGCGATAGAAGTGTTGTTTGATGTGCTGCCATCTTGCTGACTCGGAGGATTGACTTTTACCAGTCTATTCTGCTTCTTAACTCGCTTCGGTGGTTGGAATTCTTTGTAGGTGATTGTCCATCCATCTATGTAGACCTCATGTGGAAAGTTCTTAACTGGAGGAACTTCTAAGTGCTGCTGATCTAGGCTTGTTTGAACAAGGGTTGAAACTGGATGTGGTACTGGAGTAGAACTCAACTGTTGGTGACGTATCAACGGTGGCTCGAATGAATTTGCTTTCCTCTTCTTATCTTCCTTGACTTCACCACTTGGATTCGCTTTGACCTCATCCTTGGTTGACTTCTCTTGAAGACAAGAATTCCCATAATGCTTGCAACAAAGACATCGATCGTGAACCTCTTGCACCTTACTAGTGCTATCTTCCATCAGACTTGCTTCACATTCATTGGGTGATAATGACATACCTCGATATTCAATCCTTTCGCCTGATGGTGTTCTTAAAAACACTAAACGTTGGGAATAATTGACCTCACTTTTACGACCCCTTAACCATCCCTGCCCAAGGATAACATCGATCCCTGAGAGTTCCAAAACATTCAGTTTCACTATGAATTCACTCTCTTTTATCTGGACTCTAACATCTCGACATTCATGGTTTGTCTCAAGTTCTCCAGTTGGTGTGCGAACTACTATGAGCTTCTTTGTTGGCCATTCCCTTATCTTCAGGCGAGCTACCAACTTGGCAGAGATGAACGAGTGCGAGGCACTAGGGTCAAAAAGAACCATGGCAGGTACTGAATTGACTGGGATCATGCCATACACAGCTTTCTTTGCTCCATGAATGGTGGTCATATCCACATGCTTCAATCTTCCATAGATGTAATCTTGCTCCACTTTATCACCTTGTAACTGTTCCTTATGGCTTCCTTCCATGTTGGTTGGTCCTTGTGTTGAGTCTTGTTGTTGAGTCATTCTTCCCAGGTCTTGACTTTGCATAGCGATCAGCTTCTGTTTGCCAACTGCGGTCAGAGACGACATAGCTTGGTCAACGATCCATCTACTTAGACAGAGGGAAGTTTTCAAAAGCAATTCAAGGCAAGGAGTGAAGGTGAGAGCAAATTTTAAAATTTAAGCAACAAGGAGGAGACAAATAACAAGGGTAGAAGATACAATAAAGAAGAAAATACCAAGATGGATAGAACAAGGGTTCTATAGCAATTTTCAAAAGCTTAAAATGACCAGTTTCTAACTAGGCTTGCGTCCTACAGTCAGCATTGCTTTGATACCACTTTGTCACACCCGGTTTTAAGGACAAAACCAGGTATACGCCATATGTGAGCCCAGGAAGTCAGATCTCACATATAGCCACAAATAAAGGGGTAATATCGAAAGACAATGCTCATACATAACGTATAAACACAAAGAACATAACCTTGAGGAGCAGACAGCGGGAAAACACTCTGATCTTCAGATCGAGACACCAACTTCACAGGGAACAACTGACTGGTTGACCACAAGCCTAAGCTATGCCTAGCACTTCCATCGGCCTTCTAGGAAACTCATCTGTGTCACCCCCATGCTTCCACTGCGCGACTCTGATGGAGACTGGGGTGTGTGGGGGAAAAGCAAGAGTGAGTCCATGTTGAACTCAACAAGTATAGCAACAAGTGATATTGATCCCGAGTTTCATGATCAATGAAACATAAATAATGAATAGCATAAAATGGTAAATAATGAACATGTTAACCAACAAAAGTCATAATCTTAACGCAAAAGGTCTTCAAGGCCGCTCGTGACCGTGAGCACGGCTGATATATCAGTTTAATAAACTTTGCGCAAAGGTGTACACTTTCACTGTGAGACGTGAATTGCCCTTTTTGCCCGAGGTGATCAGCCTCTTAACTCACTTCCAAGGAAAGTCGGCAGGGTTCACGATGAAGCCTTTCAAAGGTTCGTCTAACAAGTTAGGGCCGCTAGGTTTCATTAGTCAGTCTGGGTGATTCAACCAGTCACAGGGAATCCCCAGTCTGCTATCCCCCATTTGCGCCACAAGGGTAACCTCTAACAAGCTAGAAAAGGTCCTCATACTGAGCTAAAGCCAGAGCCATATAACCCCCATCAGTTGCACTGTAAAACCCGAAGATGCTTGTACAGATAATTTCTTAAGTTGCTAATAAGTCATTTTTATCATTCGATGCATACATTAATTAAGTAACATGATCATGATTTGCGAAGAGAAAACTCGATTGCTATACTTGCCTTAACTCAAGATCCTTCTTCTGTTGACTTGTATACTTCCAAAGGTTGACTCTTGATCACGATCTCTGAATCACAAACTTCTTCTTGATCACCAACGCATAACTCACCGACTGGACATACGATCATAGAACACCACACATGCATCCAAGCGCACACATGCATTACAAACAAGGCTATCCATTAGAACAGTACACCAACAGTGGTAAATAGAAATAAAACTTTGATAAAACAGAAGTACTCGATCCTACGATCACGACGATATTTGGTTCACTGAAAACGGAGTTACGACGCGAAAGATACGGCCGAAACGGTGATTCTAAAGCCCTAAACAAGATTAACTTGGACTCTAAAGCTAACCTGTCCAAAACAGACTAACAGGGACATAAACGGATAGAGCACTAAATTACGAAGCTAACGCAAGTTGAACGGATCAAAACGGAGCTAAAACATAGATTTTATAAGCGTTTTAGTTTAGTGGCAAACTTGTAAATAGACCGAAAATTTAAATCCATGTTAAACAATTCAAAACCGGATTCAGACTTAGGAAATACGCTTTCGAAAGAGGAAAGCGTATTTAGGGAAAACGCCAGGGACTGCGGGTTGATTAGGAAATTTTCCAGGGGCTCTTTAACAAAACGCCACCGAAGGGGTATCGCCCAATCTGGGCCATCGGATCGGACACGGGCGGTGCGGATTAGGGCAAGGGGGGTGTGTGCACGCGGGGGCGGCCGACGGCGCGCCGCGCGCGGCTCTAACCGCGGCGTCGTGCGCGGGCTCGCCATGGATGGAGCGCGGGAGCTCGGCGGCGCACCGGGTTTCGGCCCTACAGGCCACCGTTTGCCTCGGGAAAGGTACGGGGAGAGAGAGGAAAGGACCGCGAAGCTCACCACGGCTTCAATAGCGGCGAGGAGGACTCAGCGGCGGCGGGAGACGACAAGCGGCGGCCGGCGGGAATCTGCTCAAAAAGAATCCGCGGTTAGGGCGAAACCGCGTACAAGGAAGAGAGGGGAGGGGCACGACAACCTCAACGACACGATGCGGACATTGGTGACGCGTTGAATCGGCCGGAGGCGCGGCCAAACAGAGCGGCGAGCTCGGCGGATCCCGGCAATGGCTCGCGGCGGCTCGACCGGTTTGCGGTCGCTCTGAGTGCGAGAGGGAAGACGAGGCGCAACTGAGTGAAATGGAGAAAGAGGGGGAAAGGAGAGGACGGTGTGGCTTAAACCCGAGTGGGGAGCGGGGGAGCGCGCGGCCACGACGCGAGAAGAGCGGAGGCGTGCGGCGGCGGTTGCTCGCTCGGCCGTTCGAGTGAGCAGAGCGAGAGCGGGAGGAAGGGGAAGCTGAAGGCGCTGACGAGTGGGGCTGCTCGTCAGTGAAAGAGAGGGAGGGAGGCGCGATGGCTTCCACAGCGACGGCTGCTGGGCTGGCCTGGGCCGCGCGAGAGAGAGGAGAGGGGGAGGAGCGCCGGCCCAGGGCGGGAGAAAAGGAGAAGGGGCGCCGGCCCAAAGGGGAAAAGGGGAAGGGGAAGGGCTAGAGCGAGCTGGGCCTTCGGGCCGGAAGCAAGGAGATGAGGAGAAAGAAAGAAAAACCCTTTTTCTTTTTATTTTTCAACACTTTTCAAATACTTCCAAAACCATTTGAATTCAAACCAAACTTTGACCAAACCACTCATCTCAAGAAAATAAAATGCGGAGACATGAATGCAAAAACATGTTCCTAACTTGGTTTTAATTTTGTGAAAATTATTTAATCCTAGATTAAATGCACACCAAAATTCAAAAAAAAGAAACATTTTCACCTATTTTTAAATTGGGCAAATTTTAGGGTGTCACACAAGGTTGCCGGGACTTACGGAGGTCGACGGATCGATGATTCCTCTCGAAGAACTCGATGACACGACTAAGGACTCGAAGATGGCACGGGGCTGGTTTGTATTGATATGATTGTGAACACTTTTTACAATAGCCAAGGGTTTATATTTATACCCTAGACGTGATACAAGTCCTAAAAGGACACGACTATGAAACGTTAAAGGAAAATACTACATTTTTGGCCTTTAACTCCCTTCGAAAACTTTATTGCCTTAATTGTCGCAATTTTGTTGCCCGATCGGTTCTTGCTCCCATCGTTTCAACGGAAACTCCCTTTTTCTCAGAATAGCCGACCGCATAAGCAGTTGCTGAATCCTTGGAAACTAGCCGACCGAATGGATACTTGCCGAATGCCTCATACGCCCATCTCCGCACACTGGACATGCACGCCGTCTTCTAGCCTTTCCTTCATCGTGAAGCCATTTATGCTAAATATAGAACTGGACGTCGAGACATGCATGCTTTATACATATTTATATTTAAATTGCCTTCTTTGCTTGCTTGCCACATCACAACGCCACCAAATCCAACTCCTGGCCAATGAGATCAGACCCCTCTGATTCTTGAATACTTGTTTAATCTTTTACGGTCATGGTCGATTATCCTCGTAATCAGCTTCTCTTGCCATATCTATTTCCCGAATGGAGTAACCGACCGCTTGGTCGTCTACCGAATGCTCTTCTCACTGCTCATTGGGTCCACCTGTCATCTTCTCAATGTTGACCAAAATCCAGTGTTAACATAGGCCCCCCTAGTTCGGAGTATGAATTGTCATGCTTCGAACTATTTGAAATTTGTTGGTCTTCTTCAAAAGCCAAGAAATCCACTGATAGCAATAACATTTTCTCACCATGTTTCCACAATTTTGTCTGTAAAACAATAATACTCCAATACATGTGGAAACAAGTTAGTTACAAATGTATATGTGTATAAATATTATAGTTCTTCCATTTTATTGATCAGAAGATGCTGCAATGCCGACTACACCTCAAAAGTATCATATTTTATAACCAAAATTTCTTTTAAACTTGAATAAAATGGTACCTTACTCATCCACCAGTCTCTTTAATTATGGGGCTTTAGTTCTCACTGAGTCCTCAATTAAATGCAAAACAGAATAGCTACGGAAATGCTTATCTTTTACCCCTTGATTCACTTTTCATCCGGAGTTTTTATCATTATCTTTATATAAAATCGTATCACATAATATTGCAAAGTCAAACACTCGACCATAAGGAGATACAATCCATAAACCTAGATCAAGAAGTGCAAGTGAATATTTTATTAGTTTTTTCTCTTGCATATGTCATTCTCCCTACCTTTTAAAATTATGAGGCTACTGGGCCTTCGGCCATCTTTTATTTTATTTGGCGGTCACTTGACCTTTTCTTTTTTATATTTTATTTGGGCGGTCACTTGACCTTTTTTTTTCTTTCTCAGTTCTGGCAGACACATGTCCATCGCTTTTATTTCTGAGATTTATATAATAGCCTCATATTTTTAATCAGAGAAAGAATGCACATGCAAAATACTTATTAGTTTATAACGTGTACGTGAATCTTGATCTTGAGAATATGACTATAATCTCAACTAGTAGTCACAATGATTGACAATGCTCAATATTACATTAAGTAAATTTTATTATTTCATTAAATCTCCAAATTTCAAGTATGTCTCAGAATAATGTCATAGCAAATTCTATCTCTATTCATATCCCACAAATACTTTCAGACAAAGTTTAAATTCTATGCAACCCACAAAATTCAAAGACTTCAAGATAAATATAATAACCACTAGACCCAAATCTTAAAGAAATCAAAGTTATAAATCAAACACAGGTGAAACATAAAATAGAGCATCTATTTATCATTTCAACAATGGATAACCCAAAATATTTATATCACATATTCATAGAGTAGAATTTTTTTAAAGTTTTTTTTAGTGCGGAGACACAACATGAGAGGTTTTGCTTTTTAATGATTTTAATTTTAAGCTCTGAAATTATTAGAGAAGCGTGGGTAAAATTACACAAACCACCGTTGAAGATGAAGTAGCCATTCGTCTTGTCCTTCTTCACGATGAATCGCTCGATGCTGTACGATGTGTGCGTGTTGATCTCAGGCCCCCTGACACGTAGTCACAACGGCGTAATCGATGATTCACTGGTGTCCTTCTTTCTTTCATCTGAGACATCTTCGCCGAATACGGGTTGAAAATATTTGAAGTCAATCAAAAACGTCAATCCTTCTTCTGCAAATGACTGGCTGCTTCAGATCTTGTAGCGGACTATAAGTGAACTTGTCACCGTTCCATGTGTCTTGTTGGCACCACCTTATTCAAGGCCATCAGCAAAAGTATCTCTTTCAACATGAAGTGTGCTGAAAACGTTTTAGCCGATGGTCTTCTATCGGTCGTCCGGTTGCTAACGTCCTTTGTGCCTCTGATGTAGCCTTTCGTAACCTTATCACCAGATTGAGCTTTGCGTTACTCAGGGAAAGGTAAAGTTATATTAATAGGAGCCGAAGGTTCTGTCTTATCGGCTTTTGCTTAGTATGCCTTTGACTTTCTTCTTGTTGAGGAACTGGAATGCTTTAGGTGAGCATGCTGTCAGGTAACTCACGGTAGCTTCGAAGAACGTCATTTTTGATGAAGCTGAGTGTGCTGTAGAGGACGAATACGAGTTTTAAAGGATAAATAAATATAAATAACCGCTGAGTGTGCTGGTTATCTATCAAAATTAAAGGATAAATAAATATAAAAAGGGCATGAATTTGATCACCAACAAAGGTTTAGGGTTTCAACTGACAATATTCCACGAGTTTTGGTGAGTTATGATTCTGCAGGGACTAAACCAGGAAATCGGCACCAATAGCTTCCCAAAGAAGGAAACCGTCGGGAGATAACGCAACCGCCACGTCGGGATACTTCTAGAAGACTCCAGAGGACGTAAGAAGACACCACAAGGAAGGACACCACCAGAGGCCGACCTGTGGGACCGACCTGTCCCACAGGGCCCACTGGTCGGTCGGCCACAGAGGCCCCACGCTTTCGTCTTCTGCAAGCTACTTCCACCGACCTCCAGGATGCATCTCGACTATACCTCAAGTCAGTTTGATCCAAGGGCCACGGTTCATCGCCCAGGGCTATATAAGCAGCCCCGGACCCCCCTCTCCAGGCATCTCCCTCTTCATTATTCATCTCCACATCAGAAATTAGGGTTCCAATGTAGAAGTAGAGGTCCCTCTAGATGAATCTCTTCTAGTTCATCTAGAATTAGATCTAGTTCATCTAGTTGTAATCAAGAGTTAGCTTTCAAGTAGAAGACTAGATACCCCTCTAGTAGGATTATAACCTAGTCTTATTCTAGAACTAGAAGAGAGAGAGAGACGAAGAGATCAAGAGGAAGCTCCGGCTTGTCGGATCAACTTCTTCATCTTGTACCTGTGGATTCAAGTTCTTCATTGACTTGCTTCAACGATTGTTTCGGTAATCAACATCTATATTTAAGTTTGAGCCATTGTTCTTATTGTTCTTAAGGTTTATGACTCTCTTTTGAGTACTTTAATTCTAGTCGCTCTAGAGTTAGAGTAGTTGGATAGTATAAGCGTAGTGCTTAGACTTGATAGCTCATGTTTACCTCCTATAACGCCGGTAGTAGTGGTAGTTCGCAAGGGTGACTCTTATAGCCTTGTTGATTCTTCTATAGTCCACTTACCTGTGTGTAGGCTCGGTAGGATTATACATTTGCATAAAAGAATCATACTCTGTTGTGACCTTTTATGGCAACTTCCCCATTAAGAATAATAAACATATCACTCTTAAGTTGGATTTAGATAGCCTTAGTGATCCCCTCTATACTTTTAGCTTCTACGTCCTTGTTAGTTACTCAGGGGTTATACACTTGAGACTCATCGCTATCCGTTCCTTTGGGTTCGATATTAAAACTGGGTTACTCCGGTGAAGTGCTACATCGGTAGATTTTATCTGTGCGCTTGCGGATAAAGTAGAGTGTGCATTAATTTATACCAACAAGCATTTCTAGCGCCGTTGCCGGGGAATGGTAGATCATCTTACATCTTAAGTATAACCTTGTAATCATACTTTTATCTTTTCCTTTTTGTCCCAGTCTTTTCATTATTTTTGTTTTCATTCTTATGAATGTTGTTTTTGAATTCCACTCTTATCTATCACTACCCCATGAGCAAGCTATAACTAGTAGAATCCTTATACCCCATCATAATACATGGTTATGAGCTATCTCTACCTTTTTGCTGCACTGTCCTTGTAATGAGCATAGAAATATAATTATGAAAATATTCCTTCGGGTATTCTTCTCACTAACCTTTCCAGGTCTGGAGCAGAAAAGAACGAAGGAACAACAAATACAAGGTATGTCCCACCAATCATCATGCAACATTGAATTACAGGCTTTCTAAGAATATTTCTTGCCATGTTGCTATGTTGGTTGTCCCTACCTTTAGGATATGCTCGTATACTCTTTCATCACCATCTGAATAAATCTCTACAATGCTTTCATGTTATCTTTATTTGCTATAGTATATTCTTTGGTTTTGAAGTATTATCATACACCTTTTAAATTAGGCATGGAGCTTAGTTTAACTGTTTTCATGAATTAAAGTAAGACATGGTGTCTGGTTTGATTCTTGAGCTAAAAGGTGTGCTAAGTTTACCTCTAAAGGCTTTTAAATTAAGTATGGTGCTTAGGTTAAAATGCCTTCCTAAATCAAATTAGACGTGGTGTCTAGGTTGATTTCTGAACTGATAGTATGATATAGTAGATATTGGATATTTTGTTGGACTAACCCCTATAGGAAACTTTCAATATCAATTTGGGAAAGTCCGGAGATGAACTCACACTGGAGATGAAGCAAGGCGTACAATGAACTTCAACAACTCTTGCACAATGAAGACTCAGCTCATTCATCATAGATGAAAGAACAGTGAGTATCAAAGTTTATTTTGTCTTCTACTGCAAGTTATCTTTTGCCTTGAATCATGTTAAAGTGAAGCCAACACATAAAATACTAGTCTATGCTAAGGTAATCCTAAAAACATCTCCTTATTAGCATAGATGCAAAATACATATGTTATGGACAACAACCCATGCTTCAAATTCTTGCAATCCTTCGGGTATATATCCACTAACATTATGCAGGAGAGAGATTTTGTTCATCCATGGTTTGGTCTGAACATTGAAGATCCAAAACTCAAACCATAGACACACAAACTAACTCTCAGATCACAAATGGTGCTAGCCTAGCTTTGAGTCTTGCTTGAGCACTGATAACAAACATGATGCAACTTACCTCGTATGAAACAACCTATGCCTGTAACCATCATTGCCCAAGAAATCAAGACAAGAAGTGGAAAGTTATTTTCTCTTCTAATCAAGAGCTAGCTTGGGAGACAAGATGGTACGACTACAACAATAGCAAGATCTACAACTCAAACACATGAACATGTTGTTGGAAGTCCATCTACATCACAAGCCAGCCTGGGAGAGACAATTCAGTTATCTAGATGTGTTTCACAATCAAAGGGAGGAAGGAGAAACCCAACTGCAAGACATATTGATCTTCTACCCACCACTTTGATCAATACAAACCACTAGATGCTATCTCCATTGAGAAGAAGAATATGATCCACCACTCATTCTTGGAAGATTGTTCTCGAACACCATCAATGTTATCACCTTTGCCGGACTTGGAGAAGTCAACTTTTGGATCTTTCGCTGCATCTTCAACATCTACATCACTTATGAGCAGTCAAAGAGAACCAGGAGAAGACCTCGAAGGGAGAACCAACTGCCAACAATTGAGGAGGGCATCATGAAAGATGAAGTCATTGCACCACAAGAGTTAGAAGATGGAGAGATAGTACCTGAGCCAGCAAAATCAAGAAGAACAGTCGATAAGATCTCCATCATCTAGACACTGTTGAGAGGACAAGTCTCAGTTGTGACATTACAAGACAAAAGACTATCATAGAGGCACTCGAGTAGCAGCTCTAATTTCAAGTCTCTTGTCAACCCAATAATTAAAGGAAAACAAGAAAGGTTGACAAGAGAAGAATGCGGAATTGTCCCTACATCCTCATAGTACAAAATTGATACAAGAAAGCGAGAGGATCCTAGTCAGCATACTCGAGGAACAATGCGCCTTCATTGATAAGTCGACACAAGAGAAGGAAGGTCAATACCTCTAAAGATGATTCCACTGTGATCTTCCTCCTCTCAAGAACAATGTGAGACAAGCAAGAGAAGACAAACTAGCTAGACAAGGGGAGCTTCCAAAAGGTGGTTCAGCACAATCACTCTCCAATGACAAAGTAACATTTCAAGGTAAGTAACCATCACTATAAAAGCTTCTTCTTGATTCTAGTATGAACATAAATAAAAAACTAAACATGTTTAAGTTGCACCTCACTTGATCCAACCTAATCAACTCAACATGTTTAGTCCTTTGATCTTTGTTCCTAGCTTTACTCTCTTGAATCTCATTGTCTTAACTAAATGAGCTAAAATGTTGTGCATCTAACATTTGGAAGATGATATATCTCAATCATGAAAAGATCGACATATTATGCATAGATTATCCTTGAGTTAAGTAATCTGATCTATTAAATATTTTAAGATGCTACTTTTATGCTCATCATCTGATCCTATCACTCATGATTGAATAGAACACATAAACAACAAGTTTGTCATGTGCAATGTGCCTAAGGTTAGAGGAGAATAAACAAAACTTTTGGTTCTGTTGGTGTTTTTCCACCAACAGAGCCCATGCACTTGATCTTTACCTTATCTTTATGAGCAGGACACACTCTTGAGCAAAACATGGAGAAGTCACTCCCAAATTCTACAGAGTGAAGGTCCTAGATCTACAAGAACATGCACACTGAGCAAGATGCAGCTAGCATCCACAATTAACGCTTCACTTCAAACTGCTGGACGAACAAATAACATGAGTGACACCATATCAAGAGGCATAAACAAGAAGGAATGATGGAAGACGTCGTAGTCAGAATTAGAGGTCATTAAGTCCCCACAGACTTCTTGATCCTCGACATGGGAGAAGACGATGATGTCCACCTCATCCTAGGAAGACCATTCTTCTACGCTACAAGTGCAATCATTTACAAGAGGAAATCCATTTTCACTTTCCTGGTGAAAAGGCACGATACAACTTCATCAGCTACATACCCAATGAAGCACCCAAGGAGAACAGAAGTGAAAAACGCCGCTCTCAATGCCAAAGAAGACAAACTATCAAGAATAGAGAGGCCAATCACGAAGAAGAAGCTATCGACACTGTCCTAGAAAAGAAAGAACAAAAGAAACCTCAAGACAGTGAGCCACAGGAAGTGAAGACTCAGACCAAGAAAGTATGGAAGAAAATGTCTGCACCTAAGAGGTACAATTGATAACAACTTTCTAAACGTCTGACATACCTTGGGAGGTCTGAACCAAGGGAAGGTCCGGTTTGTCGGACCTAAATATTCGAACCTTCGCCAAAAGGTAAAATCGGTAGTTATCCTCATATTTACTTTTCTGCATATATCTCATATTTAATTCTTAGTTGTTTATTGCATCATCATATTTAATTCACAAACATTTTTATTTCTGCATTACATTAGAAAAGAAAATAAAAATATTGCATTTGTTACACTACATCATAAACAATGAAGCCCCATGAGAATAATTCTATGGTGTCTAAAAACCCACAGGAATGTTCACCGTGGTGGCATAAAAATAATAAAAATAAATATGCATACATTCATCCTATTGCATTTTTCTCTTGCATCATAAAAATATAAAAACACAAAAATATTAAGAAAAAAGATCTTACTGAAATTCTAGACAACTATGGCTTGAGTAGCCAACCGCTAATGCTTAATCTGTTCCACAAGTTTTGTTGTCTATTTGAGTTTCATAAGATTTGAAAGGTCAAGAAAAGCTGACGAGCAAGTGAATACTCCATCCACCGTTGGAGCACTGTTTCAACAACTATCAACATCAATCAAAGCTCTAATAGAGGAAGGACATATCCACTGCCAGTCTGCTACATTGCAAGATTGAACGACTACGTCAACATTCAGCTTGGGGAAAAGCACTCCCATGTATCCACGTAAGTATCTCTATCCTCTTATCCTCTTAAGTTTTTCATTCTATAAATAAATTCAAAACACCAAAACTATGTTAGCACATGAAGGCTCACCCCTAAAAAGAAAAGAACAAAAATATATGGGCACATGAAGGCTCATCATTAATTAAAAAAAGAAAGATACAAAAATATATGGGCACACGAAGGCTCAACGCTATTAAGGGAACCAGCTTGGGGGAGACGCACCCCCGTTATCTTCGCGATTCAGGTATGTCTTTATTATTAGCTTTTATCTTAAAGTGTGTTAGATTAAATAAATAAAATAGTATGTCTAGTTTGTTTTAAGAAGTTGATGTTCAAAGAAAAACCCTCTCTCTCTAATCTTTTGCATGGAAATAATGAATAGTTGCTCTATCTAATTTCTTTCAAGTACCTAGCCTTCAAAGCATGAGTTCTCCTAATTAATGCCTTAAAATAAAATAAATGCATGGAGGGCAAATACTTGACCTAAGGTCTAGGAAATTGGGATATGACATGTGATGATCTGAGCTGCTATTATCTTGTTCTAAACAACACTAAAGTTCTGGAGATTTCTAAATATAAACATGACTAATAATTGCATTGAGTTAGATTAAGCTTTGTGACCCTGTGAGTAGTTTATCATACAATTGAATTGAGATCACTTACACATTTCATCCATCTTCCGCATAAATGCTCATAATTATCTGTTGCTATCCTCTCAGAAGTTTGTTGGAAGCATATGGCTATAAAAAAATAAGGAAAAAAGAGAGAGAAAAGAGAAAAAGGATCCAAGGAAATAAAAAGGGACAAGTGTCCGAAACCTCAAAAAGATAGATCCCGAGGAAATAAAAAGGGACAAGTGCTCGGAACCTCGAAAAGAAAAAAAGAAGAAGAAAAAAAATGTCAGAAAAAAATGGGCACGTGCCCGATAGTAGAATTAGCCTGATAGCCATATGTCTCTGATGAACAGAAGAGAATGAATATATTCAAGAGAGCATCCGACTCCATTTTTCCATACACATGCACTTCTTGATTCAATGGTTGGTTGACTTTCTCTTTGGATCCATTGTTTAATTTGACAACATATGTATTAATGCTTTTGAAAATTAATTAAAACTCCGGCATAAAGGTGAAGTGAAAGAACTAGAGACATAGTGCTTGATTTAATCGTTCAATCTCTCAATTATTCAAGATCCAAGGTAAGAGTAATAAGCCCCATGAAGAATAACATGATATGTTTCGGAGAATTTTTGTTTAACGGCAGGTATACTTGTTGGAAGTGAAGATATTGTAGCAACTCCTGATCCATTGTTAATTTTTGATTTTGCTAAGGGACTAGCAAAGGGTAAGCTTGGGGGAATTGTTGACGCTGGTTATCTATCAAAATTAAAGAATAAATAAATATGAAAAGGGCATGAATTTGATCACCAACAAAGGTTTAGGGTTTCAACTGACAATATTCCACGAGTTTTGGTGAGTTATGATTCTGCAGGGACTAAACCAGGAAATCGGCACCAATAGCTTCCCATAGAAGGAAACCGTCGGGAGATAACGCAACCGCCACGTCGGGATACTTCTAGAAGACTCCAGAGGACGTAAGAAGACACCACAAGGAAGGACACCACCAGAGGCCGACCTGTGGGACCGACCAGTCCCACAGGGCCCACTGGTCGGTCGGCCACAGAGGCCCCATGCTTTCATCTTCTGCAAGCTACTTCCACCGACCTCCAGGATGCATCTCGACCGTACCTCAAGTCGGTTTGATCCAAGGGCCACGGTTCATCGCCCAGGGCTATATAAGCAGCCCCAGACCCCCCTCTCTAGGCATCTTCCTCTTCATTATTCATCTCCACATCAGAAATTAGGGTTCCAATGTAGAAGTAGAGGTCCCTCTAGATGAATCTCTTCTAGTTCATCTAGAATTAGATCTAGTTCATCTAGTTGTAATCAAGAGTTAGCTTTCAAGTAGAAGACTAGATACCCATCTAGTAGGATTAGAACCTAGTCTTATTCTAGAACTAGAAGAGAGAGAGAGAGGAAGAGATCAAGAGGAAGCTCCGGCTTGTCGGATCAACTTCTTCATCTTGTACCTGTGGATTCAAGTTCTTCATCGACTTGCTTCAACGATTGTTTCGGTAATCAACATCTATATTTAAGTTTGAGCCATTGTTCTTATTGTTCTTAAGGTTTATGACTCTCTTTTGAGTACTTTAATTCTAGTCGC
Source organism: Coix lacryma-jobi var. lacryma-jobi (assembly GCA_009763385.1). Classification (NCBI taxonomy): domain Eukaryota; kingdom Viridiplantae; phylum Streptophyta; class Magnoliopsida; order Poales; family Poaceae; genus Coix; species Coix lacryma-jobi. The sequence continues at coordinate 74,652,922 of CM019825.1, forward strand.
TCTAGAGTTAGAGTAGTTGGATAGTATAAGCATAGTGCTTAGACTTGATAGCTCATGTTTACCTCCTATAACGCCGGTAGTAGTGGTAGTTCGCAAGGGTGACTCTTATAGCCTTGTTGATTCTTCTATAGTCCACTTACCCGTGTGTAGGCTCGGTAGGATTATACATTTGCATAAAAGAATCATACTCTGTTGTGACCTTTTATGGCAACTTCCCCATTAAGAATAATAAACATATCCCTCTTAAGTTGGATTTAGATAGCCTTAGTGATCCCCTCTATACTTTTAGCTTCTTCGTCCTTGTTAGTTACTCAGGGGTTATACACTTGAGACTCATCGCTATCCGTTCCTTTGGGTTCGATATTAAAACTGGGTTACTCCGGTGAACTGCTACATCGGTAGATTTTATCTGTGCGCTTGCGGATAAAGTAGAGTGTGCATTAATTTATACCAACAAGCATTTCTGGCGCCGTTGCCGGGGAACGGTAGATCATCTTACATCTTAAGTATAACCTTGTAATCATACTTTTATCTTTTCCTTTTTGTCCCAGTCTTTTCATTATTTTTGTTTTCATTCTTATGAATGTTGTTTTTGAATTCTACTCTTATCTATCACTACCCCATGAGCAAGCTATAACCAGTAGAATCCTTATACCCCATCATAATACATGGTTATGAGCTATCTCTACCTTTCTGGTGCACTGTCCTTGTAATGAGCATAGAAATATAATTATGAAAATATTCCTTCGGGTATTCTTGTCACTAACCTTTCCAGGTCTGGAGCAGAAAAGAATGAAGGAACAACAAATACAAGGTATGTCCCACCAATCATCATGCAACATTGAATTACAGGCTTTCTAAGAATATTTCTTGCCATGTTGCTATGTTGGTTGTCCCTACCTTTAGGATATGCTCGTATACTCTTTCATCACCATCTGAATAAATCTCTACAATGCTTTCATGTTATCTATATTTGCTATAGTATATTCTTTGGTTTTGAAGTATTATCATACACCTTTTAAATTAGGCATGGAGCTTAGTTTAACTATTTTGGGAATAAACGAACGCGAATTTAAGTCTGGTCAGTAGCAACGGTGTGCTTCACCGAGTAATCGGCTCTTCCAGTGGCCAATGGAGCTTTTGTTAAAGTCACCGATTGACCAATATCTAGTGGCAAATGATAGCACTGTATGCATGGATTGTGTTTATGCACGAACAATTGCAGCTGCAATCTACCTTGCACCCATTAATACTTCTATTTTTAACGAGCACAGACTGGTGTCTCTTCGTCTCAGACCAGTTCACCCATCAGCCAGAACAACTTCAATATCAATTATCTCCTTATCATTGGATTAGAAATTGACAAATGACCTCTAAATCCTTCCTTCCGAATTTATTCTTCCCGAATTGATAACCTTGATGCACCAAATTCAATTGATTTGAACTTCTGACTTTTCATCCACTTTAGCCGATTGGGAGCTGGCCCCCCAAGTCTATAATTATAATTGGACTTCCAAATTTCATAGACATCAACCTCTTTCTTCTATCAATTATCTGTATATTCAACAATAGCGAATTGTTGCCGTGAGCATGATGGTATGGTGAACCAGGTTATCGGCAAATCCAGGAAGGTCGAAGAAATTTCAGTTGTTAACATGTTGCTGTTCAGCCGAACGCGGGTTTCAAGTCCGGCTATTATAATGTCTTGATTTATCATGCTTGGACATGTCAACAAAAGCTCGATTATCACTTGATTAATTCCATTAATCAAATAAACAATTCAATCCCCTTGCCTCATCACCATGCCTTAATCAACGATCGTCGTCTGATACCTTGATTTTCGGCAAACTATATCAATGCTAGAAAATATACTCTGAATATCCTTAATATTCGGGGCTGATTCTTCGCGTGACGATGATAACTCCAGCTGATTCCTGTATGCATATCGGTCAATTAGTATATTTTTCTTGTGTTGTTGTATCCACTGATTTCTTTCCTGAACAGCCGATTCCAAAGATGACATGCAGATAAGCTATCGGCCAACTTCCCTCGGCTGACGTATGACCTCTTGATAATCAACCCGCTATTTATAGCAGCATGCAAGTAAATCTGAGTTTGGACTTCATCTCTTTGAATATCTCCATGGAAATCTTCCTTTTACAACGTGCATGTTGTTCTTTGTTTAGCCGATGCATCACTGACACTTTGTTCATAGCTTCTGATAAAATCAACCAATACTTCTCCCTTTTTTTATCATGATATCGGCCATCAAACTGATTTTACTGGAAGGTTCTTCATCAAATTATATTGCACTTTGTCTTTGTCACTTCTTTCGGCCGAATTTTTATTGATAAAATAAAAGTTAAACATCATCTCATCGCGATCTGAAAGTGACAAATATTTGGAGAGGATCTGATGTTCGATCAAATGATTGTTGTCCCACCGGGCGTGCCAAAAAGTGTGTTGACGCAAAAAGTGACACACCGCGCCTAACACACAGCAAGCCAAAAAGCTTGGCTTCGATCGGGTGCCCGGACGGTTTGGAATCCGGAGACGTGCCAGTCGGTTTGACCTGAAAACCAACAAGGGATAAAACTGTGAGAATACCACTGGAACATGCCGGGTGAGACCAGACAGTTCCATATGTACGGCTTTGAAAGCCAATCACGATGGCATAAAGCTACAGAAGCTGACTGTCGATAAATTCAAGGGAGAATTGGCCCTGGGACATTCCGAAATGCCTAAATTGGCTGGTGCACACATCCACTTTCAATATTTGCCAGAAGACACTATGGTTTCGTGTAATTGGGCCAATAGACATCGACCCTCATCCAATATTTTTATAAAATAGATATAAAATTATATAAGTGCCAAAAAATTATAATATAATTTTTTCGACACTCTACATGATAAGAACTACATACTAAAAATATTATTTTGCACTAAAATGATAATTTTGCCTCTCTTCATGAATAGACAAAGATAATCATGATTAATTAGTTAATTTATTTGTAATATATTAAAAATACTAACAAAATCACAGAATGCATATATCACCAAATCTTGTCTATCATAAAAATATCATATCAAAATAACAAAGTTTAATATATCAATTAAGCTCCACAAGAGATAAATCTATAATTCAGTCATGCTAAATATGTCACTATAAACTTTATTATTTTGAGCTAATATTTTAGCATTGTCAAGATTTGTTGATGTACGCATTCTATGATTTGTCCCAAGATTTGTAGTGACCTACAATCATATAAGCAAATTAACCATGATTATCTTTGTTTATTTATGAAGTGGGGCAAAATGATCATTTCAGCGCAAAACAATATTTTTAGTTTATAATTCTTATCATGTAGAGTGTAGAAAAATTTATAGTATAATTTTCTAGCACTTATATGATTTTATATCTATTTTATAAAAATATTGGATGAGGGTCGATGTCCATTGGCCCAATTACACAAAACCATAGTGTCTTCTGGCAAATATTGAAAGTGGACGTGTCCACCAGCCAATTTAGGCCTTTTAGAGTGTCCCAGAGCTAATTCTCCCTAAATTCAAAGATCATTCGGCTAACATTAAGATTGAGCATATATCAACAACCGGTTGCCGAATGCACATGTAAGAGGATACCACCAAGATATAACAGGTAACTCGTAAATATAAATCTATTCGAACAACACATGCATAGGTTAATCGAATTAGTCTGCTGCACGTTTAATCTTCATAAGCCCGTCAAGTATAAACTAAGTCTACACCACTCCTTATAATTAGATTAATCCACCGCATGATACAATATAATTATAAGAAGCTAAAAGCATGCATGTATCCAAACAAATCTATAAAAACTTATTACTCGGGTAACCTTAACCAATCTCAGCAAACTAGCCGAGTTGGGATCCATGAAGAAGGAACAAACAAACAAGCACAATTAAACTAATCTAAAACATGCATTTGCCGCACGATACCTAGTTTTATCAAAAGCCTAACCATGATTGACATGCATGAACCCACAACATGTACCAGTCTAGATTTGAAAGTTAATTCGGCCATCATGATCTTGCAATTATTAAAACACAAGCAAACTTGTGGAACAAGGCCGAACAAAGATCAATCTAGATTGGGCAAAAGAGTGTTACAAAATTAAATAAACAACGCAACACATGATAACTTAATGAATCTATCAGATTTGCCAAATCTAACAGAGCCGATAACTCTCTCGCTTCTGCTAAACATATGAATAAACACCTGCCGCATGGTATCTACCCATAAGCAGAGCATAAGCAGAGACTTCTTGATCGCTAACAAGGGTCCGCCGCACGACCATTGAAAACAAGCAAGACTACTTGCATCATATCTAAATCCACCGCATGATACTAGACATGATAACAAGGTTGCCGGGACTTACGGAGGTCGATGGATCGATGATTCCTCTCAAAGAACTCGACGACACGACTAAGGACTCGAAGATGGCACGGGACCGGTTTGTATTGATATGGTTGTGAACACTTTTTACAATAGCCAAGGGTTTATATTTATACCCTAGACGCGATACAAGTCCTAAAAGGACACGACTATGAAACGTTAAAGGAAAATACTACATTTTTGGCCTTTAACTCCCTTCGGAAACTTTATTGCCTTAATTGTCACAATTTTGTTGCCCGATCGGTTCTTGCTCCCGTCGTTTCAACGGAAACTTCCTTTTTCTCAGAATAGCCGACCGCATAAGCAGTTGCTGAATCCTTGGAAACTAGCCGACCGCATGGATACTTGCCGAATGCCTCATACGCCCATCTCCGCATACTGGACATGCACGCCGTCTTCTAGCCTTTCCTTCATCGTGAAGCCATTTATGCTAAATATAGAACTGGACGTCGAGACATGCATGCTTTATACATATTTATATTTAAATTGCCTTCTTTGCTTGCTTGCCACATCACAATGCCACCAAATCCAACTCCTGACCAATGAGATCAGACCCCTCTGATTCTTGAATACTTGTTTAATCTTTTACGGTCATGGTCGATTATCCTCGTGATCAGCTTCTCTTGCCATATCTATTTCTCGAATGGAGTAACCGACCGCTTGGCCGTCTACCGAATGCTCTTCTCACTGCTCATTGGGTCCACCTGTCATCTTCTCAATGTTGACCAAAATCCAGTGTTAACACAGGCCCCCCTAGTTCGGAGTATGAATTGTCATGCTTCGAACTATTTGATCTCTGTTGGTCTTCTTCAAAAGCCAAGAAATCCAGTGATAGCAATAACATTTTCTCACCATGTTTCCACAATTTTGTCTGTAAAACAATAATTCTCCAATACATGTGGAAACAAGTTAGTTACAAATGTATATGTGTATAAATATTATAGTTCTTCCATTTTATTGATCAGAAGATGCTGCAATGCCGACTACACCTCAAAAGTATCATATTTTATTACCAAGATTGCTTTTAAACTTGAATAAAATGGTACCTTACTCATCCATCCGTCTCTTTAATAATGGGGCTTTAGTTCTCACTGAGTCCTCAAGCAAATGCAAAACAGAATAGCTACAGAAATGCTTATCTTTTACCCCTTGATTCACTTTTCATCCGGAGTTTTTATCATTATCTTTATATAAAATCGTATCACATAATATTGCAAAGTCAAAGACTCGACCATAAGGAGATACAAGCCATAAACCTAGATCAAGAAGTGCAAGTAAATATTTTATTACTTTTTTCTCTTGCATAAGTCATTCTCCCTACCTTTTAAAATTATGAGGCTACTGGGCCTTCGGCCATCTTTTATTTTATTTGGCTGTCACTTGACCTTTTCTTTTTCATATTTTATTTGGGCGGTCACTTGACCTTGTTTTTTTCTTTCTCAGTTCTGGCAGACACATGTCCGTCGCTTTTATTTCTGAGATTTATAGAATAGCCTCATATTTTTAATCAGAGAGAGAATGCACATGCAAAATACCTATTAGTTTATAACGTGTACGTGAATCTTGATCTTGAGAATATGACTATAATCTCAACTAGTAGTCACAATGATTTGACAATGCTCAATATGACATTAAGTAAATTTTATTATTTCATTAAATCTCCGAATTTCAAGTATCTCTCGGAATAATGTCATAGCAAATTCTATCTCTATTCATATCCCACAAATACTTTCAGACAAAGTTTAAATTCTATGCAACCCACAAAATTCAAAGACTTCAAGATAAATATAATAACCACTAGACCCAAGTCTTAAAGAAATCAAAGTTATAAAGTAGACACAGGTGAAACATAAAACAGAGCATCTATTTATCATTTCAACAATGGATAACCCAAAATATTTATATCACATATTCATAGAGTGGAATTTTTTTAAGGTTTTTTTTTTGTGCGGAGACGCAACATGAGAGGTTTCGCTTTTTAATGATTTTAATTTTAATCTCTGAAATTACTAGAGAAGCGAGGGTAAAATTACACAAACCACCGTTGAAGGTGAAGTAGTCATTCGTCTTGTCCTTCTTCACGATGAATCGCTCGATGTTGTACGATGTGTGTGTTGATCTCAGGCCCCCTGACACGTAGTCACAACGGCGTAATCGATGATTCACTGGTGTCCTTCTTTCTTTCATCCGAGACATCTTCGCCGAATACGGGTTGAAAATATTTGAAGTCAATCATAAACGTCAATCCTTCTTCTGCAAATGACTAGCTGCTTCAGATCTTGTAGCTGACTATAAGTGAACTTGTCACCATTGCATGTGTCTTGTTGGCACCACCTTATTCAAGGTGTAACACTCCTGGTGTTACGAAGGACTTTTAACAACAAACTTGTTATGATCAACTTGTGAATAATGGTTTATGAATAAGTTAGTATGATAAAAAAATAGATACATAAGTATAATTAATAATATAATTATTTATGTGTTTTTATATATATATATATGTCAGGTAAAAAGTAAAAAAAAAGAAAAGAGATCAAAACACATGCAACTCACGCCAACGCACGCACATGGCCACCAGGCCATCGCCCAGGGCCTGACCCTCTCAGCCACACACGCACACAACACCACACACATGTGCATGCAGGTTATGCACAGCCTGACCCCCTTCCCGTATGCACGAGCTAGCAGTAGGCAGCAGTAGCCCCAAGCAGCACAAGCCGGCAGCCTCTGCGGGCCAGCAGCAAGTTGGCATGCATGCGTGCATACGAAAGAGATGCAGTGTGCGACATACAGACATGCAGTGCAGGTCACAGACGAGTAATCCTATCTGCTACAAGACGCATGAGAGAGACGATGAGAGGGGTGAAGATTTTTGTTACAGTCGTGGACTTGCAAGCTGGGCGTATGGTCGCTGCTTCGCCCCAACCTCTCCAGCAGCACCGCACAGGGACACGCAGAGCCAGCGCCCGCAAGCAGCCAGCACGCACGGCCCCGTCCACTGCCATGCGTCACAGGCCAGTACTGCCTCTCGTACGCCGCTTAAGAAGAGGTCATGCTGCTCGTGCGCTCCTCGCTTTTCCTACACTCTCTTGGCTCTCTCCCTCGTGGTCTTCGCTCGTCTTGCTTTTGCCATCGACCAGAGCTCCTTCATAGCTGCCGACCAGCCACTCACAGTAGCTGTGGCCGCACGGGACGAGGTCGTGGCCGCCGCGCCATCCGACGGTGGCCGAGCTGGTCACACAGCAGGCTATTGCCACCGCTGGCCGGCTGGCCGGCCGTTGCCGCGCCGATGGCCGCGGATTTGCCGTGGTCGGTCGAGCCAAGCTAGCTAGGCCAACGACGTCGTCTCGCTCTTTGTCTATCTCAACTCAAGGCAGAGGAAGAGTAAAAATGATTAGAAACTCCTTACTGTATTTATCTTATAAATATAGCATAACTTATAGATTTACTTATATATTCATTGTTGATTCGTGTGAAGTCAAAGGTCCTAGATTTAACTCTGTTTTCCTGTCGTTTTTCTTTTATGCTTATAAATGGCTGAAACTTCTAAAATGCATAGTAATTTGTAGAAAAATCGTATAACTGTGAATGTAGACTTTTTGGAATCCTTGCTAGTAAAGTTTCTGTTGTTTTTATTTATCTTTGTAAGTAGGCTTTTTCTAGGGATAAATTCATAACTCGAGCTAGGAAAGTCTAAAACTGGTGAAACTAATTTTGTTAGTTTCCTTTCTCTGTGATCTACAAGTTTGATATATAGAGTTATGCTGTTTGAGAACTTTCTGATAGTGTTTTCCTTTCATATTTTAAAAGTATTCCTGAAACTAGATAAAATCGTATCGGTTATTGTATTGCTCCTTTTGAGATGAAATTTTTATGGTAGACTACTGATGTCATGAGGATGCTATGATAAAAATTTCAGATTTAGCTATACATGTATGATAGAGTTATTGATTTAACTTGCTATGGCTTATTAAATGAAAATAAATGATTTGTGAATAATACTTGTATGTAAAAATAGAAAATATGGTTTCACTGGTCTTGCATGATGATGTTGTAGCCTAAGAAATTTTAATATGGTCATATGTATAGAAAATATATTGCTTTCTAGATTTATCTTGCTCTCACATGCATTGTTGCAATTAAAACTTGTTTTATGTGTAGTAATTAATTTATAAAACGTGAGCATGAAATATTTTAACAATAGTCATGTTTTGTTATTCCCTACCACTTATAAAAATATGATCTTCAGATTACATGTTTGCAACACCATCCAAACTTATAGGTATACCTTTATTTATATAAAGGTTAGTAAAGACTTAATAAAAGATGTATGTATATAAATCTTTATGATAATCCTTGTTTATACCATATTGAATGACATATGACTAAGTGATTTTGATGTTGGCTTAAACCTTCGAATGCCTTATGAATATGTCCTTTGTTAGGAAAGCAAACAAAAAGATCAATTGTTATGTGTGCTGAAAATGGCTGATAGAGCAATTTCTGTTCTGGAGTTAACTTCGAAATTAAAATTATGTTTTCTGTAAACGTGATGAATACAAAAGTTGTAGATAATTTCCATATCTTGTTTGTCCTAGAATTTTATGATTTTAGGCCAAGTAGTTTATGAGTTGTAGATTTTACAAGTTCAGTGTCAGGTTCTGCATGCTCTCTGTTCAGATCTGAAAGATTGGGTTGTTTGGTTAATATAAATTTAAAATAACCTGCTGGTGTTAATAAAAGAGTTGTAGCACTTTTATTAATCTTTCCAAAATGTCTTAGATCATATCTTTTGGTAAAATAGAACTCCAGTTATGAGTCTTTGAAGCTGGTTGTCAGAATCTGTCCATGTCTGGACAGATTTGTTTCTTTGCGTTATTTGGCTTATATACCTATTGAATCATTTTTAGATGGTTATACGAAAGTTATAGAAAACTTAATTAGCTTTCCAGAAAGTCTTGGATCACCTTATTTAGATACTTATATCTTCAGTTATGATTAAAACAAGTAACTGCTATGTTGTTGTTCAGATTCTGATAAATTGTTTGTGTCACTTTGCTATACATATGTGTTTGCTAGTATATATTGCATCGTTTATGTTCATACATATGCATTGCATCTCATTTAGGTATGTTAATACCGATCGTGAGAACCTGAAGGACGTGGTGTTTAACCAAAAGATGGTGCAATGATGATCGTTGGCATGGAGATGGAATACTAACTTTCTGAAATCTTTTACCCAGGCAAGCCCCGGTGCATAACATATATTTTTGAATATCTCTAAATGAATATATGTATGTTGTGCATTTATGTTTTCAGGAGTTATATGAAACCCACCTGCATATATATATATATAGGTTCGAGTAGCGCTATGCTTAGGATGAACGGTAGCGTGGGCGACCTGTTGTTGCTCACAAAGTAGGTGCTCTACTTTAAACTAATGATGATGGAAAGAAACTGAGACCGGACAGGGATGTGGTTTGGTTCTGGTGGGTGTGACGAGTTATGTCCCGCGGCCACGGGCTTAGCTTCGGTTGCACTGTTTCCCTGTCTGTGTCGCTTAGGGACCGTTCGTTGTTGTGGGTGTTGGCCATGTCACAGATCCTCTTATCCCGAACACATACTTGCTTATGGGAGCGGGAAGGCTAGCTGACTCTTGCCTCAGTTTCCGGCTCTATGTGATTCAACCGTTAGTTTTTGGTAGGAGGAGGTCCTTGCACCACTCACGGCCGGGCCGGTGAGTGGGGGTTTGGAGTCCCGGTCCTGGATGCGGATACTGGACCCCTTGGCAGGAGTTAGCGAGTTGGTCTCGGTTGTGCCTTGCTACAAACGGGGCGTGTGTTTTGGGGTACCCAGTTGGGCTACATTGATTCGCGAATCGCCGTTGTTTAAACGGTACCGGTATGGCAATCGCCCGACAGCGTAGTTTAACAACTGGAACTAACGATGGAGAACTATACTGTATTGTTCACCACTTATTTGAAAATAGAATAGGTGCTTACATAGAAATAGGAGTAACAACTAATATGGCTAAATAACATGTTATAACCTTTTTATTAAAAATGCTCTTTTGCAAACACAGAGAAACCAGAGCCATATAGCCTTTCATAATCCTTGTAAGTCGGGATCTATATTTCCCATTCGGGTAAGACTTGCGAGTACAATTGAGTACTCAGGGTTTGATTCCCATTGATGCAGGTAGCAGGTGGAGTTTGGAGCTAACTCTTGTGTGTGGATCCCTCCTGGTGGGCTCAGAGAGGATTCCTTTTATCGCTGCGACCGTAGTGTTTATTTATAACCTTCTCCAAAAGATTTTTACAAAGGAAAAGGATTTCAAAATGGTTATAAGTTGTCTTTATGATAAATTTCCATATAATTATTGTATAATTGTTTACTTCCGCATTAACTTTGATCTTATGTATAATTTTCTGTTGACTCTAATATTTTGTTTAATTCTTGCTGCATATTAAATTATTGTAATAATTCTGATGATGTAATCTTATAAGAAAAGAAATGTTTTCGAGTTTGCATGCTTGGTCCTCAATTATGATTCTGGAAGAAAATGTGGATTTTCGAGTTCTCCCGTTGGGTGTGCTCGACAGACTACCGGATTTGACTTGGTCTTAAGTATGCTTAGTGTCAAATGGTTGACGAGTGTACTTGGGACTAAGTTAAATTGGTCGGTTCTGCCACACAAGGCCATCAGCAAAAGTATCTCTTTCAATATGAAGTGTGTTGAAAACGTTTTAGCCGATGGTCTTCTATCGGTCGTCCGGTTGCTAACGTCCTTTGTGCCTCTGATGTAGCCTTTCGTAACCTTATCACCAGATTGAGCTTTGCGTTACTCAGGGAAAGGTAAAGTTATATTAATAGGAGCCGAAGGTTCTGTCTTATCGGCTTTTGCTTAGTATGCCTTTGACTTTCTTCTTGTTGAGGAACTGGAATGCTTTAGGTGAGCATGCTGTCAGGTAACTCACGGTAGCTTCGAAGAACATCATTTTTGATGAAGCTGAGTGTGCCGTAGAGGACGAATACGAGTTCGTCGGTGCGCAGATGCGTGCACGATGAGGTTCAGGCCCCTCGTGAGTGTAGTTGATGTAGGAATTTGAGCATGTTCACCTTATGTTTTTTCTTCTCATTAGTTCTTCATATGTGCATGTACACTCTTTCGCTCCAAGCCGATAATTGTTCTTCTTGGAATATGTGTATAATGATATTTTCATTAGTGTGCTTATCGGCTGCTGCATCTAGAATCTTCATATGCTTCTGCTCTGACCTGATCTTATAGAAGGCTTGTAAGAGAACCTGAGAAACTACTTGGTATGATCTTTGAGCCGCCGATGATCTTCATCTACCGTGACTCAGATTTTTTGAGAATAAACGTACGCGAATTTAAGTCTGGTCAGCAGCAACGGTGTGCTTCACCGAGTAATCGGCTCTTCCAGTGGCCAATGGAGCTTTTGTTAAAGTCAGCGACTGACCAATATCTAGTGGCAAATGATAGCACTGTACGCATGGATTGTGTTTATGCACGAACAATTGCAGCTGCAATCTACCTTGCACCCATTAATACTTCTGTTTTTAACGAGCACAGACTGGTGTCTCTTCGTCTCAGACCAGTTCACCCATCAGCCAGAACAACTTCAATACCAATTATCTCCTTATCATTGGATTAGAAATTGACAAATGACCTCTAAATCCTTCCTTCCGAATTTATTCTTCCTGAATTGATAACCTTGATGCACCAAATTCAATTGATTTGAACTTCTGACTTTTCATTCACTTTAGCCGATTGGGAGCTAGCCCCCCAAGTCTATAATTATAATTTGACTTCCAAATTTCATAGACATCAACCTCTTTCTTCTATCAATTATCTGTATATTTAGCAATAGCGAATTGTTGCCGTGAGCATGATGGTATGGTGAACCAGGTTATCGGCAAATCCGGGAAGGTCGAAGAAATTTCAGTTGTTAACATGTTGTTGTTCAGCCGAACGCGGGTTTCAAGTCCGGCTATTATAATGTCTTGATTTATCATGCTTGGACATGTCAACAAAAGCTCGATTAACACTTGATTAATTCCATTAATCAAATAAACAATTTAGTCCCCTTGCCTCTGTCACACTCCAAAATTTCTGATTTTGGGTTGTGCTTAGAAAACATTAAATAAAATAAATAATTTTGATATTTGTATAAAATGGATCAGATTAAGTTTGAGGTAGCGCAACTTTAGTTGTAGTCAAATAAGAATTTATCAATTTTTGTTAAACTAATTTGACGGGTTATGGTTGACGTGATGGTTTCTTGTTGTTTGGCTTTACGCTGTGGTCGAGTAAAGTTTTCAAAACACGTTCGTTAGGTCGTTTATCTTTATCCGGCCTATCTCTGTCTTTTTCTGGAGATCAAATTCATTGTTCCAACTTTGTCCACCTGTTTGAGTTTTTCACGATCCTTTTTTTTAATGCTCCAAAATATCTTTTCATGAGGTCCAAATACTTTATTTGGGTTCCTCATGTTCCAAAGAGTTTCTGGGAATTTTCTTAAATTTTCAGAGATTCCTAAATATCTTTCGCGGTTTAAATACCAATTTTGAACTTTTCTAGAATTATTTTAATTTCGAAATTAATTAATTCTGAAAATAATAAAATATCAAGTTTTTGTTCCCAAACTCTCTCCTATATCTAGAATACAACACGAACCTCCGTGATCGACAATATCTTATTAGCGCTTTCCAGCCATGGGCGCCTTCTCCCGATCTGCAGGCCAGGGTCGCGCCGCCACTACATCCCAGCCGCGACCTCTTGGCATCGCGGCCACCTCCTCGCGGTCCCTCAAGCAGGCCCCCAGCACCTTGCTGGTGCCGCTCAGGCTTCGTGCAGGCAGCCACTGGCTGCACGCCCATGAGCCACCACCGCGGGCAGGCTCCAGCCGTTCGGCGGGCAAGGCTGAGCGCCTCCCTCTCCCACGAGATGCAGCAGCAGGCAGCATCAGCCATGATCTCCATATTCTCCACGTGAGTCCCAAGATCAAAGATGCAATTTACAGAATTGCCACTTGTTCGTAAACCTTCGTCGTTTAATCATCTAATCTCTGTTTTAGTCCGTTCCCGTTGCGTTAGATTCGTATCGATGTCGTATTCGCAGTAGCGCTAGTGTTTATCTGGTCTTTCAATTATAAATTTATCCAATTAAATATAATTTGATTAATATTTATTTAATACTTTTGTAATTAAAATTGAAACTAGCTTTAACTTCGTTCCTGTCGTGTTGCGACGTCTAGCATGTCATATGTTTATAAATCTAAATCTATTAATTTCGTTAATAATTATTTAATGCCTTTCTAATTAAAAGCAACATCAGGTTACACTATGTCTTTTTACACAAATATTAATATGATTAATTACTAATATAAATGTATTTTCAAAATTATAATCTGCTTATAGTTTATAGACACGTCATATGCAACTCAGTTAAATGGTCTTAAAGTTTTTTTTTCAAATATAATGTTGGCTAAATAAATTATGCAATAGTGTTTAAAAATAAAACATGATTAGATCTAATTCATGTTTAACTTAAAAAAATTGACCTTTGAGATTCAATATGTTTTGATTAATCTGAATTAATAATAATCACATAGTTTTTCTTCTTCTTAATTAGCGTAAAACAAGCTTGTTGTTGTCTCTTTTATAATATAAAACTCCTGGTAGATGTGTCTTTTAGTAATAGCTTCGTTTTAGTCGTTTTGTGCGATCCCGTGACCGTAGTAACGAGTTCTTTTTTTTGTATGTTGTTTTGTCTCAAGTTCTGTTGTTCTTAGTTGTATTTTTTGTTTGCTTGTATGTCTGTCTTTGTGTGGTGCTTGCTACGAGTAGATGACGACTGCTTGTCGGTGCTGAAGATCAGATGTCTTTATGTGGTGCTTGCTACGAGTAGATGACGACTGCTTGTCGGTGCTGAAGATCAGAAGGTGATGACTGAAGCTGATGGTGTGAGAGTTGAGCGAGTGTTTAAGGCAAGTATAGCAATCGAGTTTTCTTTTCGCAATCATGATCATGTTACTTAATTAATGTATGCATCGAATGATAAAAATGACTTATTAGCAACTTAAGAAATTATCTATACGAGCACCTTCGGGTTTTACAGTGCAACTGATGGGGGTTATATGGCTCTGACTTTAGCTCAGTATAAGGACCTTTTCTAGCTTGTTAGAGGTTACCCGAAAGGGCGCATAAGGCGCTTGACGAGACGGGTATAGTGCGGCTTCTGTCCACGTGTGTATAGGCTGCGTCTTAATATGCCACCTGGAAGGAGGGCTCTACATCCCCTTGCCTTAAGACCTAGCCGCCCTAACTTGTTAGACGAACCTTTGAAAGGCTTCATCGTGAACCCTGCCGACCTTCCTTGGAAGTGGGTTAAGAGGCTGATCACCTCGGGCGAAAGGGCAATTCACATCTCACAGGGAAAGTGTACACCTTTGCGCAAAGTTTATTAAACTGATATATCAGCCTTGCTCAAGGACACGAGCGGCCTTGAAGACGTAAAGATTATGACTTTTGTTGGTTAACATGTTCATTATTTGCCGTTTTATGCTATTCATTATTTATGTTACATCGATCATGAATCTTGGGATCTATATCACTTGTTGCTATACTTGTGGAGTTCAACATGGACTCACTCTTGCTTTTCCCCACACCTCAGAGTGTTAAGCTTTGGAGAAGCTTAGGCTTGTGGTCAACCAGTCAGTTGTTCCCTGTGAAGTTGGTGCCTTCAACTGAAGATCGGATTGTCTTTCCGCTGTCTGCACCTTAAGGTTATGTTCTTTGTGTTTTATAGGTTATATAAGAGCATTGTCTTTCGATATTACCCTTTATTTGTGGCTGTATGTGAGATTTGACTTCCTGGGCTCACATATGGTATGTACCTGGTTTTGTTTTTAAAACCGGGTGTGACAGCCTCATCACCATGCCTTAATCAACGGTCGTCGTCTGATACCTTGATTTTCGGCAAACTATATCAATGCTAGAAAATATACTCTGAATATCCTTAATATTCGGGGCTGATTCTTCGCGTGACGTTGATAACTCCAGCCGATTCCTATATGCATATCGGCCAATTAGTATATTTTTCTTGTGTTGTTGTATCCACTGATTTCTTTCCTGAACAGCCGATTCCAAAGATGACATGCAGATAATCTATCGGCCAACTTCCCTCGGCTGACGTATGACCTCTTGATAATCAACCCGCTATTTATAGCAGCATGCAAGTAAATCTGAGTTTGGACTTCATCTCTTTGAACATCTCCATGGAAATCTTTCTTTTACAACGTGCATGTTGTTCTTTGTTTAGCCGATGCATCACTGACACTTTGTTCATAGCTTCTGATAAAATCAACCAATACTTCTCCCTTTTTTTTATCATGATATCGGCCATCAAACCGATTTTACTGGAAAGTTCTTCATCAAATTATATTGCACTTTGTCTTTGTCACTTCTTTCGGCCGAATTTTTATTGATAAAATAAAAGTTAAACATCATCTCGTCGCGATCTGAAAGTGACAAATATTTGGAGAGGATCTGATGTTCGATCAAATGATTGTTGTCCCACCGGGCGTGCCAAAAAGTGTGTTGACGCAAAAAGTGACACACCGCGCCTAACACACAGCAAGCCGAAAAGCTTGGCTTCGATCGGGTGCCCGGACAGTTTGGAATCCGGAGACGTGCCAGTCGGTTTGACCTGAAAACCAATAAGGGATAAAACTGTGAGAATACCACTGGAACATGTCGGGTGAGACCAGACAGTTCCATATGTACGGCTTTGAAAGCCAATCACGACGGCATACAGCTACAGAAGCTATTTGTCGATAAATTCAAAGATCATTCGGCTAACATTAAGATTGAGCATATATCAACAGCCGGTTGCCGAATGCACATGTAAGAGGATACCACCAAGATATAACAGGTAACTCGTAAATATAAATCTATTCGAATAACACATGCATAGGTTAATCCAATTAGTCTGCCGCACGTCTAATCTTCATAAGCCCGTCAAGTATAAACTAAGTCTACACCACTCCTTATAATTAGATTAATCCACCGCATGATACAATCTAACTATAAGAAGCTAAAAGCATGCATGTATCCAAACAAATCTATAAAAACTTATTACTTGTGTAAGCTTAACCAATCTCAGCAAACTAGCCGAGTTGGGATCCATGAAGAAGGAACAAACAAACAAGCACAATTAAACTAATCTAAAACGTGCATCTGCCGCACGATACCTAGTTTTATCAAAAGCCTAACCATGATTGACATGCATGAACCCACAACATGTAACAATCTAGATTTGAAAGTTAATTCGGCCATCATGATCTTGCAATTATTAAAACACAACCAAACTTGTGGAACAAGGCCGAACAAAGATCAATCTAGATTGGGCAAAAGAGTGTTACAAAATTAAATAAACAACGCAACACATGATAACTTAATGAATCTATCAGATTTGCCAAATCTAACAGAGCCGATAATTATCTCGCTTCTGCTAAACATATGAATAAACGCCTGTCGCACGGTATCTACCCATAAGCAGAGCATAAGCAGAGACTTCTTGATCGCTAACAAGGGTCCACCACACGATCATTGAAAACAAGCAAGACTACTTGCATCATATCTAAATCCACCGCATGATACTAGACATGATAACAATGTTGCCGGGACTTACGGAGGTCGACAGATCGATGATTCCTCTCGAAGAACTCGACGACACGACTAAGGACTCGAAGATGGCACGGGGCCGGTTTGTATTGATATGGTTGTGAACACTTTTTACAATAGCCAAGGGTTTATATTTATACCCTGGACGCGATACAAGTCCTAAAAAGACACGACTATGAAACGTTAAAGGAAAATACTACATTTTTGGCCTTTAACTCCCTTCGGAAACTTTATTGCCTTAATTGTCATAATTTTGTTGCCCGATCGGTTCTTGCTCCCGTCGTTTCAACGAAAACTCCCTTTTTCTCAGAATAGCCGACCACATAAGCAGCTGCTGAATCCTTGGAAACTAGCCGACCGCATGGATACTTGCCGAATGCCTCATACGCCCATCTCCGCACACTGGACATGCACGCCGTCTTCTAGCCTTTCCTTCATCGTGAAGCCATTTATGCTAAATATAGAACTGGACGTCGAGACATGCATGCTTTATACATATTTATATTTAAATTGCCTTCTTTGCTTGCTTGCCACATCACAACGCCACCAAATCCAACTCCTGGCCAATGAGATCATACCCCTCTGATTCTTGAATACTTGTTTAATCTTTTACGGTCATGGTCGATTATCCTCGTGATCAGCTTCTCTTGCCATATCTATTTCCCGAATGGAGTAACCGACCGCTTGGCCGTCTACCGAATGCTCTTCTCACTACTCATTGGGTCCACCTGTCATCTTCTCAATGTTGACCAAAATCCAGTGTTAACACAGGCCCCCCTAGTTTGGAGTATGAATTGTCATGCTTCGAACTATTTGATCTCTGTTGGTCTTCTTCAAAAGCCAAGAAATCCAGTGATAGCAATAACATTTTCTCATCATGTTTCCACAATTTTGTCTGTAAAACAATAATTCTCCAATACATGTGGAAACAAGTTAGTTACAAATGTATATGTGTATAAATATTATAGTTCTTCCATTTTTATTGATCAGAAGATGTTGCAATGCCGACTACACCTCAAAAGTATCATATTTTATAACCAAGATTTCTTTTAAACTTGAATAAAATGGTACCTTACTCATCCACCCGTCTCTTTAATTATGGGGCTTTAGTTCTCACTGAGTCCTCAAGCAAATGCAAAACAGAATAGCTACAGAAATGCTTATCTTTTACCCCTTGATTCACTTTTCATCCGGAGTTTTTAACATTATCTTTATATAAAATTGTATCACATAATATTGCAAAGTCAAAGACTCGACCATAAGGAGATACAAGCCATAAACCTAGATCAAGAAGTGTAAGTGAATATTTTATTACTTTTTTCTCTTGCATATGTCATTCTCCCTACCTTTTAAAATAATGAGGCTACTGGGCCTTCGGCCATCTTTTATTTTATTTGGCGGTCACTTGACCTTTTCTTTTTCATATTTTATTTGGGCGGTCACTTGACCTTTTTTTTCTTTCTCAGTTCTGGCAGACACATGTCCATCACTTTTATTTCTGAGATTTATAGAATAGCCACATATTTTTAATCAGAGAGAGAATGCACATGCAAAATACTTATTAGTTTATAACGTGTATGTGAATCTTGATCTTGAGAATATGACTATAATCTCAACTAGTAGTCACAATGATTTGACAATGCTCAATATGACATTAAGTAAATTTTATTATTTCATTAAATCTCCGAATTTCAAGTATCTCTCAGAATAATGTCATAGCAAATTCTATCTCTATTCATATCCCACAAATACTTTCAGACAAAGTTTAAATTCTATGCAACCCACAAAATTCAAAGACTTCAAGATAAATATAATAACCACTAGACCCAAATCTTAAAGAAATCAAAGTTATAAACCAGACACAGGTGAAACATAAAACAGAGCATCTATTTATCATTTCAACAATGGATAACCCAAAATATTTATATCACATATTCATAGAGTTGAATTTTTTTAAGGTTTTTTTTAGTGTGGAGACGCAACATGAGAGGTTTCGCTTTTTAATGATTTTAATTTTAACCTCTGAAATTATTAGAGAAGCGAGGGTAAAATTACACAAACCACCGTTGAAGATGAATTAGCCATTCGTCTTGTCCTTCTTCACGATGAATCGCTCGATGTTGTACGATGTGTGTGTGTTGATCTCAGGCCCCCTGACACGTAGTCACAACGGCGTAATCGATGTTGCTTCTCTTGTCTAGCTGGTTGTTGTTCATGAATAGCTTGTCTTTTTTTGCCTATCTCACAGTGGGCTAGCTGAGTCTTGTTCTCAACAGGTCCAGACGATGGAGACTTTGTCTTCTAGTGGCCCAGCTCAGACTTGTTCACCTACTTCCATGTTGTGAGCGCTTTGATTGTAGGTATTGTTTTGTGGCACTCATCTTTTGTCTTGTTCCATGGATCTCATTTCTCCATGATCAGTGAGCTATGTCACCCTTGCGCAAGTTGTTAAAGTTCATGTATCTCTTCAGTTCCAGTGTGAGTTCATCTCAGGACTTTCCCAAATTGATATTGAAAGTTTTCCTGCCGGGGTTAGTCCAACAAAATATCCAACATCCACTATAGCATATTGTTGGCTCAAAAACCAACCTAGACACCACGTTTAATTTGATTTAAGAAGGAATTTCAACCTAAGCACCATGCTTAAATTAAAAGGCCTTTGAAAACAAGATCACCACTCCTAAACTAGGCACATGCTTCATTTAAGAGATATATGAAAGTACTTCAAACCTAAACATATACTATAGAAAATGAAGGTAACATTAAAGCATTAAAGAGATTTACTCAAATGGTGATGAAAGAGCAAGATTAGTGTATAGCACATGAGCATGTCTTAAAGGTAGGGACAACCAAAATAGCAACATGTTAAGAGATGTTCTTACAAAGTGTATCCCTCAAGCTTAGATTTGCAAAAATCAAGATTGGATGAATGTAATTCAATGTTGCATGATGATTAGTTGGACATACCTTGTGTTTGTCGCTCCTTCGAACTTTTCGCTACAGACCTGCAAAGGTTAGTGATATTAATACCCGAAGGAATATTTTCACAATTATATCTCTATGCTCATTACACAAGGGCAGTGTAGCAGGAAGGTGAACACTGATCTGAAAAGTGATTGTTTTAGGACACTGAGCTTGTCTTTTGGGAAACCTTCAAGATGTGATTTGGTGAAGTGGTTTCCCTTCCAACACCAACTTAAGAGCACAACGAGATCTACAAAACTTGTGATAAACATACGCATCCACAACCACCCTTTTGAAGTTTTTGTAAACAGAAAGTGTGAGGGGTTGAAAATCTCGAGTGTGGCAATTGAATCAGGAGATGTAAGGAGTGTTTTCAAGGATTTTCTGTAGGATGTCGCTTCTTTCACTAACAAGTTTATGTGAGAATGATCCTCTAGAAGCTAAATCGAGATGTAGAGCAACATCCTTGTTAAGACCATGATAGAAGTGAAAATGTAGCACATGGTTTGGCAAGGAAAGGTTTGGGCCAGAATTGGTAGGGCATTTGAACCTAGCCCAAGCTGCTCCTAGTGTCTCCTTCTCTTTTTGTTTGAATGTAAGAACTTCAATTCTAAGATCAGCGATTCAAAAAAGAGGGAAGAAAGCAAGACAAAAGTTGTCCCGAAGTTCATCCCAATTTCCATTTACGCCCCTTACGGAATGGTCATACCATTTTCTCGCTCTTCCCAAAAGGGAGAACGGGAATAGTTTCCATTTAATGGTATCTTGGGTCATGCCAGCAATAGTCCGACAAGAACACAACTGCTCAAATTCCCTAAGGTGGGTGTATGGATCTTCGTCTTCTGACCCAGAGAAGGATTTCTCCCGAACCATGGCTATAAGAGCAGGGCGAAGCTCATAGCCATCAATAAGAATGGGGTGTGATGATGGTGGAGGCTCCAACAAGTCGCCCTTTGGAGCAAAAAACTTATAGATAGGAGTGAAATCGATGTGGTGATGTGGTGGTAAAAGAAAAAAGTGGTACAAAGAAAAGAAACATGAACGAACTTGGTTCGATTCTAGAACAACTACCGTCCCCGGCAACGGCGCCAGAAAGCTTGTTGGGTATTTTAAACGCACACAGAAAAATCCGCAAGCGCACGGATACCGATGTAGCTTTCACCCGAGAGCATTCCAGGGTATCGATTTCCACAAGGAACGTGAAGTGTACTAGAAGAATTAAGAACTCCTAAGAAAAGAATGGTAATGTGGTTAGAGAGAGATTTTAGGGTTTTCTAAGCAGGTCTATCTAATCAAAGGCTTACTATACTTTACTTACTTCGGAGCAACAGTACCTTTCCGATTCTCGAAAAAGACTAGGAAAAGGGTAATCGGGAGAAGGCTGCCAAAAAGCTCTACGAAACACCAATCTTAACGTGGTGGATTATAACAATCTGCAAAGCTACCACCCCTGTAGCTACCACAACTAACCGGAGGATTGGGCGCAAACTCAGGTAAACACTAGCCTAGACACCGCATCTACACTAATGATTACTACTCTAATTACCATGAATAACTAGAGCACTCAATACGAGCGGAGATCTAGTAAATAAAATAAAGCAAGAACTGAAATTAAATAGAATACTTAGAAGTGATAAATGAAGAACCTGGAGATTACTTGAAGACGAACCAGATGCTGCACCATTACAATGTCGAGGAAGATCCAACAGATCCGGCTCCTCCTCAGCTTTCTCCTTCTCCTCTCTCTAATCCAATCTCTAATTACAACTAGATGAACTAGACAACTAGAACTAGAACTAGACGAACTAGAACTAGATCTAATTCTAGATGAACTAGAATAGATTCATCTAGAGGGACCTCTACTTCTAATTGAAACCCTAGTTTCTGATGTGGAGATGAATAATGAAGATGGAGATGGCCTTCTGGGGGGGTCTGGGTCTGGTTTTATAGCCCGGAGAGTGGAACGTGAGCCCTTGGATCAAACCGACTTCAGAGATGGTGGAGATGCTATAGGGTTATGGGGATGCTACACTAGCCGAAAGCTACCGCTGTGGTAGCCGAAAAACGGTTCCGCTACGTTAGCCGAACGCTTCTGCTGAGTTAGCCGAACGCAAAAATTTTCGACCCCATAAACCAGGAACTACTACTAGTTATAGATCACAGGATTACCACTAGACGCGCAGGTGCAGCGGAAGACATCTCGGTGTAGACGTGCGCGTCGCAGCGATGCCGTGTAGATGTTCACGTCCGTCCTTCACGTCTCCACGTGCGGTTCGTCCTTGTGCTCCAGATGCAACACCTCCGAGGTATCCCACACGTACAGGGAGGAAGCGTCACACCTCCAGACTGCTAGGTCTGCGAGGAGTAATAGGCGCGGGCGTGGGGTGGGCGACGGCTGTCAACAATTGACGTGGTTACAACCCTGGTCGCCCCACCCCTCTTTATATAGGCGTCCCTAATGAGCCCACTGACCTGGAGGCCCATTAGCAAACCCTGATCCCGGTCTGACTCAAGTCCAACTCGAATCAGGCTTCCAGCCCCTTAAGCGTGCGACCCTATGGGTTCACGCACACATAGACACGGCCCGAGTACTCCTACTCGCCCGATAGTTGACAGCGGCCTCTAGCAAGACGTGTCAACTCCTATGTATACGCAAAGATCATATCTGACGAACCACCACGATCACATATACGCAATTCCCTTGCCACACAATATTTGGTCCAACTCATAGGTTAACATTTAACCTAAGCACGGCCATGCATTTTATGATCCAATCATATGAGTGGTCCAGTGATATCTCTCTCGCAAGGAGAGGGGCAAATCCCATCTTGATCGTCTATGTCTCACAGCATACTTCCTGACAAACCCGAAGACTATCTTTATAACTACTCTGTTACGAAGTAGCGTTTGATAGTCCCTAAGTAAGTCAATTCATATCTTGAGTACATACCACAATCTCAGGTCAAAGGATATAACGTATATGATGTGTAAAGAGATAATAAGAACATCTCATGTTGGGTCAGTCCCGCCCCATGTCATACATGTGCCCACATTATTAGTTTGACATCTCCATGTCTATGACTTGTGAAACATAGTCATCAACTAATACATGTGTTGATCTAATATTCATGTGTGTCCTCACATGAACTCCGATCAGGGACAACTATCGAATAACCATACAAGTAAAAGAGTTTCACAGACAATTCACATAATTGTCAATCAATACATGTTGTCTTTAATGGATATTCAATGAACATATAATAAATCATGGATACAATAGAAATATCATCATCTCTATGATAACCTCTAGGGCATATTTCCAACAGTCTCCCACTTGCACTAGAGTTAATATTTTAGATATCTAATACCCATAGACCTCACATGCGCCTCATGCTTAGGCTGTGGAAGAGCCTTTGTCAAAGGATCTGCTATATTCAAATCCGTATGTATTTTGCACATCTTAATTTCATCTCTTTTAATGAAGTCTCGAATGAGGTGAAATTTCCGCAGTACATGTTTGTTCTTCTGGTGATTCCTTGGCTCCTTAGCCAGCGCGATCGCCCCATTGCTATCACAATGTAAAGACAATGGGCTGGACGCATTTGGAAACACACCAAGATCAATGAGGAACCTCCTCATCCAAACACCTTCCTTTGCAGCTCCACTAGCTGCAATGTACTCGGCTTCTGCCATAGAATCAGACATGGTCTCCTGCTTGGAACTTTTCCAACTGACTGCACCACCATTTATTGTGAACACAAAACCTGATTGAGATTGTGAATCATCTGTGTCAGTTTGGAAGCTAGCATCGGTGTAACCATTTACAACGAGCTCCTCCTCACCTCCATAGATTAGGAACACATCTTTAGTCCTTCTCAAGTACTTAAGGATGTTTTTAGCAAGTGTCCAGTGACTCTTACCTGGATTAGCTTGATATCTGCTCACAACACTTAGAGCATATGAGACATCTGGGTGCGTACATATCATGGCATACATGATGGAACCAATAGCCGAAGCATATGGAACCTTACTCATGCGCTCTCGCTCATCAGTTGTCGAAGGACACTGTTTCTCGCTAAAGCGCATGCCATGTGACATAGGCAAGAACCCTTTCTTGGACTGTTCCATGTTGAACCGCTTCAACACCTTGTCAATGTACGTTTCTTGGCTTAATCCTATTAGCCTCTTTGACCTATCTCTATAGATCTTAATGCCCAGAATATATGTTGCTTCTCCTAAATCCTTCATAGAAAAACTATTATTCAGTGAAGCCTTTACGGTTTGCAACATCGGAATGTCATTCCCAATCAACAGTATGTCATCTACATACAAGATTAGAAACACAACAGCGCTCCCACTTTCCTTCTTGTAAACACAAGGTTCTTCTTCACTTTGACGGAAGCCAAACCCTTTGACCACCTCATCAAAATGAATATTCCAACTCCGAGATGCTTGCTTTAATCCATAAATAGATTTCTTAAGCTTGCATATTTTCTTAGCATTGCCAGGATCCACAAAACCTTCGGGCTGTATCATATACACGTCCTCTTCCAAATTTCCATTTAGAAAGGCTATTTTAACATCCATCTGCCATATCTCATAGTCATAATAGGCAGCAATTGCTAGAATGATCCGGATAGATTTAAGCATCGCTACCGGCGAGAAAGTCTCGTCGTAGTCAACTCCTTGAACTTGTCGAAAACCTTTTGCGACAAGTCGAGCTTTATAAACTTGGATGTTTCCATCCATATCCTTTTTCTTTTTATAGATCCATTTGCTCTCTATGGGTCTTACCCCATTAGGCGGGTCAACCAAGTTCCAAACTTGATTAGCTCCCATGGAATCTATCTCGGATCTCATGGCACTATGCCATTTCTCGGAATCAGGGTCCATCATTGCCTCAACAAAAGTTGCAGGTTCGTCATCGTCTAACAATAACACATCCCCATGCAACTCACGGATTCTTGCCGACCTTCGTGGTTGGGGCGGGGTGTCTGTTGCCACAGGTAGCTCAACTTGTTCTGCTACATTAGAATCACTCGTGGAGTCAATCCTTGTTGGCTTATCTTGAACTTCTTCAAGATACACCTTTTGCCCTCTCTTGTCTCTTTTGAGAAACTCTTTCTCTAAGAAAACACCATTTCGAGCGACAAACACTTTGCCCTCTGTGCGGTTGTAGAAGTAATACCCTAAAGTTTCCTTTGGGTATCCCATGAAAAAGCACTTGTCCGACTTGGGTGTTAGTTTATCTGAAATAAGTCGTTTGACATAAACTTCACAACCCCAAATCTTTAGAAAAGACAAACTGGGACTCTTACCAGTCCATATCTCATATGGTGTCTTAACTACGGACTTAGACGGTACCCTATTTAATGTGAAAGCGGCTGTTTCTAGAGCGTATCCCCAAAACGATAAAGGAAGGTCCGACTGGCTCATCATAGACCGAACCATGTCTAACAGAGTCCGGTTACGTCGCTCGGACACGCCGTTGCTTTGAGGCGTTCCGGGTGGCGTAAGTTGTGGAACAATTCCGCAACTCTTAAGATGATTGCTAAACTCGTGGCTCAAATATTCGCCTCCACGATCTGATCGCAAGGCCTTAATTTTCTTGCCACGTTGATTCTCTACCTCATTCTGAAATTCTTTGAACCTTTCGAATGTTTCAGACTTGTGCTTCATCAGATAGATATAGCCATATCTGCTAAAATCATCAGTGAAGGTTATGAAGTATTGGAATCCGCCTCTAGCTGTCGTACTCATTGGTCCACATACATCAGTATGTACAAGTTCCAACAAGTCAGACGCCCTCTCAGGAAGACATGTGAAAGGCGACTTGGTCATCTTGCCCAGCAAGCAAGCCTCACATGTCTCGTATGAATCAAAATCAAACGAAGCTAGAATCCCATTAGCATGGAGCTTCTTCATGCGGTTTTCACTTATATGACCCAAACGACAATGCCACATATAGGTAGGACTTAACTCATTAAGCCGAGGCCTTTTAGCAGTAATATTACAGATAGACATAGGTGCATCATCAAGATTTAAAATAAACAACCCATTCACAATGGATGCAAAAGCCACAAACATATCATTCTTAGAGATTACACAACCATTGTCTTTACTCGCAAATGAATAGCCATCCTTCATCAAACATGAAGGTGACACAATGTTTCGACTTAAACTTGGAACAAAATAACAATTATTCAACTCCAAAATAAATCCTGATGGGAGGTGTAGTTGCATCGTCCCGACGTTCAACGCAGCAACTCTTGCATTATTGCCCACGCGGAAATCAACCTCCCCTTTTCCAACGCTTCTACCTCTTATCATTCCCTGCATCATATTGCAAATATGAGCAACCGAGCCGGTATCAAATACCCAAGAATTAATATAAGAGTTAGCGAGGAAAATATCTGTAACATGAACAACAAGTGTATGAGCAGCGGGAGTACCTTTACCACCGCCATCCTTCATCAAGGATGCTAAGTACACCTTGCAGTTCCTTTTCCAGTGACCTTTCCCCTTACAGTGGAAGCACTCAGAATTAGCAGTTGGTCCAGCAGCGTCAGGCGCAGGAGGGTTTGGCTTGGAGATCACATCTTTGGCCTTGCCCTTGCCCTTCCTATTCTTCCAAAAGTTGCCCTTCCTTTTAAAGTTGGGCTTGTTTTGGATTGCCATCACATGGTTGCTGCCAGCACCTTTATTGATGTCTGCCTCTGCTGTCTTAAGCATGCCACATAGCTCATTCAAGCCCCTCTCCGCACCATGCATATGGTAGTTCGAGATGAAGTTCCCATAGCTAGGTGGGAGAGGAGAGAATGAAATCAGTAGCCAGTTCTGGACCAATTGGGAAGCCTAGCTTCTCCAACCTCTGAGTGTAACCAACCATCTTGATCACATGTGGTCCAACTGCTGCACCCTCTGCTAACTTAGTCTCAGCAAGAGACTTAGAAACATTGAACCTTTCAGTTCTAGCCTGAGTCTGGAACATCTCATCTAGCTCTACGATCATATCGTAGGCTGTATGATTATTATCAAACTGCATCTGCAGATCTGGTTCCATGCTAGCAAGCATCAGGCGTCCCACTTCAAGATCAGCATCACATGCTTTCTTATAAGCGGTTTTCTCAGTAGCAGGTGCATTATCAGCAAGTTCCTCTGGTAGTGGGGTGTCTAGAATATCTTCCTTTTTCTCAGCCCTGAGAACAATTCTCAGGTTGCGGATCCAATCCGCATAGTTTGTTCCATTCAATTTATCTTTCTCAAGGATTGATCGTAAAGTAAATGGTGGATTGCTAGGTGTCATTGATCTACAACAAAAGTAAATGCAAAATACTAAGACAATGTATCCAAGACAGAGTAAATGATATTAAATCATTAATATAATCTACTCCCACTGAGATCAATATCCCTCTATTGAATCTCAATGATTCAAGACCCAAACTAACAAGTCTACTAGTGAGCTTTAGCATCACCGCTAGTGGACATGGTAGATCGGTAAGCAACTATTTGTTAATCATATCACATATGACTCTTGTTGTTGGCCAGCATCTCTATGCGTGCTCAACTCCTTATGCTTCAAGGTCCCTAACCGTTAGGATGACCTTGTTCAAGCAACCAACCCTTCTGCAGTAAGTATCCGATACAAACCTGCCTGGTCAAGGAAAATCAGTGACACCCTAATTTCATAGGCGCGCCACCGATTGTACAAGACATATGACAGTGCAAGGTTTGGGGAAGCATATGACTTGAACATTACTGAGGGATCGTTCTATACTTTCACTACCGCATGTAGACAATAAACATGAATCATACGTGAAAGTAGAACATAATAAGAGAATAGCATCAACTCAGATATGACTTGGTATAGCCCAGTGTTTCTTTGGAGATCTCCATCTCCGCCAATCTGTTCACCATGATGATCTCCATCCACATGGTACATGCACGCCATCCTCCAACGATGAATCCACCGACTAGCTACAACTAGCGTAATTAATTAAGTAATTACATAGTCGCGTGAAGGATCATCATAATTTTGGCACGCAAGCCATTACATCAAATGGACAATATATATGTGGCTCCAGCCATATTGTCATAATCATGACATGCAAGTCATGAAACAATTACATACATGCATCACATACACATAAGGGCTATACCAGTCATCAATCCCTGCAAAACAGAGTTAAACGTTCCCGACGTCTAATCTTGAATCGCAGAAAACATAATTTTCCCAGCCTTTTTTCGCAAATCTAAATTCGACAAAACCGGCTAAAGATGGTGAAAACGGATGTAAAATTTTCTGTAGATCGATTTTCGTTTAAAGATCATCTCAATCCGAGGTCGTATGCAAAAGTTACGGCTGTTTTACCGAACAACGCTCTTTTGCAGATGCCGCGGTACATCTCATGCACCCGGCTCTTGATCTAGATTCGATTCGATTAATCTGATTGATCTCCATCTTGCCATGGTTGTATTTACACGTATCACTTAACTCCGATGGCGGAATTCCGACCGGTAGGAGTAGATCGTTACATGACCAACACAGCAAGATCACGAATCAAGATCAGAGACTGATCTACAACCGTGCATATCTGTATATGCACACAACCGAATCTATAACGAGGCAGTAATGGCTCTGATACCACTATAGGGTTATGGGGATGCTACACTAGCCGAAAGCTACGACTGTGGTAGCCGAAAAACGGTTCCGCTACGTTAGCCGAACGCTTCTGCTGAGTTAGCCGAACGCAAAAATTTTCGACCCCATAAACCAGGAACTACTACTAGTTATAGATCACGGGATTACCACTAGACGCGTAGGTGCAGCGAAAGACGTCTCGGTGTAGACGTGCGCGTCGCAGCGATGCCATGTAGATGTTCACGTCCGTCCTTCACGTCTCCACGTGCGGTTCGTCCTTGTGCTCCAGATGCAGCACCTCCGAGGTATCCCACACGTACAGGGAGGAAGCGTCACACCTCCAGACTGCTAGGTCTGCGAGGAGTAATAGGCGCGGGCGTGGGGTGGGCGACGGCTGTCAACAATTGACGTGGTTACAACCCTGATCGCCCCACCCCTCTTTATATAGGCGTCCCTAATGAGCCCACCGACCTGGAGGCCCATTAGCAAACCCTGATCCCGATCTGACTCGAGTCTAACTCGAATCAGGCTTCCAGCCCCTTAAGCGTGCGACCCTATGGGTTCACGCACACATAGACACGGCCCGAGTACTCCTACTCGCCCGATAGTTGACAGCGGCCTCTAGCAAGACGTGTCAACTCCTATGTATACGCAAAGATCATATCTGACGAACCACCACGATCACATATACGCAATTCCCTTGCCACACAATATTTGGTCCAACTCATAGGTTAACATTTAACCTAAGCACGACCATGCATTTTATGATCCAATCATATGAGTGGTCCAGTGATATCTCTCTCGCAAGGAGAGGGGCAAATCCCATCTTGATCGTCTATGTCTCACAGCATACTTCCTGACAAACCCGAAGACTATCTTTATAACTACTCTGTTACGAAGTAGCGTTTGATAGTCCCTAAGTAAGTCAATTCATATCTTGAGTACATACCACAATCTCAGGTCAAAGGATATAACGTATATGATGTGTAAAGAGATAATAAGAACATCTCATGTTGGGTCAGTCCAGCCCCATGTCATACATGTGCCCACATTATTAGTTTGACATCTCCATGTCTATGACTTGTGAAACATAGTCATCAACTAATACATGTGCTGATCTAATATTCATGTGTGTCCTCACATGAACTCCGATCAGGGACAACTATCGAATAACCATACAAGTAAAAGAGTTTCACAGACAATTCACATAATTACCAATCAATACATGTTGTCTTTAATCGATATTCAATGAACATATAATAAATCATGGATACAATAGAAATATCATCATCTCTATGATAACCTCTAGGGCATATTTCCAACAGATGCATCCTAGGAGGCGGTGGAAAAAGGTTCCAGGAAGCGGAGGCAAAACGGCCTCCTTGGCCGACCGGTCGGTTGGTCTGGCCCAGTGGGCCCCCGTGGTGGGCCGCCTCGTGGTGACTTCTGGTGTCTTCTAGATCCTTCTTTTACAGGTTTCGTTGCGAAATTAATATCTTTTCATCCGGGACTCCGAATATAGCAAATGATATGTCCATTTCGATCGTCTCGATGAGCTCTTTGCAATGGTGCACTCCAATTCATCACTTGAGATACTTTCATATGGTAAAAACATGGATGTCCTACAAAACAAGTGAGAGCACCAAAACTCATGGAACTTGTTAGTTTCAAACCCTACAACTATGCTTTATGGTTCATTTCAAATCATTCTATGCATTAGTTGATGGTATAATATTGGCATTAAGGACCGTCAACAAGTTCCCCCAAGCTTACCCTTTGCTAGTCCCTTAGCAAAGTCAAACTCAACAGTGGATCAGGACTTGCTGCGATATCTTCACTTCCAACAAGTACACATGCAGTCAAAGTCAAGCTCTTTTGAATATATCACTCTCTTCTGTTTATCAAAGACACATGGCTATCAGGCTAATTCTACTGGCGGGCACATGCCCATTTTTTTTATATTCATTTTTTTCATTATTTTTTTTTCTTTCGAGGTTCCGGACACTTGTCCCTTTTTATTTCCTCGGGATCTTTCTTTTTGAGGTTTCAGACACTTTTCCCTTTTATTTCCTTGGATTTTTTTTTCTCTTTTTTCTTCTTTTTTTCAATAGCCACATGCTTCCAACAAACTTCTGAGAGGATTGGAACAAATAATCATGAGCATTTATGCGGAAAATGGATGGAACGTGTAAGTGATCTCAATTCAATAGCATGATAACTTCTCATAGGGTCAACAAAGCTTAATTTAACTCAATGCAATTATTAGTCATATTAATATTGGAAACTCTCTGGAACTCTAGTGTTGTGTAGAACAAGATAGTAGTAGCTCAGATCATCACATGTCATATCTATCAATTACCTAGACCTCAGATCAAGTATTTGCCACCCATGCATTTAATTTTATTTTTAAGTATCATAATTAATCAGGAGAACTCATGTTTTGAAGGCTAGGTACTTGAAAGAAATTAGATAGAGCAACTATTCATCATTTCCATATAAAAGATTACAGAGAGTTCTTCTTTTATTATTAACTCTTAAAACAAACTAAGCAAACTTAACACACTATTTATTTAACCTAACACACTATTTGTTTAACCTAACACACTTATTATAAATAACTAAGATAGTGAATAAGATATACCTAGATTACGAAGATAACAGGGGTGCGTCTCCCCCAAGCCGGTTCCCTCAATAACGTTGAGCCTTCATGTGCCCATATATTTTTTTCTTTTTCATTAATAGTGAGCCTTCATGTGCCCACATTTTTTTGTTTCATTTTATTTATGTATAGAAAGAAAACTTAAGAGGATAAGAATACTTACCTTGATACACGGGGGTGCTTTCCCTCAAGCTGAATGTTATCATAGTCGTTCAATCTTGCCATGTAGCGGATTGGCGGTGGAAATGTGTTTCCTCTGTCGGAGCTTTGATTGATGTTGATGGTTGTTGAAACAGTGCTCCAACAGTGGATAGAACATCTACTTGCTTGTCAGCTTTTCTTGGTCTTTTAATCCTGTGAAACTCAAATAGACAACAAGACTTGTGGAACAGATTAAGCGTTAGTGGTTGGTCACTCAAGCCTTAGTTGTCCAGAGTTTCAGTAAGATCTCTTTCTCAATATTTTTGCATTTTTATTTTTATGATGCAATGACAGTGTAACAAAATGAATGCATTTTTATTTTTATGCCACCACGGTGAAAATCCCTACGGGTTTTTACACACCATAGAATTATTCACATGAGGCTTTTAAGTTTTATGATGCAGTGTAATATTTTTATTTTCTCTTTTTTTATGCAATGCTAATGCAGAAAAGTAAATATGCTATGGAGAAATGATTATGCAAATGATATAGTGTACTAATTGATTTAGCATCTTGCAAGCCAAATTTCTTTATCATGTCCCTTGTGTACTTCCCTTGACTAATAAATGTGCCACTCTTCATTTGTTTAATTTGGAGACCAAGGAAGCAGCTAAATTCACCAATCATAGACATCTCAAATTCATTTGCCATCATTTTCCCAAATTCTGGACAATAGTCTTGATTTGTTGAGCCAAATATGATATCATCAATATAGATTTGCAACACAAACAAATCACTTCCAATCTTTTTAGTGAAGAGAGTAGTGTCTACCTTTCCCATTTTGAACCCTTCAGAGAGTAAGAAATCTCTCAATCTCTCATACCATGCTCTAGGTGCTTGCTTTAATCTATACAATGCTTTCCTTAACTTGTAAACATGGTTGGGCTTCTTCTCATTTTCAAAACCGGGAGGTTGTTCAACATACACTAGCTCATTTATGTAACCATTCAAGAATGCACTCTTCACATCCATTTGATAGAGCTTAATGTTGTGGGCACAAGAGTAGGCTAGTAAGATTCTAATTGCCTCCAATCTTGCAACCGGTGCATAGGTCTCACCAAAGTCAAGACCCTCAATTTGAGTGTAACCTTGAGGAACTAGTCTTGCTTTGTTTCTTACTACTATGCCATCTTGATCTTGATTATTTCTAAACACCCATTTGGTACCAATTACATTATGATTCTTTGGTCTTTCTACAAATTCCCAAACTTTGTTTCTTGTGAAATTATTTAATTCTTCATGCATTGCATTTATCCAATCAACATCTTCCAAAGCTTCATCTATTTTTGTAGGCTTGATGGATGACACAAATGAATAATGTTCACAAAAAGATGTCAATCTTGATCTTGTTTGCACACCACTTGTAATATCACCAATTACACGGTCTAGGGGATAATCTCTTGCAATATGAGTGGGTTGGAGCACTTGAACTTGTTGACTTGCATTAGCTTGCACATTGGATTGAATCATTTGAGATGAACTAGCACCATCATCTTTTTGATCTTGCATTAGAGAACCACTAGTTTGTACAATAGGAGAAGAGAACACTTGATCTTTGTCATCTTGAATATCAATCACTTGCTTTGGCCTAATATCACCAATGTCCATGTCCTTCATAGCATTCACTAATTGAGTTCCTCTCACATCATCAAGATTTTCTTCTTGTTCTTGTGACCCATTGGTTTCATCAAATTCCACATCATGAACTTCTTCCAATTGACCACTTCCCAAATTCCATACTCTATATGCTTTGCTAGTTGTAGAATAACCAAGCAAGAAACCTTCATCACACTTCTTATCAAATTTGCTCAATCTAGTGCCCTTCTTGAGAATATAGCATTTGCAACCAAAAACACAAAAGTATGCAATATTGGGCTTTTTTCCATTCAAGAGTTCATGTGGGGTCATTTCCAACATAGGATGGCAATAGAGTCTATTGATGTAGTAGCAAGCCGTGTTGATTGCTTCGGCCCAAAAAGAATGACTAACATCATATTCACTCAACAGTGATCTAGCCATATCAATAAGAGTTCTATTCTTTCTCTCTACTAAGCCATTGGATTGAGGTGTGTACTTGGGAGAAAATTGATGTTTAATGCCATATTCATCACATAATTCATCAACTCTAGTGTTCTTGAATTTACTACCATTGTCACTTCTAACTCTCTTGATAGTTGTTTCAAATTCATTGCAAACTCTCTTGACAAAAGATTTGAAAGTTGAATATGCATCACTTTTATCACTAAGAAAGAACACCCAAGTATATCTAGTGAAATCATCCACAATGACAAATCCATATTTGTTACCTCCAATACTTGTGTAAGTAGTTGGTCCAAACAAATCCATATGCAACAATTCAAATGCCTTGCAAGTACTCATGATGCTCTTTTTAGGATGAGTGTTTCCAACTTGTTTGCCGGCTTGACATGCACTACATAACTTGTCTTTTTCAAATTCAACATCTTTCAAGCCTCTAACCAAGTTATGCTTCACTAGCTTGTTTAATTGTTTCATTCCAACATGACCAAGCCTTCTATGTCAAAGCCAACCCATACTAGATTTAGTGAGCAAGCATGTTGATAATTGAGTTTCACTAGCACCAAAATCAACCAAGTAGAGGTTCTCATATCTATAGCCTTTGAATATCAAGTTAGAACCATCTACACTTATGATCTCTACATCATCAACACCAAATATGCATTTGAAACCAAGGTCACAAAATTGAGCTACCGACAATAGATTGAAGTTCAAGCTCTCTACTAGTAGCACATTTGAAATACTCAAGTCATTTGATATTGCAATCTTACCAAGCCCCTTTACTTTGCCTTTGCTATTGTCACCAAAAGTGATAGAATCATAGTCATTGCCACTTGATGAGATAGAGTTGAACATTTTACTATCACCGGTCATGTGTTGAGAGCACCCACTATCAAGAACCCAATGCCTTCCTCCGGCTTTATAATTAACCTACAAAACAATTTAATGTTTCTTAGGTACCCATACTTGTTTGGGACCTCCAAGGTTACTGACCAAGCTTTTGGACACCCAAATAGCCTTCTTCTTTGGGCCAACCATGGGAGCACCAATGTACTTGACCTTGATACCATTCTCACCTTTAGTAAGCATATAACAAGAATCAAACATAATGGAAGATGCAAAAGTTTGTTTCTTAATTTTGTTCTTGCAATGGTTTTCTACATGCCCAACTTGCTTGCAACTAGAGCAAAACCGACCATTGTTCCTCACAAAGCTAGCTTTATGAGTAACAAAGGCCGCCCTGCCTTTCTTGGGGGTGTAGCCCAATCCCTCTTTTGCATGAGAGAACCTTTGGTTACCCAAGCACTTTAGCAAGCGGGCATCACCACCATATGCATTACCTAAAGCAATAGTAAGCTTATCTACCTCTTTCTTTAAGTTATCATTCTCTACCATTAATGTAGCATCACAAGTAAAATCAACACTAGGTGAGGTAGAAATAGATATTGATGTGCTACATGAAGGATTAGAAGGTGACATAACAATAGGTTTGTAAAAAGATTCATCAATTATATCACAAGTTAATCCCACATCACATGATACAACAACCTTTTCCTTATTTTCACTAAGGAGCAAGGAGTGAGCTTTTTCAAGCTTAGTGTGAGCCTTCTCAAGTTCCTCATGGTCTTCATTTAGACTCTCATAAGATGCACTTAGCTCATTAAAGGATTGTTCAAAATCTTTTAACTTCTTGGAAAATTCTTTACACTTCTTGCTTTTAGATCTAATAAGGTATTCGGCTTGTTCTAGCATGTCCATAAGTTGTTCTATACTAGGTTCATCATCATCACTAGCATTAGCATTATCATTATCATCTCTATCATCATCATCGTCACTATCATCATATTTTACCTTAGGGCCCTTGGCCATGAAGCGTGATGGTGAGTCAAATAGAGAAGACTTGTTGTTGGTGAAGGTAGCCAATGCTTTCTTTTTGGATGCCTTGTGTAGCACCCGGTTTTAAAGAACAAAACCAGATACGCCATATGTGTGCCCAGGAAGTCCATACATACAACCACAGAGGGAAAAGATATCAAAAACAGTGTTCTAGATATCGAAAACAACACTTACATCAAAGTTAAGCGGAACAGATACTAAACTTCTCTTCAGACTCCATTCTTCACAGGGACAGTTGACTAGGGGTAACATACGCCTAGCACTTCTGTCAGTATTCCGGAAACTCATCTGTGTCTTCACCATGCTTCCGCTGCGCAACTCTGATGGAGACTGAGGTGTGGGGAAATAGCAAGGGTGAGCACATGTCGTACTCAGCAAATATAACATGGGGTTATGAAGCTCAAAAGGCTAGACATGGTTTTACTGTGATTAGCACTTTTAGTTAAGTCAATATTTTATCATTAGATAGTCATCAAGTTGTGCTTACATCCCATTCAAACCACATGAATAATATTATGAGCAACCACATAAAAGATTAACAAGTTGACAGTAACATGAACATAAGGTATATATTGTTAAAGTTATTAGTCTGCAAGTTTTCCGAGCCGCTCGTGACCGTGAGCACGGCTGATATATCAGTTTTAATACTCTGCAGAGTTTGTACAACTTTACCCTGAGCCGTGATCCCCATGAGCCAGGGGTTGCAAATCCCATATCACCTCTACCAAGGAAGTGCGGCAGGGTACACTATGAAGTCTTTCAAAGTTCCCCTAACAAGATAATGGCCACTAGGTTTCCAATCGGCAAGCAGACAGAGGAACCCCTTTCCGATGGCACATTCCCTCCCGGCTATACACATGAGACCAGAGGCTGTCCTATATCCGTCTTGGCAAGCCCCTTTTGTGCCCTTTCGGGTAACCACCATCAAGCGAGGAGAGGTCCTCGAACCAACTAAAACCAGAGCCACGTAGCCCTCACGGTTGTACTGTATGTCCCAGCTTTTGCCCGCAGAAGATCATTTAGGGGGTTAGATATTCACATTACCATGAAAACAAGTTACCAGTATGTGTTGCACATATTATTACTCATCTTGTTTGTTCATATAGATTGGAGTTAAGCACTAGCAGATCTACCCATATGCATATATCCCATGGTAGCAAGGTATAAAGTTGAATCATCTAGATAAACCTATGGCTTGCAAATTTGACACATGCACATGAATAATTAATTATAAATGAGTAGGCAGCAAGGATGGTCCCATGTTATACTTGCCTGTTACACTTGACCAATTCTCACATCTTCAACTCTGGGTCATCACCTTCTGATCTTCAGCACGCACAACTGGTCGGCGTCTACTCGTAGCAAGCATCACACATAGGCAACATACAAACAAACAACAAAGAACTAAGAACAACGTAACACGAGACAAAACAACGTACTAAAAGAGGGTTCATACTACGGTCGCGGGATCACACGGAACGACTGAGTGACACATCTACCGGAAATTTTATATTATAAAAGTAAGAACAACCGACTTGTTTTATTTTAATTAAATAAGATCATGACAATATATTAATTCAGATTAGACAAAACATATTTTAATTATAAAGTCGGTTTAGACTAATCATAATTTATTCATAAATATTGTCATAGAATTTAATCAAGTTAAACTTTATCTTAGTAAAATAAAATGAAACATGTGAGAGCATCTAAACGTAATGTATGTGGCAGTGTTTAGCCTAAAAAATTTATAAATTAAAAACATATTTATGTTAGTAATTAATCATATTAACATTTGTGTATAAAATATCGAAATATAGAACCTATATTGATTTTAATTATAAATCGGTTGTGGGCTTATTAATCAATTTAATAATTTACTTTATATGTAAAATCATGTGACATGAAAGACGTTAACATTACCGCGTAGATCACGACGACACGAAACTAACGCAACTAAAACGAACTAAAACGGAGATTAGACGATTAAAAGACGAAGGATTGAAGAGCAGTGGCAAACTCGTAATTATGATCATCATCAACATTAACCTTCTTCTTCTCTGGAACGTGGCCATGGTGCCTGCAGCCTGCTGGTGCTGTTCGTGGTGGGGGTGGGGAGGCACTCAGCCTTGCCTGCCGGCCGACAGTGGTGCCAGGCCACGTGGGTCCATGGCGGGGCCGAGTCTTGGCCCGCTCGGTGGGAGCAGGGCGGCCGAGGAGGCACAGCAGCGCTGCTGCTCCACCAGCGTGTGATGCACGAAGTGGTGGGGCGCAGCTCCGAGGCGGACGAGGGGATCAGGAGCGGCACGGCACCCAGACCAAGACGACCGCGAGGCCGAGGAAGAGCCGACCGGACCTGCTGCAACCCAGAAACGAAAGGTTTTCAATGGTGAGAGTTCGCCGGAAAAAAGAAAAGATATTAGGGTAATAATGAAACGGTGATGGATTTGCAAAGAGGAAGACATGACGGCATAGAGATTGATGAGAGCTACCTCGTGGTGGTCTTGGAATTCACCGGGGACGTCGGAGATGGCCGGAAACGCTCGCCGGGAGTTCACCGGATTTTAGGAGATGCGAATGTTCGGCTTCAGATCTAGATCGATAGGGATGGCGGCTCGCAAAACGGGCGGTACTTTTGGAATCCTCGCGTTGAGGGCTACGCCGGCATATATATATATAGATGTAGGGTTTGGATAAAATGGAAAAACAAGATGTTTTATTATTTTCGCAATTAATTAATTTCGGGATTAAAATAATTTCAGAAAAGTCCAGAATTGTTATTTAAGCCACGAAAAATACTCCGATGGCTCCGAAAATTCTGGAAAAGTTCTCAGAGACACTTTGAAATATAATAAACCCAAATAAAGTATTTGAAGCACATAAAAAGATATTTTGCATTATCTAAAAATTAAGATAATCTTTCTAGAAAGATTGGAAATTGTTCCGGAAAAAGCGAGAAAAATTCCCAAGAAGTTTGTAGCGATATAATGATGAACTCAAAAAACTGATTCAGAATATAATTAAAAGGATTTTGGAAAAAGTCCAACAAAAGGATAGAGCTCGGAACGATAAATTTGGTTTTAGAAAAAGATAGGAACAAACCAGATATAGATAGATGACCTAACAAAACGTGTTTTGAAAACTTTACTCGATCACAGCACAAGGCCAACCAAACATCACAACAAACAACCCATCAAATTAGTTTACCAAAATTTTAAAAATTCTTGATTTACTACAACTAAAGTGGCGCTAGCTCCAACTAACTTGATTAATTTTATACAAATATTAAATTTATTTATTTTATTTAGTGTTTTCTATTCACAACCCAAAATCAGAAATTTTGGGGTGTGACAAACTACCTCACTTAACATGAATCTCGTCCCGAGATTCGGAGAGACTAGGGAGAAAGATAAAGCGGATCTTCAAGTTGTCATGATGTATTAATATGAGATTGATGAACGATAAGACATGGATCGAGGATGGGAAAATGAAGGCCAGAAAGATAAAGATTGATCTTTAGTTCTTCTTGTGTCAAAACTTGTGAGACTCAGGGCTTGTTGTTGCTGATAGTAGGCGCTACCCCACTTAACAAGAGCTCTGCTCATCTTCAAAACTTGATCCTTAGCGCCTTCTTCGGAACTCAAAGATGGAGACGACACACAAGCAACACACCAAGCAAGACAAACACACATCACAACAGCGACACTACACGTGCTTCTTGTAGCAATGGCAGGCATCCTAAGTGTGGATATAGATGATGAAAAGCCATCGTGATTTTGAACAAGTTTTCAAAAATTTAGTAAAACAAATAAAATAAAAAAAATCAAGGAGATCAGAAACCAATAGCTCAAAGGTAGCTATCAAGGAGAGGAAATAATGGGACAAGGATTGGGAAACAATTAATTCAAAGGACAAGGTGGTAGAACAAAAACATTTTATAACCAAATAAGATTTAGAAGGCGACCAGTGCTACTAGGCATACGTCCTACAGTCAACATTGCTTTGATACCAATCTGTAGCACCCGGTTTTAAAGAACAAAACCAGATACGCCATATGTGTGCCCAGGAAGTCCATACATACAAACACAGAGGGGAAAGATATCAAAAACAGTGTTCTAGATATCGAAAACAACACTTACATCAAAGATAAGCGGAACAGATACTAAACTTCTCTTCAGACTCCATTCTTCACAGGGACAGTTGACTGGGGGTAACATACACCTAGCACTTCTGTCAGTATTCCGGAAAGTCATCTGTGTCTTCACCACGCTTCCGCTGCGCAACTCTGATGGAGACTGGGGTGTGGTGGAAATAGCAAGGGTGAGCACATGTCGTACTCAGCAAATATAACATGGGGTTAAGAAGCTCAAAAGGTTAGACATGGTTTTACTGCGATTAGCACTTTTAGTTAAGTCAATATTTTAGCATTAGATAGTCATCAAGTTGTCCTTACATCCCATTCAAACCACATGAATAATATTATGAGCAACCACATAAAAGATTAACAAGTTGACAGTAACATGAACATAAGGTATATATTGTTAAAGTTATTAGTCTGCAAGTTTTCCGAGCCGCTCGTGACCGTGAGCACGGCTGATATATCAGTTTTAATACTCTGCAGAGTTTGTATAACTTTACCCGTGAGCCGTGATCCCCATGAGCCAGGGGTTGCAAATCTCATATCACCTCTACCAAGGAAGTGCGGCAGGGTACACTATGAAGTCTTTCAAAGTTCCCCTAACAAGATAGTGGCCACTAGGTTTCCAATCGGCAAGCAGACATAGGAAGCCCTTTCCGATGGCACATTCCCTCCCGGCTATACACATGAGACCAGAGGCTGTCCTATATCTGTCTTGGCAAGCCCCTTTTGTGCCCTTTCGGGTAACCACCATCAAGCGAGGAGAGGTCCTCGAACCAACTAAAACCAGAGCCATGTAGCCCTCACGGTTGTACTGTATGTCCCAGCTTTTGCGCGCAGAAGATCATTTAGGGGGTTAGATATTCACATTACCATGAAAACAAGTTACCAGTACGTGTTGCACATATTATTAGTCATCTCGTTTGTTCATATAGATTGGAGTTAAGCACTAGCAGATCTACCCATATGCATATATCCCATGGTAGCAAGGTATAAAGTTGAATCATCTAGATAAACCTATGGCTTGCAAATTTGACACATGCACAAGAATAATTAATTATAAATAAGTAGGCAGCAAGGATGGTCCCATGTTATACTTGTCTGTTACACTTGACCGATTCTCACATCTTCAACTCTGGGTCATCACCTTCTGATCTTCAGCACGCACAACTGGTCGGCGTCTACTCGTAGCAAGCATCACACATAGGCAACATACAAACAAACAACAAAGAACTAAGAACAACGTAACACGAGACAAAACAACGTACTAAAAGAGGGCCCGTACTACAGTCGCGGGATCACACGGAACAACTGAGAGACACGTCTACCGAAAATTTTATATTATAAAAGTAAGAACTACCGACTTATTTTATTTTAATTAAATAAGATCATGACAAGATATTAATTCAGATTAGACAAAACATATTTTAATTATAAAGTCGGTTTAGACTAATCATAATTTATTCATAAATATTGTCATAGAATTTAATCAAGTTAAACTTTATCTTAGTAAAAAAAAATAAAACATGTGACAGCATCTAAACGTAATGTATGTGGCACTGTTTAGCCTAAGCAAATTATAAATTAAAAACATATTTATGTTAGTGATTAATCATATTAACATTTGTGTATAAAATATCGAAATATAGAACCTATATTGATTTTAATTATAAATCGGTTGTGGGCTTATTAATCAATTTAATAATTTACTTTATATGTAAAATCATGTGACATGAAAGATGTTAACATTACCGCGTAGATCACGACGACACGAAACTAACGCAACTAAAACGAACTAAAACGGAGATTAGACGATTAAAAGACGAAGGATTGAAGAGCAGTGGCAAACTCGTAATTATGATCATCATCAACATTAACCTTCTTCTTCTCTGGAACGTGGCCATGGTGCCTGCAGCCTGCTGGTGCTGTTCGTGGTGGGGGTGGGGAGGCACTCAGCCTTGCCTGCCGGCCGACAGTGGTGCCAGGCCACGTGGGTCCATGGCGGGGCCGAGTCTTGGCCCGCTCGGTGGGAGCAGGGCGGCCGAGGAGGCATGGGCAGCAGCGCTGCTGCTCCACCAGCGTGGGATGCACGAAGTGGTGGGGCGCAGCTCCGAGGCGGACGAGGGGATCAGGAGCGGCACGGCACCCAGACCAAGACAACCGCGAGGCCGAGGAAGAGCCGACCGGACCTGCTGCAACCCAGAAACGAAAGGTTTTCAACGGTAAGAGTTCGCCGGAAAAGAGGAAAGATTTTAGGAAAATAATGAAACGGGAAGACATGACGGCGTAGAGATTGACGAGAGCTACCTCGTGGTGGTCTCGGAATTCACTGGGGACGTCGGAGATGGCCAGAAACGCTCGCCGGGAGTTCGCCGGATTTTAGGAGATGCGAAAGTTCGGTTTCAGATCTAGATCGATACGGATGGCGGCTCGCAAAACGGGCGGTACTTTTGGAATCATCGCATTGAGGGCTACGCCGGCATATATATATAGATGTAGGGTTTGGATAAGATGGAAAAACGAGATGTTTTATTATTTTCGCAATTAATTAATTTTGGGATTAAAATAATTTCAGAAAAGTCCAGAATTGTTATTTAAGTCACGAAAAATACTCTGATGGCTCCGAAAATTCTGGAAAAATTCTCAGAGACACTTTGAAATATAATGAACGCAAATAAAGTATTTGAAGCTCATGAAAAGATATTTTGGATTATCTAAAAATTAAGATAATCTTTCTAGAAAGATTGGAAATTGTTCCAGAAAAAGCGAGAAAAATTCCCAAGAAGTTTGTAGCGATATAATGATGGATGATGAACTCAAAGAAGTGATTCGGAATATAATTAAAAGGATTTTGGAAAAAGTCCAACAAAAGGATAGAGCTCGGAACGATAAATTTAGTTTTAGAAAAAGATAGGAACAAACCAGATATAGATAGACGACCTAGCAAAACGTGTTTTGAAAACTTTACTCGATCACAGCACAAGGCCAACCAAACATCACACCAAACAACCCATCAAATTAGTTTACCAAAATTTTAAAAATTCTTGATTTACTACAACTAAAGTGGCGCTAGCTCCAACTAACTTGATTAATTTTATACAAATATTAAATTTATTTATTTTATTTAGTGTTTTCTATTCACAACCCAAAATCAGAAATTTTGGGGTGTGACACCTTGTCATCATCATCATCATTATCGGTAGAGGCATCACTATCCCATGTAACAACATATGAACCACCCTTCTTCTTTTTCTTGAATACAATTTTCTCCTTCTTGTCTTTCTTCTCATTCTTGCCTTTCTTTTTATCTTCTTCATTATCACTAGCATAGGGGCAATCCGCAACAACATGATCCGGGCTCTTGCATTTGTAACATAACCTCACAAAGTTCTTATTCTTGAAGTTGTCTCTTCTCTTTCTTGCACCATAGCATTTCTTCTTCATCATTTTGCCAAACTTGCGAATGAAAAGAGCCAGATTCTCATCATCACTATCCATGGTAGAGCCTTCACCTTCACTTGATTCTTCTTTCTTTGCCTTTGCCTTGTCCTTGTTCTTGGAGGAAGAAGCTTCGGTCTTGAAAGCCACACTTTTCTTATTTTTGTCTTCATCCTTCTTTTCATTCTCATCATCACTATCCTTGTTGTATTCCTCCTCGGTCATGACATCTCCAAGTACCTCATTTGGAGAGAGGCCCTTCAAGCCTCCTCTAAACATGATAGTTCTCAACATCTTGACTTTCTTGGGCAAGCACATCAAAAATTTGTGAGAGAAATCTTCATCTTTTGTCTTCTCACCCAAAGCCTTGAGATCATTAATGATCACTTGCAACCGGTAGAACATCTCTGGAATGCTCTCATCATCCTTCATCTTGAAATTAGAGAGTTGATGCTTGAGCATATAAAGCTTTGTCATCTTCACGGTTGTAGTGCCCTCATATGTTTCTTCCAATCTTGTCCACACTTCACTTGCTCTCTCAAGATCTTTTATTTGTTCAAACATTTTTGAATCCATGCCATTGTACAAAGTGCTGAGAGCCATAGTGTTGCATTGCAAGTTCTCTTGCTCTCTTGGTGTGGTTGAGGAGGCATCAAGCACAACAAAATCATTTTCGGTGACCTCCCATACTTTATGATGAATTGAACCAAGATACATTTTCATCTTTCTCTTCCAATAATCAAATGAGCTTGTGCCATCAAAGAACGGTGGTTTGCCCCCCACATGGTTAAACACTATTTGAGCCATTTCTTGACACCGAGGTTGTTAAGCCTTGCTAATTATGGTGACCACGGCTCTGATACCACTTGAAAGGTCCTAATTGGCTAGAGGGGGGTGAATATCCTAAATAAGAATTCTATAAACTCACTAGAGCAAAGTATTAGTATTACAAAAGGCGAAAATGCGGTTTGCTCTAGCTCTAAATGTTAGGCAAGCCACCTATTAGCAATTCTAGTAATTTAATATCTCTATAGCACACAAGCTATGTCTCTACTTTATCTAGTTAGAGAGCTAACAAGATAAATAAATTGCTCAACACTACTTTTGCACTAGAGAGCAATCTAGAGAGCAAAATAAATAAACTAAATATGCTATGTTGCTCTACTTGCAATTTATCACTGCTACTACACAAGGTATATAAATAGCAAGTACGAAAGAGAGATAATTAATTTCAATACTGACGGTGAAGAGTAGAGGATGATGCCAATCACCAAATAATTAATTCCAATGAGATATATATATATCAATCAATTCAATTCACCAGGAGACAATAGATGACACAAATGAT
This sequence comes from Coix lacryma-jobi var. lacryma-jobi, assembly GCA_009763385.1. NCBI lineage: Eukaryota > Viridiplantae > Streptophyta > Magnoliopsida > Poales > Poaceae > Coix > Coix lacryma-jobi. The sequence continues at coordinate 74,697,386 of CM019825.1, forward strand.
TTTTCTCCTGAGGTTCACTTGCTTGCTGGCAAGCTAGTCCCCGTTGTGTCCCTCTAAACCACGTGGTTCGGTGCCTAACCGGTATCAAACACTGAGCCTCTCAATAGGCGCCACAAGAACCTACCAATGGAGAGAAGTTGAATGACACGAGCAATCCACTAGAGTTAGAATTAGGCACTCCGTCGGGGAACCACAACAACCCCTCACAAATATCACCTTGATTGGGGGTGGACACAATCACCAAATCCCCTCACCAATCAATCCAATCACCATGAACCATCTAGGTGACGGCAATCACCAAGAGTAACAAGAAATCCTGAATCACAACAATCACCTAGTGCCACAAGATGAATCACAAATGAATATGAACACTAGGGCTTCCTACCTCCTCTCATGAACATGAACCAACCATGAAGAGGGAGAGGAGAGGGAAGAAGGGGATCTTCTTGGAGCTCTCTAACCGATCTATGAAGTACCCTCTTTCACTTGCTTGAAGCTCGAATCAATGGACAGAGAGGGAGATTTGAGAGCCTCTTGTTCTAGGGTTTGGAGTTGGGAAGAAGAACAAGAGGACAACAGCTAAACCGTGGGGGAGCCAAAGTTCGAAGAAGAAAGGGGGCGCTTTTTACCCCAGCTGGCCTTATCTCCAACCCCCTGCGCGCACGGTCAGGCCAAGACCCCAACAGCTCTCCTGCAACGGTCACAGAAGAAAACAGACATTGCACCCAGACAAGAGGGCCTGCTTCAAACGGACACAAACGACGGAGCCACGCGCTCTCCACACGCGCGCACATGCACCCTCCTACCCAATGGACGAGCCACACACATGAGCAACACCCATTGAGCGGTCGACAACGCACCCCTCCTTCGTGCAAAAGAATAGCAGCCTGCGACTCCTAGCCAATGACCAAACATACATCAGCACCAGAGGTCCCTCTACTCCTGCAGCGGACATGCGGGCCCTTTAGGAGGTGGCCCCATGTGCTTCTCTCTTTAGTCAAAGGTAGAATGCAAGAGCATGCTCTCTCTCTCTCTCTCTCTGTGCATGCAGGCAAAAAGCAGAGTAGCAGCGCCTCTCTCACACACATACACTTCATCAACAAGAAATTCTTGTTGAGCCTGCATAAATTTCTTATTGAGCTCTCTTTCTCTCAGACACATTCTCTCTCTGGTCCCCATGCATGCATGCAAAAGGATGGTGGTCCCCTCTCTCCAACACACTCTCAACCAGAAATTCTTGTTGAGTAGAGCCAAATTGCTGGTTGAACTATGGCTCACAACAGAGCACCCTCCGTCGGCAATTTTAGCTACGTTAACAAGAAATTCTTACTAAACACCAGCAGATCCACTTAAACCTTGTCTTTTCTTTCCTTTTCAAGTGCTAACTTCACCAAAATATACCAAGATAAATTAAGCACTTAAGTTAGCATTTTCACAAAGAATTTTAGGGTTAATCTCACCATGTCACTAAGCGCACTAAATATATGCAAATGAGACTCACACTTAGTGGCACTAGATAACCATTGTAATTAAAGATTTCTCCTCTTTATAGTACGGTTATCTAACCTAAACCCGGTCACACTCTCTATAGTGTCTTGATCGGCAAAATAAATATCCTATTTTATACCTTTGCCTTGAGCCCATAAGATTTTGTTTTTCTCTTTATTCTTTTCAAAGATGGAGCACATGGATATCATCTTTTTGTCACCTTCATCACCGTGATAATTCTCTAGCTCCATCACTTGGTGTGTACCAACCTATCTCATACCATAATACTCATTGCAATACTTAGTACACATAGGTGTCATCAATTATCCAAAACCAAACTAGAGCTTTCAGGGCGGACACTGGACGAACTACATGAAACAATGGAAAGATATTGGAGGGTGGACATGGATTTCAGGGCGAAATCCGATGCCCGTAGGGCACAGCAAAAACCGCAAGCGAGAGAAAACAACCTTCGGTAAGATCCAGGCAACATTGGGGCAATCAATAGGGCAGGGCCAACCGAAGACCAGAGAAGGGGCGCTCAAACTTCAGGCAATCAACCCCCGCAAGGGCTACCACCACCGCTAGAACAGAGAAACCAGCAGAGGGATCCTACGAAAATGTACTGTCATTTCTGCGGACCTACCAAGGGTCACACCACCAAACAATGTGAGTGCTTCGCCAAAGGCAAAGAGTACCAAGAATCCAAAAGAACCACCTTGGCATAAAACCGAACCATCAATCATACCAGAAAGCCAAATTTCCACCCTACCCACCCTCCATACCAATACACCCCAGTCAATTATGGCCTACCCTCGCACCAACCTTTCTACGCACATCACCCCCATACAACTACACTCCATATCAACCATCTACCACCCTCCAACGACAAAACACGCCTTACACCGTTTCTTACCCAACCACCCCACAAACCCAAACACACCAGCAAACAAGCAATGCTCTACCACCACCACCCCTGATTCCCGCTTTATCGGCTCCTCAGCCTGTTAAAGCCGAGTCCCAAACTCAAACAACCATCAACAACCTAACCTCAACCTTCGGTGTAATCCTCGCTATCACTGGGGGTTCCAACGAAGACCACGGTAACAAGAGACAGAGAAAAGAACATGCCAGAAGAGTGCACCACGTGGCAGTCGAAGGACCACAAAAGTTTGGATGATGGTCCCACATCCCAATAACCTTCGACGCCAGTGACATGAAGCTGAGGGATTACCCCCATACTGATGCCATGGTAATTGAGACCAATCTTGCAGGATGGACAGTCACAAAAATTCCGGTAGACAGGGAGTTCTGCGGACATCTTATTAATTTCAACCTTCGATAACATGAAGCTAGATAGGAACCTACTACAGCCCGCTGGCAACCCTCTGTATGGTTTTGGCAGTCAGCAAGTCAGGGCAATTGGAAAAATCTCTTTACCCGTCACCTTCGGAGACCAAGTAAATTATAGAACAGAACATATAACCTTCGATGTGGTGGATATGTTCTACCCGTACAATGCTATCTTTGGTCGACGGGTCACTAATGTTTTCAACGTGGTTATCCACCCCGCATATCTTTGTATGAAACTTCCTCCTCCGAAGGGAGTCGTTGCAGGCTATGGGGACCAAGACGTTGCAAGGGCCGCTGAAGGAACAGTAGCCCCAGGGCAATGTAATGTACACAATCTAACAAAGCCCCAGACAAGAAGCCTTGGCAGCGAAGGTAAAACACATAATGAACAAAGGAGAGCATCACCAAAAGAGGAAACCAAACTAGTACAACTCTTCGATGGTAACACATACAAGAAAGTGATCATCTCAGCTCACCTTGATCCCCAAACAGAGAAGAACCTCATTTGTTTTCTCAAAGAGAATTCTGACACCTTTGCTTGGTCTGCTGAAGATCTCAAGGGAGTCAACAGGTCGTTGATTGAACACAGTTTAAACATCAAACAAGGGTATCGCCCAATCAAGCAAAAGCTTTGCAAAATGTCCGAAGAAAGAAAAGAAGCAGCGAGGGCAGAGGTAAAGAGACTCCTGGATGCGGGGGTTATCCGACCTGTCAAGTATCCAACATGGCTTTCAAACGTGGTCCTGGTCCAGAAAAAGAACAAAAAATGGAGAATGTGCATGGATTTCACGTGCTTGAACAAAGCCTGCCCGAAGGATGACTTTCCTCTGCCAAATATAAGCACTTTGGTAGACAGAGCAGCTGGCTGTCAGATGCTTTCTCTACTCGACTGTTTCTCAGGTTACCACCAAATCTGGATGGATGAGGACGACGAAGAAAAAACAAGCTTCATCACCCCTTCGGGTACATATTGCTTCCGACGAATGGCAGAAGGCCTGAGAAACGCAGGGTCTACCTTCGCTCGCATGACATCTGAGGTTTTCAAAGATAAACAGGCCATTTCTGCTTACATCGATGATTTGATTGTACAAAGCCAACAAAGAGAGAATCACATATCAGACCTGACAAGAGTGTTCTCCAACCTTCGATCGGCCGGATTGAAGCTAAACCCCAAAAATGCATTTTTGGAGTCAACGAAGGAAAGCTACTAGGTTGCATCGTGTCAGCAAGGGGGATCGAAGCTAATCCAGAAAAAATAGATGCCATCCTCAATATGGAGCCACCAACAAGCAAGAAAGCAGCTCAGTGCTTGTCAGGACGCTTAGCAGCTCTCAGCAGGCTCATCTCAAGATCAGCTGAACGAGGGTTACCTTTCTTTGAAACCCTGAGAAGCACCGCTCCATTCAACTGGGGACCTCGACAGCAGAAAGCTTTCGAAGACTTGAAAAAGTATCTCACCAACATGACTACCCTGACTTGCCCCAATATAGGGGATACACTACTATTGTATATTGCGGCCTCGCCACAAGCAGTCAGCGCAGTGTTGATAAAGGAATTGCATGATGGCAACAAAACCAAACAAGCCCCCATCTATTATGTTTCAGAGACCCTCGAGGGCCCCAAGCGAAACTATTCCGAGCTCAAAAAATAGCATATGCTATGGTCATGGCATCAATAAAACTCAAACACTATTTTCAGTCACACGAAGTCCAAGTGCCCTCAACCTACCCCCTCAAAAATATTTTCAAGAACAATGAAGCAATCGACAGAATAGCAAAATGTGCAGTCGAGCTGAACAACTACACCATAAACTTTGTGGGAAGATCAGCAGTCAAATCGCAGGCCCTAGCGGATTTCATAGCTGAATGGACTCCAGACCCTCGCAAAGAAGGAGTCGAAGTAGATCCATTTTGGATGGTGTACGTTGGGGCTTGGGGAGCAGCTGGAGCAGGAGCATTAGCCATCCTGACTTCGCCATCCGGGTCGAAGCTATGTTACGCAACAAGGCTCGATTTCAAATGCACAAATAATTCAACAGAGTACGAAGCTGTAATTCTGGCACTCTCGAAGCTTTGAGCTTTGTCAATACGAAGGGCAGTCATCAACACAGATTCCCAAGTCATTGTCGGACATGTTGAGAAAAATTACAAAGCAAAAGACACAGAGCTGCAAAGGTACTTACAACTTGTTCAAAAGTTAGAAGTTTTTTTCTTGGGCATAACAACGAAGGCAATACCAAGGGCTCAGAATAGCGAAGCAGACGATCTGGCCAAAGCAGCAGCTCAACAGTCGCAGTTACCCCCAGACGTTTTTTATGAAGTGGCAACACAACCAGCCATCGAAGCCTTCGAGAAAACAGCAAAGCAAATTAACGCAATACAAAGCGAAGATTGGAGAGCTCCAATCATGGCATTCATCAACGGATTGTACGAGCCCAACTCCAAAGAAGAAGAAAACAGACTCAGCCAAAGAGCTCGAGGATACAAAATAGTCGACAACACCCTATTCAAAGCTTCGGTAACTTCCTCATGGCTAAAGTGTGTGCCGCACGACCAGGGAAAGGATATACTCAAACAAATTCACGAAGGCATATGTGGGTCACACAACGGCACAAGAGCGTTGGTGGGTAAAGCTTTTCGCCAAGGTTTCTTTTCACCAACAGCATTACGCGATGCAGAAGAACTAGTCAAGCATTGCCAGGGATGTCAGCTATCAGCGAAAACGCAAAATGCCCCGGGTGCTCCAACAACTTTGATATGCACAACATGGCCTTTGCAAAGGTGGGCAATGGACCTAGTTGGACCCTTACCAGCAGCCCCAGGAAACCTTCGCTACGCGGTCATAGCTGTGGAATATCTCACAAAGTGGATCGAAACAAGACCATTGGCATCCATAACCTCGCAAGCTGTGAAAATTTTTTTCTAGCAGCAAATAGTTTGTCGTTTTGGGGTCCCCATGCATTTAACCATCGACAACGGCACCCAGTTTGACAGCAAGGTTTTCAAGGAGTTTTGTGCTCAAATCGGTACAGCTTTATGCTTCGCCTCAGTCCGGCACCCACAGTCAAACGGCCTCGTCGAAAGAGCAAACGCCACAGTTTTTCAAGCAATTTCCAAAAAAACTTCACGGTAGGCCTAAAGGCAAATGGGCAGAAGAGCTAACCTCGGTCACCTGGTCCAACACGTAGAGTGCAGAGCAACAAAGTTTACACCATTTAGGCTACTCTTCGGAGAAGAAGCAATGTTACCAGAAGAATTAAAACATGGTTCACTCAGGTCGACCCTCGAATCAAACGATCAAAGTCAGTTGACAAACAAAGATTTGCTCGAAGAAACAAGATGCAGTACAGTAAACAACCTTCGCAAGTATCAAGAAGAAACCAAAAGATGGAGATACAAAAAAGTAAAAATCAAAGATTTGAAGAAGGGTGACCTCGTCCTTATCCAAAAACAAAACACCCATATGGCAGGAAAAATACAGCCAAAATGGACAGAACGATACTTGATAATAGAATCATATCGTCTAGGTTCCTTCCATCTCTCCGACAACGAAGGAAACTGTCTACCACATACTTGGAACGTTGATGACCTTCGTAAGTACTACCCTTAGCAGAGCCTTAGCGAGCCCTCGCATTATGTAATATGTCTTTCCTTCTTTGTTTTTACCTTTAGTACTATGCATTGTAACAAGAACCAAAGGTGTTGTACTCTTTTTCCTTACGAAGGTGCGTAAGGTTTTTTAACGAGGCAGTGACCAATATATGAATAACAAAAAGTAAAATCCCCGAGAAAAGCATAAACTGTTTTTCGTCAACATCAAAAAACGCAGTCTCATTTCTAGAGTGCTAACATCGATGAGCAACCTCAAGAAATTGATTCGGGGTGCAAAGATCTCGCCTCAAATTCAACAAAGCAAACTTCACCTCCACCTAAAGATAAGGGGAGGCGCGAAGTCAAAAAAGTCAAGTACCCTCGCGAAGATACAAGGGGCTCGCAAAAGCAAACTTCACCTCCACCTAAGATAAGGGGAGGCGCAAAGTCAAAAAAGCCAAGTGCCCTCGCAAAGATGCTAGGGGCTTGCAAAAGCAAACTTCACCACCACCTAAGATAAGGGGAGGCGCGAAGTCCAAAAAAGTCAAGCACCCTCACAAAGATGCTAGGAGCTTGCAAAAGCAAACTTCACCTCCAACATAAGAGGAGGCGCGAAGTCCAAAAAAGCCAAGTACCCTCGCCAAATACTCCAGGGGCTTGCGAACGCAAAACTTCACCTCCAACAAAAGGAGGCACGAAGTCCAAAAAATACAATTACCCTTGCAAATTCAACGGGGAGCGTCGCTGTTTTTCAAACTTTCCTCTTGAACAAATACAAGAGCGAGCCTCGCTAAAAAGAAAGGGGGGCGTCGCTGTTTTCCAAACTTTCGCTGTTTTTCAAACTTTCCTCTTGAACAAGTACAAGAGTGAGCCTCGCCAAAAAGAAAGGGGAGCGTCGCTGTTTTTCAAACTTTCCTCTTGAACAAATACAAGAGCAAGTCTCGGTAAAAAGAAAGGGGGCGTCACTGTTTTCCAAACTTTTGCTGTTTTTCAAACTTTCCTCTTGAACAAGTACAAGAGCGAGCCTCGCTAAAAAGAAAGGGGGGCGTCACTGTTTTTCAAACTTTCCTCTTGAACAAATACAAGAGCGAGCCTCGCTAAAAAGAAAGGGGGGACGTCTCTGTTTTCCAAACTTTCGCTGTTTTTCAAACTTTCCTCTTGAACAAGTACAAGAGTGAGCCTCGCTAAAAAGATAGGGGGCGTCGCCTATTTTTCAAATTTTCCTCTTGAACAAATACAAGAGCGAGCCTCACTAAAAAGAAAGAGGGTGTCGCTGTTTTTCAAACTTTCTTCTTGAACAAATACAAGAGCAAGCCTCGCTAAAAAGAAAGGGGGGCGTCGTTGTTTTTCAAACTTTCCTCTTGAACAAGTACAAGAGCGAGCCTCGCTAAAAAGAAAGGGGACCGTCACTGTTTTTCAAACTTTCCTCTTGAACAAATACAAAAGCGAGCCTCACTAAGCCTCGCTAAAAAGAATTAGGGAGCGACGTTGTTTTTGTAACATCACTCACAAACATCTACAAAAAAGCCTCACATTTACAAACTCTCGCAAGATTGCACACACAATGAACCCATAAACGAACTTTACAAGGTCTCAATTTACAACTCTTAACAAAAACCAAAGTCTAGTCCTAGTCACTCCCCTCGGCACCTTCTTCAATTTCCAAATCCAGTGGAACAATTGGCCCCCACAACAAGGGAGCAGCGGGAACAATTGGTAGATCACCTAACAAAACCCTCGCTCTATACATGTATCTACGATCCCTCTCACTAATTTCTACAGGTTCCTCCTTCGGGACGACTAGAGCCCCGCTTGAGTCAAGTGTTAGATTGCTACGACCAAACAAAAAGCCTAGTGCATCATCCTCATCAATATCATCATCCACAAGAGGTTGCGAAGAAGAACCAAACAAAACACACGAAGCCTGCTAATCCATATAATCTGCATTACGCCAAAAGCAGCTCGATATGCTATTTTTAACATCATATCTCTGCACCTTAGACCACCAGAAATGATCGAAGGACAGCGAAGGATGCTTGTGCTTAGCACGAGCCCAGTATTCACCGGAGATAAAAACATCCTGATAATTTAACATAAGGGGCGTCACATCTAACACCTCATGCACGGTTCCATCAGGAACCTGCATGCCAAACAATCAAATGAACATGTTTAGTCGTTAACAACCTTCATCTCATACAACAAAAGAACCGCTTTAAAAACCAAACCTAAGTTTTTCCACCCCTCTCACACCTGGTCAGGAGCTTCAACCAACTCCGTATCAACCTGGTCGGACGCAGAAGTTTCCACCGCAGCATGACCAACGTCAACTGTCCCAACCACGTCCGGAGCTTCGGCAGAGGTTTCCAACATCGAAGAGACGTTTTCAACCTCGGCAGTCTTCTCAGTCGGCGGTGCATCTATAGACTCCTGTGCAGGAGCGGATTTCAAGCAACCCGGGGCATCTTCAGCTACTGACGGCGAAGGCAGTGCGTCGTTTCGAGCCTGAAAAAAAAACTAGTCAAATAAAAATAACTTTCACAACACAAAACAATACCAAGATAAACACATATAAATAAAACAAACAAAAATGGAACATCCTGCACTATAACAACCTGACGAGTAGCATCGGCGACCTCTTCAAAAGCAAGAGCACGACCTCCACCAGCAATCCAAAACCTCCACAGCAAACGCATCGCACTGTTATGAACGTCAGCATCGTCAACTTTCATTGCACGCACCTCATCGACGGTTAGGAAAACGTGACTCGGCCTCTTAACTTTCCGAAGGTGGTTACAATCCGCTTGACGAAGTGTACTAGCCATGGCCAAGGCTCCTGCGTAACCACCGAAGTCGGCCGCATTCTCAATAAGCGAGTTGAACACATCAAGTTCAACTGAAAGCCAAACCCCGAAAGCTTCAGCATTAACAGCAGGAAGCGGCTCTCCGGCAGAACCACCAGCTTCGGTCAAGCACCCGTCGAGTTTAGCCTTTATCTTCTCCATACTCGCTCGCCATGACTCCGTTTGTGAAGCCAGTTCTGAGGTCAAATTATCTATTTGACTGTTTGACGAAGCCAAAGCTTTGTCCTTTTCGCGGACAGCCGAAACCAAGTCAACATTACGTTTAACAACCTCTTGTGCTTCCTCTCGAGACTTTGTAACTTTGTCCATTGCTCCTTTCAACTCAATTTCTTTACCATCCAAACTTCGCCGAAGCTCCTTATTTTCTTTCTCGAGCTCAGCAACCCGACCACTCAGATAATCATGGTTATAACCAGCCCTCCGCCGAACCTAACGACTGAGAAGCATTAGCTCAGCCACCTTGACATCAACATCACCCAGTGTATCGCCCAAAGGCTGGTTGGCAAGTCAAAGCTCGGCCTCAAGCACGCAAACATGGCCAAATACTCGGCCAAGGAAACGCCTTTCCTCCGGAGCACACTGCAAGTGGCATGCCCGAAGGTCCGAACTAGTAAATAATTCCATCGCCGGATCAGAAACACCAATCTTCTTTGCAAAGTAAGGAAGACTGGAATGGCTTGCCTCCCCATATGGCCTCTTGCCAGGATTCCACTCGGATTCAAAATCACTCGGTGCCTCGAAACCATCAACCCATATATGCGACCCAGCAAACTCCGGTATAGACCCTCGCGTGGGACTTTCAGGTTCGAGGTCCCGAAGTATCTCATCAACATCTGCCGAGGCTACCATTTCAACAGACGATGAGACAATCCTTTTTCCTCGGTCGTCACCAATAGAAATGTCCTCCGCCGAACCTGCCCCATTCCGGAGGTATCACTAACCTCTTCGGATGAACCACCCTCGGAGCTAACCTCTTTTTCAGCATCTCTTTCCTATTCTTTCTCTTCATCGTCGGAGGAAGCCTCATCATCCGAGATTTGGATGAGCGACCCAATACCACCAACTCGCGGCACGCACCCATTCGTGCCGGACCTAGACACACCAATGTCGCGGCCACCCGCACCTTGCACCATGGCTAAGGAAGATGACGCACCAGCAGCGGACGTCGTAACAGTGATTTTCCTCGCAAGTGTTTTCACTCGACCACCACCACCACCTCCGCGTCCACGGCCACGACCCCTCCTCGCAGCTGCTTCAACATCACTGTCGTCCTTAGACGAGCGTTTTCTCTTTTTTGGCGCCTCGTCACTCGAAGGCGTCGGCCAATCTGAATAGGGGATGCCAAACATGTCAAAAAGCCTATTGACTCTACCTCTGCTCCCTACCGTGCTATGAATGGCCTTAATCTCCAATGTAGAAAGTTTTCCAACAAGATGTTCCACCTTTTGCTGAACCCTCTTCAAAACAGCTTCAACACCGCTTTTCTGGTTGGGAAACTCTTTAAGCGTAGGTTCCCAAATCTTATTCAAGTCAAGCTTCAGCTTCTTCAACCCTCTCTTCTCATATTAAGAATCGTCCTCAACTTTGAACCATGACTGTTTCCGACTAAGGGGTCATACCTTAGCACAACAATACTCCTCCACCAGGTCCCGGGCACATTGGGAACGAGCAACCACTCTCAGACAATCAACTGCAGCATGCGCTTCATCACTCATCAAAGCTTCGACAGTCACATCTCGAAGAGGTGGAAGCTAGCCACAAAGCTCGGCAACACCACTAAGCTTGTAATAAAACCAATGCTCTTGCCACCCGCTCAACCATTTATTCTTCTGAGCCTGCACTGGAAGCTCCGAACCAGCGTCGATGAGTCCGCACAAAACCCTCGACGTGCGGAACAACCCCCTGAGAACGACAGGCCCAGGCAAAAATAGAAAGCTTGGTAAAGCACGATGGAGTGAGCTGATGAAGCATCAGATTAAACCTTTGCAGGACCGAAGTCACGAAAGAAGCCACATGAAAGCGAAGACCAGTTGTATAGAACTCCTCAAAAACAACAACCTCATCAGGTGCAGGCTCTGGAATGGTCTCTCCTTTGCTGGCCCTTGCTTTCCCCTCCTCAATCCAGCCTCGCCTGACATACGACGCCAAATCTTAATCACAAACCCGACTAAGACCAAACTCGAAGGTCACCCCGTCACTTGCGGCGGATGGAGACGCAAGGCGAGCAGTCTGCTTGGACCGGGCCATGACCTAAAAAGAAGCACAAGCAGAAAACCTTCACAGAAGCAAGAAAACTAACAACCCTCGCAATAAGCAAAATGCAGCAGCAGGTTGGCTAGAGCAAGAAAATGACACGAGTATGACCACTCCACCTACCCCATCTATTTATAGACAAAGGGTGAGCAGCCAGTCCCAGAAACTCAGAACGGTTCCCGAAAAAGCGGAACAAAAAACGAAACGGATCTTAATAAAACAAAATACTCTTAACGACCCGGCCCACAAGCAGTCGCTGCCGAGGAACTCTCCACGTTTTACAACAAAGAATGCTGCTTGGGCCCAAAGACCTTCGTTTGATCCAAGCCATCGAGGGGCTACTGTTGGGGGAAGAGACCCTTGGCAAGCGACGCCCGCGAGCTATCATGGAGAACCAACCCTCGTCTGTCTGACAGCTTTCGAGAACCTTCGCCACTAACATGGCCCTCGGGTCAATTTGTGTTTTTGACCTGCAGGGAGAGAAACCATAGGAGCACGGGAGCTCGGCGCGTGGCAGAAGAAGCTTGTTTTCAGTTTCAGAGGCGAAGGTTTCCCGAGCGCGTGGCTGATTTCTTTGCCCTCGCGAAGGTGCGCGCGTGTCCAGCGGCGGCGGACAGGATGAAGGGACGCTAGGGTTTCCGCACCTTCTGTGTTTGTACTGTTTTGCGCTTCCCGGTGCATGATACTAGGGAATCTTTCTTGTACCCTTTTGTAAATTGGACTGTGACCCCTGGCATGCCCTATAAATACCAGGAGGTGAACAGCAGAGCACAAGAGGAATCGAACGAGAGTAATTTTTACCACCTGTTATTCTCCACCTTCGCTTATTGTTCGGACGTTTGGCTACCTCGGCTCCTTTCCCGTACACGTGCGGGGGTACAGCACGAGTTAATCCAACACCTCCAGAACTTGAGCATGGCTCAACTCCCCTAACTCTCTAATCAACTCATCTACTACATTGGAGCTCTAGATCTATTCCTCTCTAATTCTCTAGATGTGAGATTATCCTTTCATGGGACACCTCTCAATTCTAGAATGATTAATGAATAATGAATAATGAATGCCTCAAGAGGGGGTAGGGGCTGGTATTTATAGCCCAGGGTGGAGTAGAGAGCATGTAAGTGCCACATCATCGATCCACGTCAATCTCATGCCAATCATTGGATGAACCGACTTAGAATCAAAGGTGTAGACTGTGCGAGGCAGCGGAGAGCGACTGGACACTAGGCCAGGTCAGGCAGCCAAGGGGTGGGGCTGGCCGGCCCCACCTTGAAGCCACTCAGGGTCCGCTTTGTTCTGGTGTCGACGAAATATCGTCGATAGTCCACCTAGGGGTATGCCCAAGGTGTGGTAGATTACAGGGGAAGGTGCGCAAGACGATGACCCATACGTTGACACAAGGCAATTCTAGATGAACACAGAGGTTTATCCAGGTTTGGGCTGCTAGGTTAGCGTAACACTCTACGTCCTGCATCGACTTGTATTGATTGGATCTGGCTTGTCCTCTCAGAGGACCCCTGCCCCTCCTTATATATTCCAAAGAGACAGGGTTACATGGTAAGTATTAGAGTAGGTATTGTATCTAGATTACAACTACTGTGCGGTGCATGCTGGGCGTCGCACGCCTTCATCCTGTGGGCCGGACGACCCCCAATGCTGTGGCCCATGTACCATCGTGTGGTACCCTGGGGTATATATCCCCACAGATAGTCCCCAGCCTGACAGCAGGTGACTCGGTCACGTGGTGCTAGGGTCTTGAGAATAACCAGACTTATATGCATGTGCAGACGAACGCCATGTATACACGGTAGTCCCCAAGGCTGCTAGAAGATGAAGAATAAATCTTGTAGCAAGCTTATAAAAAAGGTAAAACCACTATGGCAAAAGCAGTATGTCATCCAAGCAGGTTGTCAAACGACGAGTCCGAGCACCTTGCAGTCCCCAAGTTAGCTGGTAAGCCCTTGGTGTAGCCGTCGATGAATGCTGAGGAGTCTGGCCAGCTGGTCAATGATGAAACCCGGGCGCTAGGCGGTGAGCACTGAGCGATCCGACCAGCGCAGTTGACGATGTTGGTGCAAAGAATCTGAGCACCGAGGAGTCCCCAGGTCAGCTGGTGAGCTCTCGGTGTAGCCGTCAATGAACGTCGAGGAGTCCAACCAGCTGGTCAGCAATGAAGTCCAACACCAAGTGGTGAGCACCGAGCGAAGCGACTAGCTGGTCGGCGGCAAAGTCCGAGCGCCAGGTGGTGAGCACCGAGCAAAGCGACTAGCTGGTCGGTGATGAAGTTCGAGAGCCAGGTGGTGAGCATCGAGCGAAGTGACCAGTGGGTCGATGTCAAAGTCCGAGCGCCAGGTGGTGAGCACCGAGCAAAACGACCAACTAGATGGCGGCAAAGTTCGAGCGCCAAGTGGTGAGCACCGAGCGAAGCAACCAGCTGGTCAGCGACGAAGTCCGAGCGCCAGGTGGTGAGCATCGAGCAATGTGACCAGCTGGTCGATGATGAAGTCCGAGCGCCAGGTGGTGAGCATTGAGCGAAGAGACTAGCTGGTCGGCGACGAAGTCCAAGTACCAGGTGGTGAGCACCGAGCAAAGCGACCAGGTGGTCGACCAACCCGAGCACTGTGGAGTCCCCAGGTCAGCTGGTGAGCTCTCAGTGTAGCCGTCAATGAGCATCGAAGAGTACGACCAGCTGGCTGGCGATGAAGTCTGAGCACCAGGTGATGAGCACTGAGCGACCCGACCAGGTGGTCGACGATGGCGAGCACCGAGGAGTCCCCAGGTCAGTTGGTGTAGTCATCGATGAGCGTCAAAGAGTAGGGCCAGCTCATCGGTGATGAAGTCTGAGCGCCAGGTGGCAAGCACGTGATGTGACCGCCCAAGCGATGATCTTCCTTTCCTTTATGACTGGTCCAATCCTCGATCGTAAAGAATTAGCTCGCAGACCGAACATGGTTCCTGTAAAATAAACATAGAGAATGGTAGTACATGACGTACAAATAAAATATGGAGAAAACATCAGCGGTAAAGAAACAGCATATGCCACTCAGCGATCAGTCAGTTGGTATGAACGCTCAGCATTAAATAAAATGCCCCGAGCAGTTTGTTTATAATTGAGTCACCAGCCCCGGCTAGCCGATAACTTCAGAGCGTGAGGCATGGAGCCTAGGCACGCATAAGAGGACCGGCGTCTCCAAGGAGCCACTGCCGACCACCCATAATGCAGAGCGTGGAGCTGCATTCATGTGTAGCGAGGAGTCGAAGATAGGGCCGTCTCTGGAAAGCACAAGTGTAAACGTGGCTGCTGTAACACCTCTGGTGTTAAGCAACCCTAAATGCATAACTTGACATCTCATGAGCATAAAGCATTCTCATATCTCTTTCTTCTATGTAAAGTGTCATTTCATGTGCTAAATTGCTTTTGATCTTGTATGGTGTGATGCTTGTTTGGCTTGTTTTGGAGTAGTGGAGTTCCTAGTAGTCTAACCTTGCTGAGGAGTCAAAATGAAGCCAAGCTTCTGTTGGTCATTTTGGCTAAATCAAGTCTCTAACCCTAGTTGCCCTAATAGAGCCCTAGGAGTCTTTTTGTTTGATTAACAAAGACCTCCATGATAGAAGCTTTGCATGGATGAGTGCCCTAAACCAAAAGTGTGTAGATTTTGGAGTAGAACAAAAGTTGTTTTTGGGTCAACGCATGAAAATGAGCTTAACATGTTGTTTTGAGGCCCACAAGGCAGAATTGGAGGAGTTAGACTTCAAAAATTTTCCTAAGTCCTATAACTGTCGAAACAGTTTCGTCTAGGGATGTTTGGAGCTTTCTTGTGCAAAACCTAGGCCGAATCAGTGCACGATCCTATAAGCAAAGTTGTAGATGGCACATAGCTCTACTCAATGGAGCAAGAGGATTAGCTTTTCACCGAACGGATTAGGAGATAATCGCGCTCAAAAACCGGCTCTCAGTCGGCCTAATGGCCACTGAATCAGCCGATTCAGTTCAAACGCGCGCGTGGGTGGCCGACCGTGTCGGGCATCGCCTGCCACGTGGCTCGCGCTGGCCGGCCGTTCAGCGTCTGTGACGGAACGACCCTAATCCCATGGCCCACGTGTCCCTGTCAACCTCTGACAGCCGAACCCATGTTCCATGTGATTAAGACCTGTTCGCCACCGGGCTACATCAGTGCCCAATGTCCGCAGGATCATCTCACAATTCGGTTACAGCATTGCATACTTTTACAAATAACATCGGAATAATGAGCGGAAGACTTAAATAACATTAGTTTTACAAAACAGGTTCCAAATAGAAATTAGGGTGCAGTTATTACAAACCAAGTTCTGATAATAGAAATAGACATAGGCAACATAGTGGAGAACAGCAAAGATACTTATAATCACCCAGCCCGAGGGTGTACAACTATTCTTCGGCCTCATCGGCCTCTTCCTGGACGATGGTCACGCAGCAGGGTGCAAGACACATCGGGGACTCTGTCATACCTGCAGCATGGGTAACAAACCCTGAGTACTGGGGTACTCAACAAGACTTACCCGACTAAAAAAAAGGGAGAAGACTCAGGAATGAGAGGCTTAGGGTAGTCAAGGTAAGGCTTAAGCAAGATCAAGTATTTTGCAGAAAAGCATTTTTGTAAACCTTATTTTATTTTGAAAGATTCAGTATTCCTCAATTCTTCATCATTCATGATTCATTTTACATTTCAAAACATTCCTAGTTGAGAACCACTCTCCGTTGACAGTCAGTGGACCAAGTCTCCATAACCGAGGAGCAACGTTAATCCGGATAAATAATACTCAGCTGAGGATCCCTATCCACACTGCATATGTAGCACCCAAGCTTGCATATGCCAACTCGTCTACCACGATTCCTCCAAGATTGGGCCCGGTCCTACGCCACCCGGAAGTACAGTACACCACTCCTTTCCAGGTACGACGACCACGTGGGTACATGCTACTTCCGCCATCTCTCCACTCCCAGTGCGCGGTTGTCGGTCCAATAAAGGATTTCTCGGAGCCAGAGCTTTCCGTAGTATGTGAATAGTTACAAGTCTTGACCAGCAGGCCCCCATACGGATGGTCCCTAATTTTCCAGCCAGAACTACACCTTGGTTATATCTCACCCAAGCGTAATAGTCCTGTCAGTTTTTCAACCCTGTCCCGGTCGGTGTCAACTGTTGAGTCCCGGACTACAACATGACGGCACCGTACGCTCGGACAACCTCTCCTCGCTATTGACTAGGTACGGATCAGATACCTAGCCAACAGCCGGGGAGTAAGACCAAATCCCATAAACATTCCTTAAGTGATCACACTTTTGAAATTGGCATTTTATTGCAAGGTCTAATTCAATAAGCATTGCTAAGCATTTTTCAAATACTTTTGAAAAGCAGTATCAGGTGTGTATCAGTGGTCAAGGTGGATAGTGCATCAATTAGGATAGCACACAACTCCTATAAACCTAATGCAATAATTTAACTCAAAAGCATTTAAGGAAATCATTTTATAAATTCAAGGAAAGGGTTAAATGCACCGGGGCTTGCCTTGAAGAGCAAAGAGGGCAGGCTCGAAGGCGGCGGAGCAGTTGTCGGAGCTCGGGGTAGCCTCGGGACAGGTTCGTCGGCGGCTGCCTCGATCTTGACTCCTTCTTCGGTGACTATACGAATGCAATGATGCATGCACATGAGTATGCTAGCATGAACAATGCAAAACAGGGCATACAACATGAACCCTAATCACTCTTTCTATTTTCCTTAATTATTTAAAAAGGTCATTTTATGAAGTTGCTCCAAAATTACCAATTAATCACATAAGTTCATTATGGTGTAGATAGATGGCAAAACAAATTTCATAATTTTTGGAGGTCATTAAGGTGCTCAAATAATTCAGACATTAATTAACAAAAGGCACTATTTAACAATTAAAGATAAATGCTCAAAAATCAACTTGTTCCAAAAGACTTCAAATTTCACCAGAGACTAAACATGGCATAGGAAGCTCACAAAAATTAGTCTCATGATTTTTGGAGTTATAAATAATTTTCTAAAAATCCAAACTATCCATTTATTAATTAAAAGAGGGATTTTACATTTTTAAATTCTTGCAGAAAAGTCAAGTTTCATATTTTTATAAAATACTACACAGTGCAAGGAGCATACCATAATTTTCTCAGGATTTAAGGAACAACAGATTAATTCACACAAAAAAAGAGAAAACAGAACACTATTCACAACTCCCAAAAAGGAAAAGGGCACTGTGCTCTCTTCTTTCTTCGCGCAAGGCTCGGGCGAATCGAAGACATGCGTTCGCCGAGGCCTGGCTCGAGCGAAGGGGTTCGGGTGAAACGGGCTCGGGCGGGCGGAAGCGACTGCTTCGTCCGAGGCCTGGCTCGGAGGCTCGGGCGAGACGGAAACAAACGTTCGTCCGAGGCTAGCTCGCGAAAACGGAGGGTGCCGAGTCCGCTCGAGGCCTGGCTCGAGCGAAGTGGTGAGGGTCTGTCCGCTCGAGGCTTGGGCTCGGCGAGACGGAAACGTGTGCTCGAGGCCTGGCTCGAGCCACAGTGAACGCGTGCGCCCGAGGCTGGCTCGAGCTTTGCGCCGTTAAAAGGCAGAGACCGAGGGGGCTTCGAGTGCTTACCACGGTCAGAGACAGGGCTCGGCGGGGCGTGGTTCGGTGGAGCTCTTTCGGCGGCGAGCGGCGCTCCGACGACCCTGCGCACCAACACGAGACCGCAAGGGCCTGGTTAGAGTCGCCGGAACCAAGGAAGCTGACACAGGGGTCAGGGGAAGGTATCCGTGGACCGAGAGAGAGTATTTCACGAACCCGAGTCGCCGGGTTTCTGCCGGAGATGGGAACGGCGAGCTACGCCGGGCGATGGAGGCGGTAGAGATGAAATTGAAGGGTGGGAAGCTTCACGAGCTCAAGGCGGAGCTTTGGGCTAGTTGGTTGAGCGGCGGAGGGTCTGGAGTGGGCTGGCCACGGTGGCGGAGGTGAGTGAGGAGCTCGGACTCCGGCGGGCTTTTATAGAGGCGGATAGCGGCCGGTAGAGGCCGGTGGTGATGGCTGGATAAGCTCGGCGAGCGCACGCGCACTCGATTGCACTCTGGCGGAGGTGCTGGCGTGCGCCGGGGCTCGGCGCAGCAGCGCCGGCAATGGCCACGCGGCGGCGGCGAGCAGGAGCAGTAGGGGCCGAGAGATGGAGTCAGCGCTCGCGTGCGGGTGCGGAGGACCAAGGAGCGGCTAGGGCAGGACAGAGGCGCGTGGGAGCAGCCGTATGCGCTGCAGGCGCAGCGCCGGCGCCATGGCCGGGCCCCCCCTCCCCCTGGCTCTACGGGGAAGAAGAACAGTGTAGGGCTAGGGTTTGACTTTTGGCCAGTTTTTGTATTTTGCAAATTCTCCAAAATTTGAACTGTGCGACAAAAACTCAAAATACCAAAGTTGCTCAGAAAAAGAGATCTACAACTTTGTCAATATGAACATTTTCAAAATCCAAATAGTTTTTGAACCACATTTGAAATCAGAAAAGGGGACACTTTTGGATTTGAATAAATTCAAAATTACTTTTGATTTTACACTGAAAGTTGGAAATCTGCAAATATGAAAGTTGTTCCTTTATCAAAACCTACAACTTTGCTAATATACCCTTTTCTGAAACTCAATAGTTTTTGAATAAATTTTGAAAACTGAAAAGGGACAAAAACTGGAATTTGAATGAATTTGGATTTACTTCAAACTTTGTACAGAAACTTGAAAATTTGTAAATACCAAAGTTGTTTCTCTTGGCCAGATCTACAACTTTGCTTTTTGGACCAACCTCAAATTTTGAATAATTTTGAATTACCAAAAGAGGGATAAAATCCAGGGTTTGGAAATCAGGGTTTTGCAAAGGGATTTGAAATCTGATTTTGATTTTTGAACTTTGGCAACACACAAAACTTCAAGACATCCAACTGAACAAGAATTACACAAAGCTAGGCACAGAGGTGAAATTACCATTTTTGCCCTTATAGGAAGATTTGGGCTTTTAGGGTTTTTGAAAAGAGATTGCTACACAAGTACTAAGGCAAACATAAATGCAAGGCAAGAATGATTAATGACTAATGATGATGACATGTCAGGTTAATTACAGTTAAACACCAGAGGTGTTACAGCCTTCCCCCCTAAAAGAAATCTCGCCCCGAGATTCCACGTCTTAAGAAGGAAAAGGCAAAACCTTACATCTACAGAGATTCGAGAAAGTCGGGATAGTTCTTTGCTAAGAAGTCTTCGGATTCCCAGGTGGCTTCTTCTTCAGAGTGCTGGTTCCACTGGATCTTGTACCATCTTGTGGTGGTTCTTCGGGTAACACGATCCTTGTGATCCAACACGCGAACTGGATACTCAGTGTATGACAGATCTGGTTCTAGCTCAACGCCTTCAACTTCAACCACATGTTCAGGTACTCGGAGACACTTCTTGAGTTGGGAGACATGAAACACATTATGAACTGCTGAAAGATGATCGGGCAAACTTAGCTTGTAAGCGACCTTGCCACAACGATCCAGAATCTCAAAGGGACCAATGTAGCGGGGTGCTAACTTTCCTTTGACTCCAAAACGAGTGACTCCTTTGGTGGGTGAGACTTTCAGGTACACATAATCCCCGATCTCGAACTGCAGAGGTCGACGTCTCTTGTCAGCATAACTTTTCTGTCGAGACTGTGCAATCTTCATGTTCTCTTGTATTTGCTTGACTTTCTCTTCCATATCTTTTACTAGGTCAACTCCAAAGAATTCCCTTTCTCCGGGTTCAGACCAATTGAGAGGTGTACGACAACGGCGGCCGTACAGTGCTTCAAAGGGTGCCATTTTGATGCTCTCTTGGTAACTGTTATTATATGAGAACTCTGCCAAGGGCAAACAGTCATCCCAAGTATCTGCGAAGGTGAGCACACATGCTCTCAACATATCCTCTAACACTTGGTTGACTCGCTCAGTTTGTCCATCTGTTTGCGGATGATATGCCGTACTATGCAAGAGCTTGGTTCCAAGTGAGGTATGGAACGCTTTCCAAAACTCGACACTGGGTACCACGACCACGATCAGAGATAATGCTCTTGGGTATGCCATGGAGTTTCACTATGTGGTTCTTGTACAAAGTGGCATAAGTGGGGACGGTGTAACTGGTCTTCACTGGCAGGAAGTGAGCTTGCTTAGTGAGGCGATCCACGATCACCCATATGGAATCAAAACCTCTTGATGTCTTGGGTAGACCATTGATAAAGTCCATACTGATATCGTCCCATTTCCAAGCAGGTATAGGTAAAGGTTGCAATTCTCCTCCGGGCTTCATGTGCACGGCTTTGACTTTCTGGCAGGTATCGCACTGAGCGACATACCGGGCGATCTCAATCTTCATCTTTGTCCACCAGAATTGCTGCTTCAAATCCTGGTACATTTTGTTGCTGCCGGGGTGGATGGAGAATCTAGTCAAGTGTGCTTCATCAAGGATTAACTTTCTTAACTCAGGCACTTTAGGAACTACTAACCGATTCTTAAACCATACTACTCCTGCATCATCGATCCTGAAACAATCAGCCTTTCCGGATTGGACCTTTTCGATGATGTGCTTGATTCCAGGGTTATCTTTCTGTGCAGCGATGATCTGCTCTCTGATAGGGGTTTCTATTCTGATATTATTCAGAGTTCCTTGTGGAATCATTTCAATATTCAACTTTTCCAGCTCATAACACAAAGAAGAATCATAGGGTTTCATCATCAGACAGTTGCAATAAGACTTGCGACTGAGTGCATCGGCGACCACATTCGCCTTACCCGGATGGTAATGCACTTCAAGATCATAGTCCTTAATTAACTCAAGCCATCTTCTCTGCCTCATATTCAGTCTTCTTGAGTGAAGATATACTTCAGGCTTTTGTGATCAGTGTACACATTACAGGTACTGCCCAACAAATAATGACGCCAGATCTTCAAGGCATGCACTACTGCTGCTAACTCGAGATCATGAGTTGGGTAATTCTCTTCATGTCGCTTAAGCTGTCGGGAGGCATAAGCGATCACTCGACCTTCTTGCATCAAAACACAGCCCAAACCAGTACCAGATGCATCACAGTAACATCAAAGGGCTTCTCGATGTTCGGCTGGGCTAGCACTGGTGATGTGGTTAACAGTTTCTTCAAGTTTGAAAGGCTTGCTCACAGGCTGGTGACCAGACAAACTTCACAGAATTCTTTACTAACTCAGTGATAGGCTTGGCGATTCTTGAGAAATCTGGAATGAATCGACGATAATATCCTGCCATTCCCATAAAGCTGCGGACTTGATGAACAGTGGTAGGTGGCTTCCAATCCAGAATGTCTGCCACTTTACCAGGGTCAACTGACACACCTTCAGCGGATAGGACATGACCAAGAAACTGTATCTGATCTAACCAGAACTCACATTTACTGAACTTGGCATACAGCTGATGTTCTCTGAGACGGGATAGAACGATACGAAGATGCTCGGCATGATCTTCAGGGGTTTTTGAGTAGACAAGGATGTCGTCAATGAACACGACCACGAATTTATCAAGCTCTGGCATGAACACAGAGTTCATGAGGTACATGAAATGAGCAGGGGCATTGGTCAAACCGAAGGACATGACCAAGTACTCATATAGGCCGTATCTGGTGGTGAAAGCTGTTTTAGGAATATCTTCAGGACGAATCTTTATTTGGTGGTAGCCAGATCTGAGATCGATCTTGGAGAATACTTTGGCTCCAGCTAACTGGTCAAAGAGAAGATCAATACGAGGCAAGGGATATTTATTTTTGATGGTGACCTCATTGAGTGGGCGATAATCAATGCACATTCTGAGAGTCTTGTCTTTCTTCTTTACAAAGATTGCAGGACAGCCCCAAGGAGACGAGCTTGGGCGAATGAAACCCTTGTCCAACAAATCTTGTAATTGGATTTTTAGTTCTGCCAACTCTCTGGGAGGCATTCGATAAGCTCTGCGGGATATAGGAGCAGTCCCGGGCTTTAGCTCTATGGCAAACTCAACGTCACGGTCAGGAGGCAGACCAGGCAAATCCTCAGGAAAAACATCAGGGAATTCACAAACCACGGGGATGTCCCGGGTTTCCAGAACATAGGCGGTATTTATTTGAGTGGCTGCTGGTTTTTGAGGCATTGGAAGTTGGAGAAGGAGTTTGGCGGTACTGTTAGGAATATCCACTCTCACAACTCTATTCAGGATGTCGATCATGGCTTTATACTGACACATCCAATTCATGCCTAGGATGACATCTATCTCCTGATCATGAAGCACTATCATGGTGGTGGGAAATACATGTTCCCCCCCATTACTGGTATACTGCGAACCACTTCCTTAGTACTTATACGCCCTCCAGGCGAAAATATGCAGAAACTTTCTTTTAAATCCTCAATTGATATTTCATGCTTGATGACAAAAGTACGACTGATGAAGGAATGCGATGCACCAGAATCA
Organism: Coix lacryma-jobi var. lacryma-jobi; assembly: GCA_009763385.1. Lineage (NCBI taxonomy): Eukaryota > Viridiplantae > Streptophyta > Magnoliopsida > Poales > Poaceae > Coix > Coix lacryma-jobi. Next base: position 74,720,424 of record CM019825.1, read on the forward strand.
AACACACCACTGCAGGGTGATTGGCAACAGGAAACCTACCGATCATGACGGGCCCCCTTCTGGTATATCGCTGACAGCGTGTAGTAGACTTGTCCGTGCTTCTTGACAATCTTGCCCTTCTGAGCATGCTGCTGCGGTGCACGGTGGTGCTGCTGCTGAGATCCTCCAGGATTCTTCTGAGCATTCTGGGCATACCTCTTGGGCTTTGGGCACTCACGAGACCAGTGACCAAGCTGGCCACAGTTGTAGCAGGGATGGTTGTAGGCTGTTTGTGGAGTGGTGATACGAACACCTGGGGCGTTCGGCTGTGTGGCACTCTGCTGGTTGGCATTATGGGTGGTGGCCGCGGTACGGACGACCACTTGCTGGTTGGGGTAAGGTAGACGATTGTGGTGGTGGCTGGGGTGATAGATGATTCTCTGGCGTTTGTGACCGCCAGAGAAGCTGCTTGACCCTGCTTCTTTCTTCTTCTTCTCTTCCTGGTACTGGCGATTGCTTTCTTCAAAAGCAACACCCGGTCAACAACATCGTGATAAGACCCAGTCAGGTTATTGGACAAGCTCCTGCGGATCTTCGGGTGCAGTCCTCTAAGGAAACAATCCCTCTTCTTCTCATCTGTGTTGACATACTCTGAGGCATACTGGCTGAGATGATTGAATTGACCCACATACTGCATGACTGTGGAGTCTTTCTGTTGGAGAGCCAGGAACTGATCAAGCTTCATCTTCATTAATCCGGAAGGGATGTGATGAGCACGGAAGGCAGTGCGGAACTCTTCCCAGGTCAACCGATGACCTTCTGGCTGGGCAGCCAACAGGTTGGCGTACCAAGCACTTGCCGGACCACGAAGCTGCTGGGAAGCGAACCGTGGCTTCTGGATATCGGTGCAGTTGATAAGACCAAACTTCTGCTCCATGGTGCGGAGCCAATCATCAGCTTCGAGGGGTTCATCGGCCTTAGTGAAGACCGGTGGACGAGTTTCGGTGAATTCCACATAGGTGGTCTCTTGGTTGATGTTGTGGCGACCACGGTGAAAGTTCTGCTGTCCTTGGTTTTGAGCCATTAGGTTGGCAGCGGCGGCCAAGGCTGTGCATGGCATCTGCTAGGGTAGCTGGGACAGGTGGAGGGTTTGGGAGGTTGGCATCATCAGAACCTCCAGCTCCAGTGCGAGTGTTCACAGGCATCTGTTAAGCAACTTGGAACTTAGCATTCATAGATAGGTTTCTGAAAACAACAGACTGATAGCTTCTTCTGATACAAGACTGATGACTTGATAAGGTGACTGACAGATGATACAGACCGATAAAGGGAAAAGATGCGAAAAGAAAGATACATGCCAGACTTGGCAACAGACAGACTAACGCCCCCAAACCTAGACTAAGGTTTTAGGTAAGCAGATGGTACAGACACTACGAGTCTAGTCGTCGTCATGATGATGATCATGTCTTCGTCGTCGTCTTCTTCGAGGATGAGCTCAGGCTCTCCTCCTCGTCCTCGTCTTCACGCGGACATCTTCGCAGGTTCAACTTCTTCGTTCTCTCGCCTGGCCCTTGTTCCACTTCTGGTTCCTCCACAACTCCGTCCTCAGGGTCTTCCATAACCGGGGGTACCAAGGGGTGGAGTTGATCATACAGCTGATGCACTTCCTCATGAAGCATATCATTGAACTGTTCAATCTGAGCTGTGTACTGCTGCAGTCCGTGGAGCTGGGCTCTGGTAACGTCCTCGCGGGTCCAAGCATCATTGCGCTGCTCGATAGCGCGAACCGTGTTCCGGTTGGCCTGCTCCAGGAAGCTCGTGCCTCATAAAACTCCAGGCGGGAAAGGTAGAAGTCATGCTCCATGTTCTCCATTTCAGCCTTCAGATTCTTGATTTCCTCCTTCATTCTTGCGGGTGCGGCGGGGAAAGCGACGACCGTTGGAAGATTCTCCAGTCTCTTCTCCAACGCGAGGTGCCAGCTGGTGGCGTGGCACACCATGCGGTCCAGTCGACTTGCGGGCAGTCAGCTTGATACGGCCATGTCTGGATAAGAGAAGATGGATGAGAAAGGCTAGCAAGAACAGGTAAAGGCATACTACCCCACGAACTTAGAGAGGAAGTTAACTTAAGTGATTATGACATGATGCATGAATCGTTCCTACGGAACAAAGCAATGCAATAAATAAATATAGTACATAGGCTTAAAACATGTTGTTCCACTAGCTAGTGTTGCCATATGAGAGACAAGATGAGAGAAGCAATTTGGACTCAAAATAGTCAAGTTTAGTTTGTTTGGACTCAAAAGGTCTTTTGAAGTTTTCGCAAAAACGAACACTGCAACGTTAAAGTGAGATGCTCCGATACCACTCTGTGACGGAACGACCCTAATCCCATGGCCACGTGTCCCTGTCAACCTCTGACAGCCGAACCCATGTTCCATGTGATTAAGACCTGTTCGCCACCGGGCTACATCAGTGCCCAATGTCCGCAGGATCATCTCACAATTCGGTTACAGCATTGCATACTTTTACAAATAACATCGGAATAATGAGCGGAAGACTTAAATAACATTAGTTTTTTACAAAACAGGTTCCAAATAGAAATTAGGCAGTTTATACAAACCAAGTCCTGATAGTAAGAGATAGACATATGCAACATAGTGGAGACAGCAACAGATGCTTATATCACCCAGCAAGACTTACCCGACTAAAGAAAAAGGAGAAGACTCAGGAATGAGAGGCTTAGGGTAGTCAAGGTAAGGCTTAAGCAAGATCAAGTATTTGCAGAAAAGCATTTTTTGTAAACCTTATTTTATTTTTGAAAGATTCAGTATTCCTCAATTCTTCATCATTCATGATTCATTTTACATTTCAAAACATTCCTAGTTGAGAACCACTCTCCGTTGACAGTCAGTGGACCAAGTCTCCATAACCGAGGAGCAACGTTAATCCGGATAAATAATACTCAGCTGAGGATCCCTATCCACACTGCATATGTAGCACCCAAGCTTGCATATGCCAACTCGTCTACCACGATTCCTCCAAGATTGGGCCCGGTCCTACGCCACCCGGAAGTACAGTACACCACTCCTATCCAGGTACGACGACCACGTGGGTACATGCTACTTCCGCCATCTCTCCACTCCCAGTGCGCGGTTGTCGGTCCAATAAAGGATTTCTCGGAGCCAGAGCTTTCCGTAGTATGTGAATAGTTACAAGTCTTGACCAGCAGGCCCCATACGGATGGTCCCTAATTTTCCAGCCAGAACTACACCTTGGTTATATCTCACCCAAGCGTAATAGTCCTGTCAGTTTTTCAACCCTGTCCCGGTCGGTGTCAACTGTTGAGTCCCGGACTACAACATGACGGCACCGTACGCTCGGACAACCTCTCCTCGCTATTGACTAGGTACGGATCAGATACCTAGCCAACAGCCGGGGAGTAAGACCAAATCCCATAAACATTCCTTAAGTGATCACACTTTTGAAATTGGCATTTTATTGCAAGGTCTAATTCAATAAGCATTGCTAAGCTTTTTCAAATACTTTTGAAAAGCAGGTATCAGGTGTATCAGTGGTCAAGGTGGATAGTGCATCAATTAGGATAGCACACAACTCCTATAAACCTAATGCAATAATTTAACTCAAAAGCATTTAAGGAAATCATTTTATAAATTCAAGGAAAGGGTTAAATGCACCGGGGCTTGCCTTGAAGAGCAAAGAGGGCAGGCTCGAAGGCGGCGGAGCAGTTGTCGGAGTTCGGGGTAGCCTCGGGGACAGGTTCGTCGGCGGCTGCCTCGATCTTGACTCCTTCTTCGGTGACTATACGAATGCAATGATGCATGCACATGAGTATGCTAGCATGAACAATGCAAAACAGGGCATACAACATGAACCCTAATCACTCTTTCTATTTTCCTTAATTATTTAAAAAGTCATTTTATGAAGTTGCTCCAAAAATTACCAAATTAATCACATAAGTTCATTATGGTGTAGATAGATGGCAAAACAATTTCATAATTTTTGGAGGTCATTAAGGTGCTCAATAAAATCAGACATTAATTAACAAAGGCACTATTTAACAATTAAAGATAAATGCTCAAAAATCAACTTGTTCCAAAAACTTCAAAATTTCACCAGAGACTAAACATGGCATGGGAAGCTCACAAAAATTAGTCTCATGATTTTTGGAGTTATAAATAATTTTCTAAAAATCCAAACTATCCATTTATTAATTAAAAGAGGGATTTTACATTTTTAAATTCTTGCAGAAAAGTCAAGTTTCATATTTTTATAAATACTACACAATCAAGGAGCATACCATATTTTTCTCAAGATTTAAGGAACAACAGATTAATTCACACAAAAAAGAGAAAACAGAACACTATTCACAACTCCCAAAAAGGAAGAGCACTGTGCTTCTTCTATTTCTTCGCAAGGCTCGGGCGAATCGGAAGACATGCGTTCGCCGAGGCCTGGCTCGAGCGAAGCGGGTTCGGGTGAAACGGGCTGGGCGAGGCGGAAGCGACTGCTTCGTCGAGGACGGGCTCGAGGCTCGGGCGAGACGGGAAACAAACGTTTCGTCGAGGCCTAGCTCGACGAAACGGAGGGTGCACGAGTCCGCTCGAGGGCTGGCGAGCGAAGTGGTGAGGGTCTGTCCGCTCGAGGCTTGGGCTCGGGAGAGACGGAAACGTGTGCTCGAGGCCTGGCTCGAGCCACAGTGAACGCGTGCGCCCGAGGCTGGCTCGAGCTTTGCGCCGTTAAAAGGCAGAGACCGAGGGGGCTTCGAGTGCTTACCACGGTCGGAGACAGGGCTCGGCGGGGGGGCGGTGTTCGGTGGAGCTCTTTCGGCGGCGAGCGGCGCTCCGACGACCATGCGCAACACACGAGACCACAAGGGCCTGGTCAGAGTCGCACGGAACCCAGGAAGCTGACACAGGGGTCAGGGGAAGGTATCCGTGACCGGAGAGGAGTATTTCACGAACCCGAGCTCGCCGGGTTTCTGCCGGAGATGGGAACGGCGAGCTACGCCGGGCGATAGGAGGCGGTAGGGGTAGAGATGAAATTGAAGAGCGGGAAGCTTCACGAGCTCAAGACGGAGCTGTTGGGCTAGTTGGTTGAGCGGCGGAGGGTCTGGAGTGGACTGGCCACGTGGCGGAGGTGAGTGAGGAGCTCGGACTCCGGCGGGGCTTTTATAGAGGCGGATAGCGGCCGGTAGAGGTGTGGTGATGGCTGGATAAGCTCGGCGGCGCACGCGCACTCGATTGCACTCTGGCGGAGGTGCTCTTGCCGTGCAGCCGGGGCTCGGGCGCAGGCAGCGCGGCAATGGCCACGCGGCGGCGGCGAGCAGGAGCAGTAGGGGCCGAGAGATGGAGTCAGCGCTCGCGTGCGGGTGCGGAGGGGACCAAGGAGCGGCTAGGGCAGCACAGAGGCGCGTGGGGAGCAGCCGTATGCGCTGCAGGCGCAGCGCCGGCGCCATGGCCGGGCCCCCCCCCTCCCCTGGCTCTACGGGGAAGAAGAACAGGTAGGGGCTAGGGTTTGACTTTTGTCCAGTTTTTGTATTTGCAAATTTCTCCCAAAATTTGAACTGTGCGACAAAAACTCAAAATACCAAGTTGCTCAGAAAAATGAGATCTACAACTTTGTCAATATGAACATTTCAAAATCCAAATAGTTTCGAACACAATTTGAAATCAGAAAAGGGACACTTTGAGATTTGAATAAATTCAAATTACTTTTGATTTTACACTGAAAGTTGGAAATCTGCAAACATGAAGTTGTTCCTTTTATCAAAACCTACAACTTTGCTAATATACCCTTTTCTGAAACTCAATAGTTTTTGAATAAATTTTGAAACTGAAAAAGGGACAAAAACTGGAATTTGAATGGATTTGATTTACTTCAAACTTTGTACAGAAACTTGAAAATTGTAAATACCAAGTTGTTTCTCTTGGCCAGATCTACAACTTTGCTTTTGGACCAACCTCAATTTTGAATAATTTTGAATTACAAAAAGAGGGATAAAATCCAGGGTTTGGAAATCAAGGTTTTGCAAAGGGATTTGAAATCTGATTTTGATTTTTGAACTTTGGCCAACACAACAAAACTTCAAGACATCCAACTGACAAGAATTACACAAAGCTAGGCACAGAGGTGAAATTACCATTTTGCCCTTATAGGAAGGTTAGGGCTTTTAGGGGTTTTTGAAAGAGATTGCTACACAAGTACTAGGCAAACATAAATGAAGGCAAGAATGATTAATGACTAATGATGATGACATGTCAGGTTAATTACAGTTAAACATCAGAGGTGTTACAGCGCCGCGCGCGGCATGGCGGGCACAAGGCCCGCCCGCCTGCACTCGCGAAAGCCAGAGCCGCTCCACTCCCGTGCCTGCTCCTCTTCCTCTCGCGGTGCTGGGCGGGGGTGGAAAGGGGAGAAAGACCGAGCGCTCGCCGACGTTCGCCGCCGTCCGTTGCCTCATCGCTAGCCCGACCACCCAGACAGCTTCGCCGTGAGCCCCGCGCCTTTTGCCGCCTTTAGCGCCCGTAGGAAGCCTAGGTGAGCCCGGGACGAGCTCCCGCCATGGCCGCCATGACCGCCGAGCTCGGTTCGCCGTGGCCGACCTCCTTCCCGTGGGTTTCGTGTTGCCCTAGCTCGTGTTCGAGGGTCAGTGAGGTCCGTGGAAGGAGTAGGGGGAGTTAGTTTAGCCGATTAGGCTTTGGTGACCGCTGTATGCCGCCGTCCGCCGCTCGCCATGGTCGCCGGAGATGGCATGGCCGTGGTCTCGAGTGTTCGGAGTAGGAACCCTAGCTTCTAAGCTTGGGGTTAGGTTTGTAGAAGTCGCCGGAGTAGTAATCGAGGGTTGGTTTGCCTCGGAGTTGCCGGAGTCGGTCAGCATAGCGAAGCCGCGCCGCCGTGTCCGCCATTTTCAACGGCGAGCTCCGTCCGTCGAAATGTCGGGCCGGTGAGTAGCATCAATCGATGTGGGGAGGTGAGAGGAGTCCGAGGGTGGAGATGGTTTCGCTGGAGAGGACGCCGTCAGCGAGCTCCGACGAGGTCAACGACCTCCCCTGCTCTGTGTGTATGGCAGGTGGGGCGGTTGACTCGGGGGCCTGCTGGTCAGTTTCTTGTGTGCAGTTTGGCCGGGTGCAGCTAGCAGTTAGGTTTAGGTGTTTTTGGTTTAATGTTTTCAGAAAATGTGCTAATGTTGTTTAATTCACATCTTGAGTTGTATTAGTCTAATTGAGGTGAAATAATTTGTTAGGTTTGTCTTGAGAGATCTATTTAGGAAAAATATGTATGTCCAGTTGTGATAAATTTTATATACAGTTACATTTAATTTATGTTTAGTGCTGAAATCTTGTTTAAATGCATAATAAACTGTGTATTGCTCAAAAAAATGTGATTCTTGTCTGTTGAGCTTGTGTGTTGATGAATAGTATCTAGAAAAAATATAAGATGGGTATGTTGTGAGAAATATGGGTAGTAGAAATTAAAATGATTAAATGTTGTTTTCTTGTAGGATTTTTAGTAAATAAAATATAAGATCTGAGCTTGAAATTTTTAGGGACTGCTCTTGTACTAAGAAGTTCCGTAGAAAAATATGAAATGTGTTGTTGACACTTTTGCTAGGATGTGTAGTTCAAAGCATCTTTTCATCGTGATGTTTGTCTTTTTCATAGGGGATAGGGTTTAAGTCCAAATAGCTTGAAATTGGACAATGGACTAAATTCATGTTGTCAGTTTATAGCAATCTTTGTAGATTTTTCTGAGGTTGTTATCTGAGGGTTGCTGTTATAGGCTTGGTTAAATGGTAAAAATAGTAGCAAAAGTAATTAGTGGTTAATAGGATGATGTTGACTACCTGTTGAAGAAAATGAAGTAGATGACATGTGCTTATCTCCTGAGCTATCTCCTTCCATGTTGCATCACCAATGCATTCCATGTGCATTCATTTTATTCATACATGTTTATGCATCATACTGGCTCGGTAGAGGAGACCCCGAACCCGCAGCCGCAGGAGGAACCAAGTCTAGAGGAGACCCTAATCGAGAGGACCGAGGAAGCAGACATCGAGGACTTGCCTGAGTGCCAAGATCACCGACCTACCGACTTCGAGAGAGGCAAGCACCGGAGCATCTAACTCCTTACGGTTTGCAAATTTATTCAAATGAACCTGATATGTGTTGCATTAAGTTTATAGGAGTTGAATGCTACCGTTGTTGCATTGCTTACTATCCTTGTCCACCGCAATGAATATCTTGATATCCTATTTAAGTCTAGGTGCGAATACGCTTAGCCTGCTTAGACCGGTAAAAGTCGGGTGATTGGGTGATTTCCTGTCCCCCGCATATAGGTGGATACTGATCATGACTAGCCTGGTGCTACCATGAAGATAACCATGTGATAATTAATCTGAGACCGGGCGGGATGTAAGAGCAGCAGGACATGGGTTTTGTGTGCTAGTAGTCTCCCATCTGTGTCGCCTAGGACACATTTCGGGAAGCACCCCACAGTCAATTTGAACGCGTCAATCACTTAAAGGAGTAGGTATGAGTACCTCCCGCGAAGCCGAGTAAGGTTATTCGACCGGTGATGGAGATGTTGACGCCTAACACCCAGGCCTCAACTGTACCATGGGCAACTATTCTGAACAACCTGGCATGGTCCGAGGGCAGACAAGGCCTGATCGACCTGGCATGACCGTGGGCAGCTATAGCTTGAGCGACCTGGCCCTGAGATAACCCCCGGTGTAGAAGGGCCCATGGCCGTCCCGTGCGTTGTGTTCTCGAATCTCCTGAGTGGCAGCCGACGGCTACCTGGTAAGGTGTGATCGGGCGAGTGTGCGATATTTTATCCCCAGCTGGGTAGAAATCGATTATAATCACCATCACTCCTGGACAGTGAGTAACTTGATTGTCGTTTGCTACCCGTAGAACTTATGGAACTAAAGATGGTTATGATGTGGAATCTGAAAGGCTATTGATGAAATAGTCACTCTTGCTTGATTAATTAGCTAAGTGATTGCTCTATATTAGGTGCAAATTTAGTTAATTAGGGTTAACTATAAAAGTGACTGCCGACACTCGAATTTGGGTTTCACTATAAGAAAGCTTTCATGCAAATTGGTATGTTTAGCCAACCCCAGATATAGCCTTCATGAATCCTTGGAGTCTCATTATTTCTGGTTTATGACGGGTAAGTCTAGCTGAGTACCTTCTTGTACTCAGGGTTTTATTCCCTTGTTGTTGCAGATGGACAATGCTTCTATGGGTACTGTGTAAACTGCCTGTACCCTGTTACGGGTGAAGATTAGACCGTGGGCATGGTCACCTCTTATCTTCACCTGATGCTTTTGTTGGACTGATCAGGCATATGACACCATATTGTGAACCAGTGAACTTATGTTTTAAAACTATGTTGCTTCCGCTACTATCTCCAAACTATGGTTTGTAATATTGTTTCATACTCCAATGTATTTGAATTATGTGCAAACTGTGATGTAACTTGGGCATGTTCGCTGAACTAGTAGGTCTTGGCTGTTGTTGAAATGATTTGAAATCCTTCAAGATTTCCGGACTACCGGGTTTGTACGAGCTTAAGTACATGATAATCTTTGCGAAAGCAGAGGTTTCGGTGCTTAATCTGGTATAATTGGTCGGTTCTGTCACAGCTAGCATCAGAGCATAGTTTAGCGATACTATTCATAAGTGTATTTGAAAACCAGTATTTTCCAAAAAGAATTGCATTTGCCAACTTATAGTTATATTAGGATTTGAAAACCCTGAGAATAAAAACTAAGGTGTGCCAGTGATCAAGTCCGTATGCCCAGTAGGAATTTAGGTGGCTATTTAAGTACTAACTTGGGGGGTCGTGCATCATGTTTAATTTCTGTTGTTTACTGTCGTCCATACGGCAAGGGTGAAATTGTATGGGTGCTATTCTTCGGAATAGTAATGTATGGTTCAATTTGCCTCTACGCCAAGGTAATAAGTGAGTTGTGAGAGCATGATTGGACAACCGCCGATCTAGGGGTGTGCTAGATTGGTACCGGAATATATACCTATTACACACAAGTATATGTGGAAGTATTTAATTGTGGGAGCATTAAATTTGATGGGTGCATATACTACTTACGTGTATACTGGGTATGCACCTAAGTTAGTATTAGATTTGATTTCAGCAATGCATGATATTCATACTGTGGGCGGCTGCTGAAATGATTTTCTGCAGGTACGCTAACTTGCGAACGTATAGTACGGCTAGTTAACGCTATGAGTGAACATTGTATGCCACCGTCTAGCCGCTAGATTGATAGACAGTGAGGACGTATGTTACGTGCATGCATCATGATCATACCATCTTACATTAATCTTACTTCCTTCCTTATGTTATCCGTCCCGTTTTTCTAATAAAAGTTGTTCTCAACTAATTAAAATCTATGTGGATAAACTTCTTACAGATGGCCCATACCAAGCGCACAACTCGTAAGTCAACGGGAGGCAAGAGGCCCAATTACATGTTGGGTCCATGGACCGCTGAGGGGTCAGAGGACTTCCTGGACGAGTTTGGCATGCCTACCATCCTTTGGAGGGTGCTGCACTTAGTTGGATACCAGGAGGGTCAGGAGCCGCAGTACGACTGGCATCGCGTGCAGATCTCTGAGGACCGCCACATGTACACGGTGGAGGTGGACGTCCCTAGCCGTGATGCTCAGGATCACATCTGGTGTCGCCGAGTGTTCGCACTGCCGGGTAGGACCCCATGGGATGGAGCTAACAGAGTTGCTTACACCGTTCTCCGGGACATTATGGAGGACCACCCGGAAGTGGTTGCCCAAGCTACAACTAGCATCTTTGTTGGTATTTCTTAATGTCGCTACTAAGAATAGAGTTTTAATCTATCCCCGGCAACGGCGCCAGAAATGCTTGTTGACACTCTTTAATGGAATCACTCTAAGAATGAACCACATAAAATAATAATCTAGTGAAGGCACTAAAGAGTGTACGGGACACTATTAACTTCACTTAACGTCAAGTTGTCATCCCCAACATGAAGCTACCAATGTAAATATATCAGGGCACTGGATTTAAAGATAAATATTTACTCGCAAGCGCACAGATAAATATACCCGTTGTAAAAGCATTTCACCCAAGCTAGTCTCAGGTATCGTTATTTATATTTAGCGTAGAGACTAATCAATTCAGGTATGATGGTATTATACTAATGAGGACTTAACATCATTCATAATGGCACACACTTAATAAAGACTGATAACACACTAATTACTCCAAATAGGGATCAGGTTACAGAGTAAATGATAATGATAAATGATAATAGAGATCAGATCAATCAAGGATAATCCTAGAATAGTACTGCCTAGCAAGTGATGATTAGAACAGGTATTACTAAGAAACATTCCTAAGTTATTCTAATTACAAGTCATAGCATACATTGATTAGTGCAAACATATTTGGCAATCATTGGCTAGGTCACATCATATTTATAATCAAGAGGCAACTCCATAGTAAAGGTGTCAAACAGAGTAACCCCTAAACCATGAGTTAACTGAGCCATACTGAACACTACATTCGGGAGGTGGAATACAAAGGACTCAACAGGAATGTCACACCCGCGATCTACCACTCTATCTGGAACATAGGACGCATTCGCAGATAAATAGTGTATAGGCACCATGCCTACACAGCATCTATCACCCACCCGTTGTACTTTAAGATGAGCGCTATACGAACATGAGTATAAACATAAAGATAAACTATCTATGCCAAATATATAATCAAAGCAGACTATAAGCAATATAATTAAGAATATAATAGTTGATGTCTTAGTCATATCAATTGTATTGCTATCTAGAGCATAAAGATGAACAATAAGGTGAATTAGATCATCGAGAAGAACTAAAGTACGAACTAGATCATGAACTAGAACAGGATTATGAACTAGAAGATGAACATGAACTAGACGATGAACTAGAACATAAACAATGAAGAACAATGATGAACTAGAAGAGCAATTATGAATAGATCCATAATGTTAATACAAGAGAGAAGATCTTAGGTTTACCGAGCCTTCTCGTGACTAGATCAGGAATCCAAGCGAAGCTTGCCTCCTCTAATCCTATTCTATCTACTATTATAGGTGGATGTAGTTCTAGGGCTTCCGATTGATCTCCCTCTCTGATGAATGCCTGATGCTTTGATTGATGATGTCTAATGATCAAACCTTGATCGATGCTCTGAAGAGGGGGTCAGGGGTTGTTTATATAGCCCTGGGCGATGAACCGTGACCCTTGGATCAAACCGACTTAAGGTACGGCCGAGATGCATCCTAGAGGTCGGTGGAGGAAGGTTCCAGAAGATAGAGTCCAGCGGGCCCCGGGGAGGACCGGTCGGTCTCCTGGTGGGACCGGTCGGTCCCACCAGTCATCCCCTCGTGGTGGTCGACCTCTTGGTGTCTTCTTGCATCCTCTGGAGTCTTCTAGAATAATCGTGACGTGGTGGTGGCGTTATCTCTCGTCGGTTTTCTTCTATGGGAAGCTATTGGTGCTGATTTCCTGGTTTAGTCCCTGCAGAATCATAGTTCACGAAAACTCGTGGAATATTGTCAGTTAAAACCCTAAACCTTTGTTGGTGATCAAATTCTTGCCCTTTTCATATTTATTTACCTCTTAATTATGACAGATAACCAGTGTCAACAATTCCCCCAAGCTTACCTTTTGCTAGTCCTTTAGCAAACATTCATGATAAATCAGGAATTGCTACTATGCTTTCACACCTCAAAGGTACATATGTTCAAACAAAAATCTTCCCTTGGCTTAGAGTTAACTATTCTGACTTTCTCATATTACCTTTAGCTATGGAGCTTTTGCCTTCACCTGGGTCTTTAAATAATTAAAAGATAGAACAATCAAGTTAAGCACTATATCTCTAACCCTTTGATCAACCTTTATTCTGGAGTTTTTATATATTTCAAAATAATAATCAGAGATTCCACTGTATGCCACTCTCAAATCGCTCTTTTATTTTTTTTATGATTCCTCACTGATGCATTTCCTTCCTTCTATGGATATATATACCTGGAGCTTTAAGAAGTGAAAAGCATATCTTACCAAGTCAAAGTTCAAAGTTTAGGGAGAAAGATGTCATACTCATAGATCAAGATCTTAGAACATTTGAACTTTGTCATCTCTTACTGGCATATTGTAATTAGAGGGACCATGGACTATCATTCTTTTCTTCATAATTTTATCATAACTCTTTTTCTTTCTTTTTGAGGTAGTCGGACACTTGTCCCTTTTTATTTCGTCCTTTTATACTTTTGCATAGTCTCATGCCTCTAACACAATACTACTTCGGAAGAGTGAATCTTTTAATAAAACATTCTTGATCTTTAGAGCATGATAAATTTCTCAACCATAACTAAAAACTTAGAACAAAGCAAGTAGTCGCGCTCACTACAGCAAGTGGACCCCACCTTATTTTGCAAAAAAAATGTTACATGTCACAAACCGAAAACCCAAATTAAATTCTGATTGCACCATTGAATTCGTTACAATTAATTCTTCGAAACTAGATCTCTCATGAATATATTTAGATAAAGTGACAAGTAGGCCTACAGTGGATAGATGATGATATAGAAGATGGATTAACGCGGGAGAAACGAGTATAGAGGAGAGAATCTTGATAACCAGACGGTATAGAAGATGAAAATAGAGGAACATGAGTGCGGATGGTCTCAGAGATAGCTCCGTTTAGCAAAAAACTTGGCTGGTGCAAAAGGGCCTAAGGTCCAGTGCTAGGACAGTCCGATGGGACGCTACCCACCAGGGTTCAAACCTTGGTGTCACACTTTTTTCTGGATTTTTTCCAGAATTTTGCAGGTACACGTGCGTGTTCGATGGTACTACGCGTTTTCCACGCACCGGAGGCGGCGAGCTTCCCAATCTCTCTTTGCATGTGTACGGACGGCGAGCTTCCCAATCTCTCTTTGACGGCGAGCTTCCTAATCTCTCTTTGACGGCGAGCTTCCTAATCTCTCTTTGCATGTGTACGGACATGCACACGTGTATGTGCGTATGGTGTGAGTGTGGAGTGCGTAAGTTGTATACGTCCAAATTGTACCTGATAAAAAAAACTTGGCTGGTTGCCTCCCATGCATATTCTTTTCCTCCTCCAACTTTGACAAATGACAACACCTCCTCTCTTCCCACCACACTCGTGTTAATCCTTGTCCCCGTCTCTAGACTCCTCTACCGTCCATTGAAATACGCGTTTTGGGGTCAGTTTCTCGGTGGGGCCTGAGCAAGTCCGGCGCCGGCCTAAATAAATATCTAGTATAAACCGATGGCCTGACTGTCAGCGACTCAACGTTTCTCTACCATTAGCTTTTTTATCCACTCCCACGCTGCGTGCTTTCCTCCAGAAACTACCGATGGCCTGCCGCCTCGCCCTCACCGGCGCCACCGCCATCATCGCCGCTGCCAGCGCCCCCCGTCGCGCCGTGATCACCGCAGCCTCCGCTTCTTCCGCCGGAGAACCCGCGCGCCGCATCATCCGCCGCCGCCGCGCGCCGCCGGGTCAGGGCTCTGCGACCGCAGTCCCCGCGCCCCCCGCCCAGCCGTCCGTCGCGGAGGTGCGTCGCGCCATCGGCGTCTCCGACGACGATGCGTCGGCCGCCGCATCCATGGAGGCGAAGAACTCCGCGTTCATGGACCTCATCGCTACCACTCCCATTGGCAAGCCGGAGAGCGAGCCCGAGCGCCGGCTCCGCGAGGCCGCCGAGTGGGTAGTCGACACCACTGAGAGTCGCGACTTGCGAAGGTGATGATGCCCCCCCCCTCCCCTCATTTCATCCATACAAGATACTGTGATACTTATCATAGTTTGTGCTAATTGTTACTACTCTGCAATTGCGAATCCACAAAGTAGCTAAAGCATAACTGTAGATTTTGGACTGAAATTGCTTCCTTTTGTGTTCGTCTTGTTTTTTTTCAGGACAGAAGTCTTTCTTAGTGCTATGCATGACGACATTTTCCTGCGTGGTTTCTTGCTCCTTTTATTGCCCTTGGAGTCATAAAGTTACCATTTGATATTCCGGTTCTGGATAATCTCCTAATGTAAGGTGTTAGTTATTATTATTATCTTTTCCAATTTATACGAGCTCCAGACACTGAATATGAAAAGAAAATAGTATGTCAGTACTGAAGTTACTCAGTCCCTTCATTCCAAATTATAGTTCACTTTGGCTGTATGCTAAGTCAGACATCTTTTAAGTTCGACCAAGTTTATAGAAAAACAACACCAACATCTGCAGGATCAAATTATAAAGTAAAATGATTTTTTGCTACAGTTGTTATTTTTGTGATGGGCAGAATGACTTTCTATCTTGAATAGTTTGTCAGTATTACAATTAATTGAATCATGCTGCCATCGCCTTCTGTCTTGTGTGTTGTGCCTTTTTTCACAACATAAGACTTTGTCAACGGTCCTTACTCGTTATTATTTACTTTACTCCATCTCTATAGGAAATAGAAGTCGTTTAGGACAGCGTCACGGTCTCCAAGCATAATTTTCTTTGAAAATATTTGTTGTAAAGTAGTATATGTATATTTTTATGAAAGTACTTTCGAGACAAATTTATTATATGATTTTTTATATCTCTAAAATCAAATTTAAAAGTTATTCATGATTTTATACTTCCATGTTTGATCCAAAACTTGTCCAAAACGACTTCTACTTTCTACATGGAGAGAGTACAACTAAAACCAACTCTTCAGCTGACTCATACATGAACATAGTAGTTTTGGTATAATAACTCTTGCGTCTCCCTCGTCAAGTACTTAACTAATCATCCAAATCATGCTGATTCTCTTTTATCTCCATCCCCCTTCATTACTTGAATCATTGTATCATGTGCCACTCGCTGTGAGGTGAACGAGTTGCCTCCCACCCTTCTCCTTCTACCTCCTCTGTGCAGTGTTTTCTGTAACGTAACGGCCCTAACCCCATGGCCCACTGATCACCGTCACCCCACTGACAGTCGATCCGTACAGCCAAGAGATTAAGACCGGTTTCCGCTACTTGGCTAACAATCAGTGCCCGATGTCCGCAGGATCATCTCACAATTCAGTTACAATCTCTTGAACATTTTGACAAATAATATCGGAGTAAATAGCGGAAGACTTAGATAACAATAGTTTTACAAACCAGGGTTCAACATAAAATTAAAGTGAAGTTATTACAGACCATAGTTCAAATAGATAGAGTTGGCAGAGTAGCATATGACAACAACTGAAGGGTACAGATACTTCACCCAGCCCGAGGGTGAATGATCACTCATCGGCCTCATATCGGCCTCTTCCTGAACAACAGTCACACAGCAGGGTCCAAGGCATACTGAGGAATCTGCCATACCTGCAACATGTAATAAAACCCTGAGTACAAAGGTACTCAACAAGACTTACCCGACTAAAGAAAAAGGGAGAAGACTCAGGAATGAAGGCTTAGGGTAGTCAAGGTAAGGCTTAGCAGATCAAGTATTTTGCAGAAAAGCGTTTTTGTAAACCTTATTTTGTTTTGAAAGATTCAGTATTCCTCAATTCTTCATCATTCATGATTCATTTTACATTTCAAAACATTCCTAGTTGAGAACCACTCTCCGTTGACAGTCAGTGGACCAAGTCTCCATAACCGAGGAGCAACGTTAATCCGGATAATAATACTCAGCTGAGGATCCCTATCCACACTGCATGTTTAGCACCAAAGCTTGCATATGCCAACGTCGTCTACCACGATTCCTCCAAGATTGGGCCCATTCCTACGCCACCCCCCCGTACGTACATACCACTCCAATCCGGGACTCTACCCACGTGGGTACATGCTACTTCCGCCCTCATCTCCCACTCCAGTGCGCGGTTGTCGGTCCAATAATGGATTTCTTGGAGCCAGAGCTTTCCGTAGTATGTGAATAGTTACAAGTCTTGACCGCAGGCCCCCATACGGAGGTCCCTACATTTTTCCCGCCAGCGACAAGCACCTCGGGACTCTAACCCCAAGTACAGGTCCTGTCGGTTTTTCAACCCTGTCCCGGTCGGTGTCAACTGGTTGAGTCCCGGACTACAACATGACGGCACCGTACGCGCGGACAACCTCTTCACGACCATGACCACATGCTAGCCAGGCAAGCAGTCATCGAACGGGAAGTAAAACCAAACTCCCATAAAGTTTCTTTCAGTGATCCACTTTTGAAATTGGCATTTTTATTACCAAGTCTAATTCAATAAGCATTGCTAAGCTTTTCAAATACTTTTGAAAGCAGGCTTCGGGTGTATCAGTGGCCAAGGTGGGTAATGCATCAGTTTAGGATATCACTCAACCTATAAACCTAATGCAATAATTTAACTCAAAAGCATTTAAGGAAATCACTTTATAAATTCAAGAAGGGTTAAATGCACCGGGGCTTGCCTTGACTGGCAAAAAGGACGGACTCGGGTTGGTGGTGTAGGTGCCGGAGCTCGGGGTTGCCTCGGGACAGATCCTTCGGTGGCTACCTCGACTTCAGGTCCTTCTTCGTCAACTATACGGATGCAATGATGAATGCACATGAGAATGATGATATGAACTTATGTGCAAGACAATTACTCTAAAACAAGGCATAATCGAAATCTAGGTTGAGCATAGAAGGTAACCATTTCTTCCTTAAGCAATGTTAATTAAAGCTAGGCCTATTATTTGATTATCCTAAGCACCAACCAATCATAGCATCACAACCACACCATCATAGACCAAAGGGTAGGGGTCTATGAACATCAATCAATCCAAAGATCACATCATCAAACACTTATTACCAACACTATCACTTTTTCTATTCTCCTAAATTAATTAAAAAGGTCATTTTATGAAGTTGCTCCAAAATTACCAAATTAATCACATAATTCATTATGGTGTAGATAGATGGCAAAACAAATTTCATAATTTTTGGAGGTCATTAAGGTGCTCAAATAAAATCAGACTTAATTAGCAAAAGGCACTATTTAACAATTAAAATAAAGCTCAAAAATCAACTTGTTCCAAAAGACTTCAAAATCTCACCAGAGACTAACATGGCATAAGAAGCTCACAAATTTGTCTCATGATTTTTGGAGTTATAAATAATTTTCTAAAAATCCAAAACCATCCATTTATTAATTAAAAGAGGATTTTACATTTTCAAAATTTTTGCACAAACTCAAGTTTCATATTTTTATAAATACTTCAGAGCATAAAGAGTCTACCACAAAAATTTCAGAATTTTTGGATGCACACAGAAAATCATACAACAAGAGAAAACAGAACACTATTCACATCTCTCAGAAAAAAGAAGAGCACTGTGCTCCTTCTAGGAGGCGGGCGTCGGCGAATCGCGCGGGCTCGGCGAATCGCGCGGGGCTCGCGAGACGGGCTCGGTTGAGACGGCTCGGTCGAGACGGAAGCGACAGCTTCGTCCGAGGCCTGGCCCCGAGGCTCGGGCGAGACGGAGAAGTAAGCCTCCGTCCGAGGCCTGACTCGGCGAAGCGGAGAGCATGCGCTCGCCGAGGCTTTGGGCTCGGCGAAGCGGAGGGCAATGCGCTCGCCGAGCTTGGGCTCGGGCGAAGCGGGTCTCGTGCGAGACAGAAGGCTCGGGCGAGGCGGAAAAACAAGCCTCCGTCCGAGACCTGACTGGGAGGCTTCGGGCGAAACGAGTGGAAGCATAGACCGGAGGCTCGATGCTTACCACGGGTCGGAGGCAGGGCTCGAGGGTGAGGCTCGGCTCGTTCTCGAGGGTGAGGCTCGACACGCTCGAGGGAGAAGACGACCGCGGCGGCGCTCCGGCGATCCGGCGGTCCTGCTCAACACACGCGACCGCAAGGGCCTGGTTAGAG
The DNA here is from genome assembly GCA_009763385.1 of Coix lacryma-jobi var. lacryma-jobi. Classification (NCBI taxonomy): domain Eukaryota; kingdom Viridiplantae; phylum Streptophyta; class Magnoliopsida; order Poales; family Poaceae; genus Coix; species Coix lacryma-jobi. Next base: position 74,739,324 of record CM019825.1, read on the forward strand.
TCCCACGGAACCGAGGAAGCTGACACCGGGGTCGGGAGAAGGTATCCGTGACCGGAGGGGATATATTTGACGAACCCGAGTCACCGGTGTCCGTCGGAGATTGGAAGATGGGGTTACGCCGGGCAAACGGAGGCGGGGAAGGTGAAATTGGGGTGGAAAGCTTCACGAGCTCAAGGCGGAGCTTTCGGGCTAGGAGGTTGAGCGGCGGGAGCTCCGGAGAGGTCTGGCCACGGTGGCGGAGGTGAGTGCGGAGGTCAAAGCTCCGGCGGGCTTATATAGCTGCTGCGGCCAGGGGCCGGTAGAGAGCTCGGGTGGGGTGGATAAGCTCGGCGGACGCACGCACGCGCACTCGATTGCGCGCAGGCGGAAGGACGGCGTGCAGCCGGGGCTCGGGCGCAAGCTCGCCGGCGATGGCCACGCGGCGGCGACGCCAGAGCACTGTGGGGACGGAAGGAGGGTCAGCGCTTGCGTGCGGGCGCGGAGGGAAACAGGAGACAGCGGCGGCAGGTTGGTGTGGCGCGTGGGGAGGCAGCCAGGCACGCGGCACGCGCAGCGCCGGCGGGCTGGCCATGGCCGGGCCCCCCCTAGCTCGCGGTAGAGAAGAAACAGGGCTAGGTCTTAGGTTTGACTTTGGCTGATCTCTGTATTTTGCAAATTACTTCCCAAACTTTGAACTGGGCACAAAAACTCAAATACCAAAGTTGCTCAGAAAAATGAGATCTACAACTTTGTCAATATAACATTTTCAAATTCCAAATAGTTTTTGAACTATAGTTCAAAACAGAAAAGGGAACATTTTTTCACTTTGATTCAAATCAAAATTACTTTGGATTTCAAACTGAAACTTGAAAATCTTTATATATGAAAGTTGTTCCATTTGTCAAAACCTACAACTTTGGCTAATATACACTTTTTCTGAAACTCAATAGTTTTTTGAATAAATTTTTAAAACTGAAAAGGGACAAAAACTGGAATTTGAATGAATTTGAAATTACTCTAATTTTATATAGAAACATGGAAATCTGTAAATACCAAGTTGTTCTCTCTAAGATTCAGACACAACTTTGCTTTTTGAACCAACTCAAAATTTTGAATTTTGAAAAAGTTATCAAAAGGGGATAATCCAGGATTTGGGTGATTTAGGGTTTTGCAAAAGGAAAATCAAATCAATCTGATTTTAACTTTGATCAAAGCAACAAACATCAGGGCACTAATTGAACAAGAATTAAATAGAACTAGGCACAGAGGTGAAATTACCATTTTGCCCCTATAGGAAGAAGTGGGCTAATAAGGGTTTTTGCAATAGAGTACATCACATAAAATGATACACTAAGCAAATGCATACACATGAAATCATGATCAAGATGATTAATGATGCTAATGATGATATGTCAAGTTAATTACATGCTTAAACACCAGAGGTGTTACAGCCTTCCCCCCTTAAAGAAATCTCGCCCCGAGATTCTGCGTCTTAAGAAAGGACAAAGAAGGATAAAGGCAAAACTTTACATAGACAGGGATTCGAGAAAGTCGGGATAGTTCTTTGCCAGAAGAATCTTCAGATTCCCAGTAGCTTCTTCTTCAGAGTGCTGGTTCCACTGGATTTTGTACCACCTTGTGGTAGTTCTTCGAGTAACTCGATCTTTGTGATCCAACACGCGAACTGGATATTCCGAGTAGGATAGATCAGGCTCTAGCTCGACACCTTCAACTTCCACGACATGTTCTGGTACTCGGAGCACTTCTTGAGTTGGGAGACATGGAAACATTGTGGACAGCAGAGAGATGATTGGGCAACTTCAGCTTGTAAGCTACCTTGCCACAACATTCCAAATCTCAAACGGACCAATGTAGCGGGGTGCTAACTTTCCCTTGACTCCAAAACGAGTGACTCCTTTGGTTGGTGAGACCTTGAGATATACGTAATCTCCAACTTGAAACTTCAGAGGTCGACGTCTCTTGTCAGCATAACTCTTTTGTCGGGATTGGGCAATCTTCATGTTCTCTTTGTATCTGCTTGACTTTCTCTTCCATATCTTTAACCAGGTCAACTCCGAAGAATTCTCTTTCTCCGGGCTCAGACCAACTGAGGGGTGTACGACAACGATGACCGTACAGTGCTTCAAAGGGCCATTTTGATGCTTTCTTGATAACTGTTATTATATGAGAACTCTGCCAAGGGCAAACAGTCATCCCAAGTATCTGCGAAGGTGAGCACACATGCTCTCAACATATCCTCTAACACTTGGTTGACTCGCTCAGTTTGTCCATCTGTTTGTGGATGATATGCTGTACTATGCAAGAGCTTGGTTCCAAGTGAGGTATGGAACGCTTTCCAGAACTTTGCGACAAACTGAGTACCACGATCAGAGATAATGGTCTTGGGTATTCCATGAAGCTTCACTATGTTGTTCTTGTACAAGGCGCATACGTGGGGACGGCGTAGCTGGTCTTGACTGGCAGAAAGTGAGCTTGTTTGGTGAGTCGGTCCACGATTACCCAAATGGAATCAAAACCTTTCTGAGTCTTGGGTAGTCCATTGACAAAATCCATGCTGATATCTTCCCACTTCCAGGCAGGTACAGATAAAGGCTGCAATTCTCCTCCAGGCTTCATGTGCACGGCTTTGACTTTCTGACAAGTATCACAGCGAGCGACATAGCGAGCGATTTCAATCTTCATCTTTGTCCACCAGAATCTCTGCCTTAGATCCTGGTACATCTTGTTGCTGCCGGGGTGGATGGAAAACCTAGACAGGTGTGCCTCATCAAGGATCAACTGTCTCAACTCAGGCACCTTGGGAACTACTAGACGGTTCTTGAACCAAACAACTCCTACATCATCGATCCTGAAACAATCAGCCTTACCGTCTGGACCTTTTCGATGATGTGCTTGATCCCAGGGTTATCTTTCTGTGCAGCGATGACTTGTTCCTTGACCGATGTTTCTATCCTGACATTGTTCAGGCTTCCTTGCTGAACTATCTCAATACCCATCCTTTCAAGAGCATGGCACAAGGAAAGATCATGGGCTTCGTCGTCAGACAGCTACAGTATGACTTGCGACTGAGGGCATCGGCAACTACATTTGCCTTACCAGGATGGTAATGTACTTGAGATCATATCTTTAATCAACTCAAGCCATCTTCTCTGCCTCATGTTCAACTCTTCTTGAGTGAAGATATACTTCAGGCTCTTATGATCATGTACACATTGCAGGTACTGCCCAAAGATAAGACGCCATATCTTCAAAGCATGCACCACTGCTGCTAACTCAAGGTCATGGGTTGATAATTCTCCTCATGTCGCCTAAGCTGCCGTGAGGCATAAGCGATCACTCGACCTTCTTGCATCAAAACGCAGCCTAACCCAGTACCAGATGCATCACAGTATACATCAAGGGTTTCTCGATGTCTGGTTGAGCTAGGACTGGTGATGTAGTTAGTAGTTTCTTCAAGGCTTGAAAAGCTTGCTCACAGGCTGTTGACCAAACAAAATCCACGGAATTCTTTAACAACTCTGTGATAGCTTGGCAACTCTGGAGAAGTCTGGGATGAAACGACGATAGTATCCAGCCATTCCCATGAAGCTGCGAACTTCGCGGATAGTGGTAGGTGGCTTCCAATCCAAGATATCTGCCACTTTTCCAGGGTCAACTGACACACCTTCAGCGGCAGGACTATGACCAAGGAATTGAATTCGATCTAGCCAGAACTCACATTTACTGAACTTGGCATACAGCTGGTGATCTCTGAGACGAGAGAGAACGACACGAAGATGCTTGGCATGATCTTCAGGAGTTCTTGAATAAACAAAGATGTCGTCAATGAACACGACTACAAATTTATCGAGCTCTGGCATGAACACAGAGTTCATGAGATACATGAATGAGCGGGGGCATTGGTCAAGCCAAAAGACATGACCAAGTACTCATATAGGCCGTATCTGGTGGTGAAGAGCTGTTTTTGGAATATCTTCGGGACGAATTTTTATTTGGTGATAGCCAGATCTGAGGTCGATCTTGGAAAACACTCTGGCTCCAGATACTGGTCAAACAGAGATCAATGCGAGGCAAGGGATATTTATTTTTGATGGTGACCTCGTTGAGCGGGCGATAGTCAACGCACAGACGAAGGCTTTTGTCCTTCTTCACAAAAGATAGCAGGACAGCCCCAAGGAGATGAACTTGGGCGAATGAGACCCTTATCCAATAGCTCTTGCAATTGGATCTTCAGCTCTGCCACTCTCTGGGAGGCATTCGATAAGCTCTACGGGATATAGGAGCAGTCCCGGGCTTTAGCTCTATAGCAAACTCAACATTCAAAGATTGATTTTGAACGAAACTGATAAGATTCATTGATGCAAGGGTAGATACTGATACAAAGGTTCGATAGATAACCACAGACTGACAAAGGAAGGGTACAAGACAAGATACAAACTCGACTAGAAGAAGACCAACTAACGCCCCAAACCTAGACTTAAGGCTTTAGGTGAGCAGATGGCACAGACACAACGAGTCTAGTCGTCATCGATGATTATACTCTTCATCGTCGTCTCTTCCTCGATGATGAAGTCCAGGCTCTTCCTCCTCGTCCTCATCTTCAGCGTGGACATCTTCTGCAGGTTCCACTTCTTCATTCTGATCGGGCTCGTGTTCCACTTCAGGTTCCTCCACGACTCCGTCTTCGGGGTCCTCAACAACTGGTGGAATCACGGGGTGAAGCTGGTCGTGCAGCTGGTGTACTTCCTCATGAAGCATATCATTGAACTGCTCGATTTGGGCGGTGTATTGCTGCAGTCCATGGAGCTGGGCTCTGGTAACGTCCTCGCGCGGGTCCAAGCATCATTGCGCTGCTCGATAGCGCGAACCGTGTTCCGGTTGGCCTGCTCCAGGGAAGCTCGTGCCTCATAAAACTCCAGGCGGGAAAGGTAGAAGTCATGCTCCATGTTCTCCATTTCAGCCTTCAGATTCTTGATTTCCTCCTTCAGCTGCTTGCGGGTGCGGCGGGGAAAGCGACGACCATTGGAGGATTCTCCAGTCTCTTCTCCGGTGCGTGGCGCCAGCTGGTGACGCGGCACACCGTTCGGTCCAGTCGACTTGCGGGCAGTCCGCTTGATAATGGCCATATCTGGACAAGAGGTTATAGATGAGAAAGGCTAGCAAGAATAAGGTATAGGTACACTATCCCAACGAACTCTTTTATTGCTTAAGTGAATATGACATGATGCATGAATCGTTCCTACGGAACAAGGCAATGCAACTACTAAGGTAAGGTACATAGGGCTTATACAAGTTGTCTTGCTACTAGTTGCCAAAGACAAGATGAGATGAGAGAAGCAATTTGGACTCAAAATAGTCAAGTTTAGTTTTTGTTAAAAACATTTTGAAGTTTTCGCAAAAAGATTGCAACGTCATAGTGAGATGCTCCGATACCACTCTGTAACGTAACGGCCCTAATCCCATGGCCCACTGATCACCGTCAACCACTGACAGTCGATCCGTACAGCCAAGAGATTAAGACCGGTTCCGCTACTGGGCTACATCAGTGCCCGATGTCCGCAGGATCATCTCACAATTCAGTTACAATCTCTTGAACATTTTGACAAATACATCGGAGTAAATAGCGGAAGACTTAGATAACAATAGTTTTACAAACCAGGGTTCAACATAAAATTAAAGTGAAGTTATTACAGACCATAGTTCAAATAGATAGAGTTGGCAGAGTAGCATATGACAACAACTGAAGGTAAAGATACTTCACCCAGCCCGAGGGTGAATGATCACTCATCGGCCTCATCGGCCTCTTCCTGAACAACAGTCACACAGCAGGGTCCAAGGCATACTGAGGAATCTGCCATACCTGCAACATGGGTAATAAAACCTGAGTACAAAGGTACTCAACAAGACTTACCCGACTAAAGAAAAAGGGAGAAGACTCAGGAATGAGCTTAGGGTAGTCAAGGTAAGGCTTAAGCAAGATCAAGTATTTTGCAGAAAAGCATTTTTGTAAACTTATTTTGTTTTTGAAAGATTCAGTATTCCTCATTCTTCATCATTCATGATTCATTTTACATTTCAAAACATTCCTAGTTGAGAACCACTCTCCGTTGACAGTCAGTGGACCAAGTCTCCATAACCGAGGAGCAACGTTAATCCGGATAAATAATACTCAGCTGAGGATCCCTATCCACACTGCATATGTAGCACCCAAGCTTGCATATGCCAACTCGTCTACCACGATTCCTCCAAGATTGGCCCGGTCCTACGCCACCCGGAAGTACAGTACACCACTCCAATCCGGGACTCTAACCCACGTGGGTACATGCTACTTCCGCCATCTCTCCACTCCCAGTGCGTTGTCGGTCCAATAATGGATTTCTCGAGCCAGAGCTTTCCGTAGTATGTGAATAGTTACAAGTCTTGACCAGCAGCCCCCATACGGATGGTCCCTACATTTTTCCGCCAGCGACAAGCACCTCGGGACTCTAACCCAAGAGTACAGGTCCTGTCGGTTTTTCAACCCTGTCCCGGTCGGTGTCAACTGTTGAGTCCCGGACTACAACATGACGGCACCGTACGCGCGGACAACCTCTTCACGACCATGACCACATGCTAGCCAGGCAAGCCAGTCATCGAACGGGAGTAAAACCAAATTCCCATAAAGTTTTCTTTCAGTGATCACACTTTTGAAATTGGCATTTTATTACAAGTCTAATTCAATAAGCATTGCTAAGCATTTTCAAATACTTTTGAAAAGCAGCTTCGGGTGTATCAGTGGCCAAGGTGGGTAATGCATCAGTTAGGATATCACTCAACTCCTATAAACCTAATGCAATAATTTAACTCAAAAGCATTTAAGGAAATCACTTTATAAATTCAAGGAAGGGTTAAATGCACCGGGGCTTGCCTTGACTGGCAAAAAGGACGGACTCGGGGTTGGTGGTGTAGGTGCCGGAGCTCGGGGTTGCCTCGGGGACAGATCCTTCGGTGGCTACCTCGACTTCAGGTCCTTCTTCGTCAACTATACGGATGCAATGATGATGCACATGAGAATGATGATATGAACTTATGTGCAAGACAATTAACTCTAAAACAAGCATAAATCGAATCTAGGTTGAGCATAGAAGGTAACCATTTCTTCTTCCTTAAGCATGTTAATTAAAGCTAGGCCTTATTATGATTATCCTAAGCACCAACCAATCATAGCATCACAACCATCATAGACCAAAGGGTAGGGGTCTATGAACATCAATCAATCCAAAGATCACATCATCAAACACTTATTACCAACACTAATCACTTTTTCTATTTTCCTAAATTAATTTAAAAGGTCATTTATGAAGTTGCTCCAAAAATTACCAAATTAATCACATAAGTTCATTATGGTGTAGATAGATGGCAAAACAAATTTCATAATTTTTGGAGGTCATTAAGGTGCTCAAATAAAATCAGACATTAATTAGCAAAAGGCACTATTTAACAATTAAAATAAAAGCTCAAAATCAACTTGTTCCAAAAGACTTCAAAATTTCACCAGAGACTAAACATGGCATAAGAAGCTCACAAAATTTGTCTCATGATTTTTGGAGTTATAATAATTTTTCTAAAATCCAAAACCTCCATTTTTAATTAAAAGGGGTTTTACATTTTCAAATTTTTGCACAAAACTCAAGTTTCATATTTTATAAAATACTCCAGAGCATAAAGAGTCTACCACAAAAATTTCAGAATTTTTGGATGCACACAGAAAATCATACAAAAAAGAGAAAACAGAACACTATTCACATCTCTCAGAAAAAGAGAAGAGCACTGTGCTCCTTCTAGGCCGGCTCGGCGAATCGCGCGGCTCGGGCGAATCGCGCGGGGCTCGGTCGGACGCTCGGTTGAGACGGGCTCGGTCGAGACGGAAGCGACAGCTTCGTCGAGGCCTGGCCGGAGGCTCGGGCGAGACGGAGAAGTAAGCCTCCGTCCGAGGCCTGACTCGGGCGAAGCGGAGAGCATGCGCTCGCCGAGGCTTGGGCTCGGGCGAAGCGGAGGGCATGCGCTCGCCGAGGCTTGGCTCGGGCGAAGCGGTCGGCGCGAGACGAAGCTCGGGCGGGCGGAAAACAAGCCTCCGTCCGAGACTGACTGGGAGGCTTCGGGCGAAACGGAGTGGAAGCAGAGACCGAGGCTCGATGCTTACCACGGGTCGGAGGCAGGGCTCGAGGGTGAGGCTCGGCTCGTTCTCGAGGGTGAGGCTCGACACGCTCGAGGAGAAGACGACCGCGGCGGCGCTCCGGCGATCCGGCGTCCTGCTCAACACACGCGACGCGCAAGGGCCTGGTTAGAGTCGCACGGAACCGAGGAACTGACACCGGGGTCGGGAGAAGGTATCCGTGACCGGAGGGGAGTATTTGACGAACCGAGTTCACCGGTGTTCCGTCGGAGATGGGAAGATGGGTTTACGCCGGGCAAACGGAGGCGGGGAAGGTGAAATTGGGGGGTGGGAAAGCTTCACGAGCTCAAGGCGGAGCTTTCGGGCTAGGAGGTTGAGCGGCGGGAGCTCCGGAGAGGTCTGGCCACGGTGGCGGAGGTGAGTGCGGAGGTCGAAGCTCCGGCGGCTTATATAGCCGCGGCCAGGGGCCGGTAGAGAGCTCGGGGTGGGGTGTAAGCTCGGCGGACGCACGCGCACTCGATTGCGCTCAGGCGGGAAGGACGGCGTGCAGCCGGGGCTCGGGCGCAAGCTCGCCGGCGATGGCCACGCGGCGGCGGCGACGCGCAGAGCACTGTAGGGGACGGAAGGAAGGTCAGCGCTTGCGTGCGGGCGCGGAGGGAACAGGGAGACAGCGGCGGCAGGTTGGTGGCGCGTGGGGAGCAGCCAGGCACGCGGCACGCGCGCAGCGCCGGCGGGCTGGCCATGGCCGGGCCCCCCCTAGCTCGCGGTAGGATAAGACAGGGCTAGGTCTTAGGGTTTGACTTTTGGCTGATCTCTGTATTTTGCAAATTACTTCCAAAACTTGAACTGGGCAACAAAAACTCAAAATACCAAAGTTGCTCAGAAAAATGAGATCTACAACTTTGTCAATATCAACATTTTCAAATTCCAAATAGTTTTTGAACTATAATCAAAACAGAAAAGGGAACATTTTTCAACTTTGATTCAAATCAAAATTACTTTGGATTTCAAACTGAAACTTGAAAATCTTCCATATATGAAAGTTGTTCCATTTGTCAAAACCTACAACTTTGCTAATATACACTTTTTCTGAAACTCAATAGTTTTTTGAATAAATTTTTAAAACTGAAAAGGGGACAAAAACTGGAATTTGAATGAATTTGAAATTACTTCAATTTTATATAGAAACATTGAAATCTGTAAATACCAAAGTTGTTCCTCTATGATCAGATTCACAACTTTGCTTTTTGAACCAACTCAAAATTTTGAATTTTGAAAAAGTTATCAAAAGGGGATAAATCCAGGATTTGGGATTTTAGGGTTTTGCAAAAGGAAAATCAAATCAAATCTGATTTTGAACTTTGATCAAAGCAACAAACATCAGGGCACTAAATTTGAACAAGAATTACATAGAACTAGGCACAGAGGTGAAATTACCATTTTGCCCCTATAGGAAGAAGTGGGCTAATAAGGGTTTTTGCAATAGAGGTACATCACATAAAATGATACACTAAGCAAATGCATACACATGAAATCATGATCAAGATGATTAATGATGCTAATGATGATATGTCAAGTTAATTACATGCTTAAACACCAGAGGTGTTACAGCCTTCCCCCCTTAAAGAAATCTCGCCCCGAGATTCTGCGTCTTAAGAAAGGACAAAGAAGGATAAAGGCAAAACTTTACATAGACAGGGATTCGAGAAAGTCGGGATAGTTCTTTGCCAAGAAGTCTTCAGATTCCCAAGTAGCTTCTTCTTCAGAGTGCTGGTTCCACTGGATTTTGTACCACCTTGTGGTAGTTCTTCGAGTAACTCGATCTTTGTGATCCAACACGCGAACTGGATATTCCGAGTAGGATAGATCAGGCTCTAGCTCGACACCTTCAACTTCCACGACATGTTCTGGTACTCGGAGGCACTTCTACTTGAGTTGGGAGACATGGAAAACATTGTGGACAGCAGAGAGATGATTGGGCAACTTCAGCTTGTAGCTACCTTGCCACAACATTCTCAAAATCTCAAACGGACCAATGTAGCGGGGTGCTAACTTTCCCTTGACTCCAAAACGAGTGACTCCTTTGGTTGGTGAGACCTTGAGATATACGTAATCTCCAACTTGAAACTTCAGAGGTCGACGTCTCTGTCAGCATAACTCTTTTGTCGGGATTGGGCAATCTTCATGTTCTCTTGTATCTGCTTGACTTTCTCTTCCATATCTTTAACCAGGTCAACTCCGAAGAATTCTCTTTCTCCGGGCTCAGACCAACTGAGGGGTGTACGACAACGATGACCGTACAGTGCTTAAAGGGTGCCATTTTGATGCTTTCTTGATAACTGTTATTATATGAGAACTCTGCCAAGGGCAAACAGTCATCCCAAGTATCTGCGAAGGTGAGCACACATGCTCTCAACATATCCTCTAACACTTGGTTGACTCGCTCAGTTTGTCCATCTGTTTGTGGATGATATGCTGTACTATGCAAGAGCTTGGTTCCAAGTGAGGTATGGAACGCTTTCCAGAACTTTGCGACAAACTATACCACGATCAGAGATAATGGTCTTGGTATTCCTGAAGCTTCACTATGTTGTTCTTGTACAAGGCGGCATACGTGGGGACGGCGTAGCTGGTCTTGACTGGCAGAAAGTGAGCTTGTTTGGTGAGTCGGTCCACGATTACCCAAATGGAATCAAACCTTTCTGAGTCTTGGGTAGTCCATTGACAAATCCATGCTGATATCTCCCACTTCCAGGCAGGTACAGATAAAGGCTGCAATTCTCCTCCAGGCTTCATGTGCACGGCTTTGACTTTCTGACAAGTATCACAGCGAGCGACATAGCGAGCGATTTCATTTCAATCTTCATCTTGTCCCCAGACCTCTCCTGCCTAAATCCTGGTACATCTTGTTGCTGCCGGGGTGGATGGAAAACCTAGACAGGTGTGCCTCATCAAGGATCAACTGTCTCAACTCAGGCACCTTGGGAACTACTAGACGGTTCTTGAACCAAACAACTCCTACATCATCGATCCTGAAACATCAGCCTTACCGGTCTGGACCTTTTCGATGATGTGCTTGATCCCAGGGTTATCTTTCTGTGCAGCGATGACTTGTTCCTTGACCGATGTTTCTATCCTGACATTTTCAGGGCTTCCTTGCTGAACTATCTCTCAATACCCATCCTTTCAAGAGCATGGCACAAGGAAAGATCATAGGGCTTTCGTCGTCAGACAGCTACAGTATGACTTGCGACTGAGGGCATCGGCAACTACATTTGCCTTACCAGGATGGTAATGTACTTTTGAGATCATAATCTTTAATCAACTCAAGCCATCTTCTCTGCCTCATGTTCAACTCTTCTTGAGTGAAAATATACTTCAGGCTCTTATGATCAGTGTACACATTGCAGGTACTGCCCAACAGATAATGACGCCATATCTTCAAGCATGCACCACTGCTGCTAACTTCAGGTCAGGGTTGGATAATTCTCCTCATGTCGCCTAAGCTGCCGTGAGGCATAAGCGATCACTCGACCTTCTTGCATCAAAACGCAGCCTAACCCAGTACCAGATGCATCACAGTATACATCAAAGGTTTTCTCGATGTCTGGTTGAGCTAGGACTGGTGATGTAGTTAGTATTTCTTCAAGGCTTGAAAAGCTTGCTCACAGACTGTTGACCAAACAAAATCCACGGATTCTTTAACAACTCTGTGATAGCTTGGCAACTCTGGAGAAGTCTGGATGAAACGACGATAGTATCCAGCCATTCCATGAAGCTGCGAACTCGCGGACAGTGGTAGGTGGCTTCCAATCCAAGATATCTGCCACTTTTCAGGGTCAACTGACCCACCTTCAGCGGACAGGATATGACCAAGGAATTGAATTCGATCTAGCCAGAACTCACATTTACTGAACTTGGCATACAGCTGGTGATCTCTGAGACAAGAGAGAACGACACGAAGATGCTTGGCATGATCTTCAGGAGTTCTTGAATAAACAAGGATGTCGTCAATGAACACACGACTACAAATTTATCGAGCTCTGGCATGAACACAGAGTTCATGAGATACATGAAATGAGCGGGGGCATTGGTCAAGCCAAAAGACATGACCAAGTACATATAGGCCGTATCTGGTGGTGAAAGCTGTTTTGGGAATATCTTGTAACACCTCTGGTGTTTAAGCATGTAATTAACTTGACATATCATCATTAGCATCATTAATCATCTTGATCATGATTTCATGTGTATGCATTTGCTTAGTGTATCATTTTATGATGTACCCCTATTGCAAAAACCCTTATTAGCCCACTTCTTCCTATAGGGGCAAAATGGTAATTTCACCTCTGTGCCTAGTTCTATGTAATTCTTGTTCTAGTTAGTGCCCTGATGTTGTTGCTTTGATCCAAGTTCTAAAATCAGATTTGAATTGAGTTTCCTTTTGCAAAACCCTAAAATCCCAATCCTGGATTTATTCCCTTTTAATAACTTTTTCAAAATTCAAAATTTTGAGTTGGTTCAAAAAGCAAAGTTGCGAATCTGATCAAGAGGAACAACTTTGGTATTTACAGATTTCTATGTTTCTATATAAAATTTGAAGTAATTTCAATTCATTCATTCAAATTCCAGTTTTTGTCCCCTTTTCGTTTTAAAAATTTTCAAAAACTATTGAGTTTAAGAAAAGGTGTATATTAGCAAAGTTGTAGGTTTTGACAAATGGAACAACTTCATATTGGAAGATGTTCAAGTTTCAGTTTGAAATCCAAAGTAATTTTGATTTGAATCAAATTTGAAAAGTGTCTCCTTTTCTGTTTTTGAATGTAGTTCAAAAACTATTTGGAATTTGAAAATGTTCATATTGACAAAGTTGTAGATCTCACTTTTCTGAACAACTTTGGTGTTTTGAGTTTTTGTCGCACAGTTCAAATTTTGGGAGATTTTTGCAAAATACAGAATCAGCCAAAAGTCAAACCCTAGACCCTAGCACTGTTCTTCTTCCCGTAGAGCCAGAGGGAAAGGGGGGGGGGCGGCCATGGCGCCGCGCGCTGCGGCTGCAGCGCAGGCGGCTGCTCCCCCGCGCACCAACCTGCACAACCGCCACGCTGTTCCCCGGTTCCCTCCGCCCTCCGCGAGCGTGACCTCGCTCATCGCTCTCGGCATCCCCTGCCCCCGCCCCGACGCGGCCAGTGGCCCGAGCGCGGCGTCGAGCCCCGGCTCCTGCCCAGCAGCCCCGCCTGCCCCCAGCTCGCACGCGGCCCATCGAGTGCTCCCCGCTCCCGCCCCTTATCCACCCCCCCCCGAGGTCTCTACCGTCCCATAGCCGCGGCTATATAAGCCGCCGGAGCTTCGACCTCCGCATCCACCTCCGCCACCGTGGCCAGCACTCTCCAGACACTCCGCCGCTCCACCTCCTAGCTCAGAAGCTCCGCCTTGAGCTCGTGAAGTTTTCCACCCTTCAATTTCACCTTCCCCCCGCCGCCGTTTGCCCGGCGTAAGCTCGCCGTCCCCATCCCCGGCCGAAACCCGGCGAGCTCGGGTTCGTGGAATTCGCCGTCTCCGGCCACAGATACCTTCTCCCGACCCACCCCCGTGTTGTGTTCCTTGACCCCGTGCGACTCTAACCCGGCCCTTGCGGTCGCTGTTGTTGCTCAGGACCGCCGGCCGCCGGAGCGCCGCCGCGTCATCTTTCATCTTCTCCCCCGAGCGTGTCGAGCCTCACCTTCGTGTCGAGCCTCACCCTCGAGTCGAGCCTCACCCTCGAGAACGAGTCGAGCCTCACCCTCGAGCCCTGCCTCCGACACGTGGTAAGCATCCGAGCCTTCGGCCTCTGCTTCAACTCCGTTTCGCCCGAGCCCTCCCAGTCAGGTCTCGGACAGAGGCCTGTTTCTCCGCTTCGCCCGAGCCCAAGCCTCGGCGAGCGCATGACCCTCCGCTTCGACCGAGCCCAAGCCTCGGCGACGCATGCTCTCCGTCTCGCCCGAGTCCGGCCTCGGACCGAGGCTCACTTCTCACTCGTTCGCCCGAGCCCCGCATTTCGCCGAGCCCGGCCTAGAGGGAGCACAGTGCTCTTCTCTTTTTCTGATAGTTGTGAAGTGTTCTGTTTTTCTCTTTTTTGTATGATTTTCTGTGTGCATCCAAAAATTCTGAAATTTTTGTGGTAGACTCTTTATGCTCTGAAGTATTTTATAAAAATATGAAACTTGAATTTTGTGCAAAAATTTGAAAATGTAAAATTCCCCTTTTAATTGAAAATGAAAGTTTTGGTATTTTTGGAGGGTGATTTATAACTCCAAAAATCTTGAGACAAATTTTTGTGAGCTTCTTATGCCATGTTTAGTCTCTGGTAAAATTTGAAGTCATTTGAAACAAGTTGATTTTTGAGCTTTTATTTTAAGTATTAAATAGTGCCTTTTGCTAATTAATGTCCGATTTTATTGAGCACCTTAATGACCTCCAAAAATTATGAAATTTGTTTGCCATCTATCTACACCATAATGAACTTATGTGATTAATTTGGTAATTTTTGGAGCAACTTCATAAAATGACCTTTTAAATAAATTAAGAAAATAGAAAGATGGATTAGGGTTGGTAATAAGTGTTGATGATGTGATCTTTGGATTGATTGATGTTCATAGACCCCTACCCTTTGGTCTATGATGTTTGTGATGCTATGTTTGGTTGATGCTTAGGATAATTATAATAAGGTCTAGTTAATCAATATTGCTTAAGGAAGAAATGGTTACCTTTTTATGCTCAACCTAGATTTCAATCATGCCTTGTTTAAGAGTAATCTAGAATCAGTAGAATTGTCTTGTACCTTAACTCCATATCATCATTCTCTTGAACATTCATCATTGCATCCGTATAGTTGACGAAGAAGACCTGAAGTCGAGGTAGCCACCGAAGGATCTGTTCCCGAGGCGACCCCGAGCTCCGACACCTACTCCTACCCCGAGTCTGCTCTTTTTTGCCATCCAAGGCAAGCCCCGGTGCATTTAACCCTACCCTTGAATTTTATAAAATGATTTCCTTAAATGTTTTTGAGTTAAATTACTGCATTAGGTTTATAGGAGTTGGGTGATATCCTATCTGATGCATTATCCACCTTGACCACTGATACACCCGATACCTGCTTTCAAAAACTAGTTTGCAAAATGCTTAGCAATGCTATACAATATTTTGCAATAAAAATGCCAATTTCAAAAGTGTGATCACTTAAGAATATTTATGGGAATTTCTGGTTTACTACTCCCACTATTGGCTAAGTATCGGATCCGTACTTAGTCAATGGGAAGAGAGGTTGTCCTTGCGTACGGTGCCGTCATGTCGTAGTCCGGGACTCGACAGTTGACACCGACCGGACGGGTTGAAAAACTGACAGGACTGTTGCGCTTGGGTGAGATATAACCAAGGCACAGTTGCTGGCTGGAAATTAGGGACCATCCGTATGGGCCTGCTGGCAGGACTTGCAACTATTCACATACTACGGAAGCTCTGGCTCCGAGAAATCCATTATTGGACCGACAACCGCGCACTGGGAGTGGAGAGATGGCGGAAGTAGCATGTACCCACGTGGGTTAGAGTCCCGGATTGTAGTGGTGTACTGTACTTCCGGGTGGCGTAGGACCGGCCCAATATGGAGGAATCGTGGTAGACGAGTTGGCATATGCAAGCTTGGGTGCTACATCTGCAGTGTGATAGGGATCCTCAGCTGAGTATTCTTTATCCGGATTAACGTTGCTCCTCGTTATGGAGACTTGTTCCATTGACTCTCAACGGAGAGTGGTTCTCAACTAGGAATGTTTGAAATGTAAAATGAATCATGAATGATGAAGAATTGAGGAAATTCTGAACTTTTCAAAATAAAATAAGATTTACAAAAAAAATGCTTTTCTGCAAATACTTGATCTTGCTTAAGCCTTACCTTGACTACCCTAAGCCTTTCATTCCTGAGTCTTCTCCCTTTTTTCTTTAGTCGGGTAAGTCTTGTTGAGTACCTTTGTACTCAGGGTTTTATTACCCATGTTGCAGGTATGCAGATTCCTCAGTATGCCTTGGACCCTGCTGTGTGACTGTTTTCAGGAGGAGGCCGATGAGGCCGATGAGTGATTATTCACCCTCGGACGGGTGTGTATCTTTACCTTTAGTTGTTGTCATATGCTACTCTGCCAACTCTATCTATTTGAACTATGGTCTGTAATAACTTCGCTTAATTTATGATGACCCTGGTTTGTAAACTATTGTTATCTAAGTCTTCCGCTATTTACTCCGATGTTATTTGTCAAAATGTTAAAGAGATTGTAACTGAATTGTGAGATGATCCTGCGGACATCGGGCACTGATGTAGCCCAGTAGCGGAACCGGTCCTAATCTCTTGGCTGTACGGACGACTGTCAGTGGTTGACGGTGATCAGTGGGCCATGGGATTAGAGCCGTTACGTTACAGAGTGTATCGAGCATCTCACTATGACGTTGCAATCTTTTTGCGAAAACTTCAAAATGTTTTTAACAAAGCTAACTTGACTATTTTTGAGTCCAAATTGCTTCTCTCATCTCATCTTGTCTTTGGCAACTAGTAGCAAGACAACTTGTATAAAGCCCTATGTACCATACTTAGTAGTTGCATTGCCTTGTTCCGTAGGAACGATTCATGCATCATGTCACATTCACTTAAGTTTATAAAAGTTTCGATGGGTTAGTGTGCCTATACCTTTTTCTTGCTAGCCTTTCTCATCTATAACCTCTTATCCAGATATGGCCATCATCAAGCGGACTGCCCGCAAGTCGACTGGACCAAACGGTGTGCCGCGTCACCAGCTGGCGCACGAACCGGGGAAGATTGGAGAATCCTCCAATGGTCGTCGCTTTCCCCCGCCCCGCAAGCAAGCTGAAGGAGGAAATCAAGAACCTAAAGGCTGAAATGGAGAAATATGGAGCATGACTTCTACCTCTCCCGCATGGAGTTGTATGAGGACGAGCTTCCCTGGAGCAGGCAACCGGAACACGATTCGCGCTATCGAGCAGCGCAATGATGCTTGGACCCGCGAGGATGTCACCAGAGCCCAGCTCCATGGACTGCAGCAATACACCCCGCCCAGATCGAGCAGTACAATGATATGCTTCACGAGGAAGTGCATCAACTGCATGATCAACTCCATCCCTTGGTACCCCCGGTTATGGAAGACCCTGAGACGGAATCGTGGGAACCTGAAGTGGAACACGAGCCCGATCAGAACGTGGAAGTGGAACCTGCTGAAGATGTCCACGTTGAAGATGAAGATGAGGAGGAAGAGCCTGAGCTTATCATCGAGGATGATGATGATGACGAAGAGTTGATCTTCATCGATGATGACTAGACTCCTTGTGTCTGTACCATCTGCTTACTAAAACCTTAGTCTAGGTTGGGAGCGTTAGTCTGTCTGTTGCCAAGTCTGGCATGTTCTTTTCTTTTCACATCTTTTCCCTTTATCGGCCTGTATCATCTGTCAGACACCTTATCAAGTCATCAGCCTTTGTATCAGAAGAAGCTATCAGTTGTGTTGTTTGATTCTGGTGCATCGCATTCCTTCATCAGTCGCACTTTGTCATCAAGCATGAGTTACCCATGGGGGAGTTAAAAGAAAGTTTCTGCATACTTTCGCCTGGAGGGCGGATAAATACTAAGGAAGTGGTCCGCAGTATACCAGTAATGTTGGGGAAACATGTCTTTCCTACCACCATGATAGTACTGCGCGATCAAGAGATAGATGTCATCTTAGGCATGAATTGGATGTGTCAGTATAAAGCATGATTGACATCTTGAATAGAGTTGTGAGGGTGGATATTCCTAACAGTACCTCCAAACTCCTTCTCCAACTTCCTATGCCTTCAAAACCAGCTACCACACAGCTAAATGCTACCTATGATCAAGGGATCCGAGACATCCCTGTAGTCTGTGAGTTCCCTGATGTCTTTCCTGAAGATTTACCTGGTCTACCTCCTGACCGTAATGTTGAGTTTGCTATAGAGCTAAAGCCCGGGACTGCTCCTATATCCCTAGAGCTTATCGAATGCCTCCCAGAGAGTTGGCAGAGCTGAAGATCCAATTGCAAGAGCTATTGGATAAGGTCTCATTCGCCCAAGTTCATCTCCTTGGGGCTGTCCTGCTATCTTTGTGAAAGAAGGACAAAAGCCTTCGTCTATGCGTTGACTATCGTCCGCTCACGAGGTCACCATCAAGAATAAATATCCCTTGCCTCGCATTGATCTTCTGTTTGATCAGTTATCTGGCCAGAGTTTTTTCCAAGATCGACCTCAGATCTGGCTATCACCAAATAAAAATTCGTCCCGAAGATATCCCCAAAACAGCTTTCACCACCAGATACGGTCTATATGAGTACTTGGTCATGTCTTTTGGCTTGACCAATGCCCCCGCTCATTTCATGTATCTCATGAACTCTGTGTTCATGCCAGAGCTCGATAAATTTGTAGTCGTGTTCATTGACGACATCCTTGTTTATTCAAGAACTCCTGAAGATCATGCCAAGCATCTTCGTGTCGTTCTCTCTCGTCTCAGAGATCACCAGCTGTATGCCAAGTTCAGTAATGTGAATTCTGGCTAGACCGAATTCAATTCCTTGGTCATGTCCTGTCCGCTGAAGGTGTGTCATTTGACCCTGAAAAAGTGGCAGATATCTTGGATTGGAAGCCACCTACCACTGTCCGCGAAGTTCGCAGCTTCATGGGAATGGCTGGATACTATCGTCGTTTCATCCCAGATTTCTCCAGAATAGCCAAGCCTTCACAGAGTTGTTGAAGAATTCCGTGAATTTGTTTGGTCACCACCCTGTGAGCAAGCTTTTCAAGCCTTGAAGAAAACTACTAACTACATCACCAGTCCTAGCTCAACCAGACATCGAGAAACCCTTTGATGTATACTGTGATGCATCGGGTACTGGGTTAGGCTGTGTTTTGATGCAAGAAGGTCGAGTGATCGCTTATGCCTCACGGCAGCTTAGGCGACATGAGGAGAGTTATCCAACCCATGACCTTGAGTTAGCAGCAGTGGTGCATGCTTGAAGATATGGCGTCATTATCTGTTGGGCAGTACCTGCAACGTGTACACACCGATCACAAGAGCCTGAAATATTCTTCACCCAAGAAGAGCTAAACATGAGGCAGCGAAGATGGCTTGAGTTAATCAAGGACTATGATATCGAAGTGCATTACCATCCTGGTAAGGCAAATGTAGTTGCCGATGCCCTCAGTCGCAAGTCATACTGCAACTGTCTGACAACGAAGCCCTATGATCTTTCCTTGTGCCATGCTCTTGAAGGATGGTATTGAGATAGTTTTCCGCAAGGAAGCCTGAACAATGTCAGGATAGAACATCGGTCAGGGAACAAGTCATCGCTGCACAGAAGGATAACCCTGGAATCAAGCACATCATCGAAAAGGTCCAGACCGGTAAGGCTGATTGTTTCAGGATAGATGATGTAGGAGTTTTTTGGTTCAAGAACCGTCTAGTAGTTCCCAAAGTGCCTGAGTTGAGACAGTTGATCCTTGATGAGGCACACCTGTCTAGGTTTTTTCCATCCACCC
Source organism: Coix lacryma-jobi var. lacryma-jobi (assembly GCA_009763385.1). Classification (NCBI taxonomy): domain Eukaryota; kingdom Viridiplantae; phylum Streptophyta; class Magnoliopsida; order Poales; family Poaceae; genus Coix; species Coix lacryma-jobi. The sequence continues at coordinate 74,759,059 of CM019825.1, forward strand.
CGGCAGCAGCAAGTTGTACCAGGATCTAAGCAGCAGATTCTGGTGGACAAAGATGAAGATTGAAATCGCTCGCTCTCTCGTGTGATATAATGTCAGCGCCCTGTCACTTGGGTCCTGCCGGAGTGCTGAGGCCTGGGGGATTGCAGTTTATTTTATTGTACCTGGAGTGGAAGAGTGGGAAATTATTTTTATTAATGGGCTACCCAAGACTCAAAGGTTTTGATTCCATTTGGGTAATCGTGGACCGACTCACCAAACAGCTCACTTCTCCATCAAGACCATTTCACACCAGCCCACCACATCCCCACCTATGCCGCCTTGTACAAGAACACATAGTGAACTTCATGGCATGCCCAGACCATTATCTCCCGACCCGGTACCCAGTTTTGGAAAAAGCGTCTAGTTCTCCGTTCCATACCGGACACTTGGTCCCCACTCTTATCCAGCAGCGTATCATCCACAAACAGATGGACAAACTGAGCGAGTCAACCAAGTGTTAGAAGATATGTTGAGAGCATGTGCGCTCACCTTCGCAGATACTTGGGATACTGTTTGCCCTTGTCGGTTCCCTATGTAATAACTTTTATCAATACTCAGAAATCACCGTCTTTAAGAATGCATACTTTCGTCTTTGAAGGTCACTGTAACCGTCGTCAGTTGGGTCGGAGGTACACCCGGAGAACAGTTGAGAATTTTTGGAGTTGCCGGGACAAAGATATGGATATGGATAGTCCTGCAGATACAAGAGAACATGAAGTTGCCCAACATCCCGACATTGAGCCAGTTATGGCCTTACAGAGACGTCGACCTCTGAAGTTTCAAGTTGGAGATTACGTATATCTCAAGGTCTCACCAACCAAAGGAGTCACTCGTTTTGGAGTAAAGGGAAAGTTAGCACCCCGCTACATTGGTCCGTTTGAGATTTTGGAATGTTGTGGCAAGGTAGCTTACAAGCTGAAGTTGCCCGATCATCTCTCTGCTGTCCACAATGTTTTACATGTCTCCCAACTCAAGAAGTGCCTCCGAGTACCAGAACAGACTGTCGTGGAAGTTGAAGTGTCCTCTTCTCCTATCTATCCTATTCGGATATCCAGTTCGCGTGTTGGATCACAAGATCGAGTTACTCGAAGAACTACCACAAGGTGGACAAAATTCAGTGGAACCAACACTCTGAAGAAGAAGCTACTTGGGAATCTGAAGACTTCTTGGCAAAGAACTACCCCGACTTTTTTGAATCCCTGTCTATGTAAAGTTTTTGTCTTTTCCCTTCTTTGTCCTTTCTAAGACGCAGAATCTCGGGGCGAGATTTCTTTAAGGGGGAAGGCTGTAAACACCTCTGGTGTTTAAGCATGTAATTAACTTGACATATCATCATTAGCATCATTAATCATCTTGATCATGATTTCATGTGTATGCATTTGCTTAGTGTATCATTTTATGTGATGTACCCCTATTGCAAAAACCCTTATTAGCCCACTTCTTCTCTATAGGGGCAAAATGGTATTTTCACCTCTGTGCCTAGTTCTATATAATTCTTGTTCTAGTTAGTGCCCTGATGTTGTTGCTTTGATCCAAGTTCTAAAATCAGATTTGAATTGAGTTTCCTTTTGCAAAACCCTAAAATCCCAATCCTGGATTTATTCCCTTTTTAATAACTTTTTCAAAATTCAAATTTTGAGTTGGTTCAAAAAGCAAAGTTGCGAATCTGATCAAGAGGAACAACTTTGGTATTTACAGATTTCTAGTTTTCTATATAAAATTTGAAGTAATTTCAAATTCATTCAAATTCCAGTTTTTGTCCCCTTTCGGTTTAAAAATTTATTCAAAAACTATTGAGTTTAAGAAAAGGTGTATATTAGCAAAGTGTAGGTTTTGACAAATGGAACAACTTTCATATTGGAAGATGTTCAAGTTTCAGTTTGAAATCAAAGTAATTTTGATTTGAATCAAATTTGAAAAGTGTCTCCTTTTCTGTTTTTGAATGTAGTTCAAAACTATTTGAATTTGAAAATGTTCATATTGACAAAGTTGTAGATCTCACTTTTCTGAACAACTTTGGTGTTTTGAGTTTTTGTCGCACAGTTCAAATTTTTTGGAGATTTTTGCAAATACAGATCAGCCAAAAGTCAAACCCTAGACCCCTAGCACTGTTCTTCTTCCCGTAGAGCCAGAGGAAAAGGGGGGCCCGGCCATGGCGCCGGCGCTGCGGCTGCAGCGCAGGCGGCTGCTCCCCACGCGCCACCAACCTGCCACCGCTGTTCCCTCCCGGTTCCCTCCGCGCCCGCACGCGAGCGCTGACCATCGCTCTCTCGGCCCCTACAGTGCCCAGCCGCCGCCGCCGCGTGGCCATCGCCGGCCGAGCTTGCGCCCGAGCCCCGCTGCACACGCCAGCTCGACGCCAGAGCGCAATCGATGCGCACGTCCCGCAAACCTTATCCACCCCCACCCCGAGGTCTCTCTACCGTCCCATAGCCGCGGCTATATAAGCCGCCGGAGCTTCGACCTCCGCATCACCTCCCGCCACCGTGGCCAGCACTCTCCAGACACCTCGCTCCCTCCCCTCCTACTCTTCAGCTCTCCGCCTTGAGCTCGTGAAAGTTTTCCCCACCCTTCAATTTCACCTTCCCCGCCCGCCGTTTGCCCGGCGTAAGCTCGCCGTCCCCATCCCCGCCGAAACCCGGCGAGCTCGGGTTCGTGGAATTCGCGCCTCTCCGGCCACAATCCTTCTCCCGACCCCCGTGTTGTGTTCCTTGACCCCGTGCGACTCTAACCCGGCCCTTGCGGTCGCTGTTGTTGCTCAGCCCGCCGGACCGCCGGACCGCCGGAGCGCCGCCGCGGTCATCTTCTCCCCCGAGCGTGTCGAGCCTCACCTTCGTGTCGAGCCTCACCCTCAGTCGAGCCTCACCCTCGAGAACGAGTCGAGCCTCACCCTCGAGCCCTGCCTCCGACACGTGGTAAGCATCCGAGCCTTCGGCCTCTGCTTCAACTCCGTTTCGCCCGAGCCCTCCCAGTCAGGTCTCGGACAGAGGCCTGTTTCTCGCTTCGCCCGACCCAGCCTCGGCGAGCGCATGACCCTCCGCTTCGACCGAGCCCAAGCCTCGGCGACGCATGCTCTCCGTCTCGCCGAGTCCGGCCTCGGACTGAGGCTCACTTCTCTCCGTTTCGCCCGAGCCCCGCATTTCGCCGAGCCCGGCCTAGAGGGAGCACAGTGCTCTTCTCTTTTTCTGATAGTTGTGAATAGTGTTCTGTTTTCTCTTTTTTGTATGATTTTCTGTGTGCATCCAAAAATTCTGAAATTTTTGTGGTAGACTCTTTATGCTCTGAAGTTTTTATAAAAATATGAAACTTGAATTTTGTGCAAAAATTTGAAAATGTAAAATTCCCCTTTTAATTGAAAAATGAAAGTTTTGGTATTTTTGGAGGGTGATTTATAACTCAAAATCTTGAGACAAATTTTTGTGAGCTTCTTATGCCATGTTTAGTCTCTGGTAAATTTGAAGTCATTTGAAACAAGTTGATTTTTGAGCTTTTATTTTAAGTATAAATAGTGCCTTTTGCTAATTAATGTCCGATTTTATTTGAGCACCTTAATGACCTCCAAAATTATGAAATTTGTTTTGCATCATCTACATCTCACCATAATGAACTTATGTGATTAATTTGGTAATTTTTGGAGCAACTTCATAAAATGACCTTTTAAATAAATTAAGAAAATAGAAAGGATGGATTAGGGTTGGTTTAAGTGTTGATGATGTTCTCTTTGGACTTGGATTGATGTTCATAGACCCCTACCCTTTGGTCTATGATTTTGATGCTATGTTTGGTTGATGCTTAGGATAATTATAATAAGGTCTAGTTTAATCATATTGCTTAAGAAGAAATGGTTACCTTTTTATGCTCAACCTAGATTTCAATCATGCCTTGTTTAAGAGTAATCTAGAATCAGTAGAATTGTCTTGTACCTTAACTCCATATCATCATTCTCTTGAACATTCATCATTGCATCCGTATAGTTGACGAAGAAGGACCTGAAGTCGAGGTAGCCACCGAAGATCTGTTCCGAGGCGACCCCGAGCTCCGACCTACTCCTACCCGAGTCTCTCTTTTTGCCATCCACAGGTCTTGCTTTTTTTTCAATCCCAAGTGACCCTTACTTTATTTAAACCCTACCCTTGAATTTTATAAAATGATTTCCTTAAATGTTTTTGAGTTAAATTACTGCATTAGGTTTATAGGAGTTGGGTGATATCCTATCTGATGCATTATCCACCTTGACCACTGATACACCCGATACCTGCTTTCAAAAACTAGTTGCAAAATGCTTAGCAATGCTATACAATAGATTTGCAATAAAAATGCCAATTTCAAAAGTGTGATCACTTAAGAATATTTATGGGAATTCTGGTTTACTCCCACTATTGGCTAAGTATCGGATCCGTACTTAGTCAATGGGAAGGAGAGGTTGTCCTTGCGTACGGTGCGTCATGTCGTAGTCCGGGACTCGACAGTTGACACCGACCGGACGGGTTGAAAAACTGACAGGACTGTTGCGCTTGGGTGAGATATAACCAAGGCACAGTTGCTGGCTGGAAAATTAGGGACCATCCGTATGGGGGCCTGCTGGCAGGACTTTCAACTATTCACATACTACGGAAGCTCTGGCTCCGAAAATCCATTATTGGACCGACAACCCCACTGGGAGTGGAGTGAGATGGCGGAAGTAGCATGATGTACCCACGTGGGTTAGAGTCCCGGATTGTAGTGGTGTACTGTACTTCCGGGTGGGTAGACCGGGCCCAATAATGGAGGAATCGTGGTAGACGAGTTGGCATATGCAAGCTGGGTGCTACATCTGCAGTGTGAATAGGGATCCTCAGCTGAGTATTCTTTATCCGGATTAACGTTGCTCCTCGGTTATGGAGACTTGTTCCTTGACTCTCAACGGAGAGTGGTTTCTCAACTAGGAATGTTTTGAAATGTAAAATGAATCATGAATGATGAAGAATGAGGAAATTCTGAACCTTCAAAATAAAATAAGATTTACAAAAAAATGCTTTGCTGCAAAATACTTGATCTTGCTTAAGCCTTACCTTGACTACCCTAAGCTTCATTCTGAGTCTTCCTCCCTCTTCTCCCTTTTTCTTTAGTCGGGTAAGTCTTGTTGAGTACCTTTGTACTCAGGGTTTTATTACCCATGTTGCAGGTATGGCAGATTCCTCAGTATGCCTTGGACCCTGCTGTGTGACTGTTGTTCAGGAGGAGGCCGATGAGGCCGATGAGTGATTATTCACCCTCGGACGGGGTGATGTATCTTTACCTTTAGTTGTTGTCATATGCTACTCTGCCAACTCTATCTATTTGAACTATGGTCTGTAATAACTTCGCTTAAATTTATGATGAACCCTGGTTTGTAAAACTATTGTTATCTAAGTCTTCCGCTATTACTCCGATGTTATTTGTCAAAATGTTAAAGAGATTGTAACTGAATTTGAGATGATCCTGCGACATCGGGCACTGATGTAGCCCAGTAGCGGAACGGTCCTAATCTCTTGGCTGTACGGATCGACTGTCAGTGGTTGACGGTGATCAGTGGGCCATGGGATTAGAGCCGTTACGTTACATATCTTCGGGACGAATTTTTATTTTGTGATAGCCAGATCTGAGGTCGATCTTGGAAAACACTCTGGCTCCAGATAACTGGTCAAACAGAAGATCAATGCGAGGCAAGGAATATTTATTTTTGATGGTGACCTCGTTGAGCGGGCGATAGTCAACGCACAGACGAAGGCTTTTGTCCTTCTTCTTCACAAAGATAGCAGGACAGCCCCAAGGAGATGAACTTGGCGAATGAGACCCTTATCCAATAGCTCTTGCAATTGGATCTTCAGCTCTGCCAACTCTCTGGGAGGCATTCGATAAGCTCTACGGGTATAGGAGCAGTCCCGGCTTTAGCTCTATAGCAAACTCAACATTCAAAGATTGATTTTGAACGAAACTGATAAGATTCATTGATGCAAGGGTAGATAACTGATACAAAGGTTCGATAGATAACCACAGACTGACAAAGGAAGGTACAAGACAAGATACAAACTCGACTAGACAGAAGACCAACTAACGCCCCAAACCTAGACTTAAGGCTTTAGTGAGCGATGGCACAGACACAACGAGTCTAGTCGTCATCGATGATGATTACTTTCATCGTCGTCTTCTTCCTCGATGATGAGTTCAGGCTCTTCCTCCTCGTCCTCATCTTCAGCGTGGACATCTTCTGCAGGTTCCACTTCTTCATTCTGATCGGGCTCGTGTTCCACTCAGGTTCCTCCACGACTCCGTCTTCGGGGTCCTCAACAACTGGTGGAATCACGGGGTGAAGCTGGTCGTGCAGCTGGTGTACTTCCTCATGAAGCATATCATTGAACTGCTCGATTTGGGCGGTGTATTGCTGCAGTCCATGGAGCTGGGCTCTGGTAACGTCCTCGCGGTCCAAGCATCATTGCGCTGCTCGATAGCGCGAACCGTTCCCGGTTGGCCTGCTCCAGGGAAGCTCGTGCCTCATAAAACTCCAGGCGGGAAAAGGTAGAAGTCATGCTCCATGTTCTCCATTTCAGCCTTCAGATTCTTGATTTCCTCCTTCAGCTGCTTGCGGGTGCGGCGGGGAAAGCGACGACCATTGGAGGATTCTCCAGTCCTCTTCTCTGGTGCGTGGCGCCAGCTGGTGACGCGGCACACCGTTCGGTCCAGTCGACTTGCGGGCAGTCCGCTTGATAATGGCCATATCTGGACAAGAGGTTATAGATGAGAAAGGCTAGCAAGAATAAGGTATAGGTACACTATCCCAACGAACTCTTTTATGCTTAAGTGAATATGACATGATGCATGAATCGTTCCTACGGAACAAGGCAATGCAACTACTAAGGTAAGGTACATAGGGCTTATACAAGTTGTCTTGCTACTAGTTGCCAAAGACAAGATGAGATGAGAGAAGCAATTTGGACTCAAAATAGTCAAGTTTAGTTTTTTTGTTAAAAACATTTTGAAGTTTTCGCAAAAAGATTGCAACGTCATAGTGAATGCTCCGATACCACTCTGTAACGTAACGGCCCTAACCCCATGGCCCACTGATCACCGTCAACCACTGACAGTCGATCCGTACAGCCAAGAGATTAAGACCGTTTCCGCTACTGGGCTACATCAGTGCCCGATGTCCGCAGGATCATCTCACAATTCAGTTACAATCTCTTGAACATTTTGACAAATAATATCGGAGTAAATAGCGGAAGACTTAGATAACAATAGTTTTACAAACCAGGGTTCAACATAAAATTAAAGTGAAGTTATTACAGACCATAGTTCAAATAGATAGAGTTGGCAGAGTACATATGACAACAACTGAAGGGTACAGATACTTCACCCAGCCCGAGGGTGAATGATCACTCATCGGCCTCATCGGCCTCTTCTGAACAACAGTCACACAAGCAGGGTCCAAGGCATACTGAGGAATCTGCCATACCTGCAACATGGGTAATAAAACCCTGAGTACAAAGGTACTCAACAAGACTTACCCGACTAAAGAAAAAGGGAGAAGACTCAGGAATGAAGGCTTAGGGTAGTCAAGGTAAGGCTTAAGCAAGATCAAGTATTTTGCAGAAAAGCGTTTTTGTAAACCTTATTTTGTTTTGAAAGATTCAGTATTCCTCAATTCTTCATCATTCATGATTCATTTTACATTTCAAAACATTCCTAGTTGAGAACCACTCTCCGTTGACAGTCAGTGGACCAAGTCTCCATAACCGAGGAGCAACGTTAATCCGGATAAATAATACTCAGCTGAGGATCCCTATCCACACTGCATATGTAGCACCCAAGCTTGCATATGCCAACTCGTCTACCACGATTCCTCCAAGATTGGGCCCGGTCCTACGCCACCCGGAAGTACAGTACACCACTCCAATCCGGGACTCTAACCCACGTGGGTACATGCTACTTCGCCATCTCTCCACTCCCAGTGCGCGGTTGTCGGTCCAATAATGGATTTCTCGGAGCCAGAGCTTTCCGTAGTATGTGATAGTTACAAGTCTTGACCAGCAGGCCCCCATACGGATGGTCCCTACATTTTTCCGCCAGCGACAAGCACCTCGGGACTCTAACCCAAGAGTACAGGTCCTGTCGGTTTTTCAACCCTGTCCCGGTCGGTGTCAACTGTTGAGTCCCGGACTACAACATGACGGCACCGTACGCGCGGACAACCTCTTCACGACCATGACCACATGCTAGCCAGGCAAGCAGTCATCGAACGGGAAGTAAAACCAAACTCCCATAAAGTTTCTTTCAGTGATCACACTTTTGAAATTGGCATTTTTATTACAAAGTCTAATTCAATAAGCATTGCTAAGCATTTTCAAATACTTTTGAAAAGCAGGCTTCGGGTGTATCAGTGGCCAAGGTGGGTAATGCATCAGTTAGGATATCACTCAACTCCTATAAACCTAATGCAATAATTTAACTCAAAAGCATTTAAGGAAATCACTTTATAATTCAAGGAAGGGTTAAATGCACCGGGGCTTGCCTTGACTGGCAAAAAGGACGGACTCGGGGTTGGTGTGTAGGTGCCGGAGCTCGGGGTTGCCTCGGGGACAGATCCTTCGGTGGCTACCTCGACTTCAGGTCCTTCTTCGTCAACTATAGGATGCAATGATGAATGCACATGAGAATGATGATATGAACTTATGGTGCAAGACAATTACTCTAAAACAAGGCATAATCGAAATCTAGGTTGAGCATAGAAGGTAACCATTTCTTCCTTAAGCAATGTTAATTAAAGCTAGGCCTTATTATGATTATCCTAAGCACCACCCATCATAGCATCACAACCATCATAGACCAAAGGTAGGGGTCTATGAACATCAATCAATCCAAAGATCACATCATCAAACACTTATTACCAACACTAATCACTTTTTCTATTCTCCTAAATTAATTAAAAAGGTCATTTTATGAAGTTGCTCCAAAAATTACCAATTAATCACATAAGTTCATTATGGTGTAGATAGATGGCAAAACAAATTTCATAATTTTTGGAGGTCATTAAGGTGCTCAAATAAAATCAGACATTAATTAGCAAAAGGCACTATTTAACAATTAATAAAAGCTCAAAAATCACTTGTTCCAAAAGACTTCAAAATCTCACCAGAGACTAACATGGCATAAGAAGCTCACAAAAATTTGTCTCATGATTTTTGGAGTTATAAATAATTTTCTAAAATCCAAAACCATCCATTTATTAATTAAAAGAGGGATTTTACATTTTCAAATTTTGCACAAAACTCAAGTTTCATATTTTTATAAAATACTTCAGAGCATAAAGAGTCTACCACAAATTTCAGAATTTTTGGATGCACACAGAAAATCATACAAAAAAGAAAACGAACACTATTCACATCTCTCAAGAAAAAGAGAAGAGCACTGTGCTCCTTCTAGGCCGGCTCGGCGAATCGCGCGGGCTCGGGCGAATCGCGCGGGGCTCGGTCGAGACAGGCTCGTTGAGCGGGCTCGGTCGAGACGGAAGCGACAGCTTCGTCCGAGGCTGGCCCGGAGGCTCGGGCGAGACGGAGAAGTAAGCCTCCGTCCGAGGCCTGACTCGGGCGAAGCGGAGAGCATGCGCTCGGCCGAGGCTTGGGCTCGGGCGAAGCGGAGGGCATGCGCTCGCCGAGGCTTGGGCTCGGGCGAAGCGGTCTCGGGCGAGACAGAAGGCTCGGGCGGGCGGAAAAACAAGCCTCCGTCCGAGACCCTGACTGGGAGGCTTCGGGCGAAACGGAGTGGAAGCAGAGACCGGAGGCTCGGATGCTTACCACGGGTCGGAGGCAGGGCTCGAGGGTGAGGCTCGTCGTTCTCGAGGGTGAGGCTCGACACGCTCGAGGGAGAAGACGACGCGGCGGCGCTCCGGCGATCGGCGGTCCTCTCAACACACGCGACCGCGAGGACCTGGTTAGAGTCGCACAGAACCGAGAAGCTGACACCGGGGTCGGGAGAAGGTATCCGTGACCGGAGGGGAAATTTTTGACGAACCCGAGTTCACCGGTGTTCCGTCGGAGATTGGGAATGGGGTTACGCCGGGCTAACGGAGGCGGGGAAGGTGAAATTGGGGGGTGGGAAAGCTTCACGAGCTCAAGGCGGAGCTTTCGGGCTAGGAGGTTGAGCGGCGGGAGCTCCGGAGAGGTCTGGCCACGGTGGCGGAGGTGAGTGCGGAGGTCGTAGCTCCGGCGGGCTTATATAGCCGCGACCAGGGGCCGGTAGAGAGCTCGGGGTGGGGTGGATAAGCTCGGCGGACGCACGCGCACTCGATTGCGCGCAGGCGGGAAGGACGGCGTGCAGCCGGGGCTAGGGCGCAAGCTCGCCGGCGATGGCCACGCGGCGGCGACGCGCAGAGCACTGTAGGGGACGGGAAGGAAGGTCAGCGCTTGCGTGCGGGCGCGGAGGGAACAGGGAGACAGCGGCGGCAGTTTGGTGGCGCGTGGGGAGCAGCCAGGCACGCGGCACGCGCAGCGCCGGCGGGCTGGCCATGGCCGGGCCCCCCCTAGCTCGCGGTAGGAGAAGAACAGGGCTAGGTCTTAGGGTTTGACTTTTGGCTGATCTCTGTATTTTGCAAATACTTCCAAAACTTGAACTGGGCAACAAAAACTCAAAATACCAAAGTTGCTCAGAAAAATGAGATCTACAACTTTGTCAATATCAACATTTTCAAATTCCAAATAGTTTTTGAACTATAATCAAAACAGAAAAGGGAACATTTTTCAACTTTGATTCAAATCAAATTACTTTGGATTTCAAACTGAAACTTGAAAATCTTTATATATGAAAGTTGTTCCATTTGTCAAAACCTACAACTTTGCTAATATACACTTTTTCTGAAACTCAATAGTTTTTTGAATAAATTTTTAAAACTGAAAAGGGGACAAAACTGGAATTTGAATGAATTTGAAATTACTCTAAATTTTATATAGAAACATGGAAATCTGTAAATACCAAAGTTGTTCCTCTATGACAGATTCACAACTTTGCTTTTTGAACCAACTCAAAATTTTGATTTTGAAAAGTTATCAAAAAGGGGATAAATCCAGGATTTGGGATTTTAGGGTTTTGCAAAAGGAAAATCAAATCAAATCTGATTTTTGAACTTTGATCAAAGCAACAAACATCAGGGCACTAAATTTGAACAAGAATTAATAGAACTAGGCACAGAGGTGAAATTACCATTTTTGCCCCTATAGGAAGAAGTGGGCTAATAAGGGTTTTTGCAATAGAGGTACATCACATAAAATGATACACTAAGCAAATGCATACACATGAAATCATGATCAAGATGATTAATGATGCTAATGATGATATGTCAAGTTAATTACATGCTTAAACACCAGAGGTGTTACAGTTCTACACTCTCACAACACCCATCTCTCTTCAATGGCTCTCTGTAGACCCACCTACTCGACTTCACTGTTTTCCCTGGCTGACCCTGCAATAGTGGTTGCTGCCTACATTCCCCTGAAACTTATATCCAATTCGGAGTGACCTCTGCCCTCTCCCTTTCTGATCTCTCTGACTATGTTTAACCCATATCTAATCCAACTATCAGAGCTTGGTCACCAACCACTCTCAACAGCCGTACTCGCTAGCAGCTAATCCTCTTCTCTCCATATCTCTTAACCAAGTCCTGTTGCTTGCACCATTCAGCATTTAAGGCAGCTTGTGTTGTCTGTCTCCTGTTCTCTCCAGCTGAGCTTGCTCAGTAGTGGTGGGGAGGGTGTTTTGATAAATATATTTTGATTCGCCAAACACTAGAAATTAATGGAGCGCTAGATGAAGCAATGTTGGTTAGATATTTACTCTGCTTTGAGCTGGCGCAAAAAACATTTATAGTTTTTAGAAACTGGTCAAGAAATAGCACCAAGAGAACAATTTCCCTTCTTATATGCTGCAATTTCCTTGGTCTTTCCAGTTTAATTTGAACTATGGGTACCCTATTATATATTTGACTTTTGAATGAGTCTCTACTACTATAAAACACACCAGTATCAAATTTTCCTAAAGTCACATCAACTAATGTCCTCCGCAGTCAGGATCTCTGCTAAGTACACCAAATAAACTATACTTAAAAACAACACACCTTACAAAACAACGTACCAGATCTAACTCTAGACTCTCCTTGCTCTTTATCACTCAAATCCAACTGCCAATATTCTTTGCATCAACCTCATCATTCATCGGGCGCGACCCTCCCTCACGCGCGACTCTCCCTCTCCCCCGACGCCAGCTCCCACACACGCGCCTCCTCGGTGTCTCCTCCACGCACGACCACCATGACGACTCCTCGATCTCTCCCCCACAGACAAGCCACCAGGCGAGTTGCACGACTCCTCGATCTCCTCTCCACCTTGGAGTCGATCTGGAAGCTGAAGCTGCGCGCGTGGGAAGGGAGCAGCCGGCGGAGCAGCCCCGCGGCCTCCGCTTCCTGCTCTGCCGGAGACGCTTTCCGGCTGCCCGCCGCCCCGCGGAGCGCCACCCCAAGTGGATGGGGCCGCCCGCCGCCGTGAGCAGCAGGAGGAAGGGTGCGATTGCGAGGCGTCGCGACGGCGAGGGCCTCATGGCGTGCTGGCGATCTCTCCCCTCCTCACCGCCTCACGCCCCGCCTGCTGCGGCTCCCCAACCCCTCCTCCACCTCCACCAGCACCCGCCAGCACTGCTGCTCCGTGTCCGCGTCCGACCCCGCGGCCTCCGCCTCGCGGCGAGGGCGCCCGCCGCCACGGCCACGGCAGCCGCGGCCTCCGTCGCCCCCGATGACATCTCGCAGCTCAACTACCGCCTCTGCGCCATCGCCCGCCGCCTCCGCCGCGGCGCAAGGCGCCGCCCCGTCCTCCTCCCCCGTCGACCCAGCCCAGGTCGAGGCGTACCTCCGCATGATCCGCGAGCAGCAGCGGCTCGGCCTTCGCCAGCTGCACCGGGAGGAAGGCGAGAGCGACGACGACGACGAGGACGGCGCCGGCGGTGGGGACCGGGCGAGGAAGGGAGCGGTGGATTTCTTCCTCAAGTCGGCGGCGCCGTGGCCGTGCCCCGTGCTCTGGGGCGAGCCAACCAAGAAATCCACCGCTGATCCACTGCTCACCAAGGAGGAGAAGACCGCGGTGGCGAAGCTGCTGCGTGCGCGCGGCGCCGCGCGGATTGATGTCATGGCTTACCTCAGCGAGGGCGATTTGGCCGCGGCAACGGTCCAGCTCGATCCAGCTCGCCGATCCAGCTCACCGGCCTGCCGCCGTCATGATCTTGGAGGCCAGACAGGCAGCAACGGATGTCGGCAGGTCGTAGGTATCCTTCCCCCTGGTCTAGCTCATGTCTTTGTCGGTCCTCCACTGCTCCTCGTTTCCATTTCCCTCCTGACCTGCGACGAGGATCACCAGGTGTGCCAATCTCCCTTATCTCTCCTTCCTCCCCCTCTCTCCCCCACCTGGACCATGGCCCAGGTCTACTTCTTGTCCCGGTGTCCCATATTCTCGCATGGATCACATACAGAGCCTGTTTTCGACCCCTTTTCGCAGTCGTCCGTGGCAGGGCTACCCCACATGTCGCCGGAGACACCACTGATCGGTAGCCCCTGGACGCAGCCTTGTCTTCCCGGGCGTTGGACTGCTGGACCTGTGCCGCCTGCAAGGTGTTCGAAAAAAGTCCAACCCCATCTAACACAGTACGTCAGTCCCTTTTCATGCCATCCACGTGGACCTCAGGTAACTTACCTTCTCCATTTGATGGGTTTGATTATTCGAAGGTAATGCCAACGTATGGAGCTCTGATTATTGAGGAGACATTTTATACATTGAAGAGAGAAAAGATGTACTCAGTTGCAGTAAAATCATTTTCAATCTCTATGACCCAATGAACTAGCAAGCTCATGAAACATGAAATTTTAGGAAGTGATTGAAACTAGGAGTTTGAACAATAATTTGCAAAACAGAACCATTTGATAAAGTATATAAGCAGACTGACCATAGTCTCAAACATGTAACTTTTACATTTCATTTTACCTCTTCAAAAAATTACTTTTACCTCTTCAAATATTATGTATATAATACCAATTAATATACATGGTACAAACTTAGCGCTGATCCATTAGGACAGAAAATAGTTTTTTGAACATTTTGTCAATATTTTACTGTTAACTACTACTACTTTCTCAAAAAGTACAAACTGATGCTTTACTCGAGTTCATAGTTACCCTTCTTCATCTCAATGTACTATTAGGTGCCGTTTATTTGTGTTGAATTGATGATCTGTCTTTAACATTGAGGTTTTGCTTCACACGCCTATTCCATTTAGTGAGAGAATCATATAATATATTCATTAATATTTCCTGATGTGTATTGTCTAGAAAACCCCACAATATTTATCTTAAATTGTATTGAATCAGGGAAGAAAAATTGCATTTATCCTAAGATTGCATTTGTCTCCAAGTTTATTTAGAAATTATTATTTCATCTTATTGCCTTCCATGAAAGTACTGCAGAAGCTCTGTTTCTTGGAAGAAAGCACCAGGCAGTGACAACTGGGTGTGCCACTATTGCAGTGTTTATTCTGTTCAGATAATACTTCTCATCAAGCAAATAAAATATAGCATTATAGATAATAAGTCGATATTACCAAGATTTAAGACCACCGTGAGCCAACTTGTAGGGATTGTGGTTAAAACAAGAAAGCTCTTATCAAATAATAAACTAATTGATTACTTATAGCTAGAAGAAACAAATCCCTGGTCCAGTTAATACTATCTCTGAAACACTTAAATTAGCCTAAGATATTATGAGGTCAACAGTTTGCTATTTCAAAGAATTTGAGATAGACAGCGGCAAACATGACTGGTGTTAACTTTGCTATTTCAAGGCCTACTGATTGTATTCTGGATGTAAGAATAAAGTAGCCTAATGGTCACCCTGTAAAGATGTAAAGTTAACATAATTCTATGTACCTTGGGATTCCATTGATTCTGATCACGTATCTTAAAAGTCAAAACAAGGTAAGATTGGGTTAATTGATCCCCAGTTTTGAAGTACATATATACAGATCACGAGAGAAAGATTATCTGCTAATCTGTCTTTTTAATTTTTAATTTGCCACTTTCCTAATTTATCTATGTTTTTTTGCTACAACTTTGTGATTTCAAGGTCAGACAAATCATGGGAAAAATAAAATTGTGCTCAAATTTGGAAGTACCTTCGAGATGAATACATACAGGCCAACACAAAGATATGAAAACCTTGATTTCAAGTTGAAATTTGTTGAGGTAAAAGACTAATACTATGATGCAGAACATTCCGTGGTTGAATGATTTTCTGTTAGGAATGTTTTACGCATGTATTTTACATTCAGCAGCATAACATCAGATTATGGCTATAATCTGATTTGGAGCATTGGAGTGGATGAAGGATTAGGTTCCCATCTTGATTTGGAGCATTGGAGCGGATGAAGTCTTTTGTACCAAACCATCTTCCTTCTACTAATTTTATTAATAATATATAAATATGCTTATGGCTATACTATGGTAGTCTTATGTCCGACGACTGTTGTTCTGAAAAGATGCTGCCCTGAGTTGCATGTAACTGACCTTCTACATTTGGATGTCTTCAATTATTTATAGTCACTGACTAAAATAAGATGATGTATATGTATGGCCATTCAAAATTTTAAGGAAACATATTGTTTCATAGCAATAAAACCAAATAGCTGAAATAGCAATTTTTTTAAGTGTAGTCCTGAA
The DNA here is from genome assembly GCA_009763385.1 of Coix lacryma-jobi var. lacryma-jobi. NCBI lineage: Eukaryota > Viridiplantae > Streptophyta > Magnoliopsida > Poales > Poaceae > Coix > Coix lacryma-jobi. The sequence goes on from CM019825.1 coordinate 74,774,855, forward strand.
ATGAAGCCGTAGCGTTAGCATGAGCACTATACTAGTTAATGAAATGTTTGTGGTGGTACATATGCCCCGACGTGCATTTGAAGCAAAAACATGTGTATTTTAAGACGTTCTGATACTATGTATTTGTAACTGTAATCAAGACCTATTTGTGAGTTTTGGTGATGTAATGACCATATGATTAAGAGGACTAATGAGATTTATCGAGATGATAAGCCGGTAAAATAAGAATGAGGATAATTCATTCAATGGTGAAGCTCCAAATTACAAAAATATGTGTGATGGACTCAAAGGCGTTCAAATTCTTTTATATTTGATCTTGAACTTAGGTTACGTCGCACTATAAAGAGGGATGCAACTTTAGGTGGTTTGAGGAAGATAGAGTGCTCAAGTATCTAACTAAAATATAAAAAAATACACTCTAGCACTTCACGAACACATAAAATAGTTGTTTTCATAAAATAGTTGTTTTGTGTCTCAGGTTGGAAGTCCCGACGACGTGAGCTGAAACTTAGGTCGGAAGTCCTAACATGAGCTGGAAGTCCCGACAGTCAGAAGTCATGTCGAAAGTCTCGATGTATGTTGGAAGTTCCAATGTTGACTTGTTCAGTGCTTTCTATAGAGGTCGAAAGTCCTTAGATCCACATCGAAAGTCCTTAGATTTGTGTCGGAAGTCACGTCAGAATTTCTGACGTAGATCTGGACGGTCACTTTTGACTTCGGGTATAAATACCATCCAACCTCTTTTCTAACTGTTACCTTACCATTCCTCTCTCCCAAGCTTCACGAAAAACACCTCTCTAGCTCTCAAGGCTCTCTCCTCTTCTCCCCTTTGCTCCTAGCTTCAAATCTTGAGCACTCGAGTTCATCAAGTCAGTTGGATTTCGTGAGAGAAGTGATTTGGTGAGAGAAACATCGATTCAAAGATTGAGCACTCGAGTTCATCAAGTCAGTTGGATTTGCATTTGTTACTTTTGGGGCTTTGCCCTTAGCCGACTAGGCATCGTCCAAGAACTCCCAATCTCTGGGAGAACCTTGGGAAGTTTGTACTACCATCGATTTTCTAGTGAAGAACTCAAGTTTACCTTTGTGGTTGCTTGGGAGAGGCAAGGAGGTGAAACAGACACCGGCCTTAGTGGCCACCTCGACAACGAGGACGTATGCAAGCTTTAATGGCGAGCTGAACCTCTTTATAAATCCTTGTGTCCCGCGTGTCTATTGTTGTTGTGATTCTTGAGATTACATGTTCTTCGTTCTCTCTCTCTCAAGCTATCTCTTAGGTTTCTTAGGTTTTGGATTTGATCTACAAATTGGAGGTGCTTCAAGGGCAAGAAAATACTTGGACAAGTTCATCAATCCATAAGGAAGTGGGTATTCTCATATTTTATTTTGAAGTTCATTTGACTCCTTTTTTGTAGCTTCTTATAAGTGTCGAAAGTCATGTTGGAACTTTCGATAGGAGCCAGAAGTTCTGACATGAGCCAGAAGTTCTGATAGTATTTTGATCCACTGTTTTAGTTTGTTTTAAGTTTTCAGATACGCCCATTCACCCCCTCTAGGCTTAGCTAGGAACCTTACAAGTGGTTTCAAAGCGAGGTTACCTCAATTGACACTTAACCGCGTGAGGTATGGCTAAGCAAGGGGAAGGAACCGATGGAGTACAATCGGTGCTTGTCGATCCAAAAGAAGTGGATTTGCATTCTACCGACAATAGCAGCATTGAAACTTACTCCACAACAAGTAACACTACTCTCCCACTGAGTGTCATGACCGAAGGTGAAAAAGCCAAAAGAAAAGAAGCAAGAAAGTTGAGAAGAGAAGAAAAGAAAATAAGAGAAGAGAAGAAGCAAGCAGAGGAAAAAGCAAGCAAAGCCTCCTCAAGTGAAGAAGAATCAAGAAGCACTGAAGATGGAGATGATGACGTCTCCTACAAAGCTCATGGCAATAAAGTTGGCAAGACAAAGGGTGGCAACAACAAGAAGCAATATGAAGTTGTATCCTTTAATTATTCATCTATGCCTATCTTTGATCATAGAGCTCTCATCAATGTACATGCGGGCAAGTTGCCTCATTTCGATGGGGACCAACTTTGCCAAGTGAAAGCACTTGATGAAAGCTTATCTTGTAGGTCTTCATCCAGGATGGGAGATTGTCCATGATGGATTTGAGAAACCGGTTGATCCAAGGAACCCAACACCACAGGAGTACCACAACATTCATCTCAATGCTCAAGCTACTAGTGTGCTTCTTAGTGCCTTGAGTGGTGATGAGTACAACAAGGTGATGGGCCAGAGTGGAGGTTGCCAAGGAAATACGGAACATCTTGCATATTGCTCATGAAGGAGTTGACAAAGTGAGGCAATCCAAGATTGTTTCGTTGATGGCAAAACTCAACCGGTTTGTGATATTGGATGGAGAAGGTGAAGGACCGAATTGGCGACCAGAGGGGGGGTGAATGGGAGCCTCAAAATTCTTCTCGAGAAATGATGGCCCTTGTCCAGAAAAATCACCCCAAAAGCAAAGACTCAAACAAACCGGTGAGTTCACGACCTACGAATAGGTGGATACCCTAGGAGATGTCCTAGAGGTACAGCGGAACTACCGAAGAACCTCCAAAACCAAGCACCAAAGCAAAGGGGCAAAACTGCACAAGCAAGCTCCTAGAAAAATCGAACTTCCGATAACGGAACACCCCACTCCCATGGAGAAGAGGAAAGTGTTCGACCAAAACTACTTAGGCCAACTAGTGGCAAAAGCACCTTGGAAAGATCCTTATGAAGTTAGGAAACTAACGCAACAGACGGATCTCAAATCGGAGCTCGACGCAAAAGATACGACCGCTAGAACAAACGAAACTCCGAAAGCGGAACACTTAACTCTATGGAGAAGAAGGAAGTGTCCGACCAAAAATACTTTGACCAATGGTGGCAAAAGTACTTTGGAATGATCCTTAAGAAGTTAGAAAACCAACGCAACAAACAGATCACAAATCGGAGCTCGTATGCAAAAGATACGAACAAAATCAACAAAACTCTGCAGTCGCGGATTGTCCGCTAGTGAACCGCGGACTGTCCGCTATTGAACCCCGGACAGTCCAGGAATGAGTCCCGGACAGTCCGCCGTTCAAAAATGAAAACAGCGACCTCGCTGCCCGTGAACAGCCCCGACCCCCGGACAGTCCGGGGATAAGTCCCGGACAGTCCACCACTGTCCAGAAAGCCCAAAAACAGCTCGAGACAAAACCAAAATCGATTGGATCTTCACCAAATCGAACGGGGCTGCAACCAAACTTCTCCCAAGTGTTCTTCTACGTGTTTGGAAGCTAATCCTAGGATATCATCGCTCCAAACCAACTAATCCATGAGAAATCAGAAGAACACTAGAAAAGGGGGAAGAAAAAAGAACGAACGCGATTTCGACCCGATCTATGTGCTCGTGAGGTTAGAGAGGAAATCCTTCGGTGGAAGGAAGGAGCTCACGACATAGAATAAATTGATTCAAACGGAATTGCAAATCGTCGATCGAAGAGGGAGAACGAGACAAATCTCCGGGAGGGGAAAAACCGAAACGCGAAGAACAAAAACGCGAATTCGATCCAAAATTGCAGCCAACAAGAGGAGGACGAATTTGATCCTTGGATTTGGGAAGATGATGATTTGTATTATCACTCGGTGTCGGATTACAAGCCACTCCTCGCAATACAAAACGCGGATGGCGAAAAGCTCAAGAACAAGAGCCGGTCTCTCCTCTCACCCTAGCCTCCTTTCACCTAAACAAAATGAGAGTGACACCTCCAAGGATGGCTGTCCAACACAACCCCTTCATCTATATATAGGCGCACGTCCAAATGACACAAACGCCCTAACATGAAGTACTAACCCAAATACCCCCTAGGGATAAAACCGTCCAACTCTGGCAGTTTCCATCCGACGGCCACGCGCCTTCCTCCATCGCTTCGCCTCGACGCAAGCTCCAGGATGCCGCCACGTGCCGTCACCATCGACCGCCGTGCCTTCTCACCGATAGCTTCGCCACAACGCAAGCCTCTCGGTGCCGCCACGCGTCGACCGTCCTTTTGGACCTTCCCCGTTTTGAGGCCAAACCGGGAAACCTGCCAGCCCAGGTTTTGAGGCCCAAACCGGAAACCGTTCCACCCGAGTTTTGAGGCCAAACTCGAAAAACCGCGAGCCCAGGTTTTGAGGCCCAAACCTGGAAACCATCCATCCCGAGTTTTGAGGCCCAAACTCGGAAACCGGCCACCCGAGTTTTGAGGCCCAAACTCGGAAACCATCAAGGGTAGCTTTTTGAGGCTCAGCTACCGAACCCGCACCGTAGACGGGATGTGGTTCGCACACCCCGACCACCGACACCGATGCCGATGCATGTCCAGCCTCCACGCTGGGCACAACGCCTTCGCCATCCTTCTTGACTCGGCCGACGGCACTTGCGCCGCACGCAAGCCCGTGTCCGACCTCCCGCCAAGTGCCACGACGCCATCGTCTTCCTCCTGACTCGGCCGATGCATCGCACATCCCCATGTGCTCTCGCTCGCCGATGCCACGTGCCAGCTACCACAGCTGGTCCTCTGGCCCTCTGGTCCGTCAGTCCAAGCCTCACGTCCGCCCTTCACCGCTCTGGGTACATCGGCATGGCACGTCCGCCGCATGGCACGCCCATCCTTCACCGCTCCCGGTCCGTCGGCACGACACGTCTCTACTTGATCTTCACCTCGCCATCGACCACTGTATCTGAGCTCAAACCCTGCACATCAACACAGCCAAGAGACACATGTTGCACATGCACACCAACATAGAAACACCACAACTCAACGCCACCGGTTAGTCATAAGCATTAAGCACATAGCGAGAGAAAATGACTCAACCGGGAAAAGCCTCAAACCTTCCTCATCAAAGTCAATCATTCATCATATATTTTCTCAGAAGGGCCACAAGAGATGTTTGATAGATTGATGATAAGTTTTGGGAAGATTAGAGGGCTTCGTAGAGATGAGAGATGAAATCAATGATCACAAGGTTGTCAAGATCATGCTAGAAGCTTATTCACCAAGAAATGAGACTGTTATGACATTGATTAGAGACAAGAAATTTGAGCATTCCACACCAAGTGATGTGTGTTGACGGTCCTTAAACACCTGTTTTACCATCAACATTTGACCCTAAAGTCCACCAAAAAGGCATGAAATGTAGTCAAATAGGTTTCAAACTAACCAAATTCCACATGTCCATAGATTTTATTTGAATGCAGGATTTGAACCAAATTTGGACATATGGACCCACCAGAGGCCAAGCCCACTCAGCAGGGCCCAAATGGGCCTAAGGGGGGTGGCGCCCGCCACCACTAAGTGGCGCCCGCCACTTGGGTTGGCCCAAGTGCCACTCCCTGCCACGTCACCGATCCGTGTGACCTCCCCAAGGACAAATCTTGGCCCTTGGTCACTAGGTCAGTGGCATCAGACGGCTCAGGGAGGAGAGGCGTAGATCAAGGCTGAATGTCGGTTGCTAGGACATGCAACCGACCTCCAAACCGCCTTGGACAACCACCTGGATGCCGTTGAAGCAGAGGCAGTACATCCAACGGCCAGGGAGCTGGCGGCCGCCAGTAGGGGGTGGCGCCCGCCACCTGACCTAATCCTAGGTCGGTTGGCTGCCCACTATAAGAACCCCCCTCACTCATTTGGGCTATAAATACCCCCCTGGCGACACTACTTCATTCACACCCAACACACCTTCATATCCCACACTTCCAAGAGAAGCAAAGCAAGAGAAGCAAGTGAGAGTGAGGATAGAAGCTTAGAGAGCTTTGGCAAGTAGGTTAGCTAGTAGAGAGAGTATAGCTCTAGTGCCCTCGCTACAGCGCGACTCTTAGTTTAGCACAACTTAGCCTAAGTCTTGGCAGTATTAGCGTAGAGCTTGCTAAGAGAGAAGCGGGTGCGAGCGACTGTCATCGGAGGTCGGTTGATTTCCCGGCGTTCTGGTCTGGTTTGCTCTCTTGTATCTCAGGTACATTTATCTTTATCTCAGTATTACTTTAAGCATTACTTTCAGTATTACTTTCAGTATTACTTTATCAAGTACCTTGAGTGTGACCTAGCTATCCTACAGTTCAATTCACTTAGCCATAGTAGTTAATCTCTAGTGTGCTTAGTGATTGATCTTTGCCAATAAGTTGCTTAGTTAGTTTAGTGTTTATCTTATTAAGTCAAGTGTTTGCTCTGACGTCCGCAAGGGTGTCTCTATTCAAAGCTAGGGTAGAGATAGTTAGAATATAATTAAGCGTGGTGCTTAGTTATAGACTTACCTTCAGATACGGCTGGACCCCCGGATAGCTGTGGTAGCAAGCAGGTGGTGACAGCCCTGTGCGCCTTGAATTCCACCACGTAGTTGCCCCAGTTTAACAGTAAGGCTCGTTGTGCTAGCGTTCAACCTAAGTAAGTGGTAAAGGCTAGTACGCCTCGATACTTGACAAGATAGAATAAAACTTTACTCAACTTAGTTGCTTTATTGTCTTTGCCTGCCTTGCTTCGAAACTATCTTGCTTCGTAGTTATCTTGCTTGTAGTTATCTAGGAGTAGTTAGTTATCTTAGTTACCTTTAGTTAACCTAGTCCGTCCATTATCTAGTTATCCACCTTACCTAGCCATCCATTTCATCCTTACCTATCCACCCATATATTCTTTCTAGCCTTTCATCTTCCCTTCTCCCCTTTTCCTTTTTCCTGGGCCGTTACCGGGGATAGTTGCCTAGCTCTATCTTTAGTGAAGCTAAGAACTACCAACAAGCATTTCTGGCGCCGTTGCCGGGGAAGGCAATCGGTGTATCGGTTGAGTCCGTGTCGAATTTATCTTCGCTTAAGCTCCCGCTTAGCGAATCCCATCTAACCCCATTCGTTCTTTCCTTAGTTCTTCTTATCTTTTTCCTTCATCTTCTTCAACTTCTTTCTTCCTTATCTTGTTCTATCTTCACGATGGCCAACAAGACCATTCATGAGTTTTCTGCTCCTTCTACCGCTAATGTAGCGATAGGACCAGTTGTGATCGATGCCAACCTCAATTTTGAGTTGAAACCGGCTCTGATCACGATGGTCCAAGCTAGCCCGTTCTGTGGCAAGGCTCATGAGGATGCCCATGCTCACCTCCAACAATTCTTGGAGATTTACGGCACCTTCACCAATAAGGGGATAACCCAAGAAGCCATCCGTCTTCGTCTCTTCCTTTCTCTTTGCTAGGAAAAGCGAAGCAATGGTTCTATACCGATTGCAACGCTGTAGACACATGGAACAAGTGTTCCAATGCTTTTCTCGCTAAATTCTTTCCTATGGGCAAGACGAATGCTCTTCGCAACAAAATCTCCAGCTTTACGCAACAAGCCGAGGAATCTATTCCCGAGGCTTGGGAGAGGTTACAAGAGTATGTCGCTGCTTGTCTGCACCATGGTATGGAGGACTGGCTATTGATCCAGAACTTCTACCATGGCCTAACCCCGCTCTCTAGAAGCCATTTGGATGCCACCTCCGGCGGTGCATTCTTTTCTCTGAATATTGCAGATGCTAAGGCTCTCATAGAGAAGATGGTGTCGAACCAAGGATGGAATGACGAGAGACTGCAGCCCCGTAAGCGAGGTATGCATTCCCTTAAGGAGGCCGACATGATCGTGGCCAAGATGGACCTGCTGGCAAAGAAGCTGGACAGCTGTGAGAAGATGAACCAACAAGAGAGTGTCCAATCTCTGGAATCCCACATGACTTGTGAAATATGTGGAGAAACCGGACATTCTGGGAGCCACTGCCCCGAGCTATATGAAGATTTGAACTTCATCAACAACAGTAACGGTTTCCGTCAACAGAATCAAGGATGGAATCAGCCTGCAAACTCTCAAGGTAACAATTCATTCCCCCGCTCTAATTTTCATAATTCTGATAATTTCTCATTCTTGAAGAATTAGTTTACTCACAAGGTAAAACTACTGATTTCTTGAAAGAGAGATTAATGGCGAATGATAAAATTCTTGAGAATATAAATGCTAAATTAGAAGATTTCTCATCTGCTCTGAAAAATCAACTTAGCTTTAATAAGATGTTGAAACCCAATTAGCTCAACTTGCTGCTATCATACCATCTTTTGAATCTGGCAAAATTCCTGCTAAACCTGACATGGAAACTGCTAATATGGTTGAAATAAAATATTTTAACTATTATGAAGATCAAACCATGACTGTGAAAAAGGGTGATCCTGGTAGTCCCATAATTAGATGCTCAATCTTTGGTGAAGTCTTCAAAAATGCCATGTGTGATTTAGGATCGAGTGTGAACATTTTATCTAAAGATTTCTATGAAAACTCGTTCTTTCCACCCATGACATCCACATCTGCCTATTTTGTGCTAGCTGATCAATCCACTTGCTATGTAGAAGGAATAGTTAATGATTTACCTGTTCATATTAGAGGTTCATATGTTCCTGCTGATTTCATAATACTAGATATGGGAAATAGGAAAGATGTGCCTCTAATCTTAGGTGGACCCTTCTTGAACACTGTTGATGCTGCATATATGTGGGAAGTGGTAAAAATAAAATCAAATGACATTAGGAGGGAGGAAGGAAATATTCTCTTCTCCCGAGGCCCCGCATATGCCGCTAACATGCAGGAAGCAAAACCCGTTCGTACCAAGAAGAGGTGCCCAAGAACAAGGTGGAGCAGAAAGAGAGAAACCACCTCCTCCTGAGTGTGTGTGATTCACATAACAAGGAGAGGTGCCAAAAGAAGAAGAACCAGATGGAGTACTAAGAGAAGAAATGCCCAAGGAAGAAGATCCACCCGATAAGGATGAAACTCCATGGACCTAAGGTATGGTTTTACTTTTAATTTTTCCCTTCAATTTTCCCTTTTTTCGAATAAATAACATATGTCATGCATGAAACTAAAAAAAATCAGTTATCATTAGTTTATGGATAGGTATATGTTAACTTAGCTAGAACAATAAAATATCAAAATAGGATAGTTTCCCTTTTTACAACATTAGATAGTTTCCCTTTTAATAAAATGAGAACAAGAGCTCCGACTGAGAAGAAGAAGATCTTTCACCAAGCAAGAAGCCAGCTTGGGGGAGACTCCCGCTCCAATAAGGTATGTCTCAAGCCTACACTATACATTCAGTTCTTAAATTCTATATCTTTTTGAATGTCACATGCTTGCCTAAATAACCACTCTATGAATCAAATTGATAAAATCTACTTAAACAAGTTGAAACCTGAATAAGATTTGAAATATGTCATACAAATGCTATTGTTATGGTTTGAATGACTAGTCTTATCTAAGTTGTAGCTTTTGTGGGTTGCACATGCTTTAATTGAAACCCTGCTTAGTGAGTAAAGTTAGTAAGAAATGGAGTAATTCTTTAAACTTGCTAAGGTGAAAGTAGGACCTAATCTGGAGGATTTCTTTTAAAAAAAATTATGAAAACCTTGCTAAAAGTTCCTCCTAGATTTTATCCCATCCCACCACCAGCCAAATATTTGTTAGTCATTAGTCAAAACCACAAAGAGCTTTGTTTGTGTTGAGCTTTGTTAGACCTCATAGATCTTAGTAGAGAAGCTTATCATATCTTTTGAATCAAGATTCACGCATGCCCACCATAATTTGCCTACTCTCCGCTTTGGATGTTTGCAACCACCAAATAAATTGCTTATTCTCTACACCGGAGATATGCAATACCCTGCCAAACATCCCATTGCTAGCCTTATGCTATTCCAACACTGGGAATAAGCATTTCTTTCCCTTTCCCTACTCATTTCAAAAATCCTTTCCTATAGATGTCTGGGGAATCTAGAGCTAAAAGAGAGAGAGAGAGAAAAAATGAGCAAAGTAGCTCAAGAAAGGACTATGTCCTGTGAAAAAAAGAAAAAGAAAAGTGAGCAAAGTAGCTCAAGAGAGGACTATGTCCTAAGAAAATGTGAGGACACATCTTTTGTCTACTCACTATGTATCCAAAAAAAAGAGAGAATTATCATTAGCTCTAGACCCCAGAAATTAACTAGGAAGGATTATGAAATATCTCTCTATACACTTCCACATAACCACACATGCACATCTTGATCAATTTTTATGATTTGCTGCTCCTTATGATCTGAGTGTCTAGCTTAGCAATAAACATCAGGCAATTTGCTCATGGTTCTTAGCCTACCTATAACTCCACATATCATTCTTTAGAAATAGGAGAGGCTACATTTTGGCCTAAGGAGGATTTAAACACCATTGAGTGATTGAGTGAATCTTGGAGGACTTAAGCAAGTTGTTATCTTTTGAAAACCTTGAAAAACCTCCAGACAGAATCCTAGTCAAACCTAAGCAAGATAAAAGTTTCCTATCTACTGCTTTATTTCACTCTTGCATGTTTGAAGTGAAAAGCTATAAGCCCCACATTGCTATGATTAATGATATATGCTAAGTTATTTCTCACTATACAATATGCACTTGCAGACATCTTAAGTTGCTATACATTTCATGCTCAATGCTTAAACCGCATTGTTGCTCGAGGACGAGCAATAGGTTAGCTTGGGGGAGCTTGTTGACGGTCCTTAAACACCTGTTTTACCATCAACATTTGACCCTAAAGTCCACCAAAAAGGCATGAAATGTAGTCAAATAGGTTTCGAACTAACCAAATTCTACATGTCCATAGAATTTATTTGAATGCAGGATTTGAACCAAATTTGGACATATGGACCCACCAGAGGCCAAGCCCACTCAGCAGGGCCCAAATGGGCCTAAGGGGGGTGGCGCCCGCCACCTCTAAGTGGCGCTCGCCACTTGGGTTGGCCCAAGTGCCACTCCCTGCCACGTCACCGATCCGTGTGACCTCCCCAAGGCCAAATCCTGGCCCTTGGTCACTAGGTCAGTGGCATCAGACAGCTCAGGGAGGAGAGGCGTGGATCAAGGCTGAATGTCGGTTGCTAGGACATGCAACCGACCTCCAAACCGCCTTGGACAACCACCTGGATGCCGTTGAAGCAGAGGCGGTTCATCCAACGGCTAGGGAGCTGGCGGCCGCCAGTAGGGGTGGCGCCCGCCACCTGACCTAACTCTAGGTCGGTTGGCTGCCCACTATAAGAAACCCCCTCACTCATTTGGGCTATAAATACCCCCCTGGAGACACTACTTCATTCACACCCAACACACCTTCATATCCCACACTTCCAAGAGAAGCAAAGCAAGAGAAGCAAGTGAGAGTTAGGTTAGAAGCTTAGAGAGCTTTGGCAAGTAGGTTAGCTAGTAGAGAGAGTATAGCTCTAGTGCCCTCGCTACAGCGCGACTCTTAGTTTAGCACAACTTAGCCTAAGTCCTTGGCAGTATTAGCGTAGAGCTTGCTAAGAGAGAAGTGGGTGCGAGCGACTGGCATCGGAGGTCGGTTGATTTCCCGGCGTCTCTGGTCTGGTTTTCTCTCTTGTATCTCAGGTACATTTATCTTTACCTCAGTATTACTTTAAGCATTACTTTCAGTATTACTTTATCAAGTACCTTGAGTGTGACCTAGCTATCCTACAGTTCAATTCATTTAGCCATAGTAGTTAATCTCTAGTGTGCTTAGTGATTGATCTTTGCCAATAAGTTGCTTAGTTAGTTTAGTGTTTATCTTATTAAGTCAAGTGTTTGCTCTGACGTCCGCAAGGGTGTCTCTATTCAAAGCTAGGGTAGAGATAGTTAGAATATAATTAAGCGTGGTGCTTAGTTATAGACTTACCTTTAGATACGGCTGGACCCCCGGATAGCTGTGGTAGCAAGCAGGTGGTGACAGCCCTGTGCGCCTTGAATTCCACCACGTAGTTGCCCAGTTTAACAGTAAGGCTCGTTGTGCTAGCGTTCAACCTAAGTAAGTGGTAAAGGCTAGTACGCCTCGATACTTGACAAGATAGGAATAAAACTTTACTCAACTTAGTTGCTTTATTGTCTTTTGCCTGCCTTGCTTCGAAATTATCTTGCTTCGTAGTTATCTTGCTTTGTAGTTATCTAGAGAGTAGTAGTTATCTTAGTTACCTTTAGTTACCTAGTCCATCTATCTATCTAGTTATCCACCTTACCTTAGCCATCCATTTCATCCTTACCTATCCACCCATATATTCTTTCTAGCCTTTCATCTTCCCTTCTCCCCTTTTCCTTTTTCTTATTTCTTCGACTCTCATCCCCTCCTTGACTCAACTCATACACCACCCTAGCCTTCCTTGGGATCAAATAAATCGACACCTGGTACTCCCAGGTGAAGTGCTACTACGATAGTTCTGTGCGCTTGCAGAATCTCCTCCTGGTAGATTGCATTATCTCTAGCTAGCTCCTACTAGTGTCGGGATTGACAACCCCGCTTGGCATTAGTAGATAGCTGCTTTAGCTCCACTCCTTTAGGTATAGTGACCGGTCTTGCTTCAAGCATTTGTGACGCCGTTGCCAGGGATAGACTCCATAGTCTACTCCTAGTAACAACGTTAGCAAGTGCCAACAAGCATTCCTGGGCCGTTACCGGGGATAGTTGCCTAGCTCTATCTTTAGTGAAGCTAAGAACTACCAACAATGTGCTTGGAAGAATTATGTCATTTGACAGGCAAAGAGAGGAAGCACTTGAGAGAAGAAAACTTGGTTAGTTGCAAGCAAGGTTGGATGGTATGAAGATCAATGATGTAGCTCTCAAGGCCAACAAATCAACCAAATAACCCCATGCTAGGAAGTCCAATACCAACAAGGAAGTATCAAGTAGCAAGTCGGAAGCACCTAAGAAGATAAAGCACGAGGCAGAGACAACATCATCATCAAGTGAAATGAAAGTGATGGTGAGCAATATGAAGCAATCGGTGATGTTGCTCTCTTTATGAGAAGATTCTAGAAAGGTCTCAAGAAGGAAGGCTACAAGGTAGTGAAGAGAAGGATTCCCAACAAGAAAAAGAGAACATGCTACAACTGTGGGAGCACAGAACACTTCATCGCCAATTGTCCTTATGATATAAAAGACAACAAATACAACAAAGGGAAGAAAGAAGACAAAGCTGATCACAAGAAGAACAAGAAGTATATGGGAGAAGCTCACATTGGACATGAGTGGGATTCAACCAAGGTAGCTCAAGTGGAGAGGATGAGAAGGTTGCAACCATGGCTATTCACAAGCCATCCTATACACCAAGGCTCTTCAACAACATGTCTAATGATGACTACTACTTCCCTCACATTTGTCTTATGACAAAGGGTGAGAAGGTAAAACTCAAATCAGAATCCAAACCTCCTCCCCCTAGTGTCATCTCTAGTAGTGATACAAGTGATTACTCTAGTGATGATGAATCTAGTGATGAAGAAATAAATAACATAACTAAAAACTTGGATAGCAAGACCAAATTAATCATCACTAAGCTAATGGAAGAGTTAGAGAGCACTCGAGTCAAGCAACCATCTAGAGAGGACACTCATAAAACAAGATTTCTATATTGCTAGCAAGGAAGCTCTTGCATTAGAGAGAAGTGAGGTGGACACCTTGCGCATGGCTTTGGCCAAAGAGCAAGATTCCCATGCTATCAGAAAGAAAGAACATATCACTCTCAAGGAAAAGTATTGTAGCTTAGATGGAAAGCATAAAGAACTTGAGGAGCAATATAACATTCATTGGGATAGCAACTCACATCCCTCCAAGGCAAATGATACCTCTACTCCTTCCACTAACCAAGGTTGTGGAAAGAGCTATAATTTTGATTTAAATGTTTATTCCACTAACCTTGCTAATATGGAGGCCATGAGAAAAGAAAATGCTAGGCTCAATGAGATCATAGTAGGAGGGTGCTTGGATGGCAAGGCCCAAAACAATGGCAAGAAGGTGAATAAATCAACAAGGCCACAATACAAGAATGGAAGGCATCCATCCATCAAAGATGGGCTTGGGCACACAAAAAGAGGTAAAATCAATGGAAGAAAGTTGGTAAATGGTGTTCAGTGTGTGCAGTTTGAGAGGAAGGAGTAGATTGGTACAGTTCAGCCTGCACAGCCCACGGCAGTGCCATGTCCTGGAGCAGCGGTGTCTTGCCACAACAGTGCTACGATGAAGGGTGGCAGTGTCGCACCCCGCAAAAATGGGAGGGCCACCAATCCTACTCCCGATCAAATTAAGTTCAACAAAAAGATGCCCAAGCAAAAGTAGGTTCCTCAGAAGCCAAACGAATCAATATGGGTCATCAAGAACAAATATGCTTATCAACCAAAGGCCCATGCACCTTGAGAAAGCTTATCATCTTGCTATGTGTTTAAGTGCAACAACCTTGGTAAAGTTGTTGCCAAATATGTTGGAAATGATGGTAACCACTCCTTTAGCAAAGCAATTTGGGTTCCTAAGGTACTTGTGACTAACATACAAGGCCCCAACACTACTTGGGGACCTAAATCGAGGAACTAAACTTGTTTTGTAGGTATACTCCTCCGGGGATCAAGTTGGGTGCTTGATAGTGGATGTACAAATCATATGACATAAGAAAGGAGTATCTTCTCACCATATTCCCCGATGCCACACTCTAATGAAAACATTGTCTTTGATGACAATTCAAAGAGGGATGTGATTGGTCTTGGTAAAGTCGCTATAACTCTTGAGCATTCAATTACAAATGTTTTACATGTTGATTCATTGAGTTACAATATGTTGCCCGTGTCACAATGTGTGAGATGGGCTACAATTGTCTCTTTACAGATAAGGGTGTGGAAGTCTTTAGAAGGGGGGATTCCTCTATTTTCTTTACGGGTCACTTGAAGGGCAAATTTTACCTAGTTGATTTCAACAAAAGTAAAGCAAAGCTCAAAAATTGTTTAGTGGCAAAATCTAGCATGGGTTGGCTTTGGCATCGCCGACTAGCCCATGTTGGGATGAGGAACTTGGTCAAACTTCTAAAAGATGAACAAATCCTTGGACTAACAAATGTTTACTTTGAGAAAGATAGGATATGCAACGCTTGCCAAGCCGGAAAGCAGGTAGCTGTACCTCACCCACCAAAGTGCATTGTCTCCATCAAGGAATCGTTGGAACTAATTCACATCGATCTCTTCGTACCGGTCGCCTACCTTAGTATCAGGGGTAACAAATATGGACTTGTTATTGCTGGTGATTATTCTATTTCACTTGGGTGTTTCTTATGTTTAACAAGAGTCAAGTGCAAGAAAAGGTAAATATGTTTATTAGAAGAGCACAAAGGGAATTTGGGTTTCCAATAAAGAAGATGCGTAGCGACAATGGAACCAAATTCCGAAATGCCCATGTGGATGATTTTCTTGATGAAGAGGGCATCAAGCATGAGTTTTTAACTCCATACACCCCTAAAGGCCTAAAAATGGTGACCAGAGGGGGAGGGTGAATGGGAGCCTCAAAAATCATTGCTGAAATTGAATAACCTCTGTCCCAAAATCAAACCCTAAAAGCAAGAGCCACTCAGTGTGATGTCCAGAACCCAAATGATGGGGTGGATGTTCCCTAGGAACACAAAAGAACATCACAAAACTCACACGCCCTTAGTTCATGCGAGACAACTAGTGACTTGATGAACTTTGGGTAACCTCAACCGATTTCAGGCTATTTTGCAAAGCAGGAAGCCCGATTTCTGTAGAGCACAGAAACTGGGAATCCAACGGAAAAGCCAAAACACAAAACGCAAACCAACCAAAGAAACTGCGGATGAAGATGTGTTGACTGGTCACCAACCGGACTCTAAGGGTGGCTGATCAGGACTGATCGGACGCGTCCGGTCAGGAAAAATCCAAATTTGGACCTCTCTGAGTTGGACCGAACTCTGAGAGAAGTGCGTCCTGTCAGTAGCGTCCAGTCTGAAGGGACCGTGACGCCTAATAGGGGGGATGAATTAGGCAACTAAAAATTCTACTCTAAATTATGGCCTCCAATTACCACCTAGTCAAAACCTAGGCAAGAAAGTAATCTATCTAATTATGCAACTATGGTTTTGCTAGGTGTGTTGCTATCACTACCGCAAAAGATTTATGCAACCTAGGTTTCAAACTTATCAACTAGCCTATCAACCAAGTTAGGAAAAGTAAAGCACATAACGAAGGTAGCAAGGTAAATGCGGAAGCTAAAGAGCAAGCTAGAGATGCAATCTCTCGTCGACGACTCCGATATTTTTACCAAGGTATCGAGAAGCTCACAAGCTTCCCTCTAGTCCTCGTTGGAACCCCTAGCTTGCAAGGGCCAAGCTCCGCCCTATTGGGTAACTCTGTGGATAGCCTTGGGCCTTCCCTATCTGCAAGTGGGTCTCCGACGTGCCTTCTAGCAAGCATCTCCTGGATGCTCCTCTCTGTCTCCACTATCAAGCTTTCAGCCAAACCGCCGCGGGCCTTGTTCCCTTTGGTACACGGTGGCGACCACACCACAAACGCGGTTGGTGTGGTCTTGCAAGACTACAAGCCCCTTCGATGTACAACAATGGTGCATGCAACCACCGAGTATCAAGAGGTATGCAAACCTGACTAAACACTAGGCCTAAACCTAGAGCAAGCGCATGAGCGGTGGTCTAACTAGCCTAAGCACTTTGCAAAGCACCTACACTAATCACCATGTGAAGCACTAAGCACTATGCATATGAAGGCATTAAGCTGGTGTAGCAACACCCTTGGTATGTTTCCTCACTCCTCACCTCATTTGGCCGGTTAGAGGTGGTATACATAGGTCCCCAAGCAAATAGAGCCGTTAGGGGCTAAAAACAACCTTTCTGTAGAGCATCGGACGCTACAGTGAAGGCAGCAGACGCATCATATGCTCATATGTTGAATAGTCGTTGGAAAACTAGCTGTTATACCTATTTTCTAGGAGCATCTGATGCATTCTATGGCATCGAACTCAACTATAACACTGTTCATTCTGGGCTGATTTTAGCGAGCATTGGACGCTACATCGGACGCTTTCGTATTTTGGGCATAACTTTTAGCACCAAACTCCAATTTTGATGATCTTGGGCTTTTCAGAAAGCTAATGAAAAGCTCTACAGTTTTATGCTATGAACTTAGAGCTTGGAGCTCTCTAATCTAAACTCTAGAAACCCTAATTCTCTGTCTACTCTTGACTTATGGCAGAGGCAATGCTTCAGGGGAGCAAGATCTTGTATTTATAGCCTTGAGGAAGCAATGTGAGCCCTTGGATCAAACTGACCTTGGCAATGGTGTAGATGCATTCTAGGGTTTGATAGGAAACCGCATTTGAAAGGAGACATTGACATGGGGGTCCCATAGGCCAGCTGGCCAGGGGGTGGGACCGACCGGCTGGCCCTGTCAGCCTCTCGGGGTCTGCTTCGCCGTGTTGTCTTCTGGAGTCTTCTAGAGTCTTCTCTGATAGTTTTCGACGCTACCATGTTTAGTTTTAATTGAAGTTTAAGTCTTCCTTGTTAGTTTTCTATAATAATGCTTCTGAAAACATAATTTCACCAAAACTCATGGAAATTATCAGTTTAAGCCCTATCTTTATGTTTGGTGATCATTTCTCATTTAAATCAAAGTCTTGTTGATGTATAAATTGGAACAATAACTACCATCAACAAGCTCCCT
Organism: Coix lacryma-jobi var. lacryma-jobi; assembly: GCA_009763385.1. NCBI lineage: Eukaryota > Viridiplantae > Streptophyta > Magnoliopsida > Poales > Poaceae > Coix > Coix lacryma-jobi. Next base: position 74,792,425 of record CM019825.1, read on the forward strand.
CAAGCTTAACCTTTGCTAGTCCCCCTTAGCAAACAACTTGGAAATAACTCCTTATAAAGTGCATATTCATTCAAACACAAGTTCACCTCCACTTGTGATTCATTGATCTTCCATTTAAACTTTTTCTTTTACTTTTCAACCATGGGGTGTTGTGTTTCCAGTATCTTTAGTAATCAGTAGATCAAATAATCAAGTCAAGCACCATATTTCAAGTTCTTGTTTCAACCATCACTTCAAAGTTTTTTATAAATTTTCAAAATAAACTCAGAGATCAAACTGTATGACACTCTCAAATCTCTCATATATGTGGTATTTTGGATCCTCACCAAGGCATTGAAAGTGTTATGCCTTCTCTTTTCCTACAACTAAAAAGGTTTATGTGGAGCTCATAGGATTGGAGATAGCATGAGTAAGCATACTTAAAATACATATATCATAAAATCAAACAATGGATCCAAAGAGAGTTAAATCATACAATCAAATCAAGATGTGCATGTGTGTGGAATGTGGTGGAAATATATGGTGGCTAGCCTAATTCTACTGTGCTCCTTGAAATATTTCTCTCTCTTTGAACATTGAACACAACTGCTTGAGAAAACATGGGTATCATATTCTTTCACTCCTTTCTCTTCTCTCTTTTTTCAGGTGGGTATCAAAATACCCTAATTCTACTTGCGGACACTTGTCAATTTTTACCTCCATATATATTTACTTTGAATAACTTTTGCATAGCACATTGTTGACGATCCTTATAGTCAATATTATACCATCAACTATTGCATGAATTAACATAAAATGAACCATAAAGCATAGTTGTAGGATTGATTCTAACGAGTTCCACGAGTTTTGTTGATCTCCGTTGTTTTGCAGGATATTGAATTTTTCATCGAATAAAAGTATCTCAGATGGCAAATTGATGTACACCATTGCGTAGAGCTCGTTGTGCTGATCAAAATGGATATATTATTTGCAATATTTAGAGCCCGGTGCGAGAAGATATTAATTTCGCAAAATATTCTTTGGCGAGACCCACATGCACAGTACCATGCAGGCGCACCCCATGGCGGCAGCAGCTGTCCCCCTCAAGGGAGACGGGCGTCCTAGCCAGCCAGTGGCAGGTGGTCGGCCACACCACGACGTTGCACAAACCAACAGTGCGCAGGTTCCTTCCCTCCCCGGACCAACGATGAGGCGACACGTGGCCACCGAGGGCACGCGCGTGCGCGTGTGCGCGCTGCTCAGGCGTGAGCGGTGGTAAACCGCCCCCTCCCCACTTGGAAGATGACACGTGGTAGGGGGAGAAGGTAAACACGCGCTCGCACTTTGCGCACGGACGGGAGCAGGCGCGCGGTCCCCCGGTCGGCCTAGGGCACATGGCAGCACAGGAGAGGAAACCCCACCGGTTCTGCAACACGGGCGTGAGGAAGAGCAAATGGGCCGCCTAAACCGGCAGGCCCAGCTGCCCGAAAAGGCTTATTCTCTCGAGTTGACGCAGACAGCGCCTGGTTCGATCGGTTCGGGTCCGGTTCGGGCGCTTAAAGTCTGGTTCTTGTCCAGTTTTCTTCACTGCATCGTTATGGAATATTCTCCCTGATCCCCAAGAGTCCCCACGTCAATCCAAGGCCAGTTTAATCTGACGGTGCACAAAACTCGGCGTACGGATACAACAGAGAGTTGTAAATCTAGTCCAAGATGAGTTCCTTGCCCCCTACTCCATCCAGTACTATATAAGCAGACCCAGGGGCGCCCCCCAAGAGACATCTCCATCTTCATTATTCATCTCCACATCAGAAACTAGGGTTTCAAGTAAAAGTAGAGATCCCTCTAGATGAATCTCTTCTAGTTCATCTAGATTTAGATCTAGTTCTAGTTCTAGTTGTCTAGCTCATCTAGTTGCAATTAGAGATCAGATTAGAGAGAGTAGGAGAGAGCTGAGGAGGAGCCAGATCTATCGGATCTTCCTCAACATTGTTGAAGGACCGAGAATGCAAACTAGTGGCGACCAGGGGGGGGGGGGTGAATGGGAGCCTGAAACTTTCTTTCGAAACTTTAGGCCACTGTCCCAAAATCCAACCCCGAAAATCTTAGAACCCAAACGTGATACCCACGACCCTCAGAAAGAGGGTGGATGATCCCTAGGATCACAGCGAGGCACCACCAAAGAGAGCAACCCAAAACTCACAAACTCCGAATAGAGTTCTTACCCAAAAACTACCCTCGAGCGTAGATGGAAGGCTACGTTTGGAATTCTCTAAATACCTATACCAATGAGTGGCAAAGATACCTAGAGAGGATCCTTGGTGAACTATAGGAGCAAATGAGAAGTCCGGACACGAAGCGGAAAAGCCGTGAGAGCAAGTGCACTGAAATGCAGCAATCCGCAGCAGCTCGGACTATCCGCGAATTCGGTCCCGGACTGTCCGCTCTGAGCCGGACTATCCGCGGTTTCCTGGCGGACTGTCCGCCGGTCAAAACCCCCAAAACATAGTGTTGCTGAGTGTTCATGGACAGGTCCCAGACTGTCCGCGCCTGACAACGGCGGACTGTCCGCGGGTACCCTGTCAGCCCAAACAGCACGGAGTTTGGCCACTGGTCAGGCCGAGACCCCGACGCGCGAACTATCCGCGCCCCCTATGGCGGACTGTCCGCGAACACCCAGTGAGAGCGAAAACGTTCGCCTTCTTACCAAATCTCTCCAAAACCGATCCAAACCAAAATCACTCGATCCCAAACTTGGAGAAGATGATCACTAGGTAGTTGGATGACTACTCCTAAGAAATCATCCGCGCAAATCAACTCAAACTCCGGGAAATCGAAGTGATTGGTGCAAGAACAAAAAGTCACCACGAATCTTAAATTGACCCGATCTACTTGTTCGTGAGGTTGTAGTTAAATCCCATCGGTGGAAATGATCTTCTCACAGCAAAGAACAAGTAGGTTCAAACGGATTCGAAAACGAGGCAACATAGAGGGAGATCGAGCGACGGGAAAATTGAGGAGAAAAGAAAAATGCGAAGAACGACTCAAGAACGCGAATCACAACCTCAATTGCCAGCCGAAAGTCGTCCCCACGAGGAGACAACGGGATTACGGTCCCGTTTCCTCAAAATCTCAAGAACACAGAGGTATTGTGTCGCTCTGTGGATCTCAGTAGCTACAACAGAGAATGGGGAGGCAGGAAAACATAGAATGAGAATTGCAAATGACCGAGATAGATTGGAGGGAGGGGTTACCTCTCCTTATATAGACTAATACATTATTCCCCTTCTACCCCTACTGCTAATTGAGCGAGCAGGCTAACCCTAAGGGTATTCCTGTCCAACTCGAAGTGTAGTCGATCTGATGGCCACACCCGCACATCCGGTAGCTTTGCCTCGACGCGACCTCACCCGATGCCGCCACGTGCCGCCACTCGTCCACCGTCCATTTTCCTGGACCTCTCCTGGTTTTGAGGCTGAAACCGGGAAACCTGTCCTCAGGCCGAGTTTTGTGACCCAAACTCAGAAACCCGCCAGCGCCCAGGTTTTGAGGCCCAAACCTGGAAACCATCCTTAACCCGAGTTTTGAGGCCCAAACTCGGAAACCGGCAGCACCCAGGTTTTGAGGCCCAAACCAGGAAACCGGCCCACCAGTGGTTTTTCTGGGGCTCTACCACCAAACCGAAACCGAAGAGGGATGCACCGCCCGTGCACCCCGTCCACCTGCAAGTCTTTGCTTGTCGCTGTCCCAGGCTGTCAGCCATCATAGCGGATCCTCAGGCCACCGGTCCGTCAGTCCAAGCCTCACGTCCGCCCTTCACCGCCCCGGGTCCATCGGCATGTCACATCTCTACTTGACCTTCACCTTGCCTTCGATCACCGTCTCCGAGCTCGACACCTGCACAACACAAGCCCAAGAACATGCGCATCAAACCAGTTGACAATGACTCATCATCACAAGATCCGAAATACACCCCATGTATCCGCAATTGTACTGGTGCAGCATCTGGCTCGTCTTCAAGTAATCTCCAGGTTCTTCATTTACTACTTCTGAGTATTATATTTAATTTCAGTTCTTGCTTTATTTCATTTATTGGATCTCCACTCATATCGAGTGCTCTAATTATACTAGTTAATTAGAGTAGTAGACGTTAGTGTAGACGTGGTGTCTAGACTAGGGTTTACCTGAGTTTGCACCCAGCCCTACGGATAATTGTGGTAGCCCTAGGTGGTGACAGCCCTGATGGCTGATGTAGTCCACCACGTTCGGATTGGTGTTTGTAGGACCGTAGTCAAAGCTTCCTAGCTCCTTTCTCTCATCCCTTTCTGTGGCTATTGTTCTGATATCCCATTGTAAGTAAAGTATAGTAAGCCTTTAATTAGATAGACTTGCTTAGAAAACCCTAAATTCTCTCTCTACCCACATTATCATTCTTTTCTTGGATGTTCTTAATTCGTCTAGTACACTTCACGTTCCCCATGGAAATCGATACCATAAAGTAAGCTTGGGTGAAAGCTACATCGGTATCCGTGCGCTTGCGGATTTTTCTATGTGCGTTTAAAATATCCAACAAGTTTCCTGGCGCCATTGCCGGGAAACGGTAGCTGTGCTAGTTTCGAACCAAGTTGTCTATGTATCCTTTTCTTTTACCACCATCCTTTACCTGTCACCACTCTTCTCACCACATGAATTCCACTCATATCTATAAATACTCCGCTCCAAAGGGCGAATTATTGGAGCCACCACCATCATCACATCCTATTGTTACAGATGGCTACCAATTTTGTCCTGGCTTTATAGCCATGGTTCGGGAGCAACCCTTCTCTGGGCTAGATGATGAAAACCCTCACACCCACCTTAGGGAATTTGAGCAATTGTGTTCTTGCTTGACTATTGCTGGCATGACATAAGAGACCATTAAATGGAAGTTGTTTCCATTCTCCCGTTTTGGAAGAGCGAAATAGTGGTATGCTCATAACGTAAGAGGAGTCGATGGAAATTGGGATGAACTTTGAGAGAAATTTTGTCTTGCTTTCTTCCCTCTTTATCGAATCACTGCCCTTCTAATAGAAATTCTTACCTTTCAACAAAAAAGAAGGAGACTTTAGGAGCAGCCTGGGCTGGGCTAGATTTATAAGCCTTGTCAACACTGGCCCAAATCTTTCTTTGCCTGATGATGTTATTTTACAATATTTTCATTATGTCCTTAGAAAAGAAGCTGCCCTTTTTCTTGATACCTCTTCGGGACGATCATTCACTCATAAAACTATTAGTGAAGGAAAAGCCATCCTAGAAAAAATCATTGAAAACACCCCATACCCTGGCATTTATGATGAATTCCCAAAAGAAGAAGTCGAGCGCAACCCGACCAACACAAGGAGGAACACACAACCGAATTTAAAATTCCTTCAAATCCTTTTAATAATTTGGTTGTCATAGAACCTTCCGTAGAGACAACACCCCACACTTTAGAAAATGAAGAACCCCATCCTTCAGTGTTCTTCTCTGAGATCGAGGAAGATGACATCAAAGAGCATGAAAGCTGCTTCATAAAAACCCCTTTAAATCTATGCTCATATGAGACATCTCCTGATTCAATCGGTCTGTCTAACATTGCCACACTCGAGATTTTCAGCCTCCTCACAGTTTCTGTTTACAAAAACTTCAAAAGGGTGGTTGTAGATGCATATGTTTATCACAAATTTTGTAGATCTCATTATACTTTAAGTTGGTGTTGGAGGGGAAACCACTTCACCAAATCACATCTTGAAGGTTTCCCAAAAAGACAAGTTCAGTGTCCTAAAACAAGCACTTTTCATATCAGTGTTCACTTTCCTAATGCACTGCCCTTGTGTAATGAGCATAGGAATATAATTGTTAAAATATTCCTTTGGGTATTCTTGTCACTAACCTACACTACACCACAGCCTATCTATAGTGTCGCCCGGTGGGTCGTTAAAAGCCATTTTAGTGATCTACAGTCGGTCGTTATAAGTTTTTAACAACCCTTATATCCATCGTTGATACTAGCGTCGTTATAAATCTTTAATGATCGACCAAGTTTTAACGACCGACTATCGGACATTATGTTATAGATATAACGACTGACTATCCGATGTCTATTACAGACTTATAACGACACAGCGTCTGATGATATATATATTTATAGCAATCAACAATCAGACGGTAGGCATACAAAAAATAAAGATATAACATCATTGATATTGTTTATATATGTTAACCATACAATCAATATTGACCATGTCATACATTTGAATAATACACAGTCTTGAAATACATATAAACTAGACCAAAGCTCAAGTTATATTAAAGCCATCACAATATGTCATGCCATTTTACACAGAGTTCGTGGCAAACAAAAGCTAAGATGAAACAAGTGTCAAAATGCTAGATTAGAGATATTCGATTCCACAACCCATATGTCATAGTTTGCTTATACTCTTTACAAAATGATCCATCTCTAGTAAGTCTAAAGCAAAAGTTTTCATCTATAGCTAGGATGTCCAAAACACGTCATCATGAGCACTTTGATCCAATCAGTGGCTGCATGCATCAGTCTACTTTAAGCTATTTCCTCCCACCACCTGTAAATAAAAGTTCAAATTAATAAAAAACATAACCTAAAACTGAAGGGTTATGGGGATGCTACACTAGCCGAATGCTACCGCTGAGGTAGCCGAAAAATGGTTCCGCTACGTTAGCCGAACGTTTCTGCTGAGTTAGCCGAACGCAAAAATTTTGACCCCATAAACCAGGAACTACTACTAGTTATAGATCACGGGATTACCACTAGACGCGCAGGTGCAGCGGAGAGAGGAAGATGTCACGGTTGTAGACGTGCGCGTCGCAGCGATGCCGTGTGTAGATGTTCACGTCCGTCCTTCACGTCTCCACGTGCGCTTCGTCCTTGTGCTCCAGATGCAGCACCTACGAGGTATCCCACACATATAGGGAGGAAGCGTCACACCTCCAGACTGCTAGGTCTGCGAGGAGCAATAGGCGCGGGCGTGGGGTGGGCGACAGCTGTCAACAATTGACGTGGTAAACACCCTGGTCGCCCACCCCTCTTTATATAGGCGTCCCTAATGAGCCCATCGACCTGGAGGCCCATTAGCAAACCCTGATCCCGGTCTGACTCGAGTCCAACTCGAATCAGACTTCCAGCCGCTTAAGCGTGCGACCCTATGGGTTCACGCACACATAGACACGACCCGAGTACTCCTACTCGCCCGATAGTTGACAGCGGCCTCTAGCAAGACGTGTCAACTCCTATATATACGCAAAGATCATATCTGATGAACCACCACGATCACATATACACAATTCCCTTGCCACACAATATTTGGTCCAACTCATAGGTTAACACTTAACCTAAGCACGACCATGCATTTGTGATCCAATCATTTGAGTGGTCCAGTGATATCTCTCTCGCATAGAGAGGGGCAAATTCCATCTTGATCGTCTATGTCTCACAGCATACTTCTTGACAAAACCGAAGACTATCTTTATAACTACCCTGTTACGAAGTAGCATTTGATAGTCCCTAAGTAAGTCGATTCATATCTTAGAACATACCACAATCTCAGGTCGAAGAACATAACGTATATGATGTGTAAAGAGATAATAAGAACATCTCACGTTGGGTCAGTCCAGCCCCATGTCATACATGTGCCCACATTATTAGTTTGACATCTCCATGTCTATGACTTGTGAAACATAGTCATCAACTAATACATGTGGTGATCTAATATTCATGTGTGTCCTCACATGAACTCTGATCAGGGACAACTATCGAATAACCATACAAGTAAAAGAGTTTCACAGACAATTCACATAATTGTCAATCAATACAAGTTGTCTTTAATGGATATTCAATGAACATATAATAAATCATGGATACAATAGAAATATTATCATCTCTATGATAACCTCTAGGGCATATTTCCAACAAAAACTTCCTAGAAGGCACCATTAAGCAGGCAACACCAGCACCAAGCATAGGGCAGCAGGCAGCACCAGCAAAGCACCTATCACAAGGCAATAGAAACATCCAGCATATAATACATTGATCTATTATTTTTGTGCTTTTACTTAACAATTCATTGTCATATGATTCCAGCTATGGTTGAACAGTTAGCAGGCAGCACAAATAGCCAATAGGTTGAATCATAGTTTATTTTTATTTAGACAACTATGAAAATTCATTTTCATTTTAGATAGTATGACACAAACAGCATAAACAGCTAGCAGTCAACAACAAACAACTATGACACATGGTATATTGATTTTTTAGCCAACAATTCCAACAACAAGTAGCCAACAGTTACAGCTTTTAATTCTATGTTTGCTATATATATATATTTTTTGGAAAAGGAAGATTTTATTGTATCCCAAGAACAACACATCAAGCTGATACACGGTTTGGGGACGAAAAACTCCCAGCCTCTGCCTAAAGGTTAGGCACACAGCTAAAGACAAAAAACCGAGCATACTCTAGTAACATTCAATCCTATGACTAGATCGCCACCCATATACCAAGGTAAAGATATCCCTCGCCACATGCTCCAATTGTCGCGATGTAACACCCTAAATTTTTCTTTAATTCAAAATAGATTAATATGATTATTTTAGTTTGTTGTGGGCATTAAAACATAGGAAATTAATATTGTTGGAGAAATAAAATTTATCCAAGCCTAGCGACAAGATGTTGCATTCATGCTGCTGCACTCTTTTTGATTGAGTGAAGTTTCAAATTTGAAAACTGGAATTCAAACTCAGTTTAGAAATGATTTGAAAAATGTTTTGAAATAAAAAAAGAAAAAGAGCAAAACCTTTTCTTCCCTCCTTTCTTTAATTCTGGCCCGAAGGCCTTTCTCTTTTCCCTTGGCCGGCCTGTTTACTTCTCCTTTCCGGCCCGCGAGCCACTCTACCTACTGCGCGGCCCAAGCCACCGAGCGGCCCATCAGCACGCACCCGCACCACCGCAGCCTCCACGCGTGTCTCGCTGACAGGTGGGGCCCCCTTGTCAGGGTCGTCCCCAACCTCCGCCCGAAGCTCCCGCTCCGCGTCGTCCGACGTCCTCAGGGGAGGCCTTATCCGCGCCCGAGCCCTATAAAGAGCTTCCCCAGTGTAGCCGCTTTTCCTTTCCCATCTACTAGCCACCAACACAACCGCACCCGAGCTCCGCGCTGACGAAACCCTAGCCGCCGCCGCCGCCGAGCTCCTCTCCGCGATTCGGCATTTGACTGTCAAATTTGGGCCATTTCTTGAGCTTCGCCGTACCGTAAGGATTCTCGGAGACCACTCAATTCCTATCTTCATTCTTCATTTGTTAACCAATTGGTCGCCGAACTTGCAGAACACCGCCGGCCGCCAAACTCGCCCGTGTCTCGTCTCCGGTCACTGCTAGAGCTCCATTTCGGGCTTGGTGAGATCCCGTCTCCACCTCTATCTTCCGACCCTCTCCCGTGTCGAACCCCCTAGCTGGAGCGCAGCATAGGCAAATCCAGCGGGGGTTTCCGCCGCCGTGGCCATAGAGCCGCCGCGCCGTCACTGTGCAAGACGGCGGCGCCGCCCGAGCCTTTCCTGGATTCAATCTGGATTGTCCAGATCCAATCGGGTGGACGAAATTGCGCGATACCCCTTCACTGGCAAATTTGCTAAAGAGCCCCTCGGTTTTCGTCTATTTGACCTGCAATCCCTGCTGCGTGGTTAATCGGTTTAATCAGATTTATTTTATTTTGAAAATTGTTTGATCTATTTACAGAAATGCCACTACACCATTTTGTCTATTACTTGCTCATTTTAACTCCGTTTTGATCCATTCAAATTGCGTTAGTTTCATAATTTCGTACTCTACACAGTAGTACCACTGTTGTTCAGTTTTGCAAAAGTTTAATTTCACGTTTAAGTCAGTCTCGTTTAGGCCTTTTAGAATCTTGTTTAGGCCATAACTTCCGCGTTTTAAATCCGATTTTGGTGATCCAAACGTCTATGTGATCATAGCGACGTGTAGATCTGATTTACCACTTTTATTTATTTATTTATTTAAATCTGTTGGTGTACTGTTCTAATGTTAGACTTGTTTGCAATGCATGTGTGTACGTGGATGCTTGTATGTTGCGTTGTATTCGAGTTCAAACGGTGAGCAGTACGTGGGCGACCAAGATCAGATCTACTACGACCAGCAGGAGAACCAGAACCAGGAACACGCGGATCAAGGCAAGTATACATGGGATCATCCTTGTTACCTACACACTTTAACCTACCAATCATGTGCATGTGTCAAATGATAACCATAGGATTTACCTAGATGTTCAACCTGTACCTTGTTACCATGGGATATGTGCATATGGGTAGATCTGCTAGTACTGTAAACCTACAAATAAGATCTAATAAAATGACTAATGATATGCGCAACTTCTGATCTTATCTTGATCTTGGTAATATGAACCCGGGCGTGGGAGCCTTCGTGCTCTTGGCCCCTCCTAAATGATCTACTGCGGGCAAAAGCTGGGACATACAGTACAACCGTGAGGGCTACATGGCTCTGGTTTTAGTTGGTTCGAGGACCTCTCCTCGCTTGATGATGGTTACCCAAAAGGGCACAAAAGGGGCCCTCTGGTCTCATGTGTATAGCCGGGAAGGAATGTGCCATCGAAAAGGGGGTTCCTATATCTGCTTGCCGATTGGAAACCTAGTGGCCACTATCTTGTTAGGGGAACTTCAAAAGACTTCATAGTGTACCCTGCCGCACTTCCTTGGTAGAGGTGATATGGGATTTGCAACCCCTGGCACATGGGGATCACGGCTCACGGGTAAAGTTGTACAAACTCTGCAGAGTATTAAAACTGTTATAACAGCCGTGCTCAAGGTCACGAGCGGCTCGGAAAACTTGCAGGCTAATCACTTAAATGAAATTTACTTTTGTTCACGTTACTATCATATTTGTGGTTCTGATGATGTTGCTCATATTATTATTCATGTGGTATAATTGGGTTTGCAAGCACAACTTGATGACTACTTAGAGCTAAAATCTTGACCAACTAAAAGTGCTAATTGCAGTAAACCAGTGTCAAGCCTTTTTGAGCTGCATAACCCCATGTTGCTTGCTGAGTACAAGATGTACTTACGCTTGGTATATTTTCTTCTTTTTGGATAAAAATCCCGGATGGGTAACATATGGATTTGAGTATGAGCAAGATAAGTTCCCAGAGGATTTCTAGTCTTGTGGTTCACTAGTCGACGTCCCTGTGGAGTGGAGCTTTCGTCGAGAGTTATTTATCTTCCGCTTGCTTATGTTTAGTTTTATTTGATGAATTGTAATAATAACGCTATGTATTGAGCACAGTGATGATGCCTTTGTTGTAATTTGTCCCTTATGTGTGCGACTGTTTCCTGGGCGCACATAAGTTTATACATTCAATTTTGTTCTTAAAATTGGGTGTGACAAATTGGTATCAGAGCCGTGTTGACTGTAGGACGCAAGCCTAGGTAGAAAGGGTCGTGATAGTCTCTTTTTACTCTTCTGATTCTTGCTTTTTACATTTTATTCTTGTTAATTGTCAAAATTTTATTCTACTTCCTCTGATTCTATTATAAAATGGTTGATCTAACCTCAGCTTATCCTTAAAACTTTGATAGATGCCTCGTGCCAGGAAGACCGCCCGCATCAGCACCGGAGGACAGCTTCCACCTTTGGTCTCCTACGTAACTCAGGAGGACGACATCATCATGATCTCTGATGATGAGGAGGAGATGGAGCCCATGGAGGAGGAGCCCGTGGAGGATGTGGTGTTGGTCCATGACATCACTGGACATGACGGCGAGGACTGGTACCTTACACCAGATGCATCACCAGAGTACATCTCCGCTCCAGCACCTGCTCCAGTACCTGCTCCAGCACCTACTCCGACGCCTGCTGCGGAGCAGACGCCCCTTGCTACATCGACACCTGCACCTGTGAAAGGTCTGAATGGCTAGAGGGGGGGGGGGGGTGAATAGCCTTTTCAAAAATCTAAAACCTGAAACTCAAAGCTCAAAAACGAGTATCAGATTGCACAGTCGGTACTACCGACTATAGGGGCCGGTACTACCGAGGTCGGTACTACCGGCTCTACAGGTCGGTACTACTGACACCCTAAAACTGCTACGAAAACGAGATAGAGGAGATGCAAAAGTGGATCTAGCACATACCAATGTTTCCCTAGAAGATGTATATGAAGTTTATACCTTATCCAAGAAGTGGCTCCTCCCCAAAATGTAGATCGAGCCTTCCCACACCTAAGAACAAGAGAGGAGGGAGGAAGAACGCGAAGAACACGAGAGCAAACAAAAAATCCAAGGATGCAAAATCAACAAGCACACGAGACACGAGATTTAATCCGAGGTTCGGCCACTTCACTAAGAAGCGCCTTCGTCCGCGTTGTTGAGGTGACCACGAAGGTCGGAGTCTCTTTCACCTCCTTGCCTCACTCAAGCAACCACAAAGGCTAGTTGAGTTTCTTCACTAAGAATCAGAGGGTAATACAAACACTTCGGAGTGCCCTCACAAGTGAGTCAATCACGGGCGACAACCGAAGAACACCTAACCGGCTAGGGTCCCAAGAACCCAAGAGTAAAGAACACAAATCAAGCCGGAGAGATGTTGGATCCAAGTGCTCTTGACGTAGATCGATGCGTCTCACTCTCTAATCTCACTTCCCTACATCAAAGCTTGCAAGAGATTCACTCTAGAATCAAAGGGGGAGAGAGAGGAGGTTAGTCAACACTTGGGGGCTCTCTTTCTTGTGTTTGGGCGCAAAGAATCGGAGAGGTGACCGTTGGAAGCCGGCCGAGCGGCTATTTGTACAAGTCAACTGCGCCATGGTCGGTAGTACCGACTACATCAACAACGACCGTTAGATTGACCAAATCAACACATCCGGAAGAGGGTCGGTAGTAGGGTCGGTACTACCGACCCTGAGAACACAAGGTTGATATGTGCCCTTGTGGTCCCCTTCCTGAGTGATGAGTGATCGATCAACGAGCAACATGTCTCTTGGCTGTGTTGATGTGCAGGTGCAGAGCTCGGGCAGTGGTCGAAGGTGAGGTGAAGGTCAAGTAGGGACGTGCAGTGCCGACGGACCGGGAGCGGTGAAGGACGGACGTGGAGCTTGGACCGACGGACCGGGAGACCTGAGGACCAGCTGTGGTAGCTGGCACGTGGCATTGACAAGCGAGAGCACATGGGGATGTGCGGTGCATCGGCCGAGTCAGGAGGAAGGTGATGGCGTCGTGACACTTGGTGGGAGGCCGAGAAGGAAGGCGAATGCACTGTGGCTGGCGTGGAGGCTGGACATGCTCCGGCATCGGTGCTAGGACTCGAGGTGTGCGAACCACATCTCGTCATCGGCACGGGTTTGGTAGCTGAGCCTCGAAAAGCTACCCTCGACGGTTTCCGAGTTTGGGCCTCAAAACTCGGGGTGGCCGGTTTTCGAGTTTGGGCCTCAAAACTCGGCATGGACGGTTTCCAGGTTTGGGCCTCAAAACCTGGGCGCGCGGGTTTCTGAGTTTGGGCCACAAAACTCAGCCTGAGGACAGGTTTCCCGGTTTCGGCCTCAAAACCGGGGGAAGGCCCAGGTTTGCCGGTTTCGGCCTCAAAACCGGGGGGAGGTTCCCAAAAAGGACAGTCGACGCGTGGCGGCGTGAAGAGGCTGGCGCGGTGGCGCAGCTATTCGCGAAGTAGGCGCGGCGGTCGACAGGGCGGCACGTGGCGGCATCCTGAGGCTTGCGTCGAGGCGAAGCTAAGGATGAGATGGGCGCGTGGCCGTCGGATCGGCTATCAGCAGAGTTGGACCGGGATACCCCTAGGGTTGGCCGCTTCGCTCTTGTATCTAGGGGTAGAAACGGGATTATTGTTTTAGGCTATAAATAAGAGAGGCACCCCTCCTCTCCCTCCATCCTTGCAGTCTTTTGTTCCTGAGCCCTCTCTCTAGCCCTCGCTTAGGTTCTAATCATACCTCGCTACAAGCGATCCGCAGAGACGGGAATCATACCTCTGTGTATTTGGATCTTTTGAGGAAACGAGACCGTATTCTCGTTGTCTCCTCGTGTGGAGGAATTTCGTCTGAAATCAAATCGTGTTCTGTGTTCTTCACGTTTTGGTTTTTCATCTCTTGGAGATTTGCCTCGTTCTCCCTCTCCACGAGATGATTTTCAATTCCACTTGAATCAATTTGTTCTTGGTCATGAGCCCCTTCTTTCTACCGAAGGAATTCTCTCCTAACCTCACGAATCCATAGATCGGGTTGATTTTGTGTTCGTTCTTAGTTCTTTCCTCTTTTCGGTGATCCACGAATCTCTCTTGATTGACTTGGTTTGGTGCGATGATTTCTTAGGATTAGCACTCCAATACATAGAGGATCACCTGGGAGAAGTTTGATCGAATTTCCTTTTGATTTGGTGAAGTTCCGATCAATTCGGCTTTTGTCCCGAGCAGTTTTTCTGCTCTCTGTTCATCCGCGGACAGTCCGCGCCCCCAGCGGCGGACAGTCCGGGGATCGGGGCTGGTCAGGTCAGTCAGGCGCAGTCCCCTGATTGTTCACTGTCAAGTGAACGGCGGACAGTCCGCGGTACAAACCCGCGGACAGTCCGGGACCTGTCCCAGCAGACTTGCAGAACTGTTCTGTTTCTGGTCTTTTGCCGGCGGACAGTCCGGACTCCCAGTGTCAGACAGTCCGGCGTTGGGCGGACAGTCCGGGATCCTGACCCCGGACAGTCCGCGAACCTGCAGTCTTTGCGGTTTTGCTCCGAGGCTTTGGCAGCTGCTTTTGGGGTTTCTCCGGAGGTTCCGCTGTACCACTAGGACATCTCCTAGTGTATCCACCTACTCGTAGGTTGTGAACTCTCCGGTCGTTTCGAGTCTTTGATTTTGGGTGACTTTCTGGGACAAGGGTCATACTATTCACGAGTTGAATTTGAGGCTCCCATTCACCCCCCCTCTGGTCGCTAATCTGGTCCTTCAATTGGTATCGGAGCCGGTTAAGGATCTTTCCTACCTTAATCGGTTTCGGATCCTGAGGGCGACATGGAACGAGGGAACAACAAGGCTCCTTGGTTCGATGGAACGAACTATCCCTATTGGAAGATTCGGATGCGTGCTTATCTCAACAGCATCGGATCTTCTGTCTGGGAGATATGTGAGAACGCTGAGTACGTAGTCCTTGCGGCTCGTGTGGGTCAGATCCAGATTGACCAACACGAGGCCAACTCCAAGGCTCGTAATGCTCTTCTGGCCAGCCTCTCCCTTCCTGAGTTCGAACGTATCTCTGAGCTTGAGACGGCACGAGAGATCTGGGTGAAGCTTCAAAGCTATCACGAGGGGACCGCTCAGGTCAAGACCAGACTCTTCGAGACCTACAAGCAAGAGTACGAGAACTTTGTTCAGTTGGAGGGAGAGACGATTGACACTATGTTTGCTCGTTTCCAGACGATCGTGAACAAGATGCGTGCCAATCGGGCTAACCTACCCTATGACGATCATGAGAGGGCTCTCAAGTTGCTATACGCCCTGGATCGGAGGGTATGGGAGGTGAAGGTGTTGACCATCATTGAGTCTCCTGCTTACAACACCCTCACCGTGGACGAGCTGTTCAGCAAGCTCAAGTCCACCGAGACCGATCACCTGACTCAGGCCAAGCTGAAGAACCCATCTTCACACACCATGGCTTTGGTCTCAGGCACAGGTGGATCGACATTCTCTGCTGACGCTTCACCTCCTCTTGTTGCTTTGTCTTCTCTGCATACAGTCACGGAGGAGCAGTTGGAGGCGCTGGGAGACGACGAGCTCGCCCTCGCCATCACCCGGTTCTCGCTGTTTCACAACAACCGTCTGAATCACCGGCGTGGTGGCACACGCGAGGGCTGCTACAAGTGTGGTGATCTAGACCACTTCATGGCGAACTGCCCCAAGAACGACAAGAACTTCCCTGGCAAGAACCGCAACTCCAGGCGCAAGGGCAAGCCGGAGTACAAGGCCGGGAAGAAGAAGAAGAATGGCATCTACCGCCAGGAGGACATGGAGAAGGCTTTCGACGCCGGCAAGCGTGCCTTCCTCGCCACTATCGGCGATGGTGAGAAGACCTCCGACGGCGGCTCCAGCGACGACGAGTCCGAGCACAAGATGGAGGATCGCTTCAACGAACTCTGCTTCTTCGGCAAATCCTCCAAGGGCTTTTGCACCATGGCCTTGGATGAAGCGGACCGCAAGCACCAGGTAGAGGACGCCGATGACGCCCATAGCGACGACGACGACGACAGCGCTTCCGAGGTATCAAACTCTTCTGAAGTCGATCGTCTCATTGATGAGCGGGATAGATTTGCGGATTTAGTCCTTGTCCTAGAGAAGAGTCTTACGGAAGTTTTCCAAGAGCGCGGTGAGTTTAAGGCTAAGATGAAAGAAGCGCGTAAGGAGCTTGAGTTCGCTAGGTCCGAGGTGAAGGTGGCCGATGTGGAGGAGTGTGAGGAGTGCACGATGCATATGACAAACTTTGCCACCCTGCAAACCAAGTATACCTCTTTGATTGAGGTGTATGATGAGCTGAAGAGTAGGCTAGACTTGGTGGGTGATTGCAAAGAGTGTCCCTCCCTGAAGGAAGAGCTAGAGGAAGTGAAGGCTAGGTCTTCTTTGCTTGGTGCGTGCAAGCTTTGCCCTAGCTTGCGAACTGAGTTGGCAGGAGTTAATGCCAAGCTTGCTGAAGCCTTGAAGGCCAGCTCAGTTAGCATCTTGTCTGCTCCATGTGAGCGATGCATGGGGATGGAGCTTGAGATTGCCAACTGTCGACATGACAGGATGCAAACCGAGGAGGAAAACACATACCTTCGGTCCATCCTGAGTTGGGTGTCATGCAGTGAGCCGCAGTTGGGCATGATGATCAGTCAGTTCAAGAGGGGAACTGATTGCTCGGGAGTAGGCTTTGCTTCAGGTGGGAAGGGCGCTAGTATCTTTGGCAAGATCGGTGAGTTTAGCGGAGTGAACCCGAGTGAGAAGCCATCCGCTATCCCTAAGCTTACCAAGATCACCCCACCTGAGCCTCCCAAGCCTATCACCAAGGATGGCATCCTTGATGAACCTCCCAAGGCTCCACCTCGCAAGCAAGTGTGGGTTCCAAAACCTAACCATCTTAGGAACACACTTGACACCCTTCCTGACGTCTCTAGTGATCCCCTTCCGAGAGGCAAGCAGCCAGCCAGAGTGAACAACCCTCGCAACAATAGGAACCAACAACCCAAGAGAGTGGTGAGGTTTGAGTGCGAGTACTGTCACCGTGAGGGTCACCTAGCTGAGTTTTGCTTTCGGAGGAAGAGAGATGCTAGGAAGGAGTTGGAGCTGAACAACCAGGCCAGGCACCACCCTCTCCATGGTGTGCAAGGTCGGGGAGTTTAGAGGCAGGGCGCTAGACCTGGAGGTGCACCCCCTCAGGTAGCTAGGCCCCAGGCAGCTAGACCACAGGGTGGTGGTCGTGCCCGTCGCGGTTCTGGTCGTCCTCAATACGACCATGAGCCGAGTGTGAGAGGTTTTGCTGCTCAGTCCCATAGCGGACCACCTTTTCAGTATGGTGGTGATCGCTTTGCTCAAATGGGATAGGTAGGTCAGTATGGAGGTTTTCCGTTCCATAGCGGACCACCCTTTCAGGTTGGTGGTGATCGCTATCCACCCATGGGACGAGGACAGTTTGGTGTTGCTACTAACACTTTTTCTGGGCCTATGACACAGCACTGGTATCCTTCTCAGTATACTAACCCTAGTGTTGTGCCATATGCTCACTTCCTGCCTTTCTATTGATGCAGAAACTTTGGCTGGAGAACATGTGGCTTATGGATTCTGGGTGTTCGCACCACATGACCAGAAAGAAGGAATGGTTCTCCAGCCTGAGCCTCGTGATGCACAAGGTGTACATCACTTTCGGGGATAACAGTAGAGTTAAGGTTGTTTCTCAGGGAGCTATCCGGCTGGATGAGAACTTTGTCCTGAAGAATGTTGCCTTGGTTTCTAATTTGCATTTCAACTTGCTTTCTGTTTCGCAACTTCTTGAGGATGATTATGAAGTGCGCTTTAAGAAGGGTTTGAGTCACGTTTTAGACCCTCGGGGAGATCTTGTTTGTCGGATCGTCCCTTTTGGCCGTGTTTTTAGAGCCGACTTTTATCAGTCTTTCGGCTCTGCTAGGTGTTTGATGGCTGGTCCTTCTGATCTGTGGAAGTTGCATAGGAGGCTCGATCACTTGAGTTTTGACTTGCTTGCAAGGCTTAGCTCACTTGGCCTAATCCAAGGATTGCCCAAGCTTAAGTTTCAGAAGGACCTCGTTTGCCATCCTTGTCGTCACGGGAAGATGGTTGCTGCTTCTCACCCACCTGTTAATCAGGTGATGACAAAGCGACCCGACGAGCTTTTTCACATGGACACCGTTGGTCCAGCTCGGGTTTGCTCAGAGGGTGGGAAGTGGTACGTTCTAGTGATCGTTGACGACTTTTCGAGGTACTGTTGGGTGTTCTTTATGAAGGGTAAGGATGAAGCTTTTTCTTTTGCTCGTGACTTGATTTTGAGGTTGAAAACTGAGTTTCCCCCTAATACCATTAGAGCTATTCGTAGCGATAATGGTACTGAGTTTGATAACTCTCAGTTTGCTTCCTTCTGTTCTTCTAATGGAATCGAGCATCAGTTTTCTTCTCCTTATGTCCCTCAGCAGAACGGTGTTGTTGAGCGCAAGAACCGAACCCTTGTTGAGATGGCCAGGACGATGCTCGATGAGCATAGGACTCCTAGGCGTTTTTGGGCCGAGGCGATCAACACTGCTTGCCATGTTTCAAATCGCATCTTTCTTCGTGCTTTGATGAAAAAGACTTCTTATGAGTTGCGTTTTGGACGGGTACCCAAGGTATCTCATTTTCGGGTGTTTGGGTGTAAGTGCTTTATCCTGAAGCAAGGCAATTTGGACAAATTTGAATCTCGCTCGGCTGATGGGGTGTTTCTTGGTTATGCTTCTTATTCACGTGCTTATCGAGTTCTTAACCTTGAAACTAACCGGATAGTGGAGACCTGCGAGGTCACATTCGACGAAACTATGCCTTGTGTTTCTTCTGCTTTTGATGTTGCAGGAGAACAGGAGATGGGAGAGACCATCTTTGTGGAGGAGGAGCAGGAGAATGCCGATTGGGGTGATCCCGAGCCAACTCCACTGTCTGCCCCCTTCGACCCTGCGACGTCTACTTCAGCTCGAGGACCTGATCCCACGACGTCTTCTTCTTGGGGTCCTCTAGAGCCACCTCTCCAGCGAGCACCTGCTGCACCTGAAGGAGCGACTGCATCTGGCAAGGGGGAGGCGACTTCGGTGAGGCAAGCGCCCCGAAGCGTTCAGCAAGTTCACCCCCCGCGACAGATGATCGGCGGCATCGACCAACGAGTCACGCGGTCGCGAGCGTATGAAATCTCTCACTTTGCTCATTCTGCATTCGTTGCTTCTTTTGAGCCCAAAGATGTTGGACACGCACTTTCTGATTCTAACTAGGTCAATGCCATGCATGAGGAGTTAGAAAACTTTGAGCAAAACCAAGTTTGGACCTTAGTTCCACCTCCACCACAATGCCACCCTATAGGTACCAAGTGGGTTTTCAAGAACAAAGAGGGTGAGGACGGGATGGTAGTGAGGAACAAGGCTAGACTAGTAGCCCAGGATTTTTGCCAAAAAGAGGGAATAGACTATAAGGAAACCTTTGCCCCTGTAGCCCGTTTAGAAGCCATTAGAATCCTTCTAGCCTTTGCTGCTCCGAAGGGTTTTAAGCTTTACCAGATGGATGTCAAGAGTGCCTTCTTGAATGGGTATATAGAGAAAGAGGTTTATGTTAGGCAACCCCCTGGCTTTGAGGATCCCAAGATTCCAAACCATGTTTATAAACTTTCAAAAGCTTTGTATGGTTTGAAACAAGCCCCGAGAGCGTGGTACGATCGTTTGAAAACCTTTTTACTCTCCAAGGGTTTTAAAATGGGACGGGTCGATAGAACTTTGTTTCTCCTCAAGCAAGGCAACGATACCTTGTTAGTCCAGATTTACGTGGATGACATCATCTTTGGTGGCTCTTCTCATGCGCTTGTTGCAAAGTTTTCAGATACTATGAGCAGGGAGTTCGAGATGAGTATGATGGGCGAGTTAACTTTCTTCCTCGGGTTGCAAATTAAGCAAACCCGAGACGGGACGTTTGTGCATCAAGGAAAATACACGAAGGACATCCTAAAGAAATTCGACATGGGCGAGGCCAAGCCTCTTACGACGCCCATGCCGATGACTGCGGCGATGGATGCGGACCAGGACGGAGAGCCGGTTGATCAGAAGGAGTACAGGAGCATGATCAGCTCGCTCCTATACCTGATGGCGACGAGGCCAGATATACAGTTTTCTGTGTGTCTGTGCGCTCGTTTTCAGGCGTCCCCTCGGACTTCCCACAAGCAAGCAGTCAAGCGCATCATGAGGTACCTCCGATACACTCCTGAGTTCGGACTTTGGTACTCTTCTTCTTCGACTCTTTCGCTTTGTGGTTATTCCGATGCGGATTTTGCCGGCTGTCGGCTTGAGCGTAAGTCTACTTCTGGGACTTGTCAGTTTCTTGGCTCTTCACTGGTTTCGTGGTCTTCTCGCAAACAGTCGAATGTAGCCCAGTCTACTAGAGAAGCCGAGTATGTTGCCGCTGCTTCTTGTGCTTCGCAGCTTTTATGGATGGTTGCTACTTTGCGTGATTTTGGTCTAGATTTCAGTCGGGTTCCTTTGCTTTGCGACAACACTTCTGCCATTAGTGTAGCAAAGAACCCTGTTCTTCACTCCAAGACCAAACACATCGATATTCGCTTTCACTTTCTTCGTGATCATTATGAGAAAGGCGACATTGATCTTAGGCATGTAGACACCCATAACCAGGTTGCTGATATTTTTACCAAGCCTTTGGATCTCTCAACTTTTGCTAGGTTGAGAGGTGAGCTTGGTGTGTGTTTCCCCTTTTAGATGGGGGAAGCATGTTGCTTGTTGTACCATAGGCTGTCTTTCTGATCCTTTTTGTTTTTGGGTCTTGAGTCTTTTTGGTTTTGTTTTGGCTCCGATTCTGACTTCATCCAGCATACATTGTGCATTTTCAAGCTTCATGTCTATATTCCTTAGAATGAATTTATGCTCTGATTAGTGTATGCTTCGATGGTATTTGATGACGCTTGTAGCTTAGGCTCTCTTTGATCACTGCTACAAATTGTGAGCTAAGCTACTTTTTCGAATGAAGAACATGTCTAATGAACTTAAAATTTGATTCATGTTCACCATTGAGATTGGCAACTAGCATGTGTAGGATATGTTGAGGTCACTTGAGCTATTTCATATATGCTAGGTTGCTATGTCTCTAGTCCTGAGTCTCTCACTTGCTTGGACTGTTCATATCTTGCTTAAAATGAACCAAGTGTTAGTGAATTGAAAAGATCGAGATGGGATTGCTTTGTCAGCACATTATGGTAGCGAGACTGTTTCTCATAGCACTTTGAGTTAAACTTGAGTCGTGTAGTGTAAGACCGAAACCGATGCTTTAAGCTTCTGACTGCATATGCATAGGCTTAGCATGGTTGGAAAGTTAGGCAATGACAAGCTTTCAACCTCTCGCAATCACATGCTAAATTTGAACTTGTGTTAATAACCGCTGCAATTTCTCTGATAAAATCTGAAAACACAAGTTTATGTTTCACTCTATAGCATGATGATTGAACTTTGCTAGGGGTAGTTCACCTTGTATACATGTTTAGCACTTGTCTGACTTCCTATCTATACATGTTCAGTGCTATTTTGATGGTGAAACCCCTTTCTGACTGGCTTAAAATTGCTCACTTGACTTATGTGTTCATATCTTGTATTCGGTGATCAGTTTGAGCCTTTGCTAGCATTTTTGCATATTGCTATGTAGTCGGATCAGCACTCCTTAGAGCATTTATTCACTCTCTCGAGTATATACCTGAAGCTGCTAACATGCATTTTTAACTCATATGCATGTGTTTGACTCCGATAGGCATGACCTAGCTCCGTTTTGCTCTTTTGAGCTCTTTTTTCCGCTCTTATTGATTGCAAATTGCCCCCAAAGGGGAGAAGTGTCTTTGTGGTGACAATTTGCAATTTATGCTTCTCTTGTTGCGGGGGAGTTCACTGAGTAAGGGGAGTCTTCTTGCCTATGTTGTTCTGAGTCGGCTTTTATTTGATATCGATCGTTTCAGCTAGTTGTGTCGAGCCTCTATGCCTCTGTCTTGAGGGACTAGCTGTTTTTCATCATATTTTGATGGTTCTTGATTGGTATTGGGCTTACTGCTGGTTGTGTTTAGCCTCTGTGCCTCTATCTTGAGGGACTAGCAGTAGCTGCTTCTTATGCAGTCTTCATTTGGAATAGAGCCTTCAGCTAGTGGTGTTGAGCCCTTTCTGCCTCTTCTTGAGGACTAGCTTGTTTCTGACTTGGTTGCGTCGAGCCGTTGCCCATGTCTTTGGGAACCAAGTCCTGTGCTCTGTTTTGATCGAGTTTTGCTCCTTGATGAGTTGTTGCTCCGATCTCTTGCTTGGTTGTGTCGAACCGTTGCCCATGTCTTTGGGGACCAAGCTTCGCTCATCTCGATTTATGCCTCTTCGGCCTTTTATCTGGCTTTTGGACATCTCGAGTGAGTTTTTCTCCTTCTACCCAATTCTGCTTTTCTGTTGGTTACGGTTACTATGAGTTGACGATGCACTCATCAAGGGGGAGATTGAGAACACAAGGTTGATATGTGCCCTTGTGGTAACCTTCCTGAGTGATGAGTGATCGATCAACGGGCAACATGTCTCTTGGCTGTGTTGATGTGCAGGTGCGGAGCTCGGGCAGTGGTCGAAGGTGAGGTGAAGGTCAATTAGGGACGTGCCGTGCCGACAGACCGGGAGCGGTGAAGGATGGAGGTGGAGCTTGGACCGACGGACCGGGAGACCTGAGGACCAGCTGTGGTAGCTGGCACGTGGCATTGACAAGCGAGAGCACATGGGGATGTGCGGTGCATCGGCCGAGTCGGGAGGAAGGTGATGGTGTCGTGACACTTGGCGGGAGGCCGAGAAGGAAGGCGAATGCACTGTGCCCGGCGTGGAGGCTGGACATGCTCCGGCATCGGTGCTGGGACTCGGGGTGTGCGAACCACATCCCGTCATCGGCACGGGTTTGGTAGCTGAGCCTCGAAAATCTACCTTCGACGGTTTCCGAGTTTGGCCCTCAAAACTCGGGGTGGCCGGTTTCCGAGTTTGGGCCTCAAAACTCGGCATGGACGGTTTCCAGGTTTGGGCCTCAAAACCTGGGCGCGCGGGTTTCTGAGTTTGGGCAACAAAACTCAGCCTGAGGACAGGTTTCCCGGTTTCGGCCTCAAAACTGGGGGAAGGCCTAGGTTTCCCGGTTTCGGCCTCAAAACCGGGGGGAGGTTCGCAAAAAGGACGGTCGACGCGTGGCGGCGTGAAGAGGCTGGCGCGGCGGCGCAGCTATTCGCGAAGTAGGCGCGGCGGTCGACAGGGCGGCACGTGGCGGCATCCTAAGGCTTGCGTTGAGGCGAAGCTAAGGATGAGATGGGCGTGTGGCCGTCGGATCGACTATCAGCAGAGTTGGACCGGGATACCCCTAGGGTTGGCCGCTTCGCTCTTGTATCTAGGGGTAGAAAGGGGATTATTGTTTTAGGCTATAAATAAGAGAGGCACCCCTCCTCTCCCTCCATCCTTGCAGTCTTTTGTTCCTGAGCTCTCTCTCTAGCCCTCGCTTAGGTTCTAATCATACCTCGCTGCAAGCGATCCGCAGAGACGGGAATCATACCTCTGTGTATTTGGATCTTTTGAGGAAACGAGACCGTATTCTCGTTGTCTCCTCATGTGGAGGAATTTCGGCTGAAATCGAATCGTGTTCTGTGTTCTTCACGTTTTGGTTTTTCATCTCTTGGAGATTTGCCTCGTTCTCCCTCTCCATGAGATGATTTTCGATTCCACTTGGATCAATTTGTTCTTGGTCGTGAGCCCCTTCTTTCTACCGAAGGAATTCTCTCCTAACCTCACGAATCCATAGATCGGGTTGATTTTGTGTTCGTTCTTAGTTCTTTCCTCTTTTCGGTGATCCACGAATCTCTCTTGATTGACTTGGTTTGGTGCGATGATTTCTTAGGATTAGCACTCCAATACATAGAGGATCACCTGGGAGAAGTTTGATCGAAGTCCCTTTTGATTTGGTGAAGTTCCGATCAATTCGGCTTTTGTCCCGAGCAGTTTTTCTGCTCTCTGTTCATCCGCGGACAGTCCGCGCCCCCAGCGGCGGACAGTCCGGGGATCGGGGCTGGTCAGGTCAGTCAGGCGCAGTCCCCTGATTGTTCACTGTCAAGTGAACGGCGGACAGTCCGCGGTACAAACCCGCGGACAGTCCAGGACCTGTCCAGCAGACTTGCAGAACTGTTCTGTTTCTGGTCTTTTGCCGGCGGACAGTCCGGACTCCCAGTGTCGGACAGTCCGGCGTTGGGCGGACAGTCCGAGATCCTGACCCTGGACAGTCCGCGAAGCTACAGTCTTTGCGGTTTTGCTCCGAGGCTTTGGCAGCTGCTTTTGGGGTTTCTCCGGAGGTTCCGCTGTACCACTAGGACATCTCCTAGGGTATCCACCTACTCGTAGGTCGTGAACTCTCCGGTCGTTTCGAGTCTTTGATTTTGGGTGACTTTCTGGGACAAGGGCCATACTATTCACGAGTTGAATTTGAGGCTCCCATTCACCCCCCCTCTGGTCGCTAATTGTAACATCCCGGCCTAAGGCTTAATAGGAATAATAGGATACTCATACCAACAAGTTGCAACTTCTTTTCCGGAAGCCCCTCTCCTAAAAACTCCAAAGTTAAGCGTGCTTGGCTTGGAGCGATGGGTGACCGACCGGGAAGTCTTTCCCGGGTACGCATGAGTGAGGACAAAGTGCGCAGAAAAGACTGGTGTTGGTCTGTGGGGATAGTCTAGGTCCTATGAAAGCTGCCTGATGTAAGCGGGCCCGGCCTCGAGGAGGCGGGACGTTACAGAATGGTATCAGAGCCGACTCTCGCGGTTTCACGGGCGCGTGTGTCGCAGTTGCTCAGACATGGTGGTCATGGCTGGTGTGGACCCGGAGTGGTCACACAGCATGGCACATGTGTTGGCTCTGGACACACGGACGTGGCCAAGAGAGGACGTTTCTGGCTTGGGATTGATCGACGAGGACGTCGATCTCTTAAGGGGGTGAGGATGTAACATCCCGGCCTAAGGCTTAATAGGAATAATAGGATACTCATACCAACAAGTTGCAACTTCTTTTCCGGAAGCCCCTCTCCTAAAAACTCCAAAGTTAAGCGTGCTTGGCTTGGAGCGATGGGTGACCGACCGGGAAGTCTTTCCCGGGTACGCATGAGTGAGGACAAAGTGCGCAGAGAAGACTGGTGTTGGTCTGTGGGGATAGTCTAGGTCCTATGAAAGCTGCCTGATGTAAGCGGGCCCGGCCTCGAGGAGGCGGGACGTTACAGAATGAGTTTTTAGGAGAGGGGCTTCCGGAAAAGAAGTTGCAACTTGTTGGTATGAGTATCCTATTATTCCTATTAAGCCTTAGGCCGGGATGTTACACTAATCCGGTCCTTCAGGCCCTATAGCGGTACTACCGCTAGGCCAAATCTAGATCTACACAGAGAGCCTGAAAAATGACTTCGATCGCCGGTACTACCGACCGGTGCTCGGTACTACCGAGGGTCGGTAGTACCGGCCCTATGGCGGTACTACCTCTAGGCCAAAAATGTCCCAACACAGAGAGCATGCGATCTGTTCGCGGAGGGGTCGGTACTACCGGCCTCAGGGTCGGTACTAACTCTAGGCCAAAAACGACCTCCGCGCTAAAACGGCCATAACTTTTAGCTCCGAACTCCGATTTCGATGATCTTGGACATTTTGGAAAGCTTATTCAGATGGCTACAAAACCCACATGAATACAAGATCCAAAACACAAAGGATTAGTACAGAAATCCAATCTAAGACCCAATCAAGAGTTCGGAACACAGCAAAAAACTTCCTTCTCTTCTCCGAGTTGATCCAAATCAACTCCAACACCTTCTCCTTTGCAAATGTGCCAACACCACCAAGTGTACACCATCACGTGCATGTGTGTTAGCATTTTCACAATCATTTTTCAAAGGATTTTTACTTCACTCACCACGCCACTCGATCCTAGCAACAACGCAAAGTTAGATCGCTCAAGGTGGCACTAGATGTTAGACGTCATGAGCACTTTTCACCACATCTAGCTAGCCTAATTTATGTCCCTCTTGATTGTCCGGCTTGCCTATACTCAAGATTAAAAGTGAGAAATAATCAACCACTTGAGCAAGGCATCTTTTCTCTTCTTCATTTCACCAAAGGTAGAGCACTTGATCACTTAAGTGCTTGTGGCCGCCACCATCCTCCATGGTTGCCACTTTGCTAACCCCACCAATGGTTTGGTCGTAATCCTTTTCCATTAGCTACACACATGCTTCACAAAAGGATTAGACAAACATAGGTTTCATCAATTAACCAAAACCAAACTAGGGCTTTCAATCTCCCCCTTTTTGGTAATTGATGAGAACCTATACAAAGATATGTAATTTAAATTTGAGTAACCACATTGATAGTATTAGCTCCCCCTACATTTGTGCTATAAAGTTTGGTTTTAAAATTGGCACATATGTATGGATATGAAATATGGGTGAGCAACACTATCAATGATGAAGCTAAGACATAAGAATGGACCTTTGAAGCGTGATACCAATCGGAGTGCACATGTTATACCATCCTTAGCATCATTATTCACTAGACATACATCACAACTCAAGAACCCCATGAGATCAACATTTATAATAAGATTCTTGAGCAACTTGAAACAACAATATGTCTAGTTGCAATCCTATACATGCTAGTTAAACAATTTCATCAATCAAGTCTTATCACTAGCATTCATTACATAAGCATGAATATCAATATAAATAACTTATGTAATGCAACAAACTTCTGAATATGCACATTTCAAATACAACATACATGTTTATGAGCTTGCTCCCCCTATTTGTATGCTTTTCAAATACAACATACATGTTTATGAGCTTTCTCCCCCTATTTGTATGCTCAAATATCACTAGCATATATCTTTGTAGCACTTTACTTTGTAGCACTTTCTTTCTCCCCCTTTGTCAACAATTATCATAAAGGTGGAACAAAATTTTAAAGAAGGAGGCAACATTCATCATGAGATACATATGTGGAGATCAAACTAAGTCAAGTTGTGGCTTAATCTAGCTCATGAACAAAAGGTATTTAACACGGTTTGCTCTAGAGTAAGCTTCTTCACACATCTTGCAATGGTTATCTTACTCACGTTGGTTAAACATATTTTGCCCACTCACTAGATCAAACACTAGAGTTACAAGCTCACAAACAAGTTATATGCTACCACTAGATCAAGTGAAACATAGAAGCAATAGTGGTACCATATATACTTCAAATTCATTTGATTTTTAATGAATGAACCTAGATAAGCAATGTGATGGCTATATGAACTAGAGCACAATCCAATTAAGAATGAATGCACATGCCAAACAATTTCACTTTTGCTTTGTCAGAGGAAAGGCATGTCACATGCGGGGGTGCATTTAACTCATGTTGGAGAAGTCAAGAATATTCAATTCATTCCTTAGCTTGCAAAACCTTCTCTCATCTAGTGGCTTGGTGAAGATATCAGAAAGTTGATCATCGGTGCCCACACTTTCAATAGATATGTCTTTCTTTGCTTGATGATCTCTAATGAAGTGATGCCTTATGTCAATATGCTTTGTTCTTGAATGTTGAACCGGGTTGGTGGCTATTTTGATGGCACTCTCATTATCACATAGCAATGGGACTTGTCCAAACTTGACTCCATAATCTTGCAATGTGGCTTTCATCCATAACAATTGTGCACAACAACTACCCGCGGATATGTATTTGGCTTCAGCGGTAGAGAGTGCAACACTATTTTGCTTCTTTGATGACCATGAGACAAGTGATCTTCCAAGAAATTGACAAGTGCTCGATGTGCTCTTGCTATCCACCTTGCATCCCGCATAATCTGAATCCGAGTATCCAATCAATTCAAATTGAGAGCCCTTGGGATACCATAGTCCGGATTAGCGACTAGAGGGGGGGGGGGGGGTGAATGGGAGCCTCAAATTCAACTCGTGAATAGTATGGCCCTTGTCCCAGAAAGTCACCCAAAATCAAAGATTCGAAACGACCGGAGAGTTCACGACCTACGAGTAGGTGGATACCCTAGGAGATGTCCTAGTGGTACAGCGGAACCTCCGGAGAAACCCCAAAAGCAGCTGCCAAAGCCTCGGAGCAAAACCGCAAAGACTGCAGCTTCGCGGACTGTCCAGGGTCAGGATCTCGGACTGTCCGCCCAACGCCGGACTGTCCGACACTGGGAGTCCGGACTGTCCGCCGGCAAAAGACCAGAAACAGAACAGTTCTGCAAGTCTGCTGGACAGGTCCTGGACTGTCCGCGGGTTTGTACCGCGGACTGTCCGCCGTTCACTTGACAGTGAACAATCAGGGGACTGCGCCTGACTGACCTGACCAGCCCCGATCCCCGGACTGTCCGCCGCTGGGGGCGCGGACTGTCCGCGGATGAACAGAGAGCAGAAAAACTGCTCGGGACAAAAGCCGAATTGATCGGAACTTCACCAAATCAAAAGGGACTTCGATCAAACTTCTCCCAGGTGATCCTCTATGTATTGGAGTGCTAATCCTAAGAAATCATCGCACCAAACCAAGTCAATCAAGAGAGATTCGTGGATCACCGAAAAGAGGAAAGAACTAAGAACGAACACAAAATCAACCCGATCTATGGATTCGTGAGGTTAGGAGAGAATTCCTTCGGTAGAAAGAAGGGGCTCACGACCAAGAACAAATTGATCCAAGTGGAATCGAAAATCATCTCATGGAGAGGGAGAACGAGGCAAATCTCCAAGAGATGAAAAACCAAAACGTGAAGAACACAGAACACGATTCGATTTCAGCCGAAATTCCTCCACATGAGGAGACAACGAGAATACGGTCTCGTTTCCTCAAAAGATCCAAATACACAGAGGTATGATTCCCGTCTCTGCGGATCGCTTGCAGCGAGGTATGATTAGAACCTAAGCGAGGGCTAGAGAGAGAGCTCAGGAACAAAAGACTGCAAGGATGGAGGGAGAGGAGGGGTGCCTCTCTTATTTATAGCCTAAAACAATAATCCCCTTTCTACCCCTAGATACAAGAGCGAAGCGGCCAACCCTAGGGGTATCCCGGTCCAACTCTGCTGATAGTCGATCCGACGGCCACACGCCCATCTCATCCTTAGCTTCGCCTCAACGCAAGCCTTAGGATGCCGCCACGTGCCGCCCTGTCGACCGCCGCGCCTACTTCGCGAATAGCTGCGCCGCCGCGCCAGCCTCTTCACGCCGCCACGCGTCGACCGTCCTTTTTGCGAACCTCCCCCCGGTTTTGAGGCCGAAACCGGGAAACCTAGGCCTTCCCCCAGTTTTGAGGCCGAAACCGGGAAACCTGTCCTCAGGCTGAGTTTTGTTGCCCAAACTCAGAAACCCGCGCGCCCAGGTTTTGAGGCCCAAACCTGGAAACCGTCCATGCCGAGTTTTGAGGCCCAAACTCGGAAACCGGCCACCCCGAGTTTTGAGGGCCAAACTCGGAAACCGTCGAAGGTAGATTTTCGAGGCTCAGCTACCAAACCCGTGCCGATGACGGGATGTGGTTCGCACACCCCGAGTCCCAGCACCGATGCCGGAGCATGTCCAGCCTCCACGCCGGGCACAGTGCATTCGCCTTCCTTCTCGGCCTCCCGCCAAGTGTCACGACACCATCACCTTCCTCCCGACTCGGCCGATGCACCGCACATCCCCATGTGCTCTCGCTTGTCAATGCCACGTGCCAGCTACCACAGCTGGTCCTCAGGTCTCCCGGTCCGTCGGTCCAAGCTCCACCTCCATCCTTCACCGCTCCCGGTCTGTCGGCACGGCACGTCCCTAATTGACCTTCACCTCACCTTCGACCACTGCCCGAGCTCCGCACCTGCACATCAACACAGCCAAGAGACATGTTGCCCGTTGATCGATCACTCATCACTCAGGAAGGTTACCACAAGGGCACATATCAACCTTGTGTTCTCAATCTCCCCCTTGATGAGTGCATCGTCAACTCATAGTAACCGTAACCAACAGAAAAGCAGAATTGGGTAGAAGGAGAAAAACTCACTCGAGATGTCCAAAAGCCAGATAAAAGGCCGAAGAGGCATAAATCGAGATGAGCGAAGCTTGGTCCCCAAAGACATGGGCAACGGTTCGACACAACCAAGCAAGAGATCGGAGCAACAACTCATCAAGGAGCAAAACTCGATCAAAACAGAGCACAGGACTTGGTTCCCAAAGACATGGGCAACGGCTCGACGCAACCAAGTCAGAAACAAGCTAGTCCTCAAGAAGAGGCAGAAAGGGCTCAACACCACTAGCTGAAGGCTCTATTCCAAATGAAGACTGCATAAGAAGCAGCTACTGCTAGTCCCTCAAGATAGAGGCACAGAGGCTAAACACAACCAGCAGTAAGCCCAATACCAATCAAGAACCATCAAAATATGATGAAAAACAGCTAGTCCCTCAAGACAGAGGCATAGAGGCTCGACACAACTAGCTGAAACGATCGATATCAAATAAAAGCCGACTCAGAACAACTAGCTGATAGTCCGGCTTGCCTATACTCAAGATTAAAAGTGAGAAATAATCTACCACTTGAACAAGGCATCTTTTCTCTTCTTCATTTCACCAAAGGTAGAGCACTTGATCACTTAAGTGCTTGTGGCCGCCACCATCCTCCATGGTTGCCACTTTGCTAACCCCACCAATGGTTTGGTCGTAATCCTTTTCCATTAGCTACACACATGCTTCACAAAAGAATTAGACCAAAATAGGTTTCATCAATTAAGCAAAACCAAACTAGGGCTTTCAACCTGTGTCGGCGCCACCAGTTGTACCGGTGTACCCCGTGGTATCTACACGGACACCAACTCCGTCGCCATCTCCCGTGCTGCCGAAAGACGACGAGGCGGGCTGGCGCTGCAAGACCACGTACCCGAAGCCCTCTGCTACTGCTTACTACCACAAGCTCCTCTGTTGGGGGAGAACTACCCCGACCTGAAGGCCAACCTTCGGTATATGAGCATTGAGCATTACCACCCAGTGGAGGCTACCCGCTGGGAGACTTACTTGACCATCACCTCCTGGAGCGAAGGTCTGGACACCGAGCAGCATGAGTCTACCCACACCCATGGGGCCAGATGGCAGACACTGTACTCCAGCATAGAAGATGCTGCGGAAGTGGCTTACTTGCATTATCATGGTTGTCATTTCGAGGCCATGAGACATGACAAGTACAGGTACCTGCCACGCAACAGGCCAGAGGAGGGTACCTGGGCGATGTTGATGCCCCCTGGTGTCAACCCCACCATGGACGCTGCAGTGGATCACCTGTGCGAGGTGCAGGTCCACAAGGACAACCTGATGATTGAGCTAGGCAATGCTCAAGCTGCTGCACGACGACATCAAGATGAGATCGACCACCTCAGGGCACAGCTGGGGATGCCCCCACTCTACAAGGAGAATGAGGAGGCCTACACCTACACCGACACAACGCCATATAATAGTTGTCATGACTTGTAATAATCGTTACTAGATCGTTAGTCATGTCTTATGAGTGTGTTTTGGAACTTGATAATCATTTGCTTATCATTATGAACATGTTTGATTTGTATCTTTTTATGATTGTGAGATTGTGGGCTTGTCCGCATATCTCTTAGATGAGTTTTCATATGAGTTAGTAAAGTTCTTGGGTTTTCATTTATGCTGTCTCTGCTGTTCTGTTTGGAGCAGTCTGCGTTCGTTTTGACATATCTCCAGATCCGTATGACCAAATATAGTGAAATTTTTATGGTAACAACTAGACTTCCATATCTAACAAACCCCACTGGAATCACCTAAAAAACATTTTTCGTTTGTGAGATATGGCCGTCACAAGTTGAGGTTTCTGCGCAGTCTGGAAGACAAAACAGTTTCGCTTGTGCTCTGTTTTTGGGTACGTTAATGACAGAATCTGGGAAAATGACCTGAATAAAAGTTGTAGATAATTTCAGTATCTTTCCAACAGTTTAAATAACTCCTTAATCTGATAAATGGAACCCGAGATATGACTGATTTACCAGACTGTTGCTGCTGAAACCATTTCACTTCTATTCTATATGCTTACCCCAATGCTACTCTCTGATCACTAAATGAACTTGCATATTTTTGGAACATAGATGGCTGCCAGAGGAGGTGGAATTGGAGGTGGTATTGGACGTGGATGTGGACGTGGACGTGGACGTGGCCGTGGTCGTGGAGCACCTGTGAATCCACCACCACCACCACCACCAGTGGACATCCAACAGCTCATGGGCAT
Organism: Coix lacryma-jobi var. lacryma-jobi; assembly: GCA_009763385.1. NCBI lineage: Eukaryota > Viridiplantae > Streptophyta > Magnoliopsida > Poales > Poaceae > Coix > Coix lacryma-jobi. Next base: position 74,825,010 of record CM019825.1, read on the forward strand.
TCAGGCCCAATTCATGCAAACTATGATGCAACACCTGGACAACCAACCCGCTGGAGGACCACCGTCGTTGCAGGTGAGGGACAAGAGGGGAGAGTTCCTGAAAGGGCACCCTCCAGTGTTCAGCCACGCAGTGGATCCACTGGATGCAGACAACTGGCTGCGTGCAGTTGAGAAGCAGCTTAACATAGCTCAGTGCACCGACCTCAAGAAGGTTCTATATGCATCAGGGCAACTTCAAGGGGCCGCTCAGGATTGGTAGGAGTCCTTCGAGTATGGACGTCCCAACAATGCGCCTGCCGTCACCTAGCAGGAGTTCAAGCAAGTGTTCCGCTCTTATCACATACCGGATGGTTTGGTGGAACTAAAGCAGGAGGAGTTCAAGGCCCTGAAGCAAGGGCCAATGTCTGTGGCGGAGTATCGTGACAAGTTCTCATAGCTGTCACGTTATGCTCCCAATGATGTGGCAGAAGACAAGGACAAGCAATGCCATTTCCTTAAGGGGTTGCAGGATGGTCTGCAGCTGCTGCTTATGGCCAATGTATATGTTGATTACCAGATGCTAATCAATCGCGCAATTGTCATAGACAATAAGCGCAAGGAGATGGAGGCCAAGAAAAGGAAGTTCTTGGGACAATCATCCAACAACAACACTCGCCCTCGCATGAATCCTCCACCCCAAAACCAGCTGTGTATTCAAGGACCCCCAAATCAATGGGGAGGAGGACAGAACCAGCAATGGAATCAGTTCCAACAACAACGTCAGCAGAAGCAGATGCAAGGAGGTCAACAGGCGCCTCAACAGGGAGTTTCTGCTAACAATCTAGCAAGAGGGGGGCTCCAAATAACCCCAATGTGTGTTTCCATTGTGGAGAGCAGGGACATTATGCCAATCATTGTCCCCGAAAGAAGAATCAACCCGCACCCTAAGGGCAGAACAACAACCAGAAGGGGAACCACCAGAGGGTGGCACCTAATGTTGGGCGGGTGAACCACGTGGCTGCTGAAACTGCAGAGGAAGGGCCGGAAGTAATGATGGGTACGTTCAGTATCAACTCCATCCCTGCTACCGTTCATTTTGATTCTGGTGCTTCGCATTCTTTCATCTCGCAAGATTTTGTTAGAATACATAGTGTGCCCTTGTGTGCCATGAACACCCCTATAGCAGTAAGTTTACCTGGGGGTTATATGAGAGCTGGATATCAGTGCCTTTCAACTAGTGTGAGTCTAAGGGGGGTAGAGTTCCAAGTGAGACCCATCGTGTTAAGAATAGCGGGAATAGATATAATACTGGGTATGGATTGGATGAAACAACACCGGGCAGTGATCCAGTGTCAAGAGACGGTAGTAGTGTTGACGACTCCTAGTGGAGACAAAATCAGTGTTGAGGTGTTAATAAACCAGCAGCCGATAGCTATGGTGAACCAGTTAGGGGAAGATACCCATCCACAAGATCGGCTATTGGAAGAATTCCAGGATGTGTTTCCCGGTGATCTGGCAGGTATGCCACCTGACCGAGATGTTGAGTTTATTATTGAGTTATTGCCTGGAACTGCACCTATAGCTCAAAGGCCATATAGAATGGGGGTAGATGAACTAGAAGAACTAAAGAAACAGTTAAAAGAGTTAAAAGAAAAGGGTTTCATTCGTCCTAGTTCCTCACCTTGGAGGTCACCAGTTATTTTTGTTGATAAGAAGGACGGGGGCCAACGAATGTGTGTTGATTATCGGACCCTGAATAGAGTCACAATTAAGAACAAATATCCCCTACCTAGAATTGATGACCTGTTTGACCAGTTAAAAGGTGCTTCTGTATTCTCTAAAATCGATCTTCGATCAGGGTATCACCAGATCAAGATTCGAGCTACAGATATCCCTAAGACAGCCTTTGTTACTAGATACGAGCTATATGAGTATATTGTTATATCTTTTGGATTGACTAATGCCCCCGCACACTTTATGTACATGATGAATAAGGTTTTCATGGAGTACCTAGAACTGTTCGTGGTAGTGTTCATTGATGATATCTTAGTGTACTCCAAGAATGAGGAGGAACATGCAAAACACCTCAGGTTGGTTTTGCAGAAACTCCGTGAGCATAAGTTGTATGCAAAACAGAGTAAGTGTGAGTTCTGGTTGAGAGAAGTTGCTTTTCTAGGTCATGTTATCTCTAATGGAGGAATAGTTGTGGACCCAAGCAAGGTTAAGGATGTGTTGGATTGGGATCCACCTGTGGATGTAAGTGAGGTTCGTAGTCTCTTGGGGATGGCAGGATACTATCGACGGTTCATTGAAGGGTTTTCAAAAATAGCTAAACCTATGACTGCCCTATTAGAGAAGAATGCCAAATTTCTATGGACTCATAAGTGCCAAGCCAACTTTGAGGAGTTGAAGAAGAGGTTGACTACAGCTCCAATTCTAGTCTTACCTGATCTGAGTAAGAAGTTCTCCATCTACTGCGATGCTTCTCGGACGGGCCTGGGATGTGTTCTAATGCAGGAAAGGTAGAGTTGTTGCTTATGCATCGAGGCAGTTGAGGAAGCATGAGTTGAATTATCCTACTCACGATCTGGAGTTAGCCGCAGTGGTTCATGCACTAAAGATTTGGAGACACCATCTTATAGGACATCCTAGTGATATCTATACAGATCACAAAAGTCTGAAATACATTTTCACTCAGCCAGATCTGAACCTAAGGCAACACCGATGGCTTGAGTTAATTAAGGACTACGACCTGGAGGTGCATTCTCATCCAGGGAAGGCCAATGTCATAGCAGACGCACTGAGTAGGAAGAGTCATGTTAATGAGCTTCTAGTCACAGAGTGGTCTGAGAAATTATGTGAAGAGATGGCCTATCTGAATCTGGGTTTTGTCACTAATGCAGTGGAGATGGAAGTAATGCCAACACTTGAGAAGGAGATACGTCAGGCTCAGTTGCAGGATAAAAAGTTAAAGGAAATATCTAAGAATATAGTAATTGGGAAGGCACCTGGTTTCAGGTTGGATGATGATGGTACCTTGTGGTTTGGTAAGAGAGTCTGTGTACCAGATGTGAAGTCCATTAAGGAGGCTATTTTGAGAGAGGCGCATGAGTCAGCTTACTCTATTCACCCGGGTAGCACTAAGATGTATTTGGACCTGAAAGAAAAGTATTGGTGGTATGGTCTGAAAAGAGATGTAGCAGAATATGTGGCAATATGTGATACCTATCAAAGAGTCAAGGCTGAACATTAGTGACCTGCCGGATTACTGCAACCTATGAAGGTACCGGAATGGAAATGGGAAGAAGTGGGTATGGATTTCATAGTTGGTTTACCTCGCACCCAACGAGGGTATGACTCAATTTGGGTGATCGTGGATCGACTAACTAAGGTTGTTCATTTTCTACCAGTCAAGACCACTTATACAGGGGCAAGATTGGCAGATCTATATATGGAAAGAATAGTGTGTTTGCATGGAGTTCCTAAGAAGATTGTGTCTGACAGAGGCACTCAGTTCACATCACATTTCTGGGGAAAGATCCATGAATCATTAGGAGCACAATTGACTTTTAGTACAACCTATCACCCTCAGACAGATGGACAGACCGAACATACTAATCAGATTCTAGAGGACATGTTGAGAGCTTGTGCTCTGCAGTATGGGACCAGCTGGGATAAAAGTTTGTCTTATGCAGAGTTCTCCTACAACAATAGCTATCAAAAGAGTCTTAAGATGGCACCATTTGAAGCCTTGTATGGACGAAAATGTAGAACCCCGCTATTCTGGAATCAAACGGGAGAGAGTCAAGTGTTCGGATCGGATGTGCTCAGGGATGCCGAGGAACATGTGAGGAAAATCAGGGATAATTTGAGGATAGCCCAGTCCCGTCAGAAGAGCTATGCTGACACTCGTAGAAGAGACCTAAACTTTAAGGTAGGAGATTTTGTGTACCTGAAAGTATCTCCTTTGCGCAGTGTAAAGAGGTTTAACATGAAGGGTAAGCTAGCACCCAGATATGTGGGGCCGTTCAAGATTCTGGAAAGGCGTGGGGAAGTGGCATACCAGTTGGAGTTACCAGCAAGTTGGTCAGGGATACACGATGTGTTCCATGTCTCCCAGTTGAAAAAGTGTTTACGGGTTCCAGAGGAACAGATACCACTAGAGGAACTGACTGTGAAGGAAGATCTGACATATGAGGAGTACCCAGTGAAATTTTGGAGACAACTGAAAGGATTACCAGGAGCCGAGCTATTAAGATGTGTAAAGTACAGTGGAATCGGTATTACCGCAGAAGAAGCTACTTGGGAAAGAGAGGATGATCTCAGAAAGGCATAGCCGTAGTTGTTCGAGTAAGTACTAGCCGAATCCCGAGGACGAGATTCATGTTAAGGGGGTAGGTTTGTAACACCCTAAATTTTTCTTTAATTCAAAATAGATTAATATGATTTATTTTAGTGTGTTGTGGGCATTAAAACATAGGAAATTAATATTATTGGGGAAATAAAATTTATCCTAGCCTAGCGATAAGATGTTGCATTCATGCTGCTGCACTCTTTTTGATTGAGTGAAGTTTCAAATTTGAAAACTAGAATTCAAACTCAGTTTAGAAATGATTTGAAAACTGTTTTGAATTAAAAGAAAAAGAGCAAAACCTTTTCTTCCCTCCTTTCTTTAATTCTGGCCCGAAGGCCTTTCTCTTTTCCCTTGGCCATCTTGTTTACTTCTCCTTTCCGGCCCGCGAGCCACTCTACCTACTGCGCGGCCCTAGCCGCCGAGCGACCCATCAGCGCGCACCCGCACCGCCGCAGCCTCTGCGCGTGTCTCGCTGACAGGTGGGGCCCCCCTTGTCAGGGTCGTCCCTAACCTCCGCCCGAAGCTCCCGCACCGCGTCGCTCTGCATCGTCCGACGTCCTCAGGGGAGGCCTTATCCGCGCCCGAGCCCTATAAAGAGCTTCCCCAACGTAGCCGCTTTTCCTTTGCCATCTACTAGCCACCAACGCCACCGCACCCGAGCTCCGCGCCGACGAAACCCTAGCCGCCGCCACCGTGCTCCTCTCCGCGATTCGGCATTTGACTGTCGAATTTGGGCCATTTCTTGAGCTTCGTCGTACCGTAAGGATTCTCGGAAACCACTCAATTCCTATCTTCATTCTTCATCTGTTAACCAATTGGTCGCCGAACTTGCAGAACACCGCCGGCTGCCAAACTCGCCTGTGTCTCGTCTCCGGTCGCTGCTAGAGCTCCATTTCGGGTTTGGTGAGATCCCCGTCTCCACCTCTATCTTCCGGACACTCTCTCATGTCGAACCATAGCCTGGAGCGCCGGATAGGCAACTCTGGCGGGGTTTCCGCCGCCGTGGCCATAGAGCCGCCGCGCCGTCACTGTGCAAGAAGGCGGCGCCGCCCGAGCCTTTCCTGGATTCAATCTGGATCGTCCAGATCCAATCGGGCGGACGAAATCGCGCGATACCCCTTCGCTGGCAAATTTGCTAAAGAGCCCCTCGGTTTTCATCTATTTAACTTGTAGTCCCTGCTGCGTGGTTAATCGCTTTAATCAGATTTATTTTATTTCAAAAATTGTTCGATCTATTTACAGAAATGCCACTACACCATTTTGTCTGTAACTTGCTCATTTTAACTCCGTTTTGATCCATTCAAATTGCGTTAGTTTTGTAATTTTGTACTCTACGCAGAAGTACCACTGTTGTTCAGTTTTGCAAAGTTTAATTTCACGTTTAAGTCAATCTTGTTTAGGCCTTTTAGAATCTTGTTTAGGTCGTAACTTCTGCGTTTTAAATCCGATTTCGGTGATCCAAACGTCTATGTGATCGTAGCGACGTGTAGATCTGATTTACAACTTTTATTTATTTATTTATTTAAATCTGTTGGTGTACTGTTCTAATGTTATACTTGTTTGCAATGCATGTGTGTACGTGGATGCTTGTATGTTGCGTTGTATTCGAGTTCAGACGGTGAGCAGTACGTGGGCGACCAAGATCAGATCTACTACGACCAGCAGGAGAACCAGAACCAGGAACACGCAGATCAAGGCAAGTATACATGGGATCATCCTTGTTACCTACGCACTTTAACCTACCAATCATGTGCATATGTCAAATGATAACCATAGGATTTACCTAGATGTTCAACTTGTACCTTGTTACCGTGGGATATGTGCATTTGGGTAGATCTGCTAGTGCTGTAAACCTACAAATAAGATCTAATAAAATGACTAATAATATGCGCAACTTCTGATCTTATCTTGATCTTGGTAATATGAACCCGGGCGTGGGAGCCTTCGTGCTCTTGGCCCCCCCTAAATGATCTACTGCGGGCAAAAGCTGGGACACATAGTACAACCGTGAGGGCTACATGACTGTGGTTTTAGTTGGTTCGAGGACCTCTCCTCGCTTGATGGTGGTTACCCAAAAGGGCACAAAAGGGGCTTGCCGACTCAGGTACAGGACAGCCTCTGGTCTCATGTGTATAGCCGGGAAGGAATGTGCCATCGGAAGGGGGTTCCTATATCTGCTTGCCGATTGGAAACCTAGTGGCCACTATCTTGTTAGGGGAACTTCAAAAGACTTCATAGTGTACCCTGCCGCACTTCCTTGGTAGAGGTGATATGGGATTTGCAATCCCTGGCACATGGGGATCACGGCTCATGGGTAAAGTTGTACAAACTCTGCAGAGTAATAAAACTGTTATAATAGCCGTGCTCACGGTCACGAGCGGCTCGGAAAACTTGCAGGCTAATCACTTAAACGAAATTTACTTTTGTTCACGTTACTATCATATTTGTGGTTCTGATGATGTTGCTCATATTATTATTCATGTGGTATAATTGGGTTTGCAAGCACAACTTGATGACTACTTAAAGCTAAAATCTTGACCAACTAAAATTGCTAATCGCAGTAAACCAGTGTCAAGCCTTTTTGAGCTGCTGAGTACGAGATGTACTTACGCTTGTTATATTTTCTTCTTTTTGGATAAAAATCCCGGATGGGTAACAGATGGATTTGAGTATGAGCAAGATAAGTTCTCAGAGGATTTCTAGTCTTGCGGTTCACCAGTCGACGTCCCTGTGAAGTGGAGCTTTCGTCGAGAGTGATTTATCTTCCGCTTGCTTAAGTTTAGTTTTATTTGATGAGTTGTAATAATAACGCTATATATTGAGCACAATGATGATGCCTTCGTTGTAATTTGTCCCTTATGTGTGCGACTGTTTCCTGGGCGCACATAAGTTTATACATTCAATTTTGTTCTTAAAATTGGGTGTGACACGTGACGTCACCACAATTGTATCCTGGAACTTCGGTCGCTGGAGGATAGCCCACGAAAAGGAGCCTGTGGGAGATTGCATGAATAACCTACAAAGGAAAATTATATTTTTTTCTTTTCAAAAACAAAATCATTCCTGTGCAACCAAATAGACCAACATGTCACTGCTGCCCCAAGAAGTACTAAAGACCTCCAATGTTTTGTTATCCCATTTAACCAACTACCAAATATATGTACTACACTTTGGGGTTTTGTAAGATTTAAGGCAACTTGAGAAAAAACTCCAAATGAAACGCGCCAAACGACAGTCAAAAAAACTAGTGCTGAATTGTCTCCTCTTCGTGACAAAAGCAACAAGTTTTGCTCTCATGCCAATTGCGCTTAATTAAATTATCCTTTGTTAACACTACCCCTCCCAAGATACCACATAAATATCTTTAACTTAAGAGGTGCTTTTAGTTTCCATATTCGTTTATTCAAATTAGGAACCAAGATTTGTATCATTGCTTTATAATGTGATTTCACCGAGAATTGCCCATTCGGATGCAAAGACCAGTAGAATTTATCGTGTCCTTGTTCCAAAGAAATATCCACGAGGTGTGCTAAAAGATTATTCCACTCAACTAGCTTAGAACCTATTAGGTCTCACCTCCACGAGAAAACAGGTGGATATGATGCCAATGCTTCAGAGATTGTGACAAACTTTGGTCTAACAATGTTGTATAAACCAGGAAATTGGTTCATTGAACTATCATTGCCTAACCATTTGTCTTCCCAGAACCTAACTTGTGATCCATCTTTGATAATAAAAGATCCAAAGCGGAGGAAATCATGTTTCACCTTTAGAAAGCTAGCCCAAAAATGGGAATCACCTTGTTTTCGTTCCACTTGGACTAAGAGTTTAGATCCTAGATATTTATTTCGTAGAAATTGTTGCCAGGTACCGTTTGTCGTTAGAAGCTTAAAAAGCCATTTACTCAGCAAAGCGATGTTCTTAAGATTTAAATCAGTTATTCCTAAACCACCTTGATCCTTTGGCTGACAACGAATAGACCACTTCGCAAGTCTATATTTTCTCTTATGTTCATCATCTTGCCAATAAAACCTTGATCTGAAATAATCCAATTTCTGAAGTACTCCTTTTGGAATTGAAAAAGGACATCATACACAATGGAAGACTAGTCAAAACGGAATTTATCAACGTTAATCTTCTTGCTGAGTTTTTTCTCAAAATGTTCCTCTACCATTCTCTAGTCAACATTTCTTACCTTATGGTAGTGTATTTGTTGATGTAAAAATTTGGTTCAATCACGCCAACACACTCGACCGCATGGTCCTCAAAGGGCGTACGGAGCAAGGTCCTAACCTCCTGAACCTTCAGCTGATGGTGGTGCCGAATCTTAGTAAGATTGACTTTGGGCGTGCCAGTCAATTTGACCTGCAATCAACAAGGAGAAGAAACAGTTGTCAAATTGTGGAACCTGCCGGCTTAGTTTCAGACAGTTTCAAATTGTACGGTTCTGATATAGCCACTTGTTGTTAGGATATTGACTACAAAGTCAACTCCCAAGAAATTGCATAAAAGTATTGAAAAATATATAACACAAAACGACTGTAATATATGTAAAGAAGTATTCGGAGTAGATAAATAGCTGATAAGCCTAAGTATATTATCAGAATAAAGATTTATGTGTACATCTAAGCGACATGAAACCAACGTATCGACTAATTGCACGAGCAGTTCTATTTGTTAACAGTGGGGTGTCTCCATACAGCCATAATAACAAATAGATCGATAAAATAGCTTAAACAACAACAGTGGGGTGTCTCCATATAGCCATAATGATGACTAAGCTAGATCACGTCTTATGCAAAGAGTAAATCCGTTAATTCCAAGCCACTTTAAAGAACACATTATAAAGAAAGCATGACTGGATCGGCTATTTTAGCCGATGCAGGGACCATGGGGCACGAACAAGATCTACCCATAAAAACCATGATTTAATCTAAGATCAAACAGACCTAATCTATCATATGTATCAGTGGGGTTCGAGAATACAACCATAATAAACATGCTAAACCAGATTTGTCCGTTCTTAGATCAAACCACAATTTTATCGAATATCTCGAACGCACAGCATGTAACAACCAAGACTGACAAAATAGTCGATGAGAAGCTTAGATCGGCTATTCTCTTTGATGTAAGCATATAAGATCTTTAGGTAACCGATCTAAACAACTTTTAAGCTTTAACTACTTTGTCAATCTTGATTGGGCAAGATGTTGTTTAAAACATAAAGGAATAAATTAAAACATAAAACAACATCGGTAACTTAATGAATCTATTAACTTGCCAAACCAATAGAGCCGATAACTAGTCAAGATCGACTAAAGTAAGAGATTGATCAGAGTCAAGATAGCCTTACAAGAGACGAACTTAGACCGATAACTAGCCATGTCCTAGCTTAACAAGAGTTTGATCGATGGCAAATACAGCCTTATTGCACAATGACACGAGCCATTGGTGAAACTTACAAGCAAACCAGAGGTCGGTCGAAGCCGATGCAGCCCTACCTGATTGAAGGTCTCGCCGATGTGTTGATTGATTGGATTCTCTATGAAATTTGGGTTTCTAGCTATTTATAACCCGGTTGACTCCTGTCCTAACACGACTAGGTTACATAATAGATAAAATAAAAGATGACCCGAACTTGAACTCCTCGGCCGAGTTCGACACATCTTCGAAGCCCATCATGCTGGTCCACATGAATTCTTCTGGTCACGCTTGAACCAATATAAGCTTCTTTATCTTTCTGGCCGATTCCTTCCTTAGTAAACCAGCCGTTTGTGCTTACAAAATAATAATCTTCTTAGTCCAAAATCTGGTGTAAACACATGCCCCCCAATTTTGGGATGAAATTTATTTTATTCCAAAATTTTGAGTCCTTTTCTTCTTTCCCCTTGGTATTTCAAACGGCCCGACGATTTTTTCCGAACAACACCTTGATCGTCAATGTGAATTGGCTGCTCTTCTCTTGAAAACCATGTCATGATTTAACATCCCACTCGAGCACTCTGCACACACTGTATGAAACGACATCCCTATTTTTAATATAAATTTCTCCTTCGTTCCCTCCTTCCGTCACACACAGAGCACATCTCTACCGCTTTTCGTCCTCCATCCAAAAGAAAACCCTCTTTCTCATCCAAAAAGTTCCTTTCTTCTTCCCTTGATGGCGGACAACAACCGCGGCAAGCGCCCAGCGGAGGACGAAGTAAACTCCTACCGTCGCTCTCAGCGTCGTGCTAGGCATGCTTCTTTTCTTATACTAGTTGATTCTGATATTTCATCATCGGCTCTTTAGATCTTGATTTGACTTCTTTCATCGTTCTTCATCCAGGGTTGATGCGGGTCCATCCAATGCCGCCACCGCTCTGGTGCCTCCTCCTGGAATGGAGTCGGTTTCTGAGAACCTTTCTTCCAGCAGTTCGGAGTCGACGACCACTTGCCATTACCGTCAAATGACGAAAATGCGGAATCTTCACTCGGAGGCCACCATCAGGAACTGCATCCTCGAGGACCACATCGCCCAACTCCAAAGGGCGCTGGAAGATGCAGAGGCGAGAGCCTCTCAAGCGATTCAACAATGCGCTGAGTCCGACGCACGCGTCGCCGGTAATTTCCTTTTCCTTCCGAAGAATTTTCACTTAATTGAATTTCTTCTACTTAATCTTCGATGCATTTTGTTTACTTCACAGACTTGACCGTGCGTCTGGAGGCCCTTCAGGAGGCGGGGAATGAAGCGACAGACTTTGTGAACTCCATCGGTGATAGCGTCGCCGAGAGGGTGACCAACATCCCCGCAAGGGTGCATGAGGTTACCCTCCACAGTGTCCGTCATGGTGCCGCCATGGCTCTCGGAGCCGCCCAGGCTTACACCGGCCAAGACCTGGGTGGTCTTGAGGTGACCCCAGAAATAAGCCACGCTATGGAAGTGCACTTCGATGGTGTTGAAGGAGCAGCCGGGGAAATAGCAGAGTCTACCCCCTCTGTAATCATAATAGATAAGGTCGTCGAGTAGTTCATTAGGGTCAAGCTTTTGTATAAAAAACCTCTTCATGAATATAATGAAATTTCTGCTCCTTATGATCTCCTTGCGATAAGGCCCATCGAGGTCTCTTAATTTCATCAATTCTTGAATTTATATTTTTGGGCTGAAGGTGATGCCTCGCTTGCATCGGCTATTCATTTCACCATCAACGGTAATACAACACATATCGGCTATTTTTGTTCTGAAGGCGATACATTAGTATCGGCTATCAATTGGACACCAACAATGATACACATATATCGGTTATTGGTCAGATTATAACAGATCCACCCAGATACTAGGATAATATTTCTTAAAATATTTCCCATTAATTGCTCTGAAGTACTCGATACCCTCTAGAGTCTCATAGAAATAAGCATTGCTAGGAGCGCATCTGGTAATCCGATAGGGTCCTTCCCAATTTGTGACCACTTACCGTATTTGCTATCCTTAGTTCCACTAGGTAAAATGACTTTCCAGACCAAGTCCCCTTCACTAAACTTTTTCTCCCTGACCTTTTGATCATAATACTTAGCCACTCTCAACTTCTGAGCTCTAATGTTTTCCAGAGCCTTTAGCCTATGAAAGTTTAAATCATCAAGGTTGTCCATGATGAGATGCTTATATTCATCAGCTTTCAAATTATTCTGTTGTGATACTCTTTTGGATCCTATATTGATTTCCCAAGGCAATACAGCCTCGTGACCGTAGACCAACTCATATGGTGAACACTTAGTTGCACCATGATATGCCATTCTATAGGACCACAAGGTTTCACTGAGTATTGAATGCCACTTTTTTGGATGCTCCTTAATCTTTTTCTTAATGATTTTGATCAAAATCTGGTTAGAAGCTTCAGCCTACCCATTGGCTTGGGCATAATACGAAGATGAGTTAATCAACTTGAAACCTGTGCTAGCAGCAAAATCCTCAAATTCTTTTGATGTAAACATCTTTCTTTGATCTGTGGTAATAGTTTGAGGAACACCGAATCGATAAATGATATGCTCTTTGATGAACTCAATTACGGTAGCTGATGAAGCCTCTTTCAAAGGAATAGCTTCAACCCATTTAGTAAAATAGTCAGTTGCTACCAACACAAATTTGTGCCTTTTGCTAGATGCCAGAAATATTTGGCCAATCAGATCTATTCCCCATCCTCTAAATGGCCATGGCTTTGTGATTGGATTCATAGCTGATGCTGGAGACTTATGAACATTACCGAATCTTTGGCACTCTTGACACCCTTTATAATATTTAAAACAATCTTCTAAAATGGTCGGCCAAAAATATCCTACTCTTCTGATCATCCACTTCATTTTATGAGCAGACTGATGTGCACCACAAATTCCTTCATGGATTTCTCCCATTAGAACTTTGGCCACTTCTTGATTGACACATTTAAGAAGTACACCATCGATTGTTTTATGATAAAGTTGATCATCAAGAAGGACAAACTTCATAGCCTTATATCTCAATTTTCTGGATACTTGTCATGATGGGTTTCTCAAGTATTCAATAATCTCAATCCTCCAGTCATCACTATCAGCAATCTTATCAGTTAGTATTTCAACGATTTGCCGATACCCAGAAGCACTTTGAGCTAACTGATTAGCTTCTTGATTCTAACATCTAGGAATATGCTTTATGACAACAAAAGAAAAAGAATCAAGCAACTCAGGGCACTTCTCATAATGTTTCCTCATAATGTCATCTTTGCACTTGTATAAGCTGAGCAATTGATTAATCACTAATTGAAAATCTCCAAAAATCTCAACAGTCTCGGCCCCTACCTCACACAAAAGCTGAAGTCCCTTGAGAAGTGCTTCATACTCAGCTTGATTGTTAGTAGAGGTTGGATCAATTGAAAAAACAAATTCAAAACTTCCTCCCTGAGGAGAAACAAGAACAATACCAATGCCCCCACCTTGTTTGCAATTGGAACCATCAAAGAACAAAGCCCACGGAGTAAAATCTAAAGTCTTAATCTTTTGTTCATGATGATGAGTAACAAAATCGGCTATTACCTGACCTTTAACCGCTTTAGCTGATTCAAACTTCAAATCAAATTCTGATAATGCAAGAATCCATTTGCCAATCCTCCCATTTAGAATAGGCATGGATAACATATGTTTAATTATGTCAAACTTTGACACCACCGTGCATTCGGAAGATAATAAGTAATGCCGAAGCTTGGTGCATGAGAAGTATAAACATAAGCATAACTTTTCAACAGGAGAATATCTTGTTTTTGGATCAAGTAACCTTCTACTGAGATAGAACACCACTCTTTCCTTCCCTTCGAATTCTTGCATTAAGGCCGATCCAATTGTATGATTATCGGCCGATGCATACAACTTGAAAGGTTTGTTCTTTTGAGGAGGAATCAAAACTGGTGGAGACTTCATATACTCTTTGATTTCATCAAATGCCTTCTGTTGCTCATCTCCCCATTTAAATTCTTGATCATCCTTTAATTTCAATAAAATTGAGAACGATAAAATTCTGGCTAATAGATTCGAAACAAATCTCCTAATGAAATTGATTTTACCGATCAAAGATTGCAGATGAGTCTTTATGGTTGGTGGCATAGCTTTGTCAATTGCATCATAACTCTTTTGACCAACTTCAATCCCTTTTTCATGTACCATAAACCCCAAAAACTGACCAGCTGATACTCCAAATGCACACTTGTGGGGATTCATCCTTAACCCATGTTTCCTTGCACACTCAAGAGTATCTCTAAGATCCTTAAGATGCCTTTGATAATCCCTGGACTTCACAACTACATCATCAATGTAAATCTCCACAATCCTGTCGATCAACTCGTGAAAGATATAATTCATAGCCCTTTGATAAGTTGCACCGACATTTTTAAGCCCGAAAGTCATGACCACCCATTTATATAAGCCTATAGCACCTGGACATCTGAATGCAGTTTTATGTATATCTTCCTCTGCCATAAAAATTTGGTTATACCCAGCATTGCCATTCATAAAACTGATCACCTTATGTCCTGCTGCCGCATCGACTAACATATCTGCCACTGGCATTGGGTAGCCATCCATTGGAGTAGCTTTATTCAAATCCCTGAAATCAATGCAAACTCTCATTTTTCCATTTTTCTTATACACGGGGACTACACTAGATATCCACTTAGCATATCTACATTGTCGAATGAAGTTAGCCTCGTAAAGCCGAGTGATTTTCGTTTTCACATCAGCCATAACTTCTGCTTTAATCCTCCTCGGAGCTTGTTTTGCAGGCCGACTCCCATGTTTGATAGGTAGTCGATGCTCAACCAACGATCGATCAAGACCAGGCATTTCAGAATAATCCCAAGCAAAACATTCTTTATATTCTTTTAATAATGTAATAAGTTCTTGTCTAAACTTGGGATCCAATTTGGCACTGATATATGTCAACCTTGGCTTATCACCGTTTCCAATATCAACTGCTTCTAGTTCATCAGCCGATGTGAAACCTTTACCCATCTTACTCTCATCTTCGTTAACCGTACAATCCATTAAATATATTTTTTGAAGCCGACTGCTTGGATCGGCTGTTGACTATCGTCAGTTGTCTTGAGAAAGTCTTCTTCAAGAATCATCCTAGAAAAGCACTCCATGTTATCAAAGTTCCAAATATCAGGGTCTGAATAAGCAATACTGACAGTTGAATCGGCTGGTACTACTTCCACAGTGTCGCCGATCCACTGAATCATATTCTGATGCATGGTAGATGGAACACAACAATTGGTGTGGATCCAATCCCTTCCAAGAAGCACACTGTAGGATCCTTTTGCATCGACCACAAAGAAGGTAGTCGGCATACTCTTGCTGCCAATCGTCAACTCGACACATACAACACCTTTAGTAGCTGATATGTTACCAGCAAAGTCGGTCAACCTCATATCGGTCTGAGCCAAGTCTTCTATAGTCTTGCCAAGTTTCCTAAAGGTGGCATATGGCATCAAATTAACAGCTGCCCCTCCATCAACTAACATCCTGTTCAGAGGCCTTCCATCAACAAACCCTTTCAAATACAAAGCTTTCAAATGGGAATGTTTATCATCAGATACTTCTTCACCATCAGGACACCATTGTCCCTCTTGCCAAGGATGATCACGATCGGCTAATCATACCTCAAGCCGATTATGAACATTTTCATTTTTTATGCGCCGATCTGTCTTTTCAAATCTCAATCTTTCATGTACAGATCGGCGGTTGTCTCTCGACTGCCTATACTCCCAATACTGATCACTGCATTCTGGGCAATTACGAAGAGTAGGAAGCTTTAGTCCTTCATTCCAACAATGTCTGAAGAAAGGACAGTCCGAATGATTCTTTTCTTCATCGTTGATACGCCTTTCTTCTTCATGAGACCTCCTATAGTCTTCCTCTTCGAGCCACTCTTGATATTCTTGCTCATCCCTTTCCCTTTGCATTTGGGTCCTTTCTTTCTGACATTGCCATTTGTCCAATAAGACTCTAACAGTCGGACGTCTTCTCGCTTCACCAGCTTTTGAAGTCTCTGGTTGATCACGTTGATCAGTATTCCTCTTTCCTTTCATCTCCTGATACTCACTGGCTGTTAGCTGTTTCTTTGGATCAACCGTCCCAGCTGCTTTGGCTTTGTCAGAAGTCAATAATTTGATCTCACTCCGAGGTGCAGGAGCCACCATGTTTTGTGGAATAGGATGACCATTGATGCTCATGCCTTTGGCCTTTTCTAGGCCAATCCTTCCTTTAACGATAGCCCTCTGGATCATATCTCTGAAAACTCGGCAATCGTTAGTAGTATGAGTACCAGAATTATGAAATTTGCAGTACCTTTTATTTTTAAGCTCCTCAGCCAATGGGATACTGTGATTCCCTTCTCAAGCAAATCGTTAGTAGTATGAGTACCAGAATTATGAAATTTGCAGTACCTTTTATTTTTAAGCTCCTCAGCCAATGGGATACTGTGATTCCCTTCTCAACTTGATTTGACCCTTCTCAAGCAAGTAGTCAAATATCTTGTCGGCCTTGGTGATCTCAAAGCTATATTTCACATCTTTCTCGGCACCCTTAGCCTTTGCCCAAGGTATGTACTCGTTATTCTTCCAAGCCCAGTCTACAACAGCTACTTCATCCTCACTTTCATCACTTGAATCATTGCTTTCATCTTGCAGGAAGAAATGGCTCTCTGCATTGTAAGCTTTCTTGGGCTTAAAGACTTGATTGTACCAATTCTGAGCATCACTATTTGCCACCTTCTTAGCTAAATCGGCCATATTGTTACAACCGAAGCTGATTTTTTCTCTAATGGCAGGTACTAGTCCTCGAATTGCAATGCTAACCACCTCTGGATCTGATAATGATAAGGAATAGCATTGATTCTTCATCTCTCTGAATCTCTAAAGGTACTGGCATCCAGTCTCATTATTTCCTTGCCTTGTATCGATTAAGTCTACCAGGCCCTTTTCCAATACTCCAGAGTCAAAGTATTTATGAAACTTGTCTTCTAAATCTTCCCAGCTTTAAATGGAATTGGGTGGCATAGATGAAAACCATGAAAAAGCCGAACCAGATAGAGATAAAGAGAACATTCTGACTTTAAGTGTTGGTTCATCACCAATCTCCCCAAGCTGAACTAGAAACTGGGTTATATGCTCCATGGTTGTTACTGACCCAGTTCCTGTAAATTTGGTAAAATCAGGGATTCTATATCTTGGAGGAAGAACAACCTGATCAAACCACTCTAGGTATGGCTTTTTGTAGCCAGCCATTGTAGACTTTGGCGTTAAGCCAAAATGCTTTTGAACCAAATCAGTTACCCAAATCATCAGTTGATCAATCTGATTCGCTGGCCCTTGATAGCCGATGTTCTGCCCCCCGAAGGCATTGCCATGATATCCTGGGTTCTCCTGAGCATCTAAGGTATAATAATCCAAAACATAATGATATCCTTGAGGAATATCACCAGGTGCCACATTCCCTTGATATGGTGGCGCATTGAAATCTCTAGTAATGCGCCTTGCATGGGGAGCTATTTTTGTAGCCGATGAGTACCTGTTATTACTCATATTCGGTTGTTGCATCGGCTACGGTGTCACACTTCCAGGGCTGACAATAATTTGGTTTCCACTGCCATTAGGGCCATTGATCTGAGGTCCAGTAGAGTTTCCAGCTCCTTGATTGTTACTCATGGTATATACCGGACCCCTTCTTGCGGATAAATGGGTGTATGCTGGGTCTCTGAGTGATGAATGATTGTCAACCGGGATGATGCGCATGTTCTCTGGCTTGTGTTGTGCAGGTGTCGAGCATGGATGCAGTGATCGAAGGCAGGTGAAGGTCAAGTTGAGACGTGCTGTGCCGACGGACCGGGTGCGGTGAAGGATGGGCGTAACGTGCGGCGGACGTGCCATGCCGAGGTACCGAGCGGTGAAGGGCAGACGTGAGGCTTGGACTGAGGGACCAGAGGCCCGAGGATCAGCTGTGGTGGCTGGCAGCCTGTGACGACGACAAGTGAAGAAGTGCGGTCATGTGTTGCCTGAGTCGTGGACTCGGGGACACGTGTCGGTGGACGGGGTGCACGGGAGGTGCATCCCATCTACGACGTCGGTTTGGTGGTAGAGCCAGAGAAAAACCATCGGACGGACGGTTTCCAGGTTTGGGCCTCAAAACCTGGCGTGTACAGTTTCTGAGTTTGGCCACAAAACTCGGGCTGAGGGTTTCCGAGTTTGGCCACAATACTCGGGCTGAGGATGGTTTCCAGGTTTGGTCCTCAAAACCTGGGCGATGAGGGTTTGCTGAGTTTGGCCTCAAAACTCAGAAGCTGGTGGGCTGGTTTCCCAGTTTGGGCCTCAAAACCGGGGGTTGCTGGAAAAGGCTGGTTTCCCGGTTTGGGCCACAAAACCGGGGGTGCAGAGCGAGGGCGGCACGTGGCGGCAATCGGAAGGTTGCGTGGAGGCAACGCGGACGACTTGTGCGGGCGTGGCCGTCGGATACACCTACCACCGAGTTGGTCCAGAATAACCCTAGGGTTTAGCTGGTTCGCTCTGTAATTAGAATAGAGAGGGGTAGAGTAGGAAAGAGACTTAGGCTAGTAGTAGGATAAGTAGTCGGGAGACACCCTCCTCCCAAGAGCTCAGTCATTTGCTCTTTCGCACTTAGGGTTTCCTGCTCTCCCATCCCCTGCTGTAGCTTGCTGAGATCCGCAGAGAGACTCACCTCTGTGTATTGTTGATTTTGAGGAAAGGAGGCCATAACCTCCTTGTCACAGCGTGTGTTTGCGCTTGGGCTGCAAGATCGTGGTGCCGATTCGCGTTTTGGTTGTGTTCTTCGCGGAATCCTTTTTCTCCACGATTTTCCCATCATTTGATCTCTTTGCTCGGTTCATCTTTTGCAAATCCGTTTGAACCAAGTTGTTCTAGATCGTGAGGCACTTCTTTCCACCGAAGGAATTAACCTCTAACCTCACGGTCTAGGAGATCGATCGATTTTACGTTTTGGGTCAAGTTTTCTCCTTTCCCCCTAAATTCTTCGATTTGGAGATAGGTTCGAGCCATGATCTCTTAGAGATAGCTCACTATACTCCTTGTGACTCCTCTCACCAAGTTTGATCCCTAGAGGATTTGTTTCGGGTGAGATCGAGACGAATTGGTGGACAAACAGTGCTGCTGCGGGGAGACCGGACGCTGACTCGGGATGACCGGACGCTAGGGCAGAGCGTCCGGTGGTTGAATGTCCACTGTGTCTGTCTGTGACTTGACCGGACGCTCGTGACCGGACGCTGGGTTTTTGGATTGACCGGACGCTCAGGATCTACTGTTCACGGTTTTTGTTCGTTCTGATTGGACGCTCTGTGCATCGACCGGACGCTTGTCTCTGGTGAGTCCGGTCGGGAACAGTAAGGTCCCAGAACGATTTTCGCACGACCGGACGCGTCCGGTGCTCACTGACCGGACGCTGCCCAGAGTCCGGTCGTGACTGGTTTGACTTTTGTGACCGGACGCACTGTTGCTGACCGGACGCTCCTTGCTCGTGAGTCCGGTCAGGAACAGTAAGGTTCCAGAACCGTTTTCTTGTGACCGGACGCGTCCGGTGGTGACTGACCGGACGCAGTCAGAGTCCGGTCCAAGCTGTTTCGTGCAGTTTTGTTCGCCGTTCGTTCGTGCGATCTTGGATTTGGTTCCTGTCTTTTGCGTTGGCCCTCTAGAGTTGTGTAGTGTCCCGCTGTGCTTCTTGGAAGCATCCACCCTACATCTAGGGTCGTGTACATTAGCAAGCTCTAGGGTTTGTCTTTTGGGGTGATTCTCGGTACAGTGGCTACTAGTTTCCGAAAGGAAATTTTGAAGCTCCCATTCACCCCCCCTCTGGTTGCTTTCTGGTTGCTTCTCGGTCCTTCAATTGGTATCGGAGCGGGTTAAGGATCTTCTACCTTAGCCGGTTTCAGATCCACGGAAAGCAACATGGATCGCGGCGTGGGGAAACCGCCATTCTTTGATGGGACGAACTATGCGTATTGGAAGATACGCATGTCGGCCTATCTCCAGAGCATGGGCTCTTCTGTTTGGGAGATTTGCAACAAGGATGATTACGTTGTCTTGGCTGCTCGTGTCACTCAGCTCCAGATCGATGAGCACGAGGCCAATAGCCGGGCACGTAACGCCTTGTTCTCCTGTTTGAGCATGTCCGAGTTTGATCGCGTTTCTCATCTCCCCACGGCTCACGAGATTTGGGCGACCCTCATGCGCTTCCATGAGGGAACCACTCAGGTCAAATCCCGCCTCTATGAGTCGTACAAGCGGGAGTATGAGAACTTTCGACATATGCCTGGCGAGAGCATAGAGAGTTTATTCGCTCGCTTTCAGGTTATTGTCAACAAGATGAGAGCGAACAAGGAGTTGTTGCCTTTTGACGATCATGAGAGGGCTTTGAAGGTTTTGCACACTCTTGATCGGTCAGTGTGGGACTCAAAGGTCCAGGCGATCATCGAATCGTCTAACTATGAGACCCTCACCTGCGACGAGCTCTTTAGTAAGCTCAAGTCTAGTGAGATTGACGCCATGTCGAGGGCTTCTTATGAGAATCCTTCTGGCCCAACTATGGCTTTGGTTTCTGGCTCTTCTAACCCCTCTGGAGGTTTTGCTCTTTCATCTCTCTTTTCTGTCACAGAGGACCAGCTTGAGTCATTGGGGGATGACGAGCTAGCGATGCTCGCCAACCGGTTCTCGCGGTTTCACAACAACTACATGAACCGTCGCCGCGGAGGAGGACGCTCAGGATGCTATGAGTGCGGCGACCCTGACCACTTCATCGCCAACTGCCCCAAGAAGAACAAGCATTCGGGGAAGGGCGATCATGGGCACAAGTACGACTCCGGCAAGCGCAAGGAGAAGTACGTTCCCCCGAGGCACAAGCGGAGGGGCGGCTTCGACAAGGAGTACATCAAGAAGAAGTACTTGGAGAAGGCCCAGGCTGAGCAGCGTGCATTCTTCGCCACGCTCAGCGACGTCGACGGCTCGGATGACGACTCCGCTTGCTCAAGCGATGACGAGTCCGAGAAGAAGAAGAGGATCGAGGACAAGCTGAACGGCCTCTGCTTCTTCGCCGACGACGACGGCTTCTGCACCATGGCGCTTGGTGATGAGGTCGACGACAAGCTGGAGCACACCCCTCGGGACGACGATGATGACGACACCTCCCAGGTATCTCTCACCCACGACGAGCTTTCTGCTGAGGTTGAAAAGCTTACTGCCGCGCTCCTTAGTCAGGACAAGTTGCTTAGGCGTGCCGCTAGAGAGCGCAAGGAGTTTAGGCAGAAGTGGGAGGACACGGTGAGAGAGCTTGAGTTTGCCAAGTCCACCGTGGTCGTGTCGGAGGAGGTTGAGTGTGAGATGTGCACCACGCACATGACTGACCTTCTCACTTTGAGAGGTAAGTATGCTGCGTTGGTAGGAGAGGTGGATGAGCTGAAGGCTAGACCTTCTCTGTTGGGTGCGTGCAAGACTTGTCCTGTCTTGCAATCTGAGTTGGCAGAGAAGAATGCCAAGATTGTGTCTCTTGAGGAGGCCAACTCAGGTAGCACTTGTGTGTCCAAGTGCGCTTTGTGTGAGGGTTTGGAGATGGAGATTGCGAATGTCAAGCATGGCAAGATGCAAACCGAGGAGGAAAACACATACTTTCGGACCATCTTGTCATGGGTCTCTTGTAGTGAGCCGCAGCTCGGGATGATGATCTCCCAATTTAAGCGAGCTGCTGGAGGTTCTGGTGTAGGTCTTGCTCAGGGTGTTGATCTTTCTGCTTTTGGGAAGATTGGAGAGTCGAGTGGTCTGAATCCTAGTGAGAAGCCCAACTCCACCACTACTCCCAAACTTACCAAGCTTCCACCCAAAGAGCCTCTCAAACCTACCACCAAGGATGGGGTATTTGAGGAACCCCCGAGAGCTCCACCCAAGAACCAAGTGTGGCATCCCAAACCCAACCACCTTAAGAACAAGCTGGATACAATGCCACCAATCCAGGAGGAGTTGCCACAAAAGGGCAAAGTGAACCATACCCACAGCCATGAGTACCAACAACCCCCTTTGCATGCGGTGAGATACCACTGTGACTTCTGTGGGAGGGATGGTGACTTGAGCGAGTTCTATTTTAGGTGCAAGAGAGAGGCGCGCCGTGCTAGGGAGATGAACAACCCGGACATGTACCATCCTTTCCATGATGTACATGTGCCGAATGTTCAGAGGAGCCCAGAGGTCCAGAACCTCAAGTTCCCAGGTCTAGGCAGCAGAGAGCTCTGAGGAGAGTCGCTAGGCCTAGAGGTGTTGAGCCTCAAGTCCCTAGGCCTAGGCCTCGTAGAGAGCGTGCCCGACGGGAGCCTGCAGTTGTAGGCTATGGACCCCGTGGCGGAGGCTTTGTAGTTGAGCGTTTTCCCCCACCGCGTTTTGAGTATCGCGATGGACGCTCCTCCCTTAGCGGACCACGTTTTCCTCTACGTGGTGATCGCTCCTCTCGTAGACGTGCTAGGAATGGTTTTTCTGCTAACCGTTCTTTTGAGCAGCCGGCCCAACACTGGTATTCTCCTTACTTCACTAACCCCAGTGTTGGACCGTATGCTCACCCTATGTCTTTTTATTGATGTAGGTAAAACGGTTGGAGGACATTTGGTTGGTGGATTCCGGTTGCTCGAGGCACATGACCGGAAACGCCAAGTGGTTCTCCAGCCTTAGCCCTGTTGCCGGAAAGGAGTACATAACCTTCAGTGACAATAGCAAAGGTAAGGTCTTGTCTCGCGGGTCGGTGCGAGTTAATGAGCACTTTGTGTTGCGCGATGTTGCTCTTGTTTCTAACTTGCATTTTAACCTTCTTTCTGTTTCGCAACTCTTTGACGACGACTATGAGATTCGTTTTAAACCGAATCTCAGTCGTATTTTAGATCCTCAGGGCAATCTTGTGTGTTTGATTTCGCCCTTTGGAAAAGTCTTTCGTGCGAATTTCTCGGAGTCTTTTGGCACTTCTCGTTGTCTTGTGGCTGGACCTTCCTCCTCTGATCTTTGGAAGTGGCATAGGAGACTTGGACATTTGAGCTTCGACTTGCTTGCAAGGCTTAGTTCACTTGGCCTAATCCGAGGATTGCCCAAGTTGCATATGGAGAAGGATCTTGTTTGCCACTCTTGTAGACACGGGAAGATGGTTGCCGCTCCCCACCATCCAGTGACTCAGGTCATGACCAAGCGCCCTGGAGAGCTTTTACACATGGACCTTGTTGGTCCGGCTCGGGTGAGCTCGGTTGGGGGGAAGTGGTATGTGCTTGTTGTTGTTGATGACTTTTCGAGATATTTGTGGGTCTTCTTTTTAGCTGAGAAGACCGAGACTTTCTCCTTTGCTCGCAATCTGATTTTGCGTCTTCAGAACGAGTTCCCTTTGAACTCGATGCGAGCAATTCGGAGTGACAATGGTTCCGAATTCAAGAATTTTGATTTTGAAAAGTTTTGTAACTCTTTGGGTTTAGAGCATTAGTTTTCTTCCCCCTACACACCGCCACAAAATGGTGTTGTAGAGAGGAAAAATCGGACCCTTGTTGAGATGGCCAGGACGATGCTCGATGAGCATAGGACTCCTAGGCGATATTGGGCCGAAGCTATGAGCACTGCATGCTACATTTCCAATCGCATTTTTCTCTGAGCTTTCTTGAAAAAGACTTCTTATGAGTTGCGTTTTGGAAAACTACCCAAGGTGAGTTATTTTCGAGTTTTTGGTTGCCATTGTTTTATACTCAAAAAGGACAACTTGGACAAGTTTGAGTCTCGTTCTTCTGACGGTGTGTTTTTGGGTTATGGCACTCACACTCAAGCTTATCGTGTACTTAACCTTGACACTAACCGAGTCATGGAGACATCCGATGTCACCTTCGATGAGACCATGGTTTGTCCTTCTTCTCGCTTTGAGCGTGCAGGTGATCATGAGGTTGGCGAGCCTCTTTTTGATGATGATGAAGAAGGTGCTGAAGGGATAGATGACCCAGCACCTCCTCCACCTGCAGTGCCGCAAAGAGCGGCTTCTACGACGACTCACGGCCCCGACACCTCTTCTTACTGGGGGCCGTGGGATCCGCCACCCCGAGCGGTACCTTTTGTACCCGGGGAGGCACCAGCTGCTGTTGAGGGGGATGCTACTTCAGCTCGGGAGGCGCCACGACACATCCAGCGCCAGCACCCGCCTCAGCAGATGATCGGCAGCATTGACGAACGGGTTACTCGGTCCAGGTCACAGCAAATCTCGCACTTCGCTCATTCTGCTTTTGTTGCTAATTTTGAGCCCCGAGATGTTGGACACGCTATGACGGATCCTGATTGGGTCAATGCCATGCATGAGGAGCTTGAGAATTTTGAGCGAAATCGGGTTTGGGTTCTAGTTCCACCTCCTCCTGAGTGTAAGCCTATTGGGACAAAATGGGTTTCCAAAAACAAGCAAGGAGAGGATGGCCACGTTGTTAGAAACAAGGCCAGGCTTGTAGCAAAGGGTTATAGTCAGAAGGAGGGGATAGACTATGAGGAGACGTTTGCTCCTGTAGCTCGTTTGGAGGCAATTAGGATACTCTTGGCCTTTGCTACATCCAAAGGTTTTAAACTCTTTCAAATGGATGTCAAGAGTGCCTTCTTAAACGGCTACATAGAAGAGGAAGTGTATGTTGAGCAACCCCCCGGTTTTGAAAATCCCAAGTTTCCAAACCATGTTTTTAAACTCCACAAAGCTTTATATGGTTTGAAACAAGCCCCTAGAGCCTGGTATGATAGGTTGAAAACCTTTTTGCTTGCTAAGGGTTTTAAAATGGGATGTGTAGATAAAACGCTCTTTCTCCTTAGACAAGGCAAAGACACTCTCTTGGTCCAGATTTACGTGGATGATATCATTTTCGGTGGTTCTTCTCACGCTTTGGTTGCCAAGTTTGCAGATACTATGAGCAGGGAGTTCGAGATGAGCATGATGGGCGAGCTGACTTTCTTTCTCGGGTTGCAAATCAAGCAATCCCGAGAGGGGACGTTTGTGCACCAGGGCAAGTACACCAAGGACTTGCTGAAGTGGTTCGATATGGGTGAGGCCAAGCCTCTTCCAACACCCATGTCGACGACGACTGCCCTGGATGCGGATGTGGATGGAGAAGCAGTGGACCAGAAGGAGTACCGCAGCATGATCGGGTCGCTCCTTTACCTGACGGCAACACGCCCGGACATCCAGTTCGCGGTGTGTCTGTGTGCGCGCTTTCAGGCGTCGCCGCGCACCTCTCACCGTCAGGCAGTGAAGCGGATTTTCAGGTACCTTCATTTCACGCCTGAGTTCGGGATTTGGTATTCTGCTTCCTCCACCCTCTCCCTTTGCGGTTATTCGGATGCCGATTTTGCTGGTTGCCGTATTGAGCGCAAGTCCACTTCTGGGACTTGCCAGTTTATTGGTTCTTCTCTTGTTTCGTGGTCTTCTCGCAAGCAGTCTAGTGTCGCTCAGTCCACTACAGAGGCTGAATATGTTGCTGCGGCTAGCTGTTGTTCCCAGCTGCTTTGGATGATGGCCACTTTGCGTGATTTTGGTCTGAGCTTTTCTTGCGTGCCTTTGCTTTGTGACAACACGAGTGCCATTAGCGTTGCTAAGAACCCCGTGCTTCACTCGAAGACCAAAGACATTGATGTGCGCTTTCATTTTCTGCGAGACCACCAGGAGAAGGGTGATATCGACCTTCGCCATGTCGATACTCATCATCAACTGGCTGATATTTTCACCAAGCCTTTAGACGAATCAACCTTTAACCGGTTGAGGGGAGAGCTTGGTGTGTGTTTCCCTTTTTAGATGGGGGAAACATTTTAGATCTTGTGTATTTGAGTGACTCTTTTGTCATTCTTTTCTTTTGCATTTTAGCATACGCATTTACATTCTGAGCTTCATGTTTATAATCACTAGAATGTAACTATGCTCTCTATAGTATGCTCCGATGCTTATGTTGATGCATGTAACTTATGCTCCTTCTGATCACTAGTACATGTTATGAGCTGAGCTATTTTGAAATGGTGAATTTGCTTAATAACTTACAATCTGAAAATGTTCACCATTGAGATATGCAACTAGCATGTGTAGGATATGTTGAGTTCAATCGTACTTTTCATATATGCTAGGTTGCTATGTCTCTAGTTCTGAGTCATTCACTTGCTTGGTCTGTTCATATCATGTATAAAATTTGAACCAAGTTTTAGTGAATCGAAAAGATCGAGATGGGATTGCTTGTCAACACATCACGGTATCGAGACTGTCTCTCATTGCACTTTGAGTTAAACTTGAGCCGTGTAGTGTATGACCGAAACCGCAGCCTTAAGCTTCTGATTGCTTCGGCATAGGCTTCGCTCGGTTGAAAAGTTAGGCAAAGACAAGCTTTCAACCTCTCGCAATCACATGCCAATGATTTAACTTGTGTAATTTCACCACTGCAACTCCGATATAAAAATGAAATCACAAGTATATGTTTCATTCCTAGGCATGATGATTGAACTTTGCTAGGGGTAGTTCACCTTGTATACTTGTTTAGCACGCGTTTGGATTCCTGTCTATACATGTGTAGTGCTATTTTGATGGTGACTATCTTGTTGGCTAAAAACTGCTCATATGTTCATATTTCGTATGTGTGATCAGTTTGAGCCTTCGCTATTTGAGTGCTTAGTTGAGTCATTGGAGTTATACTGTTTAGAGCATTTTTCCACTCTTTTGAATATATGCCTGAAGCTGCTAACTTGCATTTCTGACTTCATATGCATGTTGGAAGGGGGAGTTTCTTGCCTTGATGCCTTTTCTTGATTAGTGCATTTTCAACTAAGGGGGAGAAATTGCAAATCATATGTCTTCTGGATGTTCAACTAAAGGGGAGCTTTCGTCAAGGGGGAGAATTTCCAATCTTTGTGCTCTTCTCATGTTGGACCTAAGGGGGATTTTCCTAGTTGCTTGCACTTGTCGAGGGGGAGTTTGCTAGTTGTGTTGAGCCTTTGCCTCTGTCTTGAGGAACTAGCAAACATTTTCAGGGCATTTTGTCTACGATTGGTTCTCTTTTAGTTTGGAGTCATTCCAATTGGTTTGGAGCGTGCTTGGCCGAAAGGCATTGGTTTCGAGCTTTCTTTGCTAGTTGTGTTGAGCCTCTGTGCCTCTATCTTGAGGGACTAGCATTTTGCTTCGATTTTCATTCGGCTTCAATTGGTTTGAGCTCTTTTCTCTGGAGTTTCCAATTGGTATCTGCTAGCGGTGTTGAGCCTATTCTACCTCTTCTTGAGGGCTAGCTTTGCTTTGCTTGGTTGCGTTGAGCCACTGCCCATGTCTTTGGGGACCAAGTTCTTTCGCTCTTTCCACTTGACCTTCTTCGGCTTTGCTATGCTTTTGGGTCATTTGGTTGAGTTTTCTCCTTCTCCTTCCTCCTTCTTCCTTATTCCTCTTTTCATTATGATTTGTGTGAGTAGTTGACAATGCACTCATCAAGGGGGAGATTGCGGATACATGGGTGTATGCCGGGTCTCTGAGTGATGAGTGATTGTCAACTGGGATGATGCACATGTTCTCTGGCTTGTGTTGTGCAGGTGTCGAGCATGGATGCAGTGATCGAAGGCAGGTGAAGGTCAAGTTGAGACGTGCTGTGCCGACGGACCGGGTGCGGTGAAGGATGGGCGTGCCGTGCGGCGGACGTGCCATGCCAAGGTACCGAGCGGTGAAGGGCGGACGTGAGGCTTGGACTGAGGGACCAGAGGCCCGAGGATCAGCTGTGGTGGCTGGCAGCCTATGTCGACGACAAGTGAAGAAGTGCGGTCATGTGTTGCCTGAGTCGTGGATTCGGGGACACGTGTCGGTGGACTGGGTGCACGGGAGGTGCATCCCATCTACGACGTCGGTTTGGTGGTAGAGCCAGAGAAAAACCATCAGACGGACGGTTTCCAGGTTTGGGCGTCAAAACCTGGGCGCGAACGGTTTCCGAGTTTGGCCACAAAACTCGGGCTGAGGGTTTCCGAGTTTGGCCAAAAACTCGGGCTGAGGATGGTTTCCAGGTTTGGGCCTCAAAACCTGGGCGCTGAGGGTTTGCTGAGTTTGGCCTCAAAACTCAGAAGCTGGTGGGCTGGTTTCCTGGTTTGGGCCTCAAAACCGGGGGTTGCTGGAAAAGGCTGGTTTCCCGGTTTGGGCCACAAAACCGGGGGTGTAGAGCGAGGGCGGCACGTGGCGGCAATCGGAAGGTTGCGTGGAGGCAACGCGGACGACTTGTGCGGGCGTGGCCGTCGGATACACCTACCACCGAGTTGGTCCAGAATAACCCTAGGGTTTAGCTGGTTGGCTCTGTAATTAGAATAGAGGGGGGTAGAGTAGGAAAGAGACTTAGGCTAGTAGTAGGATAAGTAGTCGGGAGACACCCTGCTCCCAAGACCTCAGTCATTTGCTCTTTCGCACTTAGGGTTTCCTGCTCTCCCATCCCCTGCTGTAGCTTGCTAAGATCCGCAGAGAGACTCACCTCTATGTATTGTTGATTTTGAGGAAAGGAGGCCGTAACCTCCTTGTCACAGCGTGTGTTTGCGCTTGGGCTGCAAGATCGTGGTGCCGATTCACGTTTTGGTTGTGTTCTTCGCGGAATCCTTTTTCTCCACGATTTTCCCGTCGTTTGATCTCTTTGCTCGGTTCATCTTTTGCAAATCCGTTTGAACCAAGTTGTTCTAGATCGTGAGGCACTTCTTTCCACCGAAGGAATTAACCTCTAACCTCACGGTCTAGGCGATCGATCGATTTTACGTTTCGGGTCAAGTTTTCTCCTTTCCCCCGAAATTCTTCGATTCATCGATTTGGAGATAGGTTCGATCCATGATCTCTTAGAGATAGCTCACTATACTCCTTGTGACTCCTCTCACCAAGTTTGATCCCTAGAGGATTTGTTTCGGGTGAGATCGAGACAAATCGGTGGACAAACAGTGCTGCTGCGGGGAGACCGGACGCTGACTCGGGACGACCGGACGCTAGGGCAGTGCGTCCAGTGGTTGAATGTCCACTGTGTCTGTCTGTGACTTGACCGGACGCTCGTGACCGGACGCTGGGTTTTTGGATTGACCGGACGCTCAGGATCTACTGTTCACGGTTTTTGTTCGTTCTGATCGGACGCTCTGTGCATCAACCGGACGCTTGTCTCTAGTGAGTCCGGTCGGGAACAGTAAGGTCCTAGAACAATTTTCGCACGACCAGACGCGTCCGGTGCTCACTGACCGGACGTTGCCCAGAGTCCGGTTGTGACTGGCTTGACTTTTGTGACCGGACGCACTGTTGCTGACCGGACGCTCCTTGCTCGTGAGTCCGGTCAGGAACAGTAAGGTTCCAGAACCGTTTTCTTGTGACCGGACGCGTCCGGTGGTGACTGACCGGACGCAGTCAGAGTCCGGTCCAAGCTGTTTCGTGCAGTTTTGTTCGTCGTTCGTTCGTGTGATCTTGGATTTGGTTCCCGTCTTTTGCGTTGGCCCTCTAGAGTTGTGTAGTGTCCCGCTGTGCTTCTTGGAAGCATCCCCCCTACATCTAGGGTCGTGGACATTAGCAAGCTCTAGGGTTTGTCTTTTGGGGTGATTCTCGGGACAGTGGCTACTAGTTTCCGAAAGGAAATTTTGAAGCTCCCATTCACCCCCCCTCTGGTCGCTTTCTGGTTGCTTCTCGGTCGTTCACTTCTATCATCGCTTAAGTTGAAGGCCTCCTTAATGGAATTTGTGAGACTGTTGAGAAAAACTTCATTGTGGTTCATCAGAGTAGTAGACATGGCTTTGCTGATCACTTCTCGCATAGCATTGTGTTGTATTTGGATCATTGGATCCTCATGCCCTTCCAGAATCACCCTTGGAAGATGAGTCTTCTGAATAACATTTTTGTCTCTGGTCTTGCTGAAGCTTAGCAAACACATACCCCGATACTGCTCAACAGTCTATTCTATTAGGCGTTGGACCTCATCTGGGAGATCCTCCATTGTTACATTTAGCACTTCATCATTACCGATTGTCATGATCAGACGATTGTGTCCCACCGGGCGTGCCAAAAGAATGTGTTGACGTAAAAATTCGGTTCAGTCACGCCAACACACTCGAGCGCACGGTCCTCAGAGGGCGTATGGAGCAAGGTCCTAACCCCCTGAACCTTCAGCAGATGGTGGTGCCGAATCTTAGTAAGATCGACTTTGGGCGTGCCAGTCAATTTGACCTGCAATCAACAAGGAGAAGAAACAGTTGTCAAATTGTGGAACCTGTCGGCTTAGCTCCAGACAGTTCCAAATTGTACGGCTCTCATATAGCCACTTGTTGTTAGGATATTGACTACAAAGTCAATTCCCAAGAAATTGCATAAAAGTATTGAAAAATATATAAGACAAAACGGCTATAATATATGTAAAGAAGTATTCGGAGCAGATAAATAGCCAATAAGCCTAAGTATATTATCAGAATAAAGATCTATGTGTACATCTAAGCGACATGAAACCAGCGTATCGACTAATTGCATGAGCAGTTCTATTTGTTAATAGTGGGGTGTCTCCATACAACCAGAGATCGATAAAATAGCTTAAACATCAACAGCGGGGTGTCTCCATACAGCCATAATGATGACTAAGCTAGATCACGTCTTATGCAAAGAGTAAATCCGTTAATTCCAAGCCACTTTAAAGAACACATTATGAAGAAAGCATGACTGGATCGGCTATTTTAGCCGATGCAGGGTCCATGGGGCACGAACAAGATCTACCCGTAAAAATATGATTTAATCTAAGATCAAACAGACCTAATCTATCATATGTATCAGTCGGGTTCGAGAATACAGCCATAATAAACATGCTAAACCAGATTTGTTCGTTCTTAGATCAAACCACGATTTTATCGAATATCTCGAACGCATAGCATGTAACAACCAAGACTGACAAAATAGTCGATGAGAAGCTTAGATCGGCTATTCACTTTGATGTAAGCATATAAGATCTTTAGGTAACCGATCTAAACAACTTTTAAGCTTTAACTACTTTGTCAATCTTGATTGGGCAAGATGTTGTTTAAAACATAAAGGAATAAATTAAAACATAAAACAACATCGGTAACTTAATGAATCTATTAGCTTGCCAAACCAATAGAGCCGATAACTAGTCAAGATCGACTAAAGTAAGAGATTGATCAGAGTCAAGACAGCCTTACAAGAGACGAACTTAGACCAATAACTAGCCATGTCATAACTCAACAAGAGTTTGGTCCATGCCAAATATAGCCTTATTGCACAATGACACGAGCCATTGGTGAAACTTACAAGCAAACCGGAGGTCGGTCGAAGCCGATGCAGCCCTGCCTGATTGAAGGTCTCGCCGAGATCTACGTTACTCCTACTCCTAGGTTTTTGGCCGGTGGCCGATGTGTTGATTGATTGGATTCTCTACAAAATTCGGGTTTCTAGCTATTTATAACCCGGTTGACTCCTGTCCTAACACGACTAGGTTACATAATAGATAAAATAAAAGACGACCCAGACTTGAACTCCTCAACCGAGTTCGACACGTCTTCGAAGCCCATCATGCTGGTCCACATGAATTCTTCTGGTCACGCTTGAACCAATATAATCTTCTTTATCTTTCTGGCCGATTCCTTCCATAGTAAACCAGTCGTTTGTGCTTACAAAATAATAATCTTCTTAGTCCAAAATCTGTTGTAAACAATATCGGGATACCCAAATATTTAATTGGGAACTCACCAGATTTGCAGCCAAGAAGGTCCACATAATCCTGTCTAGCATCTTCAACATCCCCGAAACAGAATAATTCACTCTTGTGAAAATTAATCTTTAGTCTGGATAGTTTCTCAAAGGCGCATAGCAAGAGTTTCAATTTTTTTGCCTTCTCTAAATCATCATCCAAAAATAAAATAGTATCATCCGCATACTGTAGAATCGAAAGATCACCATCCACCAGATGGGGTAAATGCCATCAAACTGACCTTCCTCTTTTGCTCTATTAAAGTATGACAAGCATATCTGCGACAATGTTAATTAAAATTCATGATAAATGATCTCCCTGTCGAAGTCCCTTCTTGGTTTGGAAAAAATGACCAATTTCGTCGTTAACATTGACGACAACACTGCCCCCAAAATGAATGATTTAATCCAAATTGTATACTTGGATGAAAATCCCTTCATTCGTAAGGATTGTAATAGGAAAGGCCATTTTACTTTATCATACGCCTTTTCAAAATCAATCTTAAGAATTACCCCCATTCATTTTTTGTGGTGTAACTCATGTACGGTTTCATGCAGTATGACAACCCCTTCTAGGATGTTTCGTCCACGCATAAACGTCGTTTGAGTTGGGCTAATGACTTTTTGAGCAATTAGATTAATTCTCAGTGTCGCCACTTTGGTGAATAGCTTGTAACTCACGTTATGTATACAAATGGGTCTGTATTGCTGGATAACATTTGCCTCCTGGATTTTTGGTAATAATGTAATCACCCAAAGTTAAGACTAAAAATTGGCAGCTCTCCTCTATGAATATCATGAAACATTTGCATAAGGTCTCCCTTTATGATTCCCCAGAATTTCTAATAAAACTCAGCAGGAAAACCATCTGGACCTGATGCTTTGTTATTATATATATTTGTCTGATCTTCTAAATGAAATGTAGATTAGGAAAATTCAGAATAGCACACCTGTTCCATGGGATGATTTTTTAGTCCTACTAACCCTCAGCTGTTAGAAGCATCAATATAGTCACTCATCACATGAAAACAATAAACAATGAAGTGTTGTGTTACCCTGTTATATGGCCATGCAAATGTCAGGTCCTCAGCATCACCATCTCTTGCACACCAAGATATGGGCGAGGGAGCTTTGCATCCCTTTTGATCACAACCTTGACAACAATTTCACAATATTTTGTTCCAAGAGCCTGTCCGGCTAATATGGTGTTAGGGTTACATGAAATAACTACTCCCTTGGCCACAGCTTGATCTTCTCTGAGGGCATAGAGTATAACTTCTTCACCAATCTGAAGTAAATAATATATATATGAGAATTGTGTATTACTAAAAAATCATTATTAGTCTAGAAGCAAAAATTCTGGAAAGCAATAAGAACATTACATAGACATCATGTGAGGTGCGATTTGCATCACCATTCCTAGATGGGACTGAACCAACAGAGCTGCACTGGTGGGGCTCAACAAATGGGGCTGCAGGAATGGGGCTAGACTGAGGAGGCTGGACAAATGGGGCTGCAGAAATGGGGCAAGACATGGGGTTGGACTGAGGACGCTGCTGGACTGGTGGGGCTGAGTTGGTCCTACGCACAAGCACATATTCATACTCATTAGAGTTGTCTTCATAGGCACCATCTTCATGTAATATAGCAGCATGATTCGTGTCGACATAATTTTCTTCAGATCTTGGGCTCTATAAACATAAAAGTGAGGAGTTAGATCCATTCTGGGAGACATAATTGGTATTAGAGAATGTACAGATAATTTACCCCATGGTGTCGTGAGTTAGAGCCATTCTGGGATACATTTTCCATACTTGACCTTTCACGCGCCAACCTTTCCTACGCCAATTCAGCTTCTAATTCTGCTATGTGTTGTTCTAGAGCTGCTTGGTGACTTTCTTTCTTTTTACATTCTAGGAGTTGCATTTGAACCTTTGTTGGTGTGTAACCCTTAACTCATGGTTACCAACAGTTTGGGGAGTTGGTCCTAGACCCAAAACCTGAACACGTCCTTTTGGTTCCTTTTTTCCACAAGCAACAACAAAGGCATCGCCTTCTTGGATGGTTCTTTCTGTCAGTTCAGGGTGGGCTTCACTAACTAATTTTAGTTTATTCTACACAAATAGAATATCATTGTTAATATGCTAAGAAGCAATATTTCAAAGAGTGATACTTGTTCAAGAAAAACTTACAATAATTAGATCTGCATTCCTCGATGGAATTCCATTTTTTCTTGTGTGTGTTTTGATATAGAGTTCATCTCTTCGAGGAGGGCACCCTAGTTCATTAGCCTACAAGTATTTCACTTTTAGTACTCAAGAAATGCAACACATTAAGTATTGGGAAAAAATCAGATATAGTTTGACATACCAGTTCATGTCTGTTACAAGCAAAACTTTTGCTACCAGTTGAATGATGTATGGACAACTTTGCACGGTTGGCTTTGGCAATTTCTGTGCGAGCCTATGATAGAGATGGTTATATCAGAAAGATCACTACATGATACTATATATTTGCAGAAAGACATATGCTGCTCATAGGTCTCTTGTTACCATTTGTATATTGCTCTAGTTTTTAGAAGTACTATAGATAACAAGCATGTATGTAGTTCCAGTCAATTTTAACTTATTATAGGGTCCAACAGCTCAAGAACTTGGCTACCAATAGGATTTCATATTACCACTACAAGCAACAAGATTTCATATTACTACTGCTAAGCTATGTGTACTAAAGTAAAGCAAGCAGTAAACTACTAGGAGTAGTTGCACTTACATCAAATTCTGGGGATGTCGAATGGTTTTTGAGAAACTTCCAATCATCATCATTGAGTCTTTCACCTTGTTCTGTCCTTATTTTTCTTCTGTTATTTTGCTTTTAAAAAATTGAACCTTCAGGTTTGCTTTAAATTCCTTCCATTTCTTTCCAGCAACACTCAAAAACCAATCAAAGGCTTTATCATCAATATCATGCATTTCCTATTGTATATGGAAAAGTAGCAAATGAGTATTTAGAGTAATAATTAATAATTCAAAGTGCAACATGCCAATCAGCACAACCAGAAAATACCTTTAGGTCTATCCATACTGCATCCTTTATTTTAGGATCAACAAGCCTCCAATCAGCACAAGCAGTTGATATTTTCTTTCTCACTTGGCACCCAACAGCACCAGAAAACCTTCTAGCATTCTCACCAATAGGCTAACCATATTCATTGACCATAACTTTGATGCTAAGCTGATGACACCCTCCTGATAATGCAAGCTGATGCTAAGCAGCTTTTCTTCCTGAAAGCTATTCTGAACTCTTTTGCAGCATCTTCCGGGCTTGTGGTGAATTTTAATAAGTCTCTGTTGATACCTATAAATGTTTCTAGTGAGAAAATGAAAATCCTTGCGGCCACTCTTGGTTGCCAGATTGGTTCCCTCCCCTTTACATATCTCGGATTGCCACTAGGAACGACTAAGCCTAAGATTGAAGAGTTTGCACCTCTGCTGGACAGGGTTGAAGGTAAGCTGAACGCCTACTCTGCTCTACTATCCTACTCTGGTAGAGTTCAATACATCAATTCTATCATCACTCCCACTATCAATTATGCCATGTGTACCTTCAAACTGCACAAAGGCATCATTGATGGAGTGGATAGGATTAGAAAGCAGTGTTTGTGGAGGGGTAATTCAGAAAAAAGAGGGGGGTAACCTTGTGGCTTTGCATTTGGCTCAGAGTCCCAAAAAGAAAGGCGGCCTGGGCATCAAGAACTTGAGTTTGCAAAATGAGGCTCTCTTGCTAAAGTATTTGCATAAATTCTACTCTAGGGAAGAGGTTCCTTGGGTTCAACTCATATGGTTCAAATACTATGCCGAAAGGGTGCCTCATGCCCACAGGCTGGTGGGGTCATTTTGGTGGAAAGATGTGCTGAAACTTAGGGAGCTCTATGATGGCATAACTTTGTGTCTGCATGGGGATGGGTCGGCCATCCTCTTCTGGTCTGATAACTGGGTCGGGGCAAGCTTGTTGAGCTCTTTCCCAATATTGCACGCTATGCTAGAAACATCAGCATATTAGTAAAAGAAACGATGGAGGCCGTGTGCCTGGAGGATCTCTTTGTGCTTCCCATTTCTCAGCAAGCGGCTCCTGAACTTGATGAAATTGGTAATCTCATCCATGAGCATAACCTTTCTGAACATCCACAAATGAGGTTGTTTTTTGGGGGCAATTCTACTTACTTGACCAAGAAACTTTACAAGCTTGCTTTTCAGAATATCAACGTTCCTGCTGCCTTTGGTTGGGTCTGGAAGTCCAAAGTCATCCTTAGAGTTAAGTTCTTTGCTTGTCTGGTTCTGCTAGATAGATTAAACACGAAGAACATGCTGGTAAGGAGACACTTCAATGTCCAGCCCAACAGTCAGTGTGTCATGTGCTCTTCTAGAGCAGAGGAAACAAGAGTTCATCTTTTCTTTGACTGTGCTTTCGCCAAAAGGTGTTGGGATAAATTAGGGATTCCTTGGACACAAGATGTAGTGATTCACAGAAAGGTTGAGAGGACAAAAAATCTTGTTAATATCCCGTACTTCATGGAAATCTTCTTAATTGCGGCATGGGAGAGCTTTGGAAAGTCAGGAACATGCTAGTATTCGATGGTGTCCCTGCCTCTGCCAGCAGATGGTTGCTGAACTTCAAGGTTGAAGCAAGGCTTCAATCTCACCGAATTAGAGAAATAGACAGAGTTGCTATTTTAGCTTGGCTTGACTCGTTGTAACTTCTTTTGCCTCCTACCTATTTCTCTCTGATTAGTCCAGTACTCGTTGATGTAATCCGCTCTCTCCTTGCTCCCCCTAGCCTCTTTGGTAAGTGTAGCCTTTGCATCTTGTATCTTGTATCTTGTACCTTCTACTTGTTCTTTTCTTTTATTAAATTTTTGTACCGTGGGGACCTCCCCCATGGTCTTTTGCGTTCAAAAATCTATTGATACCCCTTCCATTCCTCTTCTCTTGTGTACTGCTGTGAAAATCTGCTATAAATAACTTGACAAATTAGAAGAAGGCACAATGGCAAAATCTGCTATAAATAACTTGACAAATTACAACCATGCACAATGCAAATGTGCTATAAATAACTTGAGAAAATCTGTTGGGATATACAAGACCTTCATTATCACATAAGAAATCTCCAGTTGATTCACATTCAAAATCTTCATCTTCATCAACTAAATCTTCTTCAACTTGCTCATTAACATCCATTGCATGGCTTGTTTGTGGCTTTGGCCACAGATTATGAACTCGAGTTGCTTCAACACTTGCGTTGTGAGTTCTCTAAACGAAAGTAGTAGAACAGTGTCACACCCCAATTTTAAGAATAAAATTGAGGCATCAAACTCATGTGTGCCCAGGGATCAGTCGCACACATAAGCTAGACAAATCATGAAAAAGGTACCATCACGGTGTTTATTACATAACGATAGAAGCAAAACAAAGACTTACATTAGCGGAAAAGGTAAACTAGATATAGCTCTCACGGGCAACCACCACAGGGACTGCCGACTGGGGGATACGCTAGCCTAGAAACTTCTGGGGAAAGTCCAACTCCAACTTCATCTCTTACCCATCCGGGATTTTTATCCAAAAAGAAAGAGAAACAACAAGCGTAAGTACTCCTCGTACTTAGCAAGCTAACATAGAGTTCATGAGGCTCAAAAAGCCTGACACTGTCTGACTGCGGTTAGCTTTTATGTTGGCAAGTTTTAGCATTAGAGTAAACGAATATTGTGCTTAACCTATAAACACCTGATCCATTTGTCCATCAATGATAAATAATTCATCATAAGAGTACCATCAACATAAAGTAACATTTAATTAAGTATCATAGTTCTGCTAGTTTTTCGGGCCGCTCGTGACCGTGAGCACGGCTGTTATAACAGTTTTACACTCTGCAGAGGTTGTGCATCTTTACCCACAAGCCGTGTTGCCCAGATACCCATTGGAGCGACCCCCATAACACTTCTAAGGTGAGCGGGCAGGGTACACTATGAAGCCTTTCACTGGTTCGTCTAACGAGTTAGGGCCGCTAGGTTTCCTTGGCAATCTGATGTAGCAAACCCCCCTTTCCTATGGCACAAGGCCGTCACAGCTATACACATAGGAACAGGAGCAGCCCTACACCCGTAGTGGCAAGCCCCTACTGCGCCCTTTCGGGTAACCTCTAACAAGCTAGAAAAGGTCCAGTATACTGAGCTAAAACCAGAGCCATATAGCACTCATGGTAGCACTGTCAGTCCCAGCTTTTGCTAACAACAAGTTTTATTAACCATTTAACAACATACCAATATGGGAACATTCATCATTCGACAGGATCAGATATTTAAATAGATAGCACTATCATTGTACCCATATGCATTTATCCCACGGGTGTCAAGAGTATCACAGGCAACAAAAGCTAAGTAGATATCTAAGGTTGTTCAGATAGACACATGCAATATGAAGAGTTTAATAAAGTGAATAGGTAACGAGGATGATCCCATGCTAACTTGCTTTGATTGTTGTACTGCTGGTCCTCTTGCTGATCTTCAAAGAAAGCTCTTGACCGAACCACGTTTGCTCACCGACTATACTCGATCACATGAAACATCATACACGCATTCCAAGGTGCACACATGCATAGCAAACAAGACTATCCATTAGAACAGTACACCAAACAGTAATAAACAGAAATAAAACTTTGATAAAACAGAAGTGCGTGTTTCTACGGTCACAACAAATTTTGGTTCACCGAAAACGGAGTTACGACGCGAAAGATACAGCCAAAACGGTGTTTACAAAGCCCTAAACGAGGCTAGCTAGGACCCTATAGCTAACTGGTCCAAAACAGAGTAACAGGGACATAAACGGATAGAGCTCTAAATTACGAAGCTAACGCAATTTGAACGGATCAAAACGAAGGTAAAACGTGGATTTGATAAGCATTTTAGTGTAGTGACAATTTTGTAAATAACTAAAAATCCATTTGAATTAAAACCGAATTTTTAAAACGAATTTAAATTGGATTTTAAAACGAATTTTTAAATTGAATTGAACCCAGCCAAGGACGGCGGGTTGATTCCACAGGACTTCGGGGGCTCTTAAGCAACATTTCCCCCGAAGGGGTATCAGTCACTGAGGATCGTTGGATTGGATCTGGACGCACAGGATTACTCCACGGGGAGGTGCGCATGCGGGCAAGCCGATGGCGCACCGTGGGCGGCTCAAACCGCGACGTCGTGGCCGCGTCGTGACACCGGGCGCGCTCGCGCCATGGCCGGGTCACGGGAGCACGCGGACATGGACGCAGGGCACACCACAGGCCAAATCAAGCGAACGAGGAGATAGAGGGAGTCAAGGGGGTGCTCACCGAGGCAAAGGAGGAGACGGGGAGGCGCTGACGTCGATGCACGGCGAGGTTCGGCGGATGGTGGTCGTCGGCGACGAACGGCAGCGACCCTGTGCAACAACTCGGTGATTAGAGTGATAGAGAGGCCAAGGGAGAGAGAGTTAGGGTCCTACGGCGCCGTTACCGCGGCGCGGTGCTTGGCAAGGGGTCGGTGTGGCCGATGACGCGGTCTTCTCGGCCCGGCGGGCTCAGCGGGCTCAGCGGGCGACAGAGCATGGCACGGGGCGGCGCTGCTGTTTCTCTGCAAAGCGGGCGCAGAGAGAGGGAATGCGGGGAAGGAGGGAGCAGGGAGCGGCCGTGTCCGATAAATAGACGAGGGAGGGGGAGTGGGAGCGGGACATGACGGGGGAGTGGGTGCGGCGGTTGTGCTTGGCTCGCGCAAGACCGAGAGCGGGGAGGTGGACAAAGGGGAAAGGAGGCTGACGCGCGGGGCTAAGGCGTCAGTGAGAGAAGGAAGGGGAAGGCGCGGGCTGCAACGGGCGCGAGCTGGGCCGGCTTGCGGGCCGCGCGGGCGAAGAGAAGGGGAGGAGCACTGGCCCACTGGGGAAAAAGAGAAGGGAAGGGAGGAGCTGGCCGGCTGGGCCGTGAGGCTGCTTGGGCCAAAAGCGAGGGAGAGGGGGAGAAGAAGAATAAAACCTTTTATTTTTATTTTCAACTGAATTCAAACCCATTTCAAAAAGAATTTGAATTCATTTCTGCGGATACATGGGTGTATGCCGAGTCTCTGAGTGATGAGTGATTGTCAACTGGGATGATGCGCATGTTCTTTGGCTTGTGTTGTGCAGGTGTCGAGTACGGATACAGTGATCAGAGGCAAGGTGAAGGTCAAGTAGAGTCGTGCTGTGCCGATGGACCGAGAGTGGCGAAGGGCGGACGTGAGGCTTAGACTGAGGGACCGGGTGGCCCGAGGATCAGCTGTGATGGCTGACAGCCTAGGACAGCGACGAGCGAAGACTTGCGGTCATGTGTTGCCTAAGTCGTGGACTTGGGGACACGTGTCGGTGGACGGGGTGCACGGGCGGTGCATCCCCTCTACAGCTTCGGTTTGGTGGTAGAGCCAGAGAAAAACCATCGGGTGGACGGTTTCCAGGTTTGGGCCTCAAAACCTGGGCGCTGATGGTTTCCGAGTTTGGCCACAAAACTCGGGCTGAGGACGGTTTCCATGTTTGGGCCTCAAAACCAGGGTGCTGCGGGTTTGCTGAGTTTGGGCCACAAAACTCAGGCGTTGGTGGGCTGGTTTCCCGGTTTGGGCCTCAAAACCGGGGGTTGGCTGTGAAGGCTGGTTTCGCGGTTTGGGCCTCAAAACCGGGGTGTGACGTCCAGGAAAAGGACGCAGAGCGGTGGCGGCACGTGGCGGCAATTGGGAGGTTGCATCGAGGCAACGCTACGAGTTGTGCGGGCGTGGCCGTCGAATCCACCTATCATCGAGTTGGTCCAGAATAACCTTAGGGTTTAGCTGGTTCGCTTTGTAAGTAGTTAGGGGTAGAGTGGGAATTAGGAATAGTTAGAATTAGGATAAGTAGGGGGAGACACCCACCTCCCCATCTATCTCAGTCATTTGCTCTTTGCTTCTAGGGTTCCTGCTCTCACAATCCCCTGCTGTAGCTAGCTGAGATCCGCAGAGAACCATACCTCTGTGTACTGGAGATTTTGAGGAAGTGAGGCCGTAACCTCACTGTTGTAGCGTGTGGTAGCCACACGGTTGCAGATCGATGTGTTGATTTGCGTTTTGTTCGTGTTCTTCGCGTTCTTCGTTTCTCCGCGATTTTCTCGTCACTCGATCTCTCTCCCTACTGCGTCTTTGCGAAATCCATTTGAATCAACTTGTACATTTTCGAAAGGAGATCACTTCCACCGAAGGAATTCGTCTAACTCCTCACGAACAAGGAGATCAGGTTGATTTCATTTTTGTGGCGTTTTTCGGTTCATCCTCCCCTTTTGATTTCCCGGTGTTTGAGTCGATTTGAGCGGATGATTTCTTGGGGATAGTCTCCCAACAACTCCATGATCATCCTCTCCAAGTTTGGGAATGTGGGATTGAGTTTTGATTCGGACTTGGGAAGATTCGTGAGAGGGGCGACCAAATTCGCCCTCTCTGTTCATCCGAGGACAGTCCACCGTTTGGGTCGCGGACAGTCCGCGTGTCGGGGTCGGCCAGACCAGTGGCCTGACTCCGCGCTGTTGAGCAAGCGATTTTTGAACCGCGGATAGTTCGCCGCTGTTCTTGGCGGACAGTCCGGGAACGTCTAGGGAGGTTCCAGCAGAGTTGTTGTTTCTCGTGTTTGGCCGGCGGACAGTCCGCCATTCCCTCGCGGACAGTCCGCAGTAGGGGCGGACAGTCCGAGACCCCAGGGCCGGGCAGTCCGTGGATTGGTTGAAGCCTCCGGTTTTGTGCGTTTGCTCTCCCAACTTCTTCGCTTGGTTTCTGGACTTCTCGTTTGGCCCTAGAGTTGATCAAGGAACCTCTCTAGGTATCTTTGCTACTTGTTAGCATAGGTATTTAGGAGTTTCTTGACGTAGCCGTCTATCTACGTTCGGGACTTGGTTTTTGGGGTCGAATTTGTTCCGGTGCTTTTGCCATTTGGTTTGCTATCGCTTTGTGGTGCCTCGCTGTGATCCTAGGGATCATCCACCCTCTTGCAAGGGTCGTGGGCATCACGGTTTCGGTCGTAGCTTTCTGGGGTTGATTTTGGGACATTTGGCCAAAGATTCGAAAGAAACTTTTGAGCACCCATTCACCCCCCCTCTGGTCGCCTTGCTAGTGCTTGCTCGGTCCTTCAATTGGTATCAAAGCGGGTTAAGGATCTTCCACCTTAGCTGGTTCCAGATCCACAGAAGGCGACATGGATCGCGGCGTGGGCAAACTGCCGTTTTTCAATGGGACGAACTATTCGTATTGGAAGATACGCATGTCGGCCTATCTGCAGAGTTTGGGCGCTTCCATTTGGGATATTTGCAACTCTGCCGATTACGTTGTCTTGGCTGCTCGTGTGACTCAGCATCAGATCGATGAGCACGATGCCAATAGCCGAGCACGTAATGCTCTTTTCTCATGTTTGAGCATGAGTGAGTTTGATCGTGTTTCTCACCTCGCTATGGCTCGGGAGATTTGGGCTACCCTCATGCGCTTTCATGAGGGAACCTCTCAAGTCAAAACCCGTCTCTACGAGTCGTTCAAACGAGAGTATGAGAACTTTCGACATATGCCTGGCGAGAGCATAGAAAGTTTATTCGCTCGCTTTCAGGTGATTGTCAACAGGATGAGGGCTAACAAGGAGCTGTTGCCTTTCGACGATCATGAGAGGGCTTTGAAGCTTTTGCATACTCTTGATCGGTCGGTGTGGGATTCCAAAGTTCAGGCGATCATCGAATCACCTAATTGAGACCCTCACGTGCGACGAGCTCTTCAGTAAGCTCAAGTCCAGTGAGATCGATGCCATGGCGAGGGCTTCTTATGAAAATCCTTCTGGCCCGTCGATGGCTTTGCTTTCTGGCTCTTCTGCTAACCCCTCTGGAGGCTTTGCTTTGCATTCTCTTCTTTCTGTCACAGAGGAGCAGTTGGAGTCTTTGGGAGACGACGAGTTGGCTTTGCTTGCCAACCGGTTCTCGCGGTTTCACAACAACCGCATGAACCGTCGTCGCGGAGGAGGACGCTCGGGCTGTTTCGAGTGTGGCGACCCCGACCACTTCATCGCCAACTGTCCCAAGAAGAACAAGCATTCTGGGAAGGGCGATCATGGGCACAAGTACGACTCCGGCAAGCGCAAGGAGAAGTACGTCCCCGCAAGGCACAAGCGGAAGGGCGGCTTCAACAAGGAGTACATCAAGACCAAGTACTTGGAGAAGGCCTAGGCTGAGCAGCGTGCTTTCTTCGCCATGCTCAGCGACGTCGATGACTCGGACGACGACTCTGCTTCCTCAAGCGACGACGAGTCCGAGAAGAAGAAGAGGATCGAGGACAAGCTCAACGGCCTCTGC
This sequence comes from Coix lacryma-jobi var. lacryma-jobi, assembly GCA_009763385.1. NCBI lineage: Eukaryota > Viridiplantae > Streptophyta > Magnoliopsida > Poales > Poaceae > Coix > Coix lacryma-jobi. The sequence goes on from CM019825.1 coordinate 74,868,004, forward strand.
TTCTTCGCCGACGACGAGGGCTTCTGTACCATGGCCCTCGGCAAGGAGGTCGGCGGCGACACTCCCCGGAATGACGACGACGACGACACCTCCCAGGTATCTCTGACCCCCGATGAACTTTCCGCTGAGGTCGAGAAACTTACTGTCACGCTTCTTAGTCAAGACAAGTTGCTTAGGCGTGCCGCTAGAGAGCGCAAGGAGTTTAGGCAGATGTGGGAGGACACGGTGAGAGAGCTTGAGTTTGCCAAGTCCACCGTGGTCGTGTCTGAGGATGCCGAGTGCGAGATGTGCACCACGCACATGACTGACCTTTTCACTTTGAGAGGTAAGTATGCTGCGTTGGTAGGAGAGGTGGATGAGCTCCGGGCTAGACCCATGCTGTTGGGTGCGTGCAAGACTTGTCCTGTCTTGCAATCCGAGTTGGCAGAGAAGAATGCCAAGATTGTGTCTCTTGAGAAGGCCAGCTCGGGTAGCACTTGTGTGTCCAGGTGTGTTTTGTGTGAGGGCCTGGAGATGGAGATAGCCAATGTGAAGCATGACAAGATGCAAACCGAGGAGGAAAACACATACCTTTGGACCATCTTGTCATGGGTGTCTAGTGGTGAGCCACAGCTCAGGATGATGATCTCCCAATTCAAGTGAGCTGCTGGAGGTCTTGGTGTAGGTTTTGCTCTGGGTGTCGATGTTTCATCTTTTGGGAAGATTGGAGAGTCGAGTGGTCTTAACCCATGTGAGAAGCCCAACTCCACCACCACTCCCAAGCTTACCAAGATTCCACCCAAAGAGCCTCTCAAGCCTAACACCAAGGATGGGGTGTTTGAAGAACCTCCACGAGCTCCACCCAAGAACCAGCAGTGGGCTCCCAAACCAAACCACCTGAAAAACAAGCTGGACACAATGCCACCTATCCAGGAGGAGCTTATGCCACAGAAGAGCAAGGTGATCCACACCCACAACCGTGTGTACCAACAACCCCCTTTGAGAGCGGTGAGGTACCATTGTGAGCATTGTGGGAGAGATGGACACTTGAGTGAGTTCTGCTTTTGGCGCAAGAGAGAGGCGCGCCGTGCAAGGGAGATGAACAATCTGGACATGTACCATCCTTTCCATGATGTACATGTGCCGAATGTTCAGAGGAGAGCTCCAAGGAGAGCTGTTAGGCCTAGAGGTACAGTGCCTCAAGGTCCTAGGCGTCAGGGAGGTCGTGCCCGGCGGGAGCCTGCAGTTGTAGGCTTTGGACCCCGTGGCAGTGGCTTTGTAGTTGAGCATTTTCCCCCACCGCGTTTTGAGTATCGCGGTGAACGCTCTTTCCCCAGCGGACCACATTTTCCTCAGGGTGGTGATCGCTCTTCTCGTAGACGTGCTAGGAATGGTTTTTCTGCTAACCGTTCTTTTGAGCAGTCGACCCAACACTGGTATTCTCCTTACTTCACTAACCCCAGTGTTGGACCGTATGCTCACCCTATGTCTTTTTATTGATGTAGGTAAAACGATTGGAGAACGTTTGGTTGGTGGATTCCAGTTGCTCGAGGCACATGACAGGAAACGCCAAGTGGTTCTCCAGTATTAGTTCGGTCGCCGGAAAGGAGTTTATCACCTTCGGCGATAATAGCAAAGGTAAGGTTTTCTCTCGTGGGTCGGTGCGAGTTAATGAGCACTTTGTCTTGCGCGATGTTGCTCTTGTTTCTAACTTGCATTTTAACCTTCTTTCTATTTCGCAACTCTTTGACGACGACTATGAGATTCGTTTTAAACCGAATCTCAGTCGTATTTTGGATCCTCAGGGCAATCTTGTGTGTTTGATTCCGCCCTTTGGAAAAGTCTTTCGTGCGAATTTCTCGGAGTCTTTTGGCATTTCTCGTTGTCTGGTGGTTGGACCTTCCTCCTCTGATCTTTGGAAGTGGCATAGGAGACTTGGACACTTGAGCTTCGACTTGCTTGCAAGACTTAGTTCACTTGGCCTAATCCGAGGATTGCCCAAGTTGCATATGGAGAAGGATCTTATTTGCCACTCTTGTAGACATGGGAAGATGGTTGCCGCTCCCCACCATCCAGTGACTCAGGTCATGACCAAGCGCCCTGGTGAGCTTTTGCACATGGACCTTGTTGGTCCGGCTCGGGTGAGCTCGGTTGGTGGGAAGTGGTATGTGCTTGTTGTTGTTGATGACTTTTCGAGATATTCGTGGGTCTTATTTTTAGCTGAGAAGACCGAGACTTTCTCCCTAGCTCGCAATCTGATTTTGCGTCTTCAGAATGAGTTCCCTTTGAAATCGATGCGAGCTATTAGGAGTGATAATGGCTCCGAATTCAAGAATTCAGATTTTGAGAAGTTTTGTAACTCTTTGGGTTTAGAGCATTAGTTTTCTTCCCCCTACACATCGCCACAGAATGGTGTTGTAGAAAGGAAGAATCGGACCCTTGTAGAGATGGCCAGGACGATGCTCGATGAGCATAGGACTCCTAGGCGATATTGGGCCGAAGCTATGAGCACTGCATGCTACATTTCAAATCGCATTTTTCTCCGAGCCTTCTTGAAAAAGACTTCTTATGAATTGTGTTTTGGAAAACTACCCAAGGTGAGTTATTTTCAAGTTTTTGGTTGCCATTGTTTTATACTCAAAAAGGGCAACTTGGACATGTTTGAGTCTCGTTCTTCTGACGGTGTGTTTTTGGGTTATGGCACTCACACTCAAGCTTATCGTGTACTTAACCTTGACACTAACCGAGTCATGGAGACATCCGATGTCACCTTCGATGAGACCATGGTTTGTCCTTCTTCTCGCTTTGAGCGTGCAGGTGATCATGAGGTTGGCGAGCCTCTTTTTGATGATGATGAAGAAGGTGCTGAAGGGATAGATGACCCAGCACCTCCTCCACCTGCAGTGCCGCAAAGAGCGGCTTCTACGACGACTCACGGCCCCGACACCTCTTCTTACTGGGGGCCGTGGGATCCGCCACCCCGAGCGGTACCTTTTGTACCCGGGGAGGCACCAGCTGCTGTTGAGGGGGATGCTACTTCAGCTCGGGAGGCGCCACGACACATCCAGCGCCAGCACCCGCCTCAGCAGATGATCGGCAGCATTGACGAACGGGTTACTCGGTCCAGGTCACAGCAAATCTCGCACTTCGCTCATTCTGCTTTTGTTGCTAATTTTGAGCCCCGAGATGTTGGACACGCTATGACGGATCCTGATTGGGTCAATGCCATGCATGAGGAGCTTGAGAATTTTGAGCGAAATCGGGTTTGGGTTCTAGTGTCTCCACCTTCTGAGTGTCACCCAATTGGGACAAAATGGGTTTTCAAAAACAAATAGGGAGAAGATGGCCATGTTGTGAGAAACAAGGCCGGACTCGTAGTCTAGGGATATAGTCAGAAGGAGGGGATAGACTATGAGGAGACGTTTGCTCCTGTAGCTCGTTTGGAGGCAATTAGGATACTATTGGCTTTTGCTGCATCCAAAGGTTTCAAACTTCTTCAAATGGATGTCAAGAGTGCCCTCTTAAACGGCTACATAGAAGAGGAGGTGTATGTTAGACAACCCCCCGGTTTTGAAAATCCCAAGTTTCCAAACCATGTCTTTAAACTCCACAAAGCTTTGTATGGTTTGAAACAAGCCCCTATAGCCTGGTATGATAGATTGAGAACCTTTTTGCTTGCTAAGGGTTTTAAAATGGGATGTGTAGATAAAACGCTCTTTCTCCTCAAGCAAGGCACTGATACTCTCTTGGTCCAAATTTATGTGGATGATATCATTTGCGGTGGTTCTTCTCACGCTTTGGTTGCCAAGTTTGCAGATACTATGAGCAGGGAATTTGAGATGAGCATGATGGGCGAGTTGACGTTTTTCCTCGGGTTGCAAATCAAGCAATCCCGAGAAGGGACGTTTGTGCACCAGGGCAAGTACACCATGGACTTGCTGAAGAGGTTCGATATGGGTGAGGCCAAGCCTCTTCCAACACCCATGTCGACCACGACGGCCCTGGATGCGGACAAGGATGGAGACGCTGTGATCCAGAAGGAGTACCGAAGCATGATCGGGTCGCTGCTCTACCTGACGGCTACACGCCCGGATATCCAATTCGCGGTGTGTCTGTGCGCGCGCTTTTAGGCGTCGCCGCGCACTTCTCACCGTCAGGCGGTGAAGCGCATTTTCAGGTACCTTCATTTCACACCTGAGTTCGGGATTTGGTATTCAACTTCCTCCACCCTCTCCCTTTGCGGTTATTCCGATGCCAATTTTGCTGGTTGTCGCATTGAGTGCAAGTCTACTTCTGGGACTTGCCAATTTATTGGTTCTTCTCTTGTATCGTGGTCTTCTCGCAAGCAGTCTAGTGTCGCCCAGTCTACCACGAAGGCTAAGTATGTTGCTGCGGCTAGCTGCTGTTCCCAGTTGCTTTGGATGATGGCCACTTTGCGTGATTTTGGTCTGAGCTTTTCTCGTGTTCCTTTGCTTTGTGACAGCACGAGTGCTATTAGCGTTGCTAAGAACCCCGTGCTTCACTCGAAGACTAAACACATTGATGTGCGCTTTCATTTTCTGTGAGACCACTATGAGAAGGGTGATATCGACATTCGCCATGTCGATACTCATCATCAGTTGGCTGATATTTTCACCAAGCCTTTGGACGAATCAACCTTTAATCAGTTGAGGGTTGAGCTTGATGTGTGTTTCCCCTTTTAGATGGGGCAAACATTTTGGATCTTGTATTATAGACTGACTCTTTTTTGTTTGTCTTTGTTTTCTTTTGCATTTTAGCATACGCATTTATATTCTGAGCTTCATGTATATAATCATTAGAATGTAACTATGCTCTATGTAGTATGCTCCGATGCTTATGATGATGCTTGTGGCTTATGCTCTTTCTGATCACTAGTACATATTGTGAGCTGAGCTATTTTTGAATGGTGAACCTGCTTAACAAACTTAAAACTGAAAATGTTCACCATTGAGATATGCAACTAGCATGTGTAGGATGTGTTGAGTTCACTCGTGCTTTTCATATATGCTAGGTTGCAATGTCTCTAGTTCTGAGTCTCTCACTTGCTTGGTTTGTTCATATTTTGTCTATAAAATTGAACCAAGTTTTAGTGAACTGAAAAGATCGAGATGGGGCTGCTTGTCAACACATCACGGTATCGAGACTGTTTCTCATTGCACATTTGAGTTAAACTCGAGCCGTGTAGTGTATGACCGAAACCGACGCTTTAAGCTTCTGATTGCATTTTGCATAGGCTTCGCTCGGTTGAAAATTTAGGCGATGACAAGCTTTCAACCTCTCGCAAACATCTGCTAAACTTCTGAACTTGTGTTATTTCACCGCTGTAACTCCGATTTAAAACTGAAATCACAAGTGTATGCTTCATTCTATAGCATGATGTTTGAACTTTGCTAGGGGTAGTTCACCTAGTATACATGCTTAGCACTTGTTCGGATTCCTGTCTATACGTGTGTAGTGCTATTTTGATGGTGACTATCTTTTTGGCTAAAAACTGCCCACTGTGCTTTCATGTTCATATTTCGTATATAGTGATCAGTCTGAGCCTTTGCTAGCATTTTGTGGATGATGCTGAGTCATTGGAGTTATACTATGCAAAGCATTTTTACATTGTTTTGACTATATTCCTGAAGCTGCTAACTTGCATTTTGACCCATATGCATTTTGGAAGGGGGAATCTCTCTCTTGTTGGCACTTTTGATGGTGCAGTTTCTGAGGGGGAGAAAATTGCTTTTGCTTCCTTATGCTTGATGGTGCATTTTCAACTAAGGGGGAGAATTTGCAAAAAATATGCTTCCTTGAGTCCAACTAAGGGGGAGTGTTTTAGTTGTGTGCACTATTCGAGGGGGAGTTTGACCGTAAGGTTTTAGTATCGAGCTTTCTTGCTAGTTGTGTTGAGCCTCTGTGCCTCTATCTTGAGGGACTAGCATTTTGCGTCGATTTTTCACATTGGTTTTTGCTAGCGGTGTTGAGCCTGTTCTACCTCTTCTTGAGGGCTAGCTTTGCTTTGCTTGGTTGCGTCGAGCCGTTGCCCATGTCTTTGGGGACCAAGTTGTCTTGCTCTTTCCACTTGACCTTCTTCGGCTTTGCTTTGCTTTTGGGTCATTTGGTCGAGTTCTCTCTTCTCTCTTCCTTCCTTCCTTCTTTCTATTATGATTTGTGTTGGTAGTTGACAATGCACTCATCAAGGGGGAGATTGCGGATACATGGGTGTATGCCGAGTCTCTGAGTGATGAGTGATTGTCAACTGGGATGATGCGCATGTTCTTTGGCTTGTGTTGTGCAGGTGTCGAGCACGGATACAGTGATCAGAGGCAAGGTGAAGGTCAAGTAGAGACGTGTCGTGCCGATGGACCGAGAGTGGTGAAGGGCGGACGTGAGGCTTGGACTGAGGGACCGGGTGGCCCGAGGATCAGCTGTGGTGGCTGACAGCCTGGGACAGCGACGAGCGAAGACTTGCGGTCATGTGTTGCCTAAGTCGTGGACTTGGGGACACATGTCGGTGGACGGGGTGCACGGGCGGTGCATCCCCTCTACAGCTTCGGTTTGGTGGTAGAGCCAGAGAAAAACCATCGGGTGGACGGTTTCCAGGTTTGGGCCTCAAAACCTGGGCACTGATGGTTTCTGAGTTTGGCCACAAAACTCGGGCTGAGGACGGTTTCCAGGTTTGGGCCTCAAAACTTGGGTGTTGCGGGTTTGCTGAGTTTGGGCCACAAAACTCACGCGTTGGTGGGCTGGTTTCCTGGTTTGGGCCTCAAAACCGGGGGGTTGGCTGTGAAGGCTGGTTTCCCGGTTTGGGCCTCAAAACCGGGGTGCGACGTCCAGGAAAAGGACGCAGAGCGGTGGCGGCACGTGGTGGCAATCGGGAGGTTGCATCGAGGCAACGCTATGAGTTGTGCGGGCGTGGCCGTCGGATCCACCTACCATTGAGTTGGTCCAGAATAACCTTAGGGTTTAGCTGGTTCGCTCTGTAAGTAGTTAGGGGTAGAGTGGGAATTAGGAATAGTTAGAATTAGGATAAGTAGGGGGAGACACCCACCTCCCCATCTATCTCAGTCATTTGCTCTTTGGTTCTAGGGTTCCTGCTCTCCCAATCCCCTGCTGTAGCTAGCTGAGATCCGCAGAGAACCATACCTCTGTGTACTGGAGATTTTGAGGACGTGAGGCCGTAACCTCACTGTTGTAGCGTGTGGTAGCCACACGGTTGCAGATCAATTTGTTGATTCGCGTTTTGTTCGTGTTCTTCGCGTTCTTTATTTCTCCGCGATTTTCTCGTCACTCGATCTCTCTCCCTACTACGCCTTTGCGAAATTCGTTTGAATCAACTTGTTCATTTTCGAAAGGAGATCACTTCCACTGAAGGAATTCATCTAACTCCTCACGAACAAGTAGATCGGGTTGATTTCATTTTTGTGGCGTTTTTCGGTTCATCCTCCCCTTTTGATTTCCCGGTGTTTGAGTCGATTTGAGCGGATGATTTCTTGGGGATAGTCTCCCAACAACTCCGTGATCATCCTCTCCAAGTTTGGGAACGTGGGATTGAGTTTTGATTCGGACTTGGGAAGATTCGTGAGAGGGGCGACCAAATTCGCCCTCTCTGTTCATCCGAGGACAGTCCACCGTTTGGGTCGCGGACAGTCCGTGTGTCGGGGTCGGCCAGACCAGTGGCCTGACTCCGCGCTGTTGAGCAAGCGATTTTTGAACCGCGGACAGTCCGCCGCTGTTCTTGGCGGACAGTCCGGGAACGTCTAGGGAGGTTCCAGCAGAGTTGCTGTTTCTCATGTTTGGCCGGCGGACAGTCCGCCATTCCCTCGCGGACAGTCCGCAGTAGGGGCGGACAGTCCGGGACTGTAACACCTCTGGTGTTTAAGCATGTAATTAACTTGACATATCATCATTAGCATCATTAATCATCTTGATCATGATTTCATGTGTATGCATTTGCTTAGTGTATCATTTTATGTGATGTACCTCTATTGCAAAAACCCTTTTTAGCCCACTTCTTCCTATAGGGGCAACATGGTAATTTCACCTCTGTGCCTAGTTCTATGTAATTCTTGTTCAAATTTAGTGTCCTGATGTTTGTTGCTTTGATCAAAGTTCAAAAATCAGATTTGATTTGAATTTCCTTTTGCAAAACCCTAAATTCCCAAATCCTGGATTTATTCCCTTTTTGATAACTTTTTCAAAATTCAAAATTTTGAGTTGGTTCAAAAAGCAAAGTTGTGAATCTGATCAAGAGGAACAACTTTGGTATTTACAGATTTCCATGTTTCTATATAAAATTTGAAGTAAATTCAAATTCATTCAAATTCCAGTTTTTGTCCCCTTTTCAGTTTTAAAAATTTATTCAAAAACTATTGAGTTTCAGAAAAAGTGTGTATTAGCAAAGTTATAGGTTTTGTCAAATGGAACAACTTTCATATTGGAAGATTTTCAAGTTTCAGTTTGAAATCCAGAGTAATTTTGATTTGAATCAAGTTTGAAAAAGTGTCCCCTTTGGGAGATTTTTGCAAAATCCAGAGTTCAGCCAAAAGTCAAACCCTAAGACCTAGCCTGTTCATCTTCCACCTACAGCTAGGGGCCCCGGCCATGGCCGCGCGACAGCGCCGCCTGCGCCACGCGCGCCTGGCAGCCGCACGCCGCCCCTGGCTTGTCGCCCGCGCCCGCGACAGCTCTTTCGCACCCGCACGCGCACAGTTGACCTCCGCCCCGTCCCCCACTGTTTCCCGCGCGTCGCCGCCGCGTGGCCGTCGCCGGCGAACGCACGCCCGAGCCCCGGCTGCACGCCGTCCTTCCCGCCAGAGCGCAATCGAGTGCGCACGCTCTCGCCGAGCTTATCCACCCACCCCCGTGCTCTCTACCGTCCCATAGCCGCGGCTATATAAGCCGCCGGAGCTTCGACCTCCGCATCCACCTCCGCCACCGTGGACAGACTACTCCAGTCACTCCGCCGCTCCACCACCTAGCTCGGAAGCTCCGCCTTGAGCTCGTGAAGCTTTCCCACCCTTCAATTTCACCTTCCCCGCCTCCGTTTGCCCGGCGTAAGCTCGCCGTTCCCATCCCCGCCAGAAACCCGGCGAGCTCGGGTTCGTGGAATTCGCCGTCTCCGGCCATGATCATCTCTCACCGACCCCCGTGTTGTGTTCCTTGGCCCCGTGCGACTCTAAACCGGCCCTTGCGGTCGCGTATGCTGCGCAGGACCGCCGGATCGCCGGAGCGCCGCCGCTGTCGTCTTCACCCTCGAGCACGAGTCGAGCCTCACCCTCGAGCACGAGTCGAGCCTCACCCTCGAGCACGAGTCGAGCCTCACCCTCGAGCCCTGCCGCCGACACGTGGTAAGCATCCGAGCCTCCAGCCTCTGCTTCCACTCCGCCTCGCCCGAGCCCAAGCCTCGGCGAGCGCATGCCCTCCGCTTCGCCCGAGACAGGCCTCGGACGGAGGCTCACTTCTCCGTCTCGCCCGAGCCTCCGGGCCAGGCCTCGGACGAAGCTGTCGCTTCCGTCTCGACCGAGCCCGTCTCGACCGAGCCCGTCTCGACCGAGCCCCGCGCGATTCGCCCGAGCCCCGCGATTCGCCGAGCCCGGCCTAGAAAGAGCACAGTGCTCTTCTCTTTTTCTGAGAGATGTGAATAGTGTTCTGTTTTCTCTTTTTTGTATGATTTCCTATGTGTATCCAAAAATTCTGAAATTTTTGTGGTAGACTCTTTATGCTCTGAAGTATTTTATAAAAATATGAAACTTAAGTTTTGTGCAAAGATTTGAAAATATAAAATTCCCCTTTTTATTGAAAAATGGATGGTTTTGGATTTTTAGAAAATCTTTTATAACTCCAAAAATCATTTGACAAATTTTTGTGAGCTTCTTATGCCATGTTTAGTCTCTGGTAAAATTTTGAAGTCTTTTGGAACAAGTTGATTTTTGAGCATTTATCTTTAATTGTTAAATAGTGCCTTTTGTTAATTAATATCTGGATTTATTTGAGCACCTTAATGACCTCCAAAAATTATGAAATTTGTTTTGCCATCTATTTAAGTCATAATGAACTTATGTGATTAAATTGGTAATTTTTGGAGCAACTTCATAAAATGACCTTTTTAAATAATTAAGAAAAATAGAAAGAAATGATTAGGGTTCATGTGTATGCCCTGTTTTGCATTGTTCATGCTAGCATACTCATGTGCATGCATCATTGCATTCGTATAGTCACCGAAGAAGGAGTCAAGATCGAGGCAGCCGCCGACAAACCTGTCCCTGAGGCTACCCCGAGCTCCGACAACTGCCCTGCCGCCTTCGAGCCTGCCCTCTTTGCTCTTCAAGGCAAGCCCCGGTGCATTTAACCCTTCCATTTATAAAATGTTTTCCTTAAATGCTTTTGAGTTAAAATTACTGCATTAGGTTATAGGAGTTGTGTGATGACCTATTGCCTCCTGCATTATTTACCTCCACCAAAAGATCCACCCGCCTTGTTTTAAAAACTATTTGCAAAATGCTTAGTGATGCTATATAATAGATTTGCAAAAATGCCAATTTCAAAAGTGTGATCACTTAAGAATCTTTATGGGATTTTGGATTTACTCCCACTATGGGCTAAGTATCTGATCCGTACTTAGTCAATGGGAAGGAGAGGTTGTCCTTGCGTACGGTGCCGTCATGTTGTAGTCCGGGACTCAACAGTTGACACCGACCGGGACAGGGTTGAAAAACCGACAGGACCTGTACTCTTGGGTTAGAGTCCCGAGGTGCTTGTCGCTGGCGAAAAAATGTAGGGACCATCCGTATGGGGGCCTGCTGGTCAAGACTTGTAACTATTCACATGCTACGGAAAGCTCTGGCTCCGAGAAATCCATTATTGGACCGACAACCGCGCACTGGGAGTGGAGAGATGGCGGAAGTAGCATGTACCCACGTGGGTTAGAGTCCCGGATTGGAGTGGTGTACTGTACTTCCGGGTGGCGTAGGACCGGGCCCAATCTTGGAGGAATCGTGGAAGACGAGTTGGCATATGCAAGCTTGGGTGCTACATATGCAGTGTGAATAGGGATCCTCAGCTGAGTATTCTTTATCCGTATTAACGTTGCTCCTCGGTTATGGAGACTTGGTCCACTGACTGTCAACGGAGAGTGGTTCTCAACTAGGAATGTTTTGAAATGTAAAATGAATCATGGTCAATGAAGAACTGAGGAATACTTGAACCTTTCCAAAATAAAACAAGTTTTACAAGATGTTTTTTTTGCAAACAGGACTTGTACTCTTGGGTTAGAGTCCCGAGGTGCTTGTTGCTGGCGGAAAAACGCAAAATGCTTGTGCTGCAAATTTCTCGATCTTGTTCAAGCCTTACCTAAGCCTTTCATTCCTGAGTCTCCTCCCCTTTTTCTTTGTCGGGTAAGTCTTGTTGAGTACCCCAGTACTCAGGGTTTGTTAACCCCTGTTGCAGGTTTCTAATAGGTGGCGTTGATCCTGATCATGTCAGTGGGCTTGACGTGATCTGGTTGTTCCTCATCTCCAACTTAGGTACTCCGCCTAAGTGTGGTTCTGTAATACTACTCTACTCCCGCAACACCAGTTATTTTTATGAAAAAGTAACATCTTCATAATTTATAAAGTTTATCTCTCTTGCTTCCGCACTCCGATGGTATTTTGTATCAACTGTTGTAATGTTGTGATTAATCCAACCTTCATGATGATGGTCCTGTGGCTCGTGGATAATTCGGGGTCTCCGCAGGGACACCCGACGGATCATTCCAGTAACGTGTTTCATTTGCACAGTCATTGGGCTCCGTATGACGATGACGTGTGCAGGTGGGCCACATTATTGGGCGGTTCTGCCACAGAATGGTATCGGAGCAGGATTGTCATCAAGGGAAGACTGGTCGCAACATTACTTTTGAAAAACTTCAAAATGATTTCTTAACCTAAAAGTTTTTGGAAGTAACAAATTAAAAATGATCCTTCCTTAAGTTTTGCTGGAAGCCTTCGTGAAGACTATACTAGTGATTCCGACAGAAGGTACCAAGTCAGTGAAGCTAGTATATAAAGTATAGCCCTATATCTAACTAACAGGTGGAGACGGAAATCTCCTGTCAGAGAAAGGTCGTATAGGACGAGCATACATCATATCATGCATAATGATAAAATGTGCTTCTTCTCTAAATTCTAAAAGCAGCTATGATCCCCGATGGCTGATCGTCCCTAGATTCTGTTACCCTTGCTACTTTGTTCCATAAGTTCCGATCATTGAGAATTTTTGGACATCTTTCATACATTGCACTACATAAGAGTCAGAATCAGGGTAAATCTTTGGTTCTTCCTATATATGTATGTGCCATGCCTTGAATTGGCACATACCTTTGCTGGCGTCGTGTAAACGACGAATGGTGGTTGAAAGTTACTGAAATTGTGTTCTTTGAAAGGACCGTGATCCATGGACCGGATAAAAGTGTAGGAACCTGGAGTCACCTATAGATGACCACCATAGGGCGTTACTGTCAGGTGCTCGCTAATATACAGGCCTATCGTCATGATTCTTTCTAAGTCCACCGTTAAAGTGCTTTCATTTCTGGATGCCCGAAAGGGAATTCAAAGCCACTTTCCTTGTAATTATGACCAATCCCTGCTTTTGGTTATAATTTCCCTCTTTATGGGATGAGAGTTATAGAAGTTATGCTCTATTATGGTGCCATAATTGGTGACCACGATGCCGCGACGGAACCCGAAGAATCTTGTGTGCCGAGTTGCACAAGTTTTCCGTTGGGTGCGCGCAGGTATCGAAGTCTACAGTTATGATCCAATATAGCCCGTAACTAATATACGCTCTCTCTTGGCTCTTGATATTTTTCCTTGCTCCACTCAAAATCCCCTACCTTGCTACTTGCAACCGCGTTCTGATCCCAGTTGTAATCCCAACCGCAACCCAGTTGCCTTGTGAACTCCTTGCGAGAAACAAGTGTGACACATTTCCTTTTTCATTACTCAACCCCAGCCTTTAAGCACTTCTTAAATCTCGGGACGAGATTTCTGTTAGGGGGGAAGGCTGTAACACCTCTGGTGTTTAAGCATGTAATTAACTTGACATATCATCATTAGCATCATTAATCATCTTGATCATGATTTCATGTGTATGCATTTGCTTAGTGTATCATTTTATGTGATGTACCTCTATTGCAAAAACCCTTTTTAGCCCACTTCTTCCTATAGGGGCAACATGGTAATTTCACCTCTATGCCTAGTTCTATGTAATTCTTGTTCAAATTTAGTGTCCTGATGTTTGTTGCTTTGATCAAAGTTCAAAAATCAGATTTGATTTGAATTTCCTTTTGCAAAACCCTAAATTCCCAAATCCTGGATTTATTCCCTTTTTGATAACTTTTTCAAAATTCAAAATTTTGAGTTGGTTCAAAAAGCAAAGTTGTGAATCTGATCAAGAGGAACAACTTTGGTATTTACAGATTTCCATGTTTCTATATAAAATTTGAAGTAAATTCAAATTCATTCAAATTCCAGTTTTTGTCCCCTTTTCAGTTTTAAAAATTTATTCAAAAACTATTGAGTTTCAGAAAAAGTGTGTATTAGCAAAGTTATAGGTTTTGTCAAATGGAACAACTTTCATATTGGAAGATTTTCAAGTTTCAGTTTGAAATCCAGAGTAATTTTGATTTGAATCAAGTTTGAAAAAGTGTCCCCTTTTCTGTTTTTGAATATAGTTCAAAAACTATTCGGAATTTGAAAATGTTCATATTGACAAAGTTGTAGATCTCGTTTTTCTGAGCAACTTTGGTTTTTGGAGTTTTTGTCGCACAGTTCAATTTTTGGGAGATTTTTGCAAAATCTAGAGTTCAGCCAAAAGTCAAACCCTAAGACCTAGCCTGTTCATCTTCCACCTACAGCTAGGGGGCCCCGGCCATGGCCGCGCGACAGCGCCGCCTGCGCCACGCGCGCCTGGCAGCCGCACGCCGCCCCTGGCTTGTCGCCCGCGCCCGCGACAGCTCTTTCGCACCCGCACGCGCACAGTTGACCTCCGCCCCGTCCCCCACTGTTTCCCGCGCGTCGCCGCCGCGTGGCCGTCGCCGGCGAACGCACGCCCGAGCCCCGGCTGCACGCCGTCCTTCCCGCCAGAGCGCAATCGAGTGCGCACGCTCTCGCCGAGCTTATCCACCCACCCCCGTGCTCTCTACCGTCCCATAGCCGCGGCTATATAAGCCGCCGGAGCTTCGACCTCCGCATCCACCTCCGCCACCGTGGACAGACTACTCCAGTCACTCCGCCGCTCCACCACCTAGCTCGGAAGCTCCGCCTTGAGCTCGTGAAGCTTTCCCACCCTTCAATTTCACCTTCCCCGCCTCCGTTTGCCCGGCGTAAGCTCGCCGTTCCCATCCCCGCCAGAAACCCGGCGAGCTCGGGTTCGTGGAATTCGCCGACTCCGGCCATGATCATCTCTCACCGACCCCCGTGTTGTGTTCCTTGGCCCCGTGCGACTCTAAACCGGCCCTTGCGGTCGCGTATGCTGCGCAGGACCGCCGGATCGCCGGAGCGCCGCCGCTGTCGTCTTCACCCTCGAGCACGAGTCGAGCCTCACCCTCGAGCACGAGTCGAGCCTCACCCTCGAGCACGAGTCGAGCCTCACCCTCGAGCCCTGCCGCCGACACGTGGTAAGCATCCGAGCCTCCAGCCTCTGCTTCCACTCCGCCTCGCCCGAGCCCAAGCCTCGGCGAGCGCATGCCCTCCGCTTCGCCCGAGACAGGCCTCGGACGGAGGCTCACTTCTCCGTCTCGCCCGAGCCTCCGGGCCAGGCCTCGGACGAAGCTGTCGCTTCCGTCTCGACCGAGCCCGTCTCGACCGAGCCCGTCTCGACCGAGCCCCGCGCGATTCGCCCGAGCCCCGCGATTCGCCGAGCCCGGCCTAGAAAGAGCACAGTGCTCTTATCTTTTTCTGAGAGATGTGAATAGTGTTCTGTTTTCTCTTTTTTGTATGATTTCCTATGTGTATCCAAAAATTCTGAAATTTTTGTGGTAGACTCTTTATGCACTGAAGTATTTTATAAAAATATGAAACTTAAGTTTTGTGCAAAGATTTGAAAATATAAAATTCCCCTTTTTATTGAAAAATGGATGGTTTTGGATTTTTAGAAAATCTTTTATAACTCCAAAAATCATTTGACAAATTTTTGTGAGCTTCTTATGCCATGTTTAGTCTCTGGTAAAATTTTGAAGTCTTTTGGAACAAGTTGATTTTTGAGCATTTATCTTTAATTGTTAAATAGTGCCTTTTGTTAATTAATGTCTGGATTTATTTGAGCACCTTAATGACCTCCAAAAATTATGAAATTTGTTTTGCCATCTATTTAAGTCATAATGAACTTATGTGATTAAATTGGTAATTTTTGGAGCAACTTCATAAAATGACCTTTTTAAATAATTAAGAAAAATAGAAAGAAATGATTAGGGTTCATGTGTATGCCCTGTTTTGCATTGTTCATGCTAGCATACTCATGTGCATGCATCATTGCATTCGTATAGTCACCGAAGAAGGAGTCAAGATCGAGGCAGCCGCCGACAAACCTGTCCCTGAGGCTACCCCGAGCTCCGACAACTGCCCTGCCGCCTTCGAGCCTGCCCTCTTTGCTCTTCAAGGCAAGCCCCGGTGCATTTAACCCTTCCATTTATAAAATGTTTTCCTTAAATGCTTTTGAGTTAAAATTACTGCATTAGGTTATAGGAGTTGTGTGATGACCTATTGCCTCCTGCATTATTTACCTCCACCAAAAGATCCACCCGCCTTGTTTTAAAAACTATTTGCAAAATGCTTAGTGATGCTATATAATAGATTTGCAAAAATGCCAATTTCAAAAGTGTGATCACTTAAGAATCTTTATGGGATTTTGGATTTACTCCCACTATGGGCTAAGTATCTGATCCGTACTTAGTCAATGGGAAGGAGAGGTTGTCCTTGCGTACGGTGCCGTCATGTTGTAGTCCGGGACTCAACAGTTGACACCGACCGGGACAGGGTTGAAAAACCGACAGGACCTGTACTCTTGGGTTAGAGTCCCGAGGTGCTTGTCGCTGGCGGAAAAATGTAGGGACCATCCGTATGGGGGCCTGCTGGTCAAGACTTGTAACTATTCACATACTACGGAAAGCTCTGGCTCCGAGAAATCCATTATTGGACCGACAACCGCGCACTGGGAGTGGAGAGATGGCGGAAGTAGCATGTACCCACGTGGGTTAGAGTCCCGGATTGGAGTGGTGTACTGTACTTCCGGGTGGCATAGGACCGGGCCCAATCTTGGAGGAATCGTGGAAGACGAGTTGGCATATGCAAGCTTGGGTGCTACATATGCAGTGTGAATAGGGATCCTCAGCTGAGTATTCTTTATCCGGATTAACGTTGCTCCTCGGTTATGGAGACTTGGTCCACTGACTGTCAACGGAGAGTGGTTCTCAACTAGGAATGTTTTGAAATGTAAAATGAATCATGGTCAATGAAGAACTGAGGAATACTTGAACCTTTCCAAAATAAAACAAGTTTTACAAGATGTTTTTTTGCAAACAGGACTTGTACTCTTGGGTTAGAGTCCCGAGGTGCTTGTTGCTGGCGGAAAAACGCAAAATGCTTGTGCTGCAAATTTCTCGATCTTGTTCAAGCCTTACCTAAGCCTTTCATTCCTGAGTCTCCTCCCCTTTTTCTTTGTCGGGTAAGTCTTGTTGAGTACCCCAGTACTCAGGGTTTGTTAACCCCTGTTGCAGGTTTCTAATAGGTGGCGTTGATCCTGATCATGTCAGTGGGCTTGACGTGATCTGGTTGTTCCTCATCTCCAACTTAGGTACTCCGCCTAAGTGTGGTTCTGTAATACTACTCTACTCCCGCAACACCAGTTATTTTTATGAAAAAGTAACATCTTCATAATTTATAAAGTTTATCTCTCTTGCTTCCGCACTCCGATGGTATTTTGTATCAACTGTTGTAATGTTGTGATTAATCCAACCTTCATGATGATGGTCCTGTGGCTCGTGGATAATTCGGGGTCTCCGCAGGGACACCCGACGGATCATTCCAGTAACGTGTTTCATTTGCACAGTCATTGGGCTCCGTATGACGATGACGTGTGCAGGTGGGCCACATTATTGGGCGGTTCTGCCACAGGGACCCCAGGGCCGGGCAGTCCGTGGATTGGCTGAAGCCTCCGGTTTTGTGCGTTTGTTCTCCCAACTTTTTCGCTTGGTTTCTGGACTTCTCGTTTGGCCCTAGAGTTGATCAAGGAACCTCTCTAGGTATCTTTGCTACTTGTTAGCATAGGTATTTAGGAGTTTCTTGACGTAGCCGTCTATCTACGTTCGGGACTTGGTTTTTGGGGTCGAATTTGTTCCGGTGCTTTTGCCTTTTGGTTTGCTATCGCTTTGTGGTGCCTCGCTGTGATCCTAGGGATCATCCACCCTCTTGCAAGGGTCGTGGGCATCATGGTTTCGGTCGTAGCTTTCTGGGGTTGATTTTGGGACATTTGGCCAAAGATTCGAAAGAAACTTTTGAGCTCCCATTCACCCCCCCCTCTGGTCACCTTGCTAGTGCTTTCTCGATCCTTCAATTTCAAGTTTTGACAAAAACCAGACACTTCAATAAATCAAATGCATCAGCATGAATGCGAAAACATGTTGCCAACATTCTTTTAACTTTATAAAAATTGTTTAACCCCTATATTAAATGCACACCAAAAATCAAAAACAAATTATTTTCACCTATTTTTAAATTGGGCAAATTTTAGGGTGTCACAAATCTACCCCCTTAAGAGAATCTCGTCCTCGAGATTCAGAGAAGGAATCTCAAGAGACAGCTACTCTGGTATAAAACCTTCATCTTCACTTCGAAAAGGAACTCCAGGATGTGAGGAACTTAAGATGGTGACTTCTTTATCTTGGCTACCCCCCTTAAGAAGAGTTGAACTAGAGACACTAAAGGGTAGCTTCTTACTCCTTTTGAGAAGATTGATAACCATAACGGCCTTCTGATATCCATCACTTTTGGTTGTTCCACGCCTGAGATATGAGCTGAAGAAGATAAGCTGCTCCGGATAGATAAGGTAGAAGAGAGAGACGGAAACAGAAACCCAACCCTTTTATGCATAAACCTCTTAAACCTAACCTGAATGAGATTGTGAGGGCATCCCACAAACTCATTTGCACTCATTACAAAAATCCAAAACAGCCATTAACATAAGTCAACTCAACAGAGCAATAAAGGTTCACACTTCAGACAATGACTCGACTCACGCTATTATCGTTCTCTTCATATAAAGGGTAAGCTTCACTTTTGACGAAGCAAGAAGATGGTAAGAGAAGATTCTAAAAGAGTATCAAGACAAGGAGTGTAGATGGGAACAAGATTTTAAAATAAGCATCAAGGAGGAGACAAATAACAAGGGTAGAAATTACAAATAGAGAAGAAAATACCAAGGTTGATAGAACAAAGGTTCTATAGCAATTTTCAAAACTTTTAAACAACCAGTTTCTATCTAGGCTTGCGTCCTACAGTCAACACAGCTTTGATACCGTTTTGTCACACCCCAATTTTAAGAATAAAACTGAGGCATCAAACTCATGTGTGCCCAGGGATCAGTCGCACACATAAGCTAGACAAATCATGAAAAAGGTACTATCACGGTCTTTATTACATAACGATAGAAGCAAAACAAAGACTTACATCAGCGGAAAAGGTAAACTAGATATAGCTCTCACGGGCAACCACCACACGGACTGCCGACTGGGGATACGCTAGCCTAGAAACTTCTGGGGAAACTCCAACTCCAACTTCATCTGTTACCCATCTGAGATTTTTATCCAAAAAGAAAGAGAAACAACAAGCGTAAGTACTCCTCGTACTTAGCAAGCTAACATAGGGTTCATGAGGCTCAAAAAGGCTGACACTATCTGACTGCGGTTAGCTTTTATGTTGGCAAGTTTTAGCATTAGAGTAAACAAATATTGTGCTTAACCCTTAAACCCCTGATCCATTTGTCCATCGATTATAAATAATTCATCATAAGAGTACCATCAACATAAAGTAACATTTAATTAAGTATCATAGTTCTGCTAGTTTTCCGGGCCGCTCGTGACCGTGAGCACGGCTCTTATAACAGTTTTACACTCTGCAGAGGTTGTGCATCTTTACCCACAAGCCGTGTTGCCCAGATATCCAGGGGAGCGACCCCATAACACTTCTGAGGTGAGCGGGCAAGGTACACTATGAAGCCTTTCGTTGGTTCGTCTAACGAGTTAGGGCCGCTAGGTTTCCATGGCAATCAGATGTAGCAAACCCTCCTTTCTTATGGCACAAGGCCGTCGCAGTTATACACATAGGAACAGGAGCAACCCTACACCCGTAGTGGCAAGCCCCTACTGCGCCCTTTCGGGTAACCTCTAACAAGCTAGAAAAGGTCCAGTATACTGAGCTAAAACCAGAGCCATATAGCACTCATGGTAGCACTGTGAGTCCCAGCTTTTGCTAACAGCAAGTTTTATTAACCATTTAACAACATACCAATATGAGAACATTCATCATTGGACAGGATCAGATATTTAAATAGATAGCACTAGCATTGTACCCATATGCATTTATCCCATGGGTGTCAAGAGTATCACGGGCAACAAAAGCTAAGTAGATCTCTAAGGTTGTTCAGATAGACACATGCAATATGAAGTGTTTAATAAAGTGAATAGGTAACAAGGATGATCCCATGCTAACTTGCCTTGATTGTTGTACTGCTGGTCCTCTTGCTGATCTTCAAACGAAAGCTCTTGACCGAACCACGTTTGCTCAACGACTATACTCGATCACATGAAACATCATACATGCATTCCAAGGTGCACACATGGATAGCAAACAAGACTATCCATTAGAATAGTACACCAAACAGTAATAAACAGAAATAAAACTTTGATAAAACAGAAGTACGTGTTTCTACGGTCACAACAAGTTTTGGTTCACCGAAAACGGAGTTACAACGCGAAAGATACAGCCGAAATGGTGTTTACAAAGCCCTAAACGAGGCTAGCTAGGACCCTACAGCTAACTGGTCCAAAACAGGGTAACAGGGACATAAACGGATAGAGCTCTAAATTACGAAGCTAACGCAATTTGAATGGATCAAAACAGAGCTAAAACTTGGATTTTATAAGCATTTTAGTGTAGTGGCAATTTTGTAAATAACTAGAAATTCATTTGAATTAAAACCGATTTTTTAAAACGAATTTAAATCGGATTTTAAAATGAATTTTTAAATTGAATTGAACCCAGCAAAGGACGGTGGGTTGATTTCACAGGACTTCGGGGGCTCTTAAGCAACATTTCCCCCGAAGGGGTATCAGTCACCGAGGACCGTTGGATTGGATCTGGACGCACAGGATTACTCCCCGGGGAGGTGGGCACGCGGGCAAGCCGACGGCGCGCCGTGGGCGGCTCAAACCGCGACATCGCGGCCGCGTCGCGACGCCGGGCGCGCTCGCGCCATGGCTGGGTCACGGGAGCACGCGGACACGGATGCAGGGCACACCACAGGCCAAATCAAGCGAACGAGGAGATAGAGGGAGTCAAGGGGGTGCTCACCGAGGCGAAGGAGGAGACGGGGAGGCGCTGATGTCGGTGCACGACGAGGTTCGGCGGACGGTGGCCGTCGGCGACGAACGGCAGCGACCCTGTGCAAGAACTCAGCAATTAGGGTGATAGAGAGGCCAAGGGAGAGAGAGTTAGGGTCCTACGGCGCCGTTACCTCGAAACTTTGGCCAAGTGTCCCAAAAACAACCCCGAAAGCTACAACCAAAACCGTGATGCCCACGACCCTTGGAAGAGGGTGGATGATCCCTAGGATCATAGCGAGGCACCACAAAGCGATAGCAAACCAAATCCCAAAAGTTTCGGCACAAGTTCGACTGAGTCCCGAACGTAGATTGACGACTACGTCGAGAAATCTCCAAATACCGATGCTAACAAGTAGCAAAGATACCTAGAGAGGTTCCTTGGTCAACTACAAGGCCAAACGAGAAGTCCGGAAACCAAGCGAGGAAGCCGGGAGAGCAAACGCACCAAATCACAACCTTCAGGCAAATCCTGGACTGTCCGGCCCTAGGGTCCCGGACTGTCTGCGGTACTGTCGGACTGTCCGTGAGCGAGTGGTGGACTGTCCGCCGGCAAAACTCGCCAAACAGCAAAGCTGCTGAAGTCCCCTGCTCAAGTCTCGGACTGTCCGCGACAAACACCTGCGGACTGTCCGCCGGTCAAGAAGGAACCAAACAGCCGAGGAACGCAGCCATTGACTCAGCTTGCCCTCGACGCGCGGACTGTCCGCGCCCTGAGTGGCGGACTGTCCGCGGTCACTCAGGGAGGGCGATTTCGGTCGCCCTTCACCCAAATCTTCTCCAAATCGATTGAAACCAAAATCCCACGTTCCCAAACTTGGAGGAGATGATCACGGAGTAGTTAGGAGACTATTCCCAAGAAATCATCCGCTCAAATCGATTCAATCACCATGAAATCGAAAGGGGAGGAGGATGAACCGAAAAGCGCCACGAAAACGAAATCAACCTGAACTACTTGTTCATAAGGAGTTAGATAAATTCTTTCGGTGGAACTGATCTCCTTTCAAATACGAACAAGTTGATTCAAACGGATTTCGCAAAGACGCACGAGGGAGAGAGATCGAGTGATGGGAAAAACGCGGAGAAACGAAGAACGCAAAGAACACGAACAAAACGCGAATCAACACATCGATCTGCAACCGTGTGGCTACCACACGCTACAACAGTGAGGATACGGCCTCACTTCCTCAAAATCTCCAGTACATAGAGGTATGGTTCTCTGCGGATCTCAGCTAGCTACAGCAGGGATTGGGAGAGCAGGAAACCCTAAGTGCAAAGAGCAAATGAACTGAGATAGGAAGGGAGGAGGGTCTCTCCCTCTACTTATCCTAATTTCTAATTCCTACTCTACCCCTCAACTAATTACAGATCGAGCCAGCTAAACCCTAGGGTTATTCTGGACCAACTCGAAGGTAGGTGGATCCAACGGCCACACTCGCACAACTCGTAGCGTTGCCTCGACGCAACCTCCCGATTGCCGCCACGTGCCGCCACCGCTCTGCACCCCCGGTTTTGTGGCCCAAACCGGGAAACCAGCCTTTCCAGGCCACCCCCGGTTTTGAGGCCCAAACCGGAAAACCAGCCCACCAGCATCTGAGTTTTGAGGCCCAAACTCAGCAAACCCGCAGCGCCCAGGTTTTGAGGCCCAAACCTGGAAACCGTCCTCAGCCCGAGTTTTGTGGCCAAACTCGAAAACCGTCCTCACCCAGGTTTTGAGGCCCAAACCTGGAAACCGTCCACCCGATGGTTTTTCCATGGCTCTACCACCAAACCAACGTCGTAGATGGGATGCACCGCCCGTGCACCCCGTCCACCGACACGTGTCCCCAAGTCCACGACTCAGGCAACACATGACCGCAAGTCTTCGCTCGTCGCTGTCCCAGGCTGCCAGCCACCACAGCTGATCCTCGGGCCACCGGTTCCTCGGTCCAAGCCTCACGTCCGCCCATCGCCACTCCCGGTCCATCGGCACGGCACGTCTCTACTTGACCTTCGCCTTGCCTCTGATCACTGTCTCCGTGCTCGACACCTGCACAACACAAGCCAAAGAACATGCGCATCATCCCAGTTGACAATCACTCATCACTCAGAGACTCGGCATACACCCATGTATCCGCAATCTCCCCCTTGATGAGTGCATTGCCAACTACCAACACAAATCATAATGAAAGCAGAAGAAGGAAGAAGGAGAAAGAGAGAGAACTCAACCAAATGACCCAAAAGCATAGCAAAGCCAAAGAAGTTCAAGTGGAGAGGGCAAAATAACTTGGTTCCCAAAGACATGGGCAACGACTCGACGCAACCAAGCAAAACAAAGCTAGCCCTCAAGAAGAGGTAGAATACGCTCAACACCGCTAGCAGATACTAATCAAAAAATCGAAACAAATGCTAGTCCCTCAAGACAGAGGCACAGAGGCTCAACACAACTAGCAAAGAAAGCTCGATACCAAAACCTTACGACCAATCAGGAAGCAGCAAAAACTCCCCCTTGAATAGTGCAAACAACCAGGAAAGCTCCCCCTTAGTTCAAACGGAGGGTAATGATTTGCAATTTCTCCCCCATAGTTGAAAATGCACTTATCAATAAACAATGCTCCCCCTCAGAAAATGCACCACCAAAAGTGCTAAACAGAGAAGTTCTCCGCCTTCCAAAATGCATATGAGTCAAAATGCAAGTTAGCAGCTTCAGGAATATACTCAAAAGAGTGCAAAGATGCTCTACAGAGTTCTGATCCGATGACTCAGAAAATGCACAGAATGCTAGCAAAGGCTCAAACTAATCACTAAGTCTGAAATGAGAGCACAAAGAGCAGTTTTTAGCCGAAAAGGTATTCACCATCAACATAGCACAGACATGTATAGACAGGAAGTCAAACAAGTGCTAAACATGTATACAAGGTGAACTACCCCTAGCACAGTTCAATCATCATGCTGATACCAATTGAAAAATGAAGCATATACTTGTGATTTCAAATTTTAATCGGAGTTGCCGCGGTGAAATTACACAAGTTCAGAGATCAGCATGTGACTGCGAGAGGTTGAATGCTTGTTATTGCCTAACTTTCCAACTGTGCGAAGCCTATGCATAAGCAATCAGAAGCTTACAGCAACAGTTTCGGTCATACACTACACAGCTCAAGTTTAACTCAAAGTGCAATGAGAAACAGTCTCGAAACTGTGAGGTGCTAACAAGCAAACCCATCTCGAACTTTTCAATTCACTTAACTTGGTTTAGATTTTAAACAGAATATGACATGCCAAGCAAGTGAATGACTCAACACTAGAGACATAGCAACCTAGCATACATAAATAGCATAAGTGACTTCGACACATCCTACACATGCTAGTTGCATATCTCAATGGTGAACATTTTCAAGTTTTAAGTTCATTATCAAATTTCACCATTCAAAAATAGCTCAGCTCACAGTATGTATCAGTCATCAGAAAGAGCATAAGCTACAGCATCTACATAAAGCATTGGAGCAAAGACTGCACAGAGCATAGTTACATTCTTCAGACTATGTTCATGAAGCTCAGAATGTAAAAGCGTATGCTGAAATGCAAAGATGCATGAAGAACCCAAAAAGAAGCAAAAACAACTTGAAAACACAAAGTCAGTGTATCATACAAGAGTCAAAAATGTTTCCCCCATCTAAAAGGGGAAACACACACCAAGCTCACCTCTCAACCGATTAAAAGTTGATTGGTCCAAAGGCTTGGTGAAAATATGAACCAACTGGTGATGAGTATCGACATGGCGAAGGTTCATATCACCCTTCTCATAGTGGTCTCGCAGAAAATGAAAGCGAACATCAATGTGTTTGGTCTTCGAGTGAAGCACGGGGTTCTTAGCAACGCTAATGGCACTCGTGCTGTCACAAAGCAAAGGGACGCGAGAAAAGCTCAGACCAAAATCACGCAAAGTGGCCATCATCCAGAGTAACTGGGAATAGCAGCTAGCCGCAGCAACATACTTAGCCTCCGTGGTAGACTGGGCGACACTAGACTGCTTGCGAGAAGACCACGATACAAGAGAAGAACCAATAAACTGGCAAGTCCTAGAAGTGGACTTGCGCTCAATCCGGCAACCAGCAAAATCAGCATCAGAATAACCGCAAAGTGAGAGGGTGGAGGAAGCAGAATACCAAATCCCAAATTCTGGAGTGAAGGATAAGTACCTCATTATGCGCTTGACCGCCTGACGATGAGAAGTGCGCGGCGACGACTGAAATTGCGCGCACAGGCACACCGCGAACTGGATGTCCGGGCGTGTCGCCGTCAGGTAGAGAAGCAATCCGATCATACTCCGGTACTCCTTCTGATCCACTGCTTCTCCCTCCTTGTCCGCATCCAGGGCCGTCGTGGTCGCCATGGGTGTTGGAAGAGGCTTGGCCTCACCCATGTCGAATTTCTTCAAAATGTCCCGGGTGTACTTGCCCTGGTGCACGAACGTCCCCTCTCGGGATTGCTTGATTTGCAACCCGAGGAAAAACGTCAACTCTCCCATCATGCTCATCTCGAACTCCCTGCTCATAGTATCTGCGAACTTGGCAACCAAAGCGTGAGAAGAACCACCGAAAATGATATCATCCACGTAAATTTGGACCAAGAGAGTGTCAATGCCTTGCTTGAGGAGAAAGAGCGTTTTATCCACACATCCCATTTTAAAACCCTTAGCAAGCAAAAAGGTTTTCAACCTATCATACAAGGCTCTAGGGGCTTGTTTCAAACCATATAAAGCTTTGTGAAGTTTAAAGACATGGTTTGGAAACTTGGGATTTTCGAAATCGGGGGGTTGTCTAACATACACTTCATCTTCTATGTAGCCATTTCAGAAGGCACTCTTGACATCCATTTGAAAAAGTTTGAAACCTTTGGATGCAGCAAAAGCCAAGAGTATCCTAATTGCCTCCAAATGAGCTACAGGAGCAAACGTCTCCTCATAGTCTATCCCCTCCTTCTGACTATATCCCTGGGCTACGAGTCTGGCCTTGTTTCTCACAACATGGCCATCTTCTCCCTGTTTGTTTTTGAAAACCCATTTTGTCCCAATTGGATGACACTCAGAAGGTGGAGACACTAGAACCCAAACCTGATTTCTCTCAAAGTTCTCAAGCTCCTCATGCATGGCATTGGCCCAATCCGGATCCGTCAAAGCGTGTCCAACATCCCGGAGTTCAAAATCAGCAACAAATGCAGAATGAGCAAAGTGAGAGATTTGCCTTGACTGGGTGACGCGTTCGTCGATGCTGCCGATCATCTGCTGAGGGGGGTGTTGGCGCTGGATATGTCGAGGCGCCTCCCGTGTAGAAGTGATCTCCCCCTCAGCAGCAGCTGGTGCCTCCCGGGGTACAAAAGGTACTGCACGGGGTGGCGGATCCCACGGCCCCCAGGAAGAAGATGTGTTGGGGCCATGAGTCATCGTAGAAGCCGCTCCTTGCGGCACAGTAGGTGGAGGAGGAGGTGCTGGGTCATCCATGCCTTCAGCACCTTCTTCTTCATCATCGAATAGAGGCTCGCCAACCTCATGATCACCTGCACGCTCAAAACGAGAAGAGGGACAAACCATGGTCTCGTTGAAGGTGACATCGGATGTCTCCATGACTCGGTTAGTGTCAAGGTGAAGTACACGATAAGCTCGAGTGTGAGTGCCATAACCCAAAAACACATCGTCAGAAGAAAAAGACTCAAATTTGTCCAGGTTGCCTTTCTTAAGTATAAAACAGTGGCAACCAAAAACTCTAAAATAACTCACCTTGGGCTGTCTCCCAAAACGCAACTCATACGAAGTCTTTTTCAAGAAAGCTCGGAGAAAAATGCGATTTGAAATGTAGCATGCAGTGCTCATAGCTTCGGCCCAATATCGCCTAGGAGTCCTATGCTCATTGAGCATCGTCCTGGCCATCTCTACAAGGGTCCGATTCTTCCTCTCTACAACACCATTTTGTGGCAGTGTGTAGGGGGAAGAAAACTGATGTTCTAAACCCAGAGAGTTACAAAACTTCTCAAAATCCAAATTCTTGAATTCGGAACCATTCTCACTCCTAATAGCTCGCATCGAGTTCAAAGGGAAATCGTTCTGAAGACGCAAAATCAGATTGCGAGCGAAGGAGAAAGTCTCGGTCTTCTCAGCTAAAAAGAAGACCCACGAATATCCCGAAAAGTCATCAACAACAACAAGCACATACCACTTCCCCCCAACCGAGCTCACCCGAGCCGGACCAACAAGGTCCATGTGGAAGAGCTCTCCAGGGTGCTTGGTCATGACCTGAGTCACTGGATGGTGGGGAGCGGCAACCATCTTCCCATGTCTACAAGAGTGGCAAACAAGATCCTTCTCCATATGCAACTTGGGCAATCCTCGGATTAGGCCAAGTGAACTAAGCCTTGCAAGCAAGTCGAAGCTCAAATGTCCAAGTCTCCTATGCCACTTCCAAAGATCAGAAGAGGAAGGTCCAGCCACAAGACAACGAGAAATGCCAAAAGACTCTGAGAAATCCGCACGAAAGACTTTCCCAAAGGGCGAAATCACACAAACAAGATTGCCCTGAGGGTCCAAAATACGACTGATATTCGGTTTAAAATGAATCTCATAGTCGTCGTCAATGAGTTGCGAAACAGAAAGAAGGTTAAAATGCAAGCTAGAAACAAGAGCAACATCGCGCAACACGAAGTGCTCATTAACTCGCACAGACCCACGAGACAGCACCTTACCTTTGTTGTTGTCGCCGAAGGTGATATACTCCTTCCCGACGACCGGACTAAGACTGGAGAACCACTTGGCGTTTCCGGTCATGTGCCTCGAACACCCGGAATCCACCAACCAAACGTTCTCCAATCGTTTTACCTACATCAATAAAAGACATAGGGTGAGCATACGGGCCAACACTGGGGTTAGTGAAGTAAGGAGAATACCAGTGTTGGGCAGGCTGGTCAAAAGAACGGTTATCAGAAAAACTATTCCTAGCACACCTACGGAGGAAGCGATCACCACGTTTAGACAGACGTGGTCCGCTAGGGAGGGAGCGCTCACCGCGATACTCAAAACGCGGTGGGGGAAAACGCTCAACTATAATGCCACCGCCACGGGGTCCATAGCCCACAAATGTAGGCTCCCGCCGGGCACGCTCTCTACGAGGCCTAGGCCTAGGAACTTGAGGCACTGCACCTCTAGGCCTAGCATCTCTCCTCGGAGCTCTCCTCTGCCTAGGCCTGGGAACTTGAGGTTCTGGACCTCTGGGCCTAGCAGCACGTCTCTGAACATTTGGCGCATGTACATCATGGAGAGGATGATACATGTCCACATTGTTCATCTCCCTAGCACGGCGCGCCTCTCTCTTGCGCCGAAAATAGAACTCACTCAAGTGTCCATCTCTCCCACAATGCTCACAATGGTACCTCACCGCTCTCAAAGGGGATTGTTGGTACACATGGTTGTGGGTGTGGATCACTTTGCCCTTCTGTGGTAAACACTCCTCCTGAATGGGTGGCATGGTGTCCAGCTTGTTCTTTAGGTGGTTGGGTTTGGGATGCCACACTTGGTTCTTGGGTGGAGCTCTCGGAGGTTCCTCAAACACTCCATCCTTGGTGTTAGGCTTGAGAGGCTCTTTGAGTGGAAGCTTGGTAAGTTTGGGAGTAGTGGTGGAGTTGGGCTTCTCACTCGGGTTCAAACCACTCGACTCTCCAATCTTCCCAAAAGCAGAAAGATCAACACCCGAAGCAAAACCTACACCAGGACCTCCAGCAGCTCGCTTGAATTGGGAGATCATCATCCCAAGCTGCGGCTCACCACAAGACACCCATGACAAGATGGTCCGAAGGTATGTGTTTTCTTCCTCGGTTTGCATCTTGTCATGCTTGACATTGGCTATCTCCATCTCCAGGCCCTCACAAAGAACACACCTAGCCACACATGTGCTACCTGAGTTGGCCTCTTCAAGAGACACAATCTTGGCATTCTTCTCTGCCAACTCAGATTGCAAGACAGGACAAGTCTTGCACGCACCCAACAGCGAGGGTCTTGCCTTCAGCTCATCCACCTCTCCTACCAACACAGCATACTTGCTCCTCAAAGTGAGAAGGTCAGTCATGTGTGTGGTGCACATCTCACACTCCTCCTCATCGGTAACAACCACGGTGGACTTGACAGAATCAAGTTCCTTCACCGTATCCTCCCACTTCTGCCTAAACTCCTTGCGCTCTCTAGCGGCACGTCTAAGCAGCTTATCTTGACTAAGAAGCGCGGCAGTAAGTTTCTCGACCTCAGTCGAAAGCTCGTCGTGGGTCAGAGATACCTGGGAGGTGTCGTCGTCGTTGTCGTCCCGAGGAGTGTCCAGCTCTCCATTGAGGGCCATGGTGCAGAAGCCGTCGTCGTCGGCGAAGAAGCATAGGCCGTTCAGCTTGTCCTCGATCCTCTTCTTCTTCTCGGACTCATCGTCGCTTGAGCAAGCGGAGTCGTCATCCGAGCCGTCGACGTCGCTGAGCGTGGCAAAGAACGCACGCTGCTCAGCCTGGGCCTTCTCCAAGTACTTCTTCTTGATGTACTCCTTGTCGAAACCACCCCTCCGCTTGTGCCTCGCGGGGACGTACTTCTCCTTGCGCTTGTCGGAGTTGTACTTGTGCCCATGATTGCCCTTCCCAGAATGCTTGTTCTTCTTGGGACAGTTGGCGATGAAGTGGTCGGGGTCGCCGCACTCATAGCATCCTGAGCGTCCTCCTCCGCGGCGATGGTTCATGCGGTTGTTGTGGAACCTCGAGAACCGGTTGGCGAGCATTGCCAACTCGTCATCCCTCAAAGACTTCAGCTGGTCCTCTGTGACAGAAAAGAGAGAAGAAAGAGCAAAGCCTCCAGAGGGGTTAGCAGAAGAGCCAGAAAGCAAAGCCATCGACGGGCCAGAAGGATTTTCATAAGAAGCCCTCGCCATGGCATCGATCTCACTGGACTTGAGCTTACTGAAGAGCTCGTCGCACGTGAGGGTCTCATAGTTAGGTGATTCGATGATCGCCTGAACCTTGGAATCCCACTCCGACCGATCAAGATTGTGAAGTAGCTTCAAAGCTCTCTCATGATCGTCGAAAGGCAACAACTCCTTATTAGCCCTCATCCTGTTGACAATCACCTGAAAGCGAGCGAATAAACTGTCTATGCTCTCGCCAGGCATATGTCGAAAGTTCTCATACTCTCGCTTGAACGACTCGTAGAGACGGGTTTTGACTTGAGAGGTTCCCTCATGAAAGCGCATGAGGGTAGCCCAAATCTCCCGAGCCGTAGCGAGGTGAGAAACACGATCAAACTCACTCATGCTCAAACATGAGAAAAGAGCATTACGTGCTCGGCTAATGGCATCGTGCTCATCGATCTGATGCTGAGTCACACGAGCAGCCAAGACAACGTAATCGGCAGAGTTGCAAATATCCTAGATGGAAGCACCCAAACTCTGCAGATAGGCCGACATGCGTATCTTCCAATACGCATAGTTCGTCCCATCGAAAAACGGCGGTTTGCCCACATCGCGATCCATGTCGCCTTCTGTGGATCTGGAACCAGCTAAGGTGGAAGATCCTTAACCCGCTCCGATACCAATTGAAGGACCGAGAATGCACTAGCAAGGTGACCAGAGGGGGGGTGAATGGGAGCTCAAAAATTCCTCTTGAAACTTTGGCCAAGTGTCCCAAAATCAACCTCAAAAGCTACGACCGAAACCGTGATGCCCTCGACCCTTGGAAGAGGGTGGATGATCCCTAGGATCACAGCGAGGCACCACAAAGCGATAGCAAACCAAATCCCAAAAGTTCCGGCACAAGTTCGACCGAGTCCCGAACGTAGATTGATGACTACGTCGAGAAATCTCCAAATACCGATGCTAACAATTAGCAAAGATACCTAGAGAGTTTCCTTGGTCAACTACAAGGCCAAACGAGAAGTCCAGAAACCAAGCGAGGAAGCCGGGAGAGCAAACGCACCAAATCACAACCTTCAGGCAAATCCCGGACTGTCCGGCCCTGGGGTCCCGGACTGTCCGCGGTACTGCCGGACTGTCCGCGAGCGAGTGGCGGACTGTCCGCCGGCAAAACTCGCCAAACAGCAAAGCTGTTGAAGTCCCCTGCTCAAGTCTCGGACTGTCCGCGACAAACACCTGCGGACTGTCCGCCGGTCAAGAAGGAACCAAACAGCCGAGGAACGCAGCCACTGACTCGGCTTGCCCTCGACGCGCGGACTGTCCGCGCCCTGAGTGGCGGACTGTCCGCGGTCACTCAGGGAGGGCGATTTCGGTCGCCCTTCACCCAAATCTTCTCCAAATCGATTCAAACCAAAATCCCACGTTCCCAAACTTGGAGGAGATGATCACGGAGTAGTTAGGAGACTATTCCCAAGAAATCATCCGCTCAAATCAATTCAATCACCGGGAAATCGAAAGGGGAGGAGGATGAACCGAAAAGTGCCACGAAAACGAAATCAACCTGATCTACTTGTTCATAAGGAGTTAGATAAATTCCTTCGGTGGAACTGATCTCCTTTCAAATACGAATAAGTTGATTCAAACGGATTTCGCAAAGACGCAAGAGGGAGAGAGATCGAGTGACGGGAAAAACGCGGAGAAACGAAGAACGCGAAGAACACGAACAAAACGCGAATCAACACATCGATCTGCAACCGTGTGGCTACCACACGCTACAACAGTGAGGATACGGCCTCACTTCCTCAAAATCTCCAGTACACAGAGGTATGGTTCTCTGCGGATCTCAGCTAGCTACAGCAGGGATTGGGAGAGCAGGAAACCCTAAGTGCAAAGAGCAAATGAACTGAGATAGGAAGGGAGGTGGGTCTCTCCCTCTACTTATCCTAATTTCTAATTCCTACTCTACCCCTCAATTAATTACAGAGCGAGCCAGCTGAACCCTAGAGTTATTCTGGACCAACTCGAAGGCAGGTGGATCCGACGGCCACGCTCGCACAACTCGTAGCGTTGCCTCGACGCAACCTCCCGATTGCCGCCACGTGCCGCCACCGCTCTGCACCCACGGTTTTGTGGCCCAAACCGGGAAACCAGCCTTTCCAGGCCACCCCCGGTTTTGAGGCCCAAACCGGAAAACCAGCCCACCAGCATCTGAGTTTTGAGGCCCAAACTCAGCAAACCCGTAGCGCCCAGGTTTTGAGGCCCAAACCTGGAAACCGTCCTCAGCCCAAGTTTTGTGGCCAAACTCGGAAACCGTCCTCACCCAGGTTTTGAGGCCCAAACCTGGAAACCATCCACCCGATGGTTTTTCCCTGGCTCTACCACCAAACCAACGTCGTAGATAGGATGCAACGCCCGTGCACCCCGTCCACCAACACGTGTCCCCAAGTCCATGACTCAGGCAACACATGACCGCAAGTCTTCGCTCGTCGCTATCCCAGGCTGCCAACCACCACAGCTGATCCTCGGGCCACCGGTCCCTCAGTCCAAGCCTCACGTCCGCCCTTCGCCACTCTCAGTCCATCGGCACAGCACGTCTCTACTTGACCTTCGCCTTGCCTCTGATCACTGTCTCCGTGCTCGACACCTGCACAACACAGGCCAAAGAACATGCGCATTATCCCAGTTGACAATCACTCATCACTCAGAGACTCGGCATACACCCATGTATCCGCAACAACAGCAGCCCACTCATCATCAGAAACATAGTATACTTGAATTGCTTGTGATGCTAAAATGAAAGGCTCATCTGATATCTTTTCACCTGTATTGAATAAAGCTTAAAGTTAACAGATGTAACCCCAAATGATCAGTTTTTACCTTTTTATCCCGCACACGGTTGTCAACCCAATTACACTTGAAAAGAACCTCATTTCCTTTGTGATGATAATTTAGTTCAACAATTACCTTTATAATTCCATAACATGCATTTTTTGTTATTGTACTATCATCATTATTACCCCTATGAAAGGTTGTTACCTCAGCGACTACAACTAACCAAATGTTTGTTTATTGTTTTAACTTTTGCGGCCGTCCTCCTGGTACTAACGAATTTGCTTCTCCTTTGTGCACTCACAGTTGGAGGGTTCGGTGCCGACTCCTCAAGCTGGCCTTCCTTCACAGGGTGGCTTGCTGGTGGCCCTCCTCCGCACTACGGGTGGCCAGGTCACCTTCCTTCGCAGTCCGGGTACTCCGGGTGGCCAGCTAGCCCTCTACCGCCCGCGTGGCAAGGTTGGCAAGGTGGTCCTTCGCCCGGATCGCACGGTTGGCAACCGTGGCAAGATGGGAGTTCTTCACACTCTGAGGACCAAGGTGAGCAGTGATGGACCTGTGTTGGACTTAGACTTGTGATGGACAGATGAATGAACTTGTGATGGATGGACGACTGAGCCTGTGATGGATTTATGTTGTATTTTGTGTGGATTATAGATATTTATGTGATATAGATATGAATGTGATATATATTGTGTTCTGTGTGATGGAATATGGATATGTGATATATATTGTGTTTTCTGTGCAGGAAATTGAAAATATAAAAAAATGAATTTTTCCCAGTTTCGCCGAGTGCGCTCCACACTCGATAAAGATGCCATGACACTCAGCAACAAGGGAAATTACTCCCAGCTCAGCTTCTTTGCCGAGTGCCAGGACCCTGGGACTCGGCAAATGAGGCCTCTTTGCCGAGAGTCGGCCCACGTGGCACTCGACAAAGGCGGCCTCTTTGCCGAGTGCCGGTCCACGTAGCACTTGGCAAAAATCATTTTAAAAAAAATTCTTTGTCGAGTGCGTGTCCACATCAGCACTCGGCAAAGAAACCATCAGTTGACGGTTGTCGTTTAATTTGTCGAGTGGTGACCTGGCACTCGGCGAAGGCTTTGCCGAGTGCCCGATAAATGGCACTCGACAAAGAAATCTTTGTCGTTAGTTTCTTTGCCGAGAGCTCTTTGCCGAGTGCCGCACTCCGTAAAGCCTTCGCCGAGTGCGAGAGGCTCTTCGCCGAGTGCTGCCAACACTAAGCAAAGTCGCGCCTCCCTGCGGATACATGGGTGTATGCCGAGTCTCTGAGTGATGAGTGATTGTCAACTGGGATGATGTGCATGTTCTTTGGCTTGTGTTGTGCAGGTGTCGAGCACGGATACAGTGATCAGAGGCAAGGTGAAGGTCAAGTAGAGACGTGCCGTGCCAATGGACCGAAAGTGGCGAAGGGCGGACGTGAGGCTTGGACTGAGGGACCGGTGGCCCGAGGATCAGCTGTGGTGGCTGACAGCCTGGGACAGCGACGAGCGAAGACTTGCGGTCAGGTGTTGCTCGGGTCGAGGACCTGGGGACACGTGTCGGTGGACGGGGTGCACGGGCGGTGCATCCCCTCTACAGCTTCGGTTTGGTGGTAGAGCCAGAGAAAAACCATCGGGTGGACGGTTTCCAGGTTTGGGCCTCAAAACGTGGGCGCTGATGGTTTCTGAGTTTGGCCACAAAACTCGGGCTGAGGACGGTTTCCAGGTTTGGGCCTGAAAACCTGGGTGATGCGGGTTTCTGAGTTTGGGCCACAAAACTCAGGCTATGTGGGCTGGTTTCCCGGTTTGGGCCTCAAAAACGGGGGTGCGACGTCAAGGAAAAGGACGCAGAGCGGTGGCGGCACGTGGCGGCAATCGGGAGGTTGCGTAGAGGCAACGCTACGAGTTGTGCGGGCGTGGCCGTCGGATCCACCTACCATCGAGTTGGTCCAGAATAACCTCAGGGTTTAGCTGGTTCGCTCTGTAAGTAATTAGGGGTAGAGTGGGAATTAGGAATAGTTAGAATTAGGATAAGTAGGGGGAGACACCCACCTCCCCATTTATCTCAGTCATTTGCTCTTTTGCTTCTAGGGTTTCCTGTTCTCCCACTCCCTGCTGTAGCGAACCTAAGATCCACAGAGAAGAGAACAATACCTCTGTGCCCGTGAGATTTTTGAGGAAGTGAGACCGTAATCTCACTGTTGTAGCATGTGGTAGCCACACGGTTGCAAATTCGTGGTTGTAATTCGTGTTTTGTTCGTGTTCTTCGTGGGTTGCTTTTCTCCATATTTTTCCCGTCGATCGATCTCTTTGCTTGGTGCGTTGTTTGCAAAACCGTTTGAACCAAGTTGTTCTAGATCGTGAGGCACTTCTTTCCACCGAAGGAATTCTCCTCTAACCTCACGAGCTAGTAGATCAGTTGATTTTCGTTTTGGGTCTAGTTTTTCTCCCTTCCCTCGAATTTCTTTGATTCATCGATTTGGAGATAGGTTCGAGCCATGATCTCTTAGAGATAGCTCACTATCATCCTTGTGACTCTTCTCACCAAGTTTGATCCCTAGAGGATTTGTTTTGGGTGAGATCGAGGCGAATCGGTGAACGAACTACACAGAATCGGGGTGACGGGACGCTGTGTTCATATGACCGGACGCTGCCATCATGAGTCCGGTCGTTGAACAGAGCGTAATGTTTTTCGCGTAATTGATCGGACGCTCTGTTAACTCAGTGACCAGACGCACCATTGTCACTATTCATCATTTGCGTTTCTTTGTGATCGAACGCTACTGACCAGACCGGACGCAATGTGCACCAGAGTCCGGTCAGAAACAGTAAGGGTCCAGATTGAGTTTTGTTGAACCGGACGCGTCCGATCACACTTGATCGGATGCAAGGTGAGTCCGGTCAGTGCTGTTTCGCGCTGTTTCGTCCGCGGTTCATTCGTCTGTTGTCGGTTTTGATTTCCGGCTCTTGCGTTGGGTTTCTAGAGTCGTGAAGTGTTCCGCTGTGCTTCTTGGAAGCATCCACCTTACATCTAGGGTCGTGAACACTTACGAGCTCTAGGGTTTGCTCATGGGGTTCATTTACGGGACAGTAGCGACAAGTTTCCGAAAGGAAAATTTGAGCTCCCATTCACCCCCCTCTGGTCGCTTTCTGGTAGCATTCTCGGTCCTTCAATTGGTATCAGAGCAGGTTAAGGATCTTCCACCTTAGCCAGTTCCAGATCCACAGAAGGCGACATGGAACGCGGCGTGGGCAAACCGCCATTTTTAGATGGGACGAACTATGCGTATTGGAAGATACGCATGTCGGCCTATCTGCAGAGTTTGGGTGCTTCCATTTGGGATATTTGCAACTCTGCCGATTACGTGGTCTTGGCTGCTCGTGCCTCTCAGCTTCAGATCGATGAGCACGATGCCAATAGTCGAGCCTGTAATGCTCTTTTCTCATGCTTGATCATGAGTGAGTTTGATCGCGTTTCTCACCTCGCTACGGCTCGGGAGATTTGGGCTACCCTCATGCGTTTCCATGAGGGAACCTCTCAAGTCAAAACCCGTCTCTACGAGTCGTTCAAGTGAGAGTATGAGAACTTTTGACATATGCCTGGCGAGAGCATAGAAAGTTTATTCGCTCGCTTTTAGGTGATTGTCAACAGGATGAGGGCTCACAAGGAGTTGTTGCCCTTCGACGATCATGAGAGAGCTTTGAAGCTTTTACATACTCTCGATTGGTCGGTGTGGGATTCCAAGGTTCAGGCGATCATCGAATCGCCTAACTATGAGACCCTCACGTGCGACGAGCTCTTCAGTAAGCTCAAGTCCAGTGAGATCGATGCCATGGCGAGGGCTTCTTATGAAAATCCTTCTGGCCCGTCAATGGCTTTGCTTTCTGGCTCTTCTGCTAACCCCTATGGAGGCTTTGCTTTGCACTCTCTTCTTTCTGTCACAGAGGAGCAGTTGGAGTCTTTGGGGGATGACGAGTTGGCTATGCTCACCAACCGGTTCTCGCGGTTCCACAACAACCGCATGAACAGTCGCCGCGGAGGAGGACGCTCGGGATGCTACGAGTGCGGCGACCTCAACCACTTCATCGCCAATTGCCCGAAGAAAAACAAGCAGACCTTCAGCAAGGCGGAACATGGGCACAAGTACGACTCCGGCAAGCGCAAGGAGAAGTACGTCCCCGCAAGGCACAAGCGGAAGGGCGGCTTCAACAAGGAGTACATAAAGACGAAGTACTTGGAGAAGGCCCAGGCTGAGCAGCGTGCCTTCTTCGCCACGCTCAGCGACATCGATGACTCGGACGATGACTCCGCTTCCTCAAGCAACGACGAGTCCAAGAAGAAGAAGAGGATCGAGGACAAGCTCAACGGCCTCTGCTTCTTCGCCGACGACGACGGCTTCTGCACCATGGCCCTCGGCAAGGAGGTCGACGGTGAGCTGGAGGAGATCCCTCGGAATGACGACGACGACAACACCTCCCAGGTATCTCTCACCCACGACGAGCTTACTGCCGCGCTCCTTAGTCAGGATAAGTTGCTTAGGCGTGCCGCTAGAGAGCGCAAGGAATTTAGGCAGAAGTGGGAGCATACGGTGAAGGAACTTGAATCTGTCAAGTCCACCGTTGTTGTCACCGAGGAGGAGGAGTGTGAGATGTGCACCACGCACATGACTGACCTTCTCACTTTGAGAGGTAAGTATGCTGCGTTGGTAGGAGAGGTGGATGAACCATGCTATTGGGTGCGTGCAAGACTTGTCCTGTCTTGCAATCTGAGTTGGCAGAGAAGAATGCCAAGATTGTGTCTCTTGAAGAGGCCAACTCAGGTAGCACATGTGTGGCTAAGTGTGTTCTTTGTGAGGGTTTGGAGATGGAGATCACAAACGTGAAGCATGACAAGATGCAAACCGAGGAGGAAAACACATACCTTCGGACCATCTTGTCATGGGTGTCTAGCGGTGAGCCACAGCTCGGGATGATGATCTCCCAATTCAAGCGAGCTGCTGGAGGTCCTGGTGTAGGTTTTGCTCCGGGTGTTGATGGTTCATCTTTTGGGAAGATTGGAGAGTCGAGTGGTCTTAACCCATGTGAGATTCCCAACTCCACCACTACTCCCAAGCTTACCAAGATTCCACCCAAAGAGCCACTCAAGCCTAACACCAAGGATGGGGTCTTTGTTGAGCCTCCGAGAGCTCCACCCAAGAAACAAACATGGGCTCCCAAACCAAACTACCTCAAGAACAAGCTGAACACCATGCCACCCATACAGGAGGAGCTTATGCCACAGAAGGGCAAAGTGATCCACACCCACTACCGTGAGTACCAACAACCCCCTTTGAGAGCGATGAGGTACCACTGTGAGCACTGGGGGCGAGATGGACACTTGAGTGAGTTCTGTTTTCGGCGCAAGAGAGAGGCGCGCCTTGCTAGGGAGATGAACAACCCGGACATGTACCATCCTTTCCATGATGTACATGTGCCGAATGTTCAGAGGAGAGCTCCGAGGAGAGCTGCTAGGCCCAGAGGTCCAGAACCTCAAGTTGCCAGGCCTAGGCAGCGGAGAGGTCGTGCCCGGCGGGAGCCTGCAGTTGTAGGCTATGGACCCCGTGGCGGTGGCTTTGTTGTAGAGCGTTTTCCCCCACCGTGTTTTGAGTATCGCGACAGACGCTCTTCCCTTAGCGGACCACGTTTTCCCCAGCGTGGTGATCGCTTCCCCCGTAGACGTGTTAGGAATGGTTTTTCTACTAACCGTTCTTTTGAGCAGCCTGCCCAACACTGGTATTCTACCTACTTCACTAACCCCAGTGTTGGACCGTACGCTCACCCTATGTCTTTTTATTGATGTAGGTAAAACGATTGTGAAGGACCGAAAGTGCTAAACCAAGACGACCAGAGGGGGGGGGGGTGAATGGGAGCCTCAAAATTTCTTCACAGAAACAACGGCCTCAGTCCCAATAAAATCAACCCCGAAAGCTTTGTTCTCAGATGTGATGCCTACGACCCTTTGGAAGGAGGGTGGATGATCCCTGAGATCACAGCGAGGCACCACTGACCAGAGAGCACGAAAGAAACCAGCGAAAAACTGAGCCACGAGGTCTCAGGGCAAAACTCCGATTCGCCCGAGGCTCAAGAGAGGCCTTAGGGAAAAACACTGATTCGCCCGAGGCTCGAGGGAGGCCTTGGAAAAATTCCGACTCGCTCGAGGGGCGGCCTCAGCTCACTCGAGGGGTACCGTTCGAGAGTGGCCTCGGCATGCTTGAGGGAGGCTGCTCGAGACAGGCCTCGACGTCCTCGAGGGTTATGTGACCTCGAGGCTCGAGGGTAGGCCTCAGCTCGCTTGAGGGAAGCTGCTCGAGACAGGCCTCGACGTCCTCGAGGGTTATGTGACCTCGAGGCTCGAGGGTAGGCCTCGGCTCAATCGAGGCTGGCCTCGGTGTCAAACTCCGATTCGCCCGAGGGTCACGGAAAGGCCTCAGCGCCCTCGAGGGTCACAGTCCGAGGGTAGCCTCGGCTCTCTCGAGGGACGCGGGCCGGGCTGTTCGCGCCTGGGTGTCCAGAAAAGACGATTTTGATCGCCCTTCTCTCAAATCCCTCTGAAACCGATCCAAATCAAAATCCAAGTTCCCCAAACTTGGAGGAGATGATCACGGGGTAGTTAGGAAACTATCCCCAAGAAATCATCCGCTCAAATCGACTAACTCAACGGGAAATCAAAAGGGAAGGTGGATGAACAAAAAAGTGATCCGAAAACGAAATCAACCCGATCTACTTGTTCGTAGGGAGATAGATGAATTCCTTTGGTGGAAATGTTCTCCTTTCAAATACGAACAAGTTGATTCAAACGGATTTCGCAAAGATGCACCGGACAGGGAGATCGAGTGACGGGAAAATCGTAGCAAAAAGCAATCCGCGAAGAACAGCGATGAACTTGAATCAAAACACGAATTGACACACGATCTTGCAGCCGAAACGCAACCACACGCTACGACAAGGAGGTTACGGCCTCCTTTCCTCAAAATCAACAGTACATAGAGTAAAGTCTCTCTGCGGATCTCAGCAAGCGACTGCAGGGAATGGGGAGAGCAGGAAGTCTAAGTGCGAAAGAGCAAAAATGACTGAGATGGCTAAAACTGAGATAAAGGGAGGAGGGTGTCTCCCTGACTACTTATCCTAATTCTATTCTAAGTACAATTCCTACTCTACCCCTCTCTAATCTAATTACAGAGCGAACCAGCTAAACCCTAGGGTTATTCTGGACCAACTCAGTGGTAGGTGTATCCGACGGCCACGCCCACACAACTCGTCCGCGTTGCCTCCACGCAACCTTCCGATTGCCGCCACGTGTCGCCCTTGCTCTGCACCCCCGGTTTTGTGGCCCAAACCGGGAAACCAGCCTTTTCCAGCTATCCCCCGGTTTTGAGGCCCAAACCGGGAAACCAGCCTCCAAGTCCAACGCCTGAGTTTTGTGGCCCAAACTCAGAAACCCGCAGCGCCCAGGTTTTGAGGCCCAAACCTAGAAACCGTCCACCCGATGGTTTTTCCCTAGCTCTACCACCAAACCGAAGCTGTGGAGGGGATGCACCGCCCGTGCACCCCGTCCACCGACATGTGTCCCCAGGTCCTCGACCCGAGCAACACCGTGCTCCGCAAGTCTCTGCTCGTCGCTGTCCCAGGCTGCCAGCCACCACAGCTGATCCTCAGGCACTCCGGTCCCTCAGTCCAAGCCTCACGTCCGCCCTTCACCGCTCGGTACCTTGGCATGGCACGTCCGCCGCACGGCACGCCCATCCTTCACCGCACCCGGTCCGTCGGCACAGCACGTCTCAACTTGACCTTCACCTGCCTTCGATCACTGCATCCGTGCTCGACACCTGCACAACACAAGCCAAAGAACATGCGATCAAACCCGTTGACAATCACTCATCACTCAGAGACTCGGCATACACCCATGTATCCGCAATCTCCCCCTTGTTGAGTGCATTGTCAACTACACACACAAATCATAATGAACAGTAAGAAGGTAGGAGGAAGGAGAGGAGAAAACTCGACCAAATGACCAAAAAGCATAGCACAGCCGAAGAAGGTCAAGTGGAAGAAGCAAACTAACTTGGTCCCCAAAGACATGGGCAACGGCTCGACGCAACCAAGCAAAGCAAAGCTAGCCCTCAAGAAGAGGTAGAACAGGCTCAACACCACTAGCAAATAAAGCTCGATACCAAAAAACCTTTCGGCCAGCAAGAGACAGCAAGCAGCAAGGCTCGATGAAGCTTCAGCAAAAAGCAGCAAGCAGCAAGCAAGCAGCAAGCAGCAAGGCTCGGGGCTCCAGTTCGAGGCTCCTGGGAACTCCCCCTCGGTCAACCGAACAGAACCCGAACAGAGCACCAGTTGAAGGACCGAGGAGCTATCCGAAAGCGACCAGAGGGGGGGTGAATGGGAGCTTCAAAATTTCCTTTCGGAAACTAGATGCCACTGTCCCAAAATCAACCCCAAGAGTGAACCCTAGAGCTTGCTAATGTCCACGACCCTAGATGTAGGGTGGATGCTTCCTAGAAGCACAGCGGGACACTAGACAATCCTAGAAAGCCAACACAAAAGACGGAACTCGAATCCGATCAAGAACAAGCGAACCGCGAGCAAAAACGCGCGAAACAGCAACGACCGGACTCTGCCTGCGTCCGGTCACCTGGGACCGGACGCGTCCGGTCGTCAGAAATCGGCTCTGGGAGCTCTCTGTTCGCGACCGGACGCACGGTGCTCAGGCGTCCGGTCGTTCACTAAGCGTTCGGTCAAAACAAGCAAACACGATGAACAGGAACCTAGACGCGTCCGGTCGATTGATAAACACAGAGTCCGGTCACGAGCGTCCGATCAAACCAGAAACCCTGTACGCAGCGCTCAACGACCGGACGCACTGGTCAGCGTCCGATCACTTCGCGACCAGCGTCCGGTCACCCCGCAGCCCCTCTGTTCTTCCACCGATCCGACTCAAACTCACCCAAAACGCATCCTCTAGGGATCAAACTTGGTGAGTGAAGTCACAAGGAGGTTAGTGAGCTATCTCTAAGAGATCATGGCTCGAACCTAACTCCAAATCGGTGAATCGAAGAATTTCGGGGGAAGGGACGAAAAGTGACCCAAAACGAAAAATCGATCGATCTCCTAGACCGTGAGGTTAGAGAATGATTCCTTCGGTGGAAAGAAGTGCCTCACGATCTAGAACAACTTGGTTCAAATGGATTTGCAAAAGATGAACCGAGCACAAAGATCAAGCGACGGGAAAATCGTGGAGAAAAGGATTCCGCGAAGAACACGAACACAACGGAAATCACAGCCACGAGTTCGAATCAAGGACGCTAATCAAGCCATCGATCAGTGCTCCAAGGTGAGGATACGGCCTCACTTCCTCAAATCAACAGTACACAGAGTGGAGTCTCTCTGCGGATCTCAACTAGCTAAAGCAGGGATGGGAGAGTGGGAAACCCTAGTAGATGAAGGCACTAACTGAAATAGCTAAAACTGAGATAGGGAGGAGGGTGTCTCCCCTAGACTACTTATACTAACCTAGCCTAAGCCTATTTCCTACTCTACCCCTCCCTACTGTATTTACAGAGCGGACCAGCCTAACCCTAAGGCTATTCTAGTCCACCCGCTGGTGGTAGGTAGATCCGACGGCCACGCCCGCACGGTCTTCCGCGTCGCCTCCACGCAACCTTCAGATCGCCGCCACGTGCCGCCACCACTCTGCACCCCCGGTTTTGTGGCCCAAACCGGGAAACCAGCCTTTTCCATCAGCCCCCGGTTTTGAGGCCCAAACCGGGAAACCAGCCTCCAGCCCGAGTTTTGTGGCCAATCTCGGAAACCGTCCGCGCCCGAGTTTTGAGGCCCAAACTCGGAAACCGGCCCACGCCCAGGTTTTGAGGCTCAACCTGGAAACCGTCGCGCCCAGGTTTTGTGGCTCAACCTGGAAACCCAGCACCCAGGTTTTGAGGCCCAAACCTGGAAACCGTCCACTGTTGGTTTTTCCCGGGCTCTACCAACAAACCGGCGTCGTAGAGGGGATGCACCGCCTGTGCACCCCTTCCACCGACATGATCGCACTTCTCCGCTTGTCGCTGTCGCAGGCTGCCAGCCACCACAGCTGATCCTCCGGCCTCCAGTCCATCAGTCTAAGTCCACGTCCGCCCTTCACCGTCCGATACATCGGCATGGCACGTCCGCCGCACGGCACGCCCATCCTTCATCGCGCCCGGTCCGTCGGCACGGCACGTCGCAACTTGACCTTCACCCGGCATCGATCACTGTCTCCGTGCTCGACACCTGCACAACACAAGCCAAAGAACATGCGCATCATCTCCGTTGACAATCACTCATCACACAGAGACTCGGCATACACCCATGTATCCGCAATCTCCCCCTTGATGAGTGCATTGTCAACTCCACAACAAATCATGAATAAGAAGAAGGAGGTAGGAAGGAGTGGGAAGAGAAAACCCAACCAAATGACCCAAAAGCCTAACAAAAACCAAAGAAGGTCAAGTGGATGAAGCGAAAACTTGGTCCCCAACGACATGGGCAACGGCTCGACGCAACCAAGCAAAGCAAAACTAGCCCTCAAGAAGAGGTAGAACAGGCTCAACACCGCTAGCAGATACCAATTGAAGATCGGAGGACAACAGAAACAAAATGCTAGTCCCTCAAGATAGAGGCACAGAGGCTCAACACAACTAGCAAGAAAATCACTCCGAACAAATTGGAAATCAACCCAAACCAAGTGGGAAAGCACACCAGACGATACCAATTGAAAGCCAAATGAAAAAGCTTATGAAAGCTCATGAAAAGCTAGGAACGTTTGCTAGTCCCTCAAGACAGAGGCAACGGCTCAACACAACTAGCAAACTCCCCCTCGACAAATGCAAGCCCACTTAGTTGATCAACACAGGAGCATATGATTTGCATAAATTTCTCCCCCTAGTTGAAAATGCACTTATCAAGGCCAAAAGGTATCGGAGAAGCAATTCCCTTCACATAAACTCCCCCTGAACACAAGATCTCCTTCCAAAATGCATATGAAGTCAAAATGCAAGTTAGGAGCTTCAAGTATATAGTCAAAAGAGTGCAAAGATGCTCTAATCAGTATAGCTCCAACATCTCAATTAAGCACTCAAATAGCAAAGGCTCAGACTGATCACTTATACAAAATATGAAGCATATGAGCATGTGAGCAGTTTTAAGCCAAAAGGATAGTCACCATCAAAATAGCACTAGACATGTATAGAAGGAATCCAAACAAGTGCTAAGCATATACAAGGTGAACTACCCCTAGCAAAGTTCAATCATCATGCATAGGAATGAAGCATATACTTGTGATTTCAAATTTATATCGGAGTTGCAGCGGTAAAAGAATTCACAAGTTCATTTTTGGCATGTGATTGCGAGAGGTTGAAAGCTTGTCATTGCCTAACTTTTCAACCGTGCGAAGCCTATGCCGAAGCAATCAGAAGCTTAAAGCAACGGTTTCGGTCATACACTACATGGCTCAAGTTTAACTCAAAGTGCAATGAGAAACAGTCTCAATACCATGAGGTGTTGACAAGCAATCCCATCTCGATCTTTTCAATTCAACAATACTTGGTTCAGATTTTAAGCAAGTTATGAACAACCAAGCAAGTGAATGACTCAGAACTAGAGACATAGCAACCTAGCATATATGAAAAGCAGGAATGGACTCAACACACCCTACACATGCTAGTTGCATATCTCAATGGTGAACATTTTCAGATTTATGTACATTAGGCATAATTCACCATTCCAAAAAAAAAGCTCGCTCATAACATGTAACAGTGATCAGAAAGAGCATAAGCTACAAGCATCATCATAAGTATCGGAGCAATACTAACAAGAGTATAATTACATTCTAGTGAATATAGACATGAAGCTTCAGAATGTAAATGCGTATGCCCGACACAAAACTGAACGAAAGAAGATGCCAATTGGAAAGACTCAAGAGACTCAAAAGAAAAGAGCCTCAAAATAAAAGAGTCAGTCTGTACATCTCAAAAATGCTTCCCCCATCTAAAAGGGGAAACACACACCAAGCTCACCCCTCAACCTATTAAAGGTTGATTCGTCTAAAGGCTTGGTGAAAATATCAGCCAATTGGTGATGAGTATCAACATGGCGAAGGTCGATATCACCCTTCTCCTGGTGGTCTCGCAAGAAATGAAAGCGCACATCAATGTGTTTGGTTTTCGAGTGAAGCACGGGGTTCTTAGCAACGCTAATGGCACTCGTGCTGTCACAAAGCAAAGGAACTCGAGTAAAGCTCAAACCAAAATCACGCAAAGTGGCCATCATCCAGAGTAACTGGGAACAGCAGCTAGCCGCAGCAACATATTCAGCCTCCGTGGTAGACTGAGCGACACTAGACTGCTTGCGAGAAGACCACGACACCAGAGAAGATCCAATAAACTGGCAAGTCCCAGAAGTGGACTTGCGCTCGGTGCGACAACCAGCAAAATCAGCATCAGAAAAGCCACAAAGCGAGAGGGTGGAAGAAGCAG
Organism: Coix lacryma-jobi var. lacryma-jobi; assembly: GCA_009763385.1. Lineage (NCBI taxonomy): Eukaryota > Viridiplantae > Streptophyta > Magnoliopsida > Poales > Poaceae > Coix > Coix lacryma-jobi. The sequence continues at coordinate 74,912,909 of CM019825.1, forward strand.
AATACCAAATCCCGAACTCAGGCGTGAAACGAAGGTACCTGAAGATGCGCTTCACCGCCTGACGGTGAGAAGTGCGTGGCGAAGCCTGAAAGCGCGCGCACAAGCACACGGCGAACTGAATGTCCAGCCGTGTCGCCGTCAGGTAGAGCAGCGATCCAATCATGCTGCGGTACTCCTTCTGGTCCACTGCTTCTCCATCCGTGTCGGCATCCAGGGCAGTCGTCGTCGACATGGGCGTCGGAAGAGGCTTGGCCTCACCCATGTCGAACCGCTTCAGCAAATCCCTCGTGTACTTGCCCTGGTGCACAAACGTCCCCTCTCGGGATTGCTTAATTTGCAACCCGAGAAAGAAAGTCAGCTCGCCCATCATGCTCATCTCGAACTCCCTGCTCATAGAATCTGCAAACATGGCAACCAAAGCGTGAGAAGAACCACCGAAAATGATATCATCCACGTAAATTTGGACCAAGAGAGTATCTTTGCCTTGCTTGAGGAGAAAGAGCGTTTTATCAACACATCCCATTTTAAAACCCTTAGCTAGCAAAAAGGTTTTTAATCTCTCATACCAGGCTCTAGGGGCTTGTTTCAAACCATACAAAGCTTTGTGGAGTTTAAAGACATGGTTTGGAAACTTGGGATTTTCAAAACCGGGGGGTTGCTGGACATAGACCTCCTCCTCAATGTAGCCGTTTATGAAGGCACTCTTGACATCCATTTGAAAAAGTTTGAAACCCATGGATGCAGCATAAGCCAAGAGTATCCTAATAGCCTCCAAACGAGCTACAGGAGCGAAGGTCTCCTCATAATCTATCCCCTCCTTCTGACTATAACCCTTCGCTACAAGCCGGGCCTTGTTTCTCACAATGTGGCCCTCCTCTCCTTGCTTGTTTTTAAATACCCATTTTGTCCCAATAGGTTTACAGTCAGGAGGTGGTGGCACTAGAACCCAAACCCGATTTCGCTCAAAGTTCTCTAGCTCCTCATGCATGGCATTGACCCAATCCAGATCCGTCAATGCGTGTCCAACATCTCGGGGCTCAAAAGACGCAACAAAAGCAGAATGAGCAAAGTGCGAGATGTGCTGTGACCTGGAGCGAGTAACTCGCTCGTCGATGTCGCCGATCATCTGTTCAGGGGGGTGCTGGCGCTGGACATGTCGTGGCGCCTCCCGGGAAGAAGTGACCTCCCCCTCAACAGCAGCTGGTTCCACCCCGGGTACAAAAGGTACCGCGCGAGGTGGAGGATCCCACGGCCCCCAGGAAGAAGAAGTGTCGGGGCCGTGAGTCGTCGTCGAGGCCGCTCTTTGCGGCACGGCAGGTGGAGGGGGTGCTGGATCATCTATACCTTCAGCACCCTCGTCCTCGTCATCGAAAAGAGGCTCTCCAACCTCATGATCACCTGCACGCTCAAAACGAGAAGAGGGACAAACAAGAGTCTCGTCGAAGGTGACATCTGATGTCTCCATGACTCGGTTAGTGTCAAGGTTAAGTACATGATAAGCTCGAGTGTGAGTGCCATAACCCAAAAACACACCGTCAGAAGAACGAGACTCAAACTTGTCCAGGTTGCCTTTTTCAATATAAAACAGTGGCAACCAAAGACTCTAAAATAACTCACCTTGGGCTGGCGACCAAAACACAACTCATAAGAGGTCTTCTTCAAAAACGCTCTCAGAAAAATGCGATTCGAAATGTAGCATGCAGTGTTCATAGCTTCGGCCCAAAAGCGCCTAGGAGTCCTATGCTCATCAAGCATCGTCCTGGCCATCTCAACAAGGGTCCGATTCTTCCTCTCTACAACACCATTTTGGGGTGGTGTATAGGGGGAAGAAAACTGATGCTCCAAACCAAGGCGGTTACAAAACTTCTCAAAATCCGAATTTTTAAACTCGGAACCATTATCACTCCGAATAGCTCGCATCGAGTTCAAAGGGAACTCGTTCTGAAGACGCAAAATCAGATTGCGAGCAAATGAGAAAGTCTCGGTCTTCTCAGCTAAAAAGAAGACCCACGAATATCTCGAAAAGTCGTCAACAACAACCAAAACATACCACTTGCCACCAACCGAGCTCACCCGAGCCGGACGAACAAGGTCCATATGTAAAAGCTCTCCGGGGTGCGAGGTCATGACCTTAGTCACTGGATGGTGGGGAGCGGCAACCATCTTCCCATGTCTGCAAGAATGGCAAACTGGATCCTTTTCCATCGAAAGTTTGGGCAATCCTCGGATTAGGCCAAGTGAGCTAAGTCTTGCAAGCAAGTCGAAGCTTAAGTGACCGAGCCTCCTATGCCACTTCCAAAGATCGGAGGAAGAAGGACTAGCCAAGAGACAGCGAGAAGAACCAAACGATTCCGAGAAATTCGCACAAAAGACTTTCCCAAAGGGCGAAATCAGACATACAAGATCGCCCTGAGGATCTAAGATGCGACTAAGGTTCGGTTTGAAACGAATCTCATAGTCATCATCAAAAAGTTGCGAAACAGAAAGCAAGTTAAAATGCAGGTTAGAAACAAGAGCAACATCGCGCAACACAAAGTGCTCATTAACCCGCACAGTCCCACGGGACAATACTTTACCTTTACTATTGTCGCCGAAGGTTATGTACTCCTTTCCGGCGACCGGGCTAGGGCTGGAGAACCACTTGGCGTTTCCGGTCATGTGCCTCGAACAACCGGAATCCACCAACCAAACGTCCTCCAACCGTCTTACCTACATCAATAGAAAGACATAGGGTGAGCATACGGTCCAACACTGGGGTTAGTGAAGTAAGGGGAAAACCAGTGTTGGGCCGGCTGCTCAAAAGAACGGTTAGCAGAAAAACCATTCCTAGCACGTCTACGAGGGAAGCGATCACCATGCTGAGAAAAACGTGGTCCGCTAGGGAAGAAGCGCTCACCGCGATACTCAAACTGCGGTGGGGGAAAGCGCTCAACTAAGCCTCCGCCACGGGGTCCGTTACCTGCAAAAGCAGGACCCCGTCGGGCACGCTCTCTATGAGGCCTACGCCTAGGAACCTGAGGCTCAGGACCTCTAAGCCTAGCGTCTCTCCTCGGAGCTCTTTGCTGCTGTCTAGGCCTGGGGACTTGAGGTCTTGGATCTCTGGGCCTAGCAGCTCTCTTCTGGAAGTTCGGCCCATGCACACCATGGAAAGGGTGGTACATGTCCGGGTTGTCCATCTCCCGAGCCCTGCGCGCCTCTCTCTTGCGCCTAAAGCAGAACTCGCTCAAGTGACCATCTCTCCCACAAAAATCACACTGGTACCTCACCGCACGCACAGGGGGTTGTTGGTGACCAGGGCTGTGGGTGTGGCTCACTTTGCCTTTGCCCTTCGGTGGCAACTCCTCACGAATGGGTGGCATAGCATCAAGCTTGTTTCTGAGGTGGTTTGGCTTGGGTGCCCAAACTGGGTTCTTGGGAGGAGCTCTCGGGGGTTCCTCAACCACACCATCTTGGGTGATAGGCTTGGCTGGCTCTTTGAGTGGAAGCTTGGCAAGTTTGGGAATAGTGGTGGAATTGGGCTTCTCACATGGGTTCAGACCACTAGACTCTCCAATCTTCCCAAAACCTGAGAGATCAACACTCTGAGCAAAACCTACACCAGGGGCACCAACAGCTCGCTTGAATTGGGAGATCATCATCCCGAGCTGCGGCTCACTACTGGAGACCCATGACAAGATGGACCGAAGGTATGTGTTTTCTTCCTCGGTTTGCATCTTGTCATGCTTCACATTTGCAATTTCCATCTCCAGGCCCTCACACAAAGCACACCTCGTAACACAAGCGCTATCCGAGCTGGCCTTCTCTAAGGACTCAAGCTTGGCATTCTTCTCTGCCAACTCGGATTGCAAGACAGGACAAGTCTTGCATGCACCCAACAGCTGCGGCCTAGCACGAAGCTCATCCACCTCTCCAACCAATGCAGCATACTTACCTCTCAGAGTGAGAAGGTCAGTCATGTGCGCGGTGCACGACTCGCACTCCGCCTCCTCCGACACTACCACGGTGGACCGAGCGAACTCAAGCTCCTTCACCGTGTCCTCCCATTTCTGCCTAAACTCCTTGCGCTCTCTAGCGGCACGCCTAAGCAACTTATCTTGGCTAAGGAGGGCAGCAGTCAACTTCTCAACCTCGGAGGAAAGCTCGTCGTAGGTGAGAGATACCTGGGAGGTGTCGTCGTCGTCGTCGTTCCGAGGGGTACGCTCCGGCTCGCCGTCGACCTCATCGCCCAGCGCCAACGTGCAGAAGCCGTCGTCGTCGGCGAAGAAGCAGAGGCCGTTCAGCTTGTCCTCGATCCTCTTCTTCTTCTCGGACTCGTCATCGCTCGAGCTGGCGGAGTCGTCATCCGAGCCGTCGACGTCGCTGAGCGTGGCGAAGAACGCGCGCTGCTCAGCTTGCTGCTTCTCCAAGTACTTCTTCTTGATGTACTCTTTGTCGAAGCCGCCCCGCTTCTTGTGCCTTGGGGGAACGTGCTTCTCCTTGTACTTGGAGTCGCGCCTGTGGCCGTGATCGCCCTTCCCCAGATGCTTGTTCTTCTTCTTGGGGCAGTCGGCGATGAAGTGGTCGGGGTCGCCGCACTCGTAGCATCCGGTGCGTCCTCCTCCTCGACGACGGTTCACGCGGTTGTTGTGGAACCGTGAAAACCGGTTGGCAAGCAAAGCCAACTCGTCGTCCCCCAAAGTCTCCAGCTGGTCCTCTGTGACAGAGAAAAGACATGAAAGAGCAAAGCTGGGTGAGGGGTTAGCAGAAGAAGACCCGGAAACCAAAGCCATAGTCGGGCCAGAAGGATTCGCATAAGAAGCCCTCGACATGGCATCAATCTCACTGGACTTGAGCTTACTGAAGAGCTCGTCGCAAGTGAGGGTCTCATAGTTAGGCGATTCGATGATCGCCTGAACCTTGGAATCCCACACCGAACGGTCAAGAGTGTGCAAAAGCTTCAAAGCACGCTCATGATCGTCAAAAGGCAACTGCTCCTTGTTAGCTCTCATCCTGTTGACAATCACCTGAAAGCGAGCGAATAAACTTTCTATGCTCTCGCCAGGCTGATGTCGAAAGTTCTCATACTCTCTCTTGAACGACTCGTAGAGTCGGGTTTTGACTTGAGAGGTGCCCTCATGAAAACGCATGAGGGTGTCCCAGATCTCCCGAGCCGTAGAGAGGTGAGAAACACGATCAAACTCACCCATGCTCAAACAAGAGAAAAGAGCATTACGGGCTCGGCTATTGGCATCGTGCTCATCGATCTGCTGTTGAGTCACACGAGCAGCCAAGACCACGTAATCAGGGGAGTTGCAAATATCCCAGATCGAAGCGCTCAAGCTCTGCAAATAGGCCGACATACGTATCTTCCAATACGCATAGTTCGTCCCATCGAAAAACGGCGGTTTGCCCACGCCGCAATCCATGTCGCCTTCGGTGGATCTGGAACCGGCTAAGGTGGAAGATCCTTAACCTGCTCCGATACCAATTGAAGGACCGAGGAGCTATCCGAAAGCGACCAGAGGGGGGGGTGAATGGGAGCTTCAAAATTTCCTTTCGGAAACTAGATGCCACTGTCCCAAAATCAACCCCAAGAGTGAACCCTAGAGCTTGCTAATGTCCACGACCCTAGATGTAGGGTGGATGCTTCCTAGAAGCACAGCGGGACACTAGACAATCCTAGAAAGCCAACACAAAAGACGGAACTCGAATCCGATCAAGAACAAGCGAACCGCGAGCAAAAACGCGCGAAACAGCAACGACCGGACTCTGCCTGCGTCCGGTCACCTGGGACCGGACGCGTCCGGTCGTCAGAAATCGGCTCTGGGAGCTCTCTGTTCGCGACCGGACGCACGGTGCTCAGGCGTCCGGTCGTTCACTAAGCGTCCGGTCAAAACAAGCAAACACGATGAACAGGAACCTAGACGCGTCCGGTCGATTGATAAACACAGAGTCCGGTCACGAGCGTCCGATCAAACCAGAAACCCTGTACGCAGCGCTCAACGACCGGACGCACTGGTCAGCGTCCGATCACTTCGCGACCAGCGTCCGGTCACCCCGCAGCCCCTCTGTTCTTCCACCGATCTGACTCAAACTCACCCAAAACGCATCCTCTAGGGATCAAACTTGGTGAGTGAAGTCACAAGGAGGTTAGTGAGCTATCTCTAAGAGATCATGGCTCGAACCTAACTCCAAATCGGTGAATCGAAGAATTTCGGGGGAAGGGACGAAAAGTGACCCAAAACGAAAAATCGATCGATCTCCTAGACCGTGAGGTTAGAGAATGATTCCTTCGGTGGAAAGAAGTGCCTCACGATCTAGAACAACTTGGTTCAAATGGATTTGCAAAAGATGAACTGAGCACAAAGATCAAGCGACGGGAAAATCGTGGAGAAAAGGATTCCGCGAAGAACACGAACACAACGGAAATCACAGCCACGAGTTCGAATCAAGGACGCTAATCAAGCCATCGATCAGTGCTCCAAGGTGAGGATACGGCCTCACTTCCTCAAATCAACAGTACACAGAGTGGAGTCTCTCTGCGGATCTCAACTAGCTAAAGCAGGGATGGGAGAGTGGGAAACCCTAGTAGATGAAGGCACTAACTGAAATAGCTAAAACTGAGATAGGGAGGAGGGTGTCTCCCCTAGACTACTTATACTAACCTAGCCTAAGCCTATTTCCTACTCTACCCCTCCCTACTGTATTTACAGAGCGGACCAGCCTAACCCTAAGGCTATTCTAGTCCACCCGCTGGTGGTAGGTAGATCCGACGGCCACGCCCGCATGGTCTTCCGTGTCGCCTCCACGCAACCTTCAGATCGCCGCCACGTGCCGCCACCACTCTGCACCCCCGGTTTTGTGGCCCAAACCGGGAAACCAGCCTTTTCCATCAGCCCCCGGTTTTGAGGCCCAAACCGGGAAACCAGCCTCCAGCCCGAGTTTTGTGGCCAATCTCGGAAACCGTCCGCGCCCGAGTTTTGAGGCCCAAACTCGGAAACCGGCCCACGCCCAGGTTTTGAGGCTCAACCTGGAAACCGTCGCGCCCAGGTTTTGTGGCTCAACCTGGAAACCCAGCACCCAGGTTTTGAGGCCCAAACCTGGAAACCGTCCACCGTTGGTTTTTCCCGGGCTCTACCAACAAACCGGCGTCGTAGAGGGGATGCACCGCCTGTGCACCCCTTCCACCGACATGATCGCACTTCTCCGCTTGTCGCTGTCGCAGGCTGCCAGCCACCACAGCTGATCCTCCGGCCTCCAGTCCATCAGTCTAAGTCCACGTCCGCCCTTCACCGTCCGATACATCGGCATGGCACGTCCGCCGCACGGCACGCCCATCCTTCATCGCGCCCGGTCCGTCGGCACGGCACGTCGCAACTTGACCTTCACCCGGCATCGATCACTGTCTCCGTGCTCGACACCTGCACAACACAAGCCAAAGAACATGCGCATCATCTCCGTTGACAATCACTCATCACACAGAGACTCGGCATACACCCATGTATCCGCACCAGTCAACCGAACAGAGTGACACAGCAAGCAGCAAGGCTCGGGGCTCCAGTTTGAGGCTCCTGGGAACTCCCCCTCGGTCAACCGAACAGAACGAGCACACCATGATCTGCCATAACTATTTAACTCTCCCCCTTAGTTGAAAATGCACTTATCAAGCACAACCTCTTGCCCTGAACCAACACAACTCCCCCTTCAAAAATGCATATGAAGTCAGAAATGCAAGTTAGGAGTTTCAGGCACATAATCAAAAGAGAGCAAAAATGCTCTAATCGGTATAGCTCCAATGACACAACTCAGCACTCGAATAGCGAAGGCTCAACCTGATCACACATACGAAATATGAAGCATATGAGCAAGTGAGCAGGTTTTAGCCAAAAAGATAGTCACCATCAAAATAGCACTGGACATGTATAGAAAGAATCCAGACAAGTGCTTAAACATATATACAAGGTGAACTACCCCTAGCAAAGTTCAATCATCATGCATAGGAATGAAGCATATACTTGTGATTTCAGTTCTATGTCGGAGTTGCAGCGGTAAAGAATTCACAAGTTTAATTTTTTAGCATGTGATTGCGAGAGGTTGAAAGCTTGTCATTGCCTAACTTTTCAACCGAGCGAAGCCTATGCCGAAGCAATCAGAAGCTTAAAGCTACGGTTTCGGTCATACACTACACAACTCAAGTTTAACTCAAAGTGCAATGAGAAACCGTCTCGATACCGTGAGGTGTTGACAAGCAATCCCATCTCGATCTTTTCAATTTACTAAAACTTGGTTCCAATTTTAAACATGATATGAGCTGACCAAGCAAGTGAATGACTCAGAACTAGAGACATAGCAACCTAGCATATATGAAAAGCAGGAATGGACTCAACACGCCCTACACATGCTAGTTGTATATCTCAATGGTGAACATTTTCAGATTTTATATACATTAAACAAAATTCACCATTCCAAAATAGCTCAGCTCATAACATGTACTAGTGATCAGAAGGAGCATAAGCTACAAGTATCAACATAAGCATCAGAGCATACCGAAACAGAGCATAGTTACACTCTAGTGATTATAAACATGAAACTCAGAATGTAAATGCGTATGCCAAAATGCAAAAGGTAAGAAAAACGAACGAAAAAGGCAATCTATACAAGATCCAAAATGTTTCCCCCGTTTAAAAGGGGAAACATACACCAAGCTCACCCCTCAACCGATTAAAGGTTGATTCGTCTAAAGGCTTGGTGAAAATATCAGCCAGTTGGTGATGAGTATCGACATGGCGAAGGTCGATATCACCCTTCTCCTGGTGGTCTCGCAAGAAATGAAAGCGCACATCAATGTGTTTGGTTTTCGAGTGAAGCACGGGGTTCTTAGCAACGCTAATAGCACTCGTGCTGTCACAAAGCAAAGGCACTCAAGAAAAACTCAAACCAAAATCACGCAAAGTGGCCATCATCCAGAGTAACTGGGAACAGCAGCTAGCCGCAGCAACATACTCAGCCTCCGTGGTAGACTGGGCGACACTAGACTGCTTGTGAGAAGACCACGAAACAAGAGAAGATCCAATAAATTGGCAAGTCCCAGAAGTGGACTTGCGCTCAATGCGACAACCAGCAAAATCGGCATCGGAATAACCGCAAAGCGAGAGGGTGGAGGAAGCAGAATACCAAATCCTGAACTCAGGTGCGAAACGAAGGTACCTGAAGATGCGCTTCACCGCCTGATGGTGAGAAGTGCGCGGTGACGCCTGAAAGCGCGCGCACAGACACACCGCGAACTGAGTGTCCGGGCGTGTCGCCGTCAGGTAGAGTAGCGACCCGATCATGCTGCGGTACTCCTTCTGGTCCACTGCTTCTCCATCTACGTCCGCATCCAGGGCAGTCGTCGTCGACATGGGTGTTGGAAGAGGCTTGGCCTCACCCATATCGAACCGCTTCAGCAAGTCCTTGGTGTACTTGCCCTGGTGCACAAACGTCCCCTCCCGGGATTGCTTAATTTGCAACCCGAGAAAGAATGTCAGCTCGCCCATCATACTCATCTCGAACTCCCTGCTCATAGTATCTGCAAACTTGGCAACCAAAGCGTGAGAAGAACCACCGAAAATGATATCATCCACGTAAATCTGGACCAAGAGTGTATCTTTGCCTTGCCTGAGGAGAAAGAGCGTCTTATCTACACATCCCATTTTAAAACCCTTAGCAAGCAAAAAGGTTTTTAACCTATCAAACCAGGCTCTAGGGGCTTGTTTCAAACCATATAAAGCTTTGTGAAGTTTAAAGACATGGTTTGGAAACTTGGGATTTTCAAAACCGGGGGGTTGCTCAACATAAACCTCCTCCTCTATGTAGCCGTTTAAGAAGGCACTCTTGACATCCATTTGAAAAAGTTTGAAACCTTTGGATGCAGCAAAAGCCAAGAGTATCCTAATAGCCTCCAAACGAGCTACAGGAGCAAACGTCTCCTCATAGTCTATCCCCTCCTTCTGACTATAACCCTTTGCTACAAGCCTGGCCTTGTTTCTCACAACGTGGCCATCCTCTCCTTGCTTGTTTTTGAAAACCCATTTTGTCCCAATAGGCTTACAGTCAGGTGGAGGTGGAACTAGAACCCAAACCCGATTTTGCTCAAAGTTTTCTAACTCTTCATGCATGGCATTGACCCAATCCGGATCCGTCAAAGCGTGTCCAACATCTCGGGGCTCAAAATTAGCAACAAAAGCAGAGTGAGCGAAGTGAGAGATGTGCTGTGACCTGGAGCGAGTGACTCGCTCGCCGATGTCGCCGATCATCTGCTGAGGGGGGTGCTGGCGCTGGATGTGTCGTGGCGCCTCCCGGGATGAAGTGACCTCCCCCTCATCAGCAGCTGGTTCCACCCCGGGTACAAAAGGTACCGCACGAGGTGGAGGATCCCACGGCCCCCAGAAAGAAGAGGTGTCGGGGCCGTGAGTCGTCGTCGAGGTCGCTCTTTGCGGCGCGGTAGGTGGAGGGGGTGCTGGATCATCCATACCTTCAGCACCCTCGTCCTCGTCATCAAAAAGAGGCTCTCCAACCTCATGATCACCTGCACGCTCAAAACGAGAAGAAGGAGAAACAAGAGTCTCGTCGAAGGTGACATCTGATGTCTCCATGACTCGGTTAGTATCAAGGTTAAGTACACGATATGCTCTAGTGTGAGTGCCATAACCCAAAAATACCCCGTCAGAAGATCGAGACTCAAACTTGTCCAGGTTGCCCTTTTTCAAAATAAAACAGTGGCAACCGAAGACTCTAAAATAACTCACCTTGGGCTGGCGACCAAAACGCAACTCATAAGAAGTCTTCTTCAAAAAGGCTCTCAGAAAAATGCGATTTGAAATGTAGCATGCAGTGTTCATAGCTTCGGCCCAATAGCGCCTAGGAGTCCTATGCTCATCAAGCATCGTCCTGGCCATCTCAACAAGGGTCCGATTTTTCCTCTCTACAACACCATTTTGGGGCGGTGTGTAGGGGGAAGAAAACTGATGCTCCAAACCAAGGCGGTTACAAAACTTCTCAAAATCCGAATTTTTGAATTCGGAACCATTATCACTTCTAATAGCTCGCATCGAGTTCAAAGGGAACTCGTTCTGAAGACGCAAAATCAGATTGCGAGCGAAGGAGAAAGTCTCAGTCTTCTCAGTCAAAAAGAAGACCCACGAATACCTCGAAAAGTCATCAACAACAACCAAAACATACCACTTGCCACCAACCGAGCTCACCCGAGCCGGACCAACAAGGTCCATATGTAAAAGCTCTCCAGGGTGCGAGGTCATGACCTTAGTCACTGGATGGTGGGGTGCGGCAACCATCTTCCCATGTCTACAAGAATGGCAAACTAGATCCTTCTCCATCGAAAGCTTGGGCAATCCTCGGATTAGGCCAAGTGAGCTAAGTCTTGCAAGCAAGTCGAAGCTTAAATGACCGAGCCTCCTATGCCACTTCCAAAGATCGGAGGAAGAAGGACTAGCCAAAAGACAGCGAGAAGAACCGAACGACTCCGAGAAATTCGCACAAAAGACTTTCCCAAAGGGCGAAATCAGACATACAAGGTCGCCCTGAGGATCTAAGATGCGACTAAGGTTCGGTTTAAAATGAATCTCATAGTCATCAACAAATAGTTGCAAAACAGAAAGCAAGTTAAAATGCAGGTTAGAAACAAGAGCAACATCGCGCAACACAAAGTGCTCATTACCCCGCACCGACCCACGAGACAACACCCTACCTTTACTATTGTCGCCGAAGGTAATGTACTCCTTTCCGGTGACCGGGCTAAGGCTGGAGAACCACTTGGCATTTCCGGTCATGTGCCTTGAGCAACCGGAATCCACCAACCAAATGTCCTCCAACCGCTTTAGCTGCATCAATAAAAAGACATAGGGTGAGCATACGGTCCAACACTGGGGTTAGTGAAGTAGGAAGAATACCAGTGTTGGGCCGGCTGCTCAAAAGAACGGTCAGTGTAAAAACCATCCCTAGACTGTCTACGAGGATAGCGATCACCACGCACAGGAAAACATGGTCCGCTGGGGAAGAAGCGCTCACCGCGATACTCCAAACGCGGTGGGGGATAGCGCTCAACAAAACCTCCGCCACGGGGTCCGTAGCCTGCAAAAGCAGGACACCGTCAGGCACGCTCTCTACGAGGCCTATGCCTAGCAACTTGAGGCACTGCGCCTCTAGGCTCAGCCTCTTCCCTCGGAGCTCTCCTCTGCCGAGGCCTGGAGACTCGAGGGTCTGGTCCTCTGAGCCTGGCCTCACTCCTCGGCGCTATCCTCTGCCGAGGCCTGGGTACTCGAGGCTCTGGACCTCTGAGTCCAGCCTCTCTCCTCGGAGCCCTTTTCTGGATGTTCGGCACATGCACACCATGGAGAGGGTGGTACATGTCCGGGTTGTCCATTTCCCGAGCCCGGCGCGCCTCTCTCTTGCGCCGAAAACAGAACTCACTCAAGTGACCATCCCTCCCACAAAAATCACACTGGTACCTCACCGCACGCAAAGGGGGTTGTTGGTACGCAGGGCTGTGGGTGTGGCTCACTTTGCCCTTCTGTGGCAAGCACTCCTCCTGTATGGGTGGCATCGTGTCAAGCTTGTTTTTGAGGTGGTTTGGCTTGGGTGCCCACATTTGGTTCTTGGGCGGAGCTCTCGGGGGTTCCTCAAACACCCCATCCTTGGTGGTAGGCTTGGCAACCTCTCTGGGTGGAAGCTTGGTAAGTTTGGGAGCAGTGGTGGAGTTAGGCTTCTCACTAGGATTCAGACCACTCGACTCTCCAATCTTTCCAAAAGCAGAAAGATCAACACCCTGAGCAAAACCTACACCAGGACTTCCCGCAGCTCGCTTAAATTGGGAGATCATCATCCCGAGCTGCGGCTCACTACAAGAGACCCATGACAAGATGGTCCGAAGGTAGGTGTTTTCTTCCTCGGTTTGCATCTTGCCATGCTTGACATTGGCAATCTCCATCTCCAAGCCCTCACACAAGACGCACCGAGCCACACAAGTGCTACCTGAGTTGGCCTCTTCAAGAGACACAATCTTGGCATTCTTCTCTGCCAACTCAGATTGTAAGACAGGACAAGTCTTGCATGCACCCAACAGAGAAGGTCTAGCCTTCAGCTCATCCAGCTCTCCAACCAACGCAGCATACTTTCCTCTCAAAGTGAGAAGATCAGTCATGTGTGTGGTGCATGACTCACACTCAACCTCCTCCGACACGACCACGGTGGACCGAGCGAACTCAAGCTCCTTCACCGTGTCCTCCCACTTCTGCCTAAACTCCTTGCGCTCTCTAGCCGCACGCCTAAGCAGTTTATCTTGACTAAGGAGGGCAGCAGTAAGTTTTTCTACCTCAGCAGAAAGCTCTTCGTGGGTGAGCGATACCTAGGAGGTGTCGTCGTCGTCGTCGTCGTTCCGAGGGATGTGCTCCAGCTTGCCTCCGACCTCTTCACCGAGCGCCATGGTGCAGAGGCCTGCGTCGTCGGCGAAGAAGCAGAGACCGTTCAACTGGTCCTCGACCCTCTTCTTCTTCTCGAACTCGTCGTCGCTCGAGGAAGCGGAGTCGTCATTCGAGCCGTCGACGTCGCTGAGCGTGGCGAAGAACGCGCGCTGCTCAGTCTGGGCCTTCTCCAAGTACGTCTTCTTGATGTACTCCTTGTCGAAGCCGCCCCTCTTCTTGCGCCTAGGAGGGACGTACTTCTCCTTACGCTTGCCAAAGTCGTACTTGTGCCCATGATCGCCCTTCCCCGAATGCTTGTTCTTCTTGGGGCAGTTGGCGATGAAATGGTCGGGGTCGCCGCACTCATAACATCCTGAGCGTCCTCCTCCGCGGCGACGGTTCATGCGGTTGTTGTGAAACCGCGAGAACCGGTTGGCAAGCAAAGCCAACTCATCGTCCCCCAAAGACTCCAGCTGGTCCTCTGTTACAGAAAAAAGAGATGAAAGTGCAAAACCAGCAGAGGGGTTAGCAGAAGAGCCAGAACCCAAAGCCATAGTCCGGCCAGAAGGATTCGCATAAGAGGCCCTCGACATGGCGTCAATCTCACTGGACTTGAGCTTACTAAAAAGCTCGTCGCAGGTGAGGGTCTCATAGTTAGGCAATTCGATGATTGCCTGGACCTTTGAGTCCCACACCGACCGATTGAGAGTGTGCAAAAGCTTCAAAGCACGCTCATGATCGTCAAAAGGCAACTGCTCCTTGTTAGCCCTCATCCTGTTGACAATCACCTGAAAGCGAGCGAATAAACTCTCTATGCTCTCGCCAGGCTGATGTCGAAAGTTCTCATACTCACGCTTGAACGACTCGTAGAGTCGGGTTTTGACTTGAGAGGTGCCCTAATGGAAGCGCATGAGGGTGTCCCAGATCTCCCGAGCCGTAGCGAGGTGAGAAACGCGATCAAACTCACCCATGCTCAAACAAGAAAAGAGAGCATTACGGGCTCGGCTATTGGCATCGTGCTCATCGATCTGTTGCTGAGTGACACGAGCAGCCAAGACCACGTAATCAGCAGAGTTATAAATATCCCAAATAGAAGCACCCAAACTCTGCAGATAGGCCGACATGCGTATCTTCCAATACGCATAGTTCGTCCCATCAAAGAACGGCGGTTTGCCCACGCCGCGATCCATGTCGCCTTCCGTGGATCTGGAACCGGCTAAGATGGAAGATCCTTAACCCGCTCCGATACCAATTGAAGGACCGAAAGTGCTAAACCAAGGCGACCAGAGGGGGGGTGAATGGGAGCCTCAAAATTTCTTCACAGAAACAACGGCCTCAGTCCCAATAAAATCAACCCCGAAAGCTTTGTTCTCAGATGTGATGCCTACGACCCTTTGGAAGGAGGGTGGATGATCCCTGAGATCACAGCGAGGCACCACTGACCAGAGAGCACGAAAGAAACCAGCGAAAAACTGAGCCACGAGGTCTCAGGGCAAAACTCCGATTCGCCCGAGGCTCAAGAGAGGCCTTAGGGAAAAACACTGATTCGCCCGAGGCTCGAGGGAGGCCTTGGAAAAATTCCGACTCGCTCGAGGGGAGGCCTCAGCTCCCTCGAGGGGTACCGTTCGAGAGTGGCCTCGGCACGCTTGAGGGAAGCTGCTCGGGACAGGCCTCGACATCCTCGAGGGTTATGTGACCTCGAGGCTCGAGGGTAGGCCTCAGCTCGCTTGAGGGAAGCTGCTCGAGACAGGCCTCGACGTCCTCGAGGGTTATGTGACCTCGAGGCTCTAGGGTAGGCCTCGGCTCGCTCGAGGCTGGCCTCGGTGTCAAACTCCGATTCGCCCGAGGGTCACGGAAAGGCCTCAGCGCCCTCGAGGGTCATAGTCCGAGGGTAGCCTCGGCTCTCTCGAGGGACGCGGGCCGGGTTGTTTGCGCCTGGGTGTCCAGAGAAGACGATTTTGATCGCCCTTCTCTCAAATCCCTCTGAAACCGATCCAAATCAAAATCCAAGTTCCCCAAACTTGGAGGAGATGATCACGGGGTAGTTAGGAAACTATCCCTAAGAAATCATCCGCTCAAATCGACTAACTCAACGGGAAATCAAAAGGGAAGGTGGATGAACGAAAAAGTGATCCAAAAACGAAATCAACCCGATCTACTTGTTCGTAGGGAGATAGATGAATTCCTTTGGTGGAAATGTTCTCCTTTCAAATATGAACAAGTTGATTCAAATGGATTTCGCAAAGATGCACCGGAGAGGGAGATCGAGTGACGGGAAAATTGTAGCAAAAAGCAATCCGCGAAGAACAGCGATGAACTTGAATCAAAACGCGAATTGACACACGATCTTGCAGCCGAAACGCAACCACACGCTACGACAAGGAGGTTACGGCCTCCTTTCCTCAAAATCAACAGTACACAGAGTCAAGTCTCTCTGCGGATCTCAACAAGCGACTGCAGGGAATGGGGAGAGCAGGAAGTCTAAGTGCGAAAGAGCAAAAATGACTGAGATGGCTAAAACTGAGATAGAGGGAGGAGGGTGTCTCCCTGACTACTTATCCTAATTCTAGTCTAAGTACAATTCCTACTCTACCCCTCTCTAATCTAATTACAGAGCGAACCAGCTAAACCCTAGGGTTATTCTGGACCAACTCAGTGGTAGGAGTATCCGACGGCCACGCCCGCACAACTCGTCCGCGTTGCCTCCACGTAACCTTCCGATTGCCGCCACGTGTCGCCCTCGCTCTGCACCCCCGGTTTTGTGGTCCAAACCGGGAAACCAGCCTTTTCCAGCTATCCCCCGGTTTTGAGGCCCAAACCGGGAAACCAGCCTCCAAGTCCAACGCCTGAGTTTTGTGGCCCAAACTCAGAAACCCGCAGCGCCCAGGTTTTGAGGCCCAAACCTGGAAACCGTCCACCCGATGGTTTTTCCCTGGCTCTACCACCAAACCGAAGCTGTGGAGGGGATGCACCGCCCGTGCACGCCGTCCACCGACACGTGTCCCCAGGTCCTCGACCCGAGCAACACCGTGTCCCGCAAGTCTCTGCTCGTCGCTGTCCCAGGCTGCCAGCCACCACAGCTGATCCTCAGGCACTCCGGTCCCTCAGTCCAAGCCGCACGTCCACCCTTCACCGCTCGGTACCTTGGCATGGCACGTCCGCCGCACGGCACGCCCATCCTTCACCGCACCCGGTCCGTCGGCACAACACGTCTCAACTTGACCTTCACCTGCCTTCGATCACTGCATCCGTGCTCGACACCTGCACAACACAAGCCAAAGAACATGCGATCAAACCCGTTGACAATCACTCATCACTCAGAGACTCGGCATACACCCATGTATCCGCAGATTGGAGAACGTCAGGCAGTGAAGTGGATTTTCAGGTACCTTCGTTTCACGCCTGAGTTCGGGATTTGGTATTCTGCTTCCTCCACCCTCTCCCTTTGCGGTTATTCGGATGCCGATTTTGCTGGTTGCCGTATTGAGCGCAAGTCCACTTCTGGGACTTGCCAGTTTATTGGTTCTTCTCTTGTTTCATGGTCTTCTCGCAAGCAGTCTAGTGTCGCCCAGTCTACCACGGAGGCTGAGTATGTTGCTGCGGCTAGCTGCTGTTCCCAGTTACTCTGGATGATGGCCACTTTGCGTGATTTTGGTCTGAGCTTTTCTCGCGTTCCTTTGCTTTGTGACAGCACGAGTGCTATTAGCGTTGCTAAGAACCCCGTGCTTCACTCGAAGACCAAACACATTGATGTGCGCTTTCATTTTCTGCGAGACCACTATGAGAAGGGTGATATCGACCTTCGCCATGTCGATACTCATCATCAGTTGGCTGATATTTTCACCAAGCCTTTGGACCAATCAACCTTTAATCGGTTAAGAGGTGAGCTTGGTGTGTGTTTCCCCTTTTAGATGGGGGAAACATTTTGGCTCTTGTACGATAGACTGACTCCTTTTCGTTTGTCTTTGTTTTTCTTTTGCATTTTCAGCATACGCTATTACATTCTTAGCTTTATGTATATACTCTTTAGAATGTGATTATGCTCTGTTTAGTATGCTCCGATGCTTATGTTGATGCTATGTAGCTTATGCTCCTTCTGATCCCTGATACATGTTGTGAGCTGAGCTATTTTTTGAATGGTGAACCTGCTTAATGAACTTAAAATGTAAATGTTCACCATTGAGATATGCAACTAGCATGTGTAGGATGTGTTGAATTCACTCGTGCTTTTCATATATATGCTAGGTTGCTATGTCTCTAGTTATGAGTCATTCACTTGCTTGATATGTTCATATTCTGTTTAAAATCTGAACCAAGTTTTAAGTGAATTGAAAAGATCGAGATGGGATTGCTTGTCAACACATCACAGTTTCGAGACCGTTTCTCATTGCACTTTGAGTTAAACTTGAGTTGTGTAGTGTATGACTGAAACTGTTGCTTTAAGCTTCTGATTGCTTCTGCATAGGCTTCGCACAGTTGGAAAGTTAGGCAATGACAAGCTTTCAACCTCTCGCAGTCACATGCTGAATTTTGAACTTGTGTAATTTCACCGCTGCAACTCCGATTAAAATTTGAAAACACAAGTCGATGTTTCATTCTGCAACATGATGATTGACCTTTGCTAGGGGTAGTTCACCTTGTATACATGTTTAGCACTTGTTCGAATTTCTGTCTATACATGTTCAGTGCTCTTTTGATGGTGAATACTTTTGGCTAAACACTGCTCACTTTGCTCATATGTTCATATTTCATATTTGGTGAACAGTTTGAGCCTTTGCTAGCTTGTATGCTTTCCAGTGAGTCGTTGGAGCTATACTGTTTAGAGCATCTTTGCATTTTCTTGATTATATTTCTGAAGCTGCTAACTTGCATTATGACTCATATGCATTTTGGAAGGGGAAGAACTTCTTTTGCTTGGCACTTTTGATGGTGCATTTTCTAAGGGGGAGAAAATTGCTTTCGGTTCCTTTTGCTTGTTGGTGCATTTTCAACTAAGGGGGAGAATTAGGACAAATCATACCTCCCATGTTCAAAGGGGAGAGGAATCGGTTGTGTGCACCATGCAAGGGGGAGCTTGCTCATGATGAGTTTTTGAAACTTCCAATTGGTTCGGAGCGTTTTTGCTAGTTGTGTTGAGCCTTTGCCTCTTTCTTGAGGGACTAGCATTCGCCTTTCGGATTTTCAATTGGTGTCGAGCTTTCTTGCTAGTTGTGTTGAGCCTCTGTGCATCTATCTTGAGGGACTAGCATTTTGCTTCGATTTTTGGTTTTCAATTGGTATCGAACTTTTTTCTTGCTAGCAGTGTTGATCCGGTTCTACCTCTTCTTGAGGGCTAGCTTTGCTTTGCTTGGTTGTGTCGAGCCGTTGCCCATGTCTTTGGGAACCAAGTTGCTTTGCTCTTTCCATTTGACCTTCTTCGGCTTTGCTATGCTTTTGGGTCATTTGGTCGAGTTCCCTCTTCCCCTTCTTCCTCCTTCTATTT
This sequence comes from Coix lacryma-jobi var. lacryma-jobi, assembly GCA_009763385.1. Taxonomy (NCBI): domain Eukaryota; kingdom Viridiplantae; phylum Streptophyta; class Magnoliopsida; order Poales; family Poaceae; genus Coix; species Coix lacryma-jobi. The sequence continues at coordinate 74,931,827 of CM019825.1, forward strand.
CTATTATTGTAACGTCCTGCCTCCATGCGGCCGGGCCCACTTACATCTGGCAGCTTTTCTAGGACATAGACTTCCCTCACAGACCAACACCAGTCTTTTCTGCGCACTTTGTCCTCACTCGTGCGCACCCGGGAAGAACTTCCCGGTCGGTCACCCATCCCTAAATTTCTCTAGGCCAAGCACGCTTAACTTTAGAGTTCTTTGGAGATGGGCTTTCGAAAAAGAAGTTGCAACTTGTTGGTATGAGTATCCTATTATTCCTATTAAGCCTTGGGCCGGGATGTTACATCCTCACCCCCTTAAGAGATCGACGTCCTCGTCGATCAATCCCAAGCCAGGAACGTCCTCTCTTGGCCACGTCTGTGTGTCTAGTGCCAGCACATGTGCCATGCTGTGTGACCACTCCGGGTCCACACCAGCCATGACCACCATGCCTGAGCAACTGCGACACACGCCCGTGAAACCGCGAGAGTCGGCTCTGATACCATTCTATAACGTCCCACCTCCATGCGGCCGGGCCCACTTACATCTGGCAGCTTTTCTAGGACATAGACTTCCCTCACAGACCAACACTAGTCTTTTCTGCGCACTTTGTCCTCACTCGTGCGCACCCGGGAAGAACTTCCCGGTCGGTCACCCATCCCTAAATTTCTCTAGGCCAAGCACGCTTAACTTTAGAGTTCTTTGGAGATGGGCTTCCGAAAAAGAAGTTGCAACTTGTTGGTATGAGTATCCTATTATTCCTATTAAGCCTTGGGCCGGGATGTTACAATTATGATTTGTGTTGGTAGTTGACAATGCACTCATCAAGGGGGAGATTGCGGATACATGGGTGTATGCCGAGTCTTTGAGTGATGAGTGATTGTCAACTGGGATGATGCGCATGTTCTTTGGCTTGTGTTGTGCAGGTGTCGAGCACGGATACAGTGATCGAAGGCAGGTGAAGGTCAAGTTGAGACGTGCCGTGCCGATGGACTGAGAGTTTGGCCACAAAACTCGGGCTGAGGACGGTTTCCAGGTTTGGGCCTCAAAACCAGGGTGCTGCAGGTTTCTGAGTTTGGGCCACAAAACTCAGGCTACGTGGGCTGGTGAAATGTCCTAAATGGCTAGAGGGGGGGTGAATAGCCTAATAAAAATTTCTACAAAACACTTAGAGAGACTTGTTAGACAATTACAAAGCGAAGCCTTTTGCACTAGCTCTACTAAGTGATGCAAGCCACCTAACAAAACAATTCCAGTATGGTATGGTCTCTAAGGCACACAAAATCTATGTCACTACTCTCTATTCTAGTGAGCTAGCAAGAGCTAAATACAATGAACTGGAGAGCTAACACTAGCAAGATAACCTACCACTACACAAGAAGTAAAGAATGTAATTCAAGTGGTAGAGAGATATACCAACACCGGAAAGAGGTGATCAATCACAATATGAATACCAAGAAACTCCGGGAGATGTCCAAAGAGGCAAGAGACACAATGATTTTCTCCCGAGGTTCACGTGCTTGCCGGCACGCTACTCCCCGTTGTGTCGACCAACCACTTGGTGGTTCGGTGGCTAATACGTGTTCACAAACCTAGCTCAACACTTGAGCGCCACAAGAACCGACCCACAAATGGAGGTAACTCAATGACACGCGCAATTTACTAGAGTTACCTTTTGGCTCTTCGCCGGGGAAGGCACAATACCCCTCACAAGTCACCGGGAGATGGCCACGAACAATCACCAACTCGTGCCAATGCTCCTCCGCTGCTCCAAGCCATCTAGGTGGCGGCAACCACCAAGAGTAAAGAGAATACCGCAGCAACAACGATCCCCAAGTGCCACTAGATGCAAACACACAAGCAAATGCACTTGGAATCACTCAATCTCACTTTGATTCGCACTATCAAGCAAGGAGATGAGTGGGAGGGAGTATGTTTAGCTCAAAGAGATGTCCAAGATGTTAGAGTGCCAAGAGAGACCTCCCAAAGCCGGCCAACTCATATTTATATACCCCCTCAGTCAAATAGAGCCGTTACCCCTTCACTGGGCAGTTTTCGTACTGACCGGACGCGTCCGGTCAAATTTTCACTCAGCGTCCGGTCGAAGTTTAAGTAGTGACCGGACTCTAGTTCACTAGCGTCCGGTCAGATTTTCACTCAGCGTCCGGTCAAACACAGAGAGGTTCCAGAGAGGTTTTTCATCGACCGGACGCGTCCGGTCACCATTGACCGGACTCACTCAGCGTCCGATCACTCTATTTGAACCGATGCCTCTCATGAACAGTGGAACAGGCGAGTCCAGTCGTTTGTTTCAGCAGAGTCCGGTCAGTGTTTCACTAGTGACCGGACGCACGTCAATAGCGTTCGGTCGCTATTCCAGCGTCCGGTCAAGCCTGAAATACATGTTTTCAACTCCGGTTTCTTCTCCTTTGCAAATGTGCCAACACCACCAAGTGTACATCACCTTGTGCAAGTGTGTTAGCATTTTCCAAACATTTTCAAAGGATTTGAGGTTAGCACACTAGGTCCTAATGCATATGCATGTATGAATTCACCTAGTGGCACTTGATAACCGCAATCACCGAGATAGTCCCCTCTTAATAGTACGGCTGTCGATCCTAAACACACTCACACCCTCTATGGTGTCTTGAGTGTCAAAACAAAATCCCTATTTATACCTTTGCCTTGATCTCCATAGGGTTTTGCTTTTCTCTTTTTCTCTTTCCAAATGTGGAGCACTTGATCCATCTTTTGGTCATCATCACCAACACCATGGTCATCATCTAGCTCCCACACTTGGTGTGTACCGACCTAGCTTATGAACACTTCATGACAAAGGTTAGTACTCTAGGTGACATCAATTAACCAAAACCAAACAAGGACTTTCAATCTCCCCCTTTTTGGTAATTGATGACAACCTTCACAAAGATATGTATTTGAAAATTTAAGTCACCTCTTTGTTAGTATTAGCTCCCCCCTACATATGTGCTATAGTGTTTGGTTCAAGTTCGGCACATATGCATAGATATGAAATGTGGGAGAGTAATACTATCAAATGATCCTAAGGTGTAAAGAATGGACCTTTGAAGCGTGATACCAATCGGAGTTGCCAATGTATACCATCCTTAGCACCATGGTTAACTAGACTTTACAAAAACACTAGATACCTCATGAGATCAACATTATATGAGAGGTTCTAGTATCACATGTAAAAACAAATTACATCTAGCTACCACCTATGCATGCTAGTTTTGCAAATTATCATTCAAAATCTATTTTTAGCATACACCACACAAGCATGAATATCAAGTTTTAAACGACTTGTGCAATGCAAGCAAGCATATGAACATGCACAAAACAAATGCAACAACCAAGTTCATGAGCTTGCTCCCCCTACTTGTGTGCTCAAAAATTTTCAAAGTTTTGATCTCCTTCATTTGATCTTTGTGACTTTTCTCTCCCCCTTTGTCATCCATTTCATTAAAAGGTTTGCATAAAAAGGTTCAAATTGTTTAGGAGAGAGTTAGTTCTTTCATATTTGGTTCAATCTAGATCATTTGCATGAAACATTTAACACGGTTTGCTCTAGAGTAAGCTTCTTTACACATCTTGCAATGGTTATCGTACTCACGTTGGTTAAACATTCCATTGCTCATTCTCTAGATTAAACACTAGGATTGCAAGCCCATAAACATGTCATATGTTACCACTAGATCATATCAAGCATAGAAACTACAGTGGCATCATATGAGCATCATAATCATTTTATTTCCATGAATGAGCCTAATGATTGTGAGGAATGACTAGATGCACTAAACATGTCCTACCAAAGTATGAATGCGTATGCCAATCAACTTTTACCTTGCTTTGTCGAAGGAGAGGCATGTCATATAAGTGGGGTGCATCAACACATATTTGAGAAGTCAAGTATGTTCAATTCATTCCTTAGCTTGCAAAACCTCTTCTCATCAAGTGGCTTGGTGAATATGTCGGCAAGTTGATCATCGGTACCAACACTCTCAATTGAAATATCACCCTTTTGTTGATGGTCTCTTATGAAGTGGTGCCTAATGTCAATATGTGTAACACCCAGTTTTAAGAACAAAACCAGGATAGCCATATGTGTGCCCAGGAAGTCCACACATACAACAACAGAGGGAAAAGATATCAAAAACAGTGTTCTATTTAACGAAACACAGTTATAACTAAAACTTACATCAAAGTTAAGCGGAACAAAAACTAAACTTCTCTTCAGACTCCATTCTTCACAGGGACAGTTGACTGGGGGTAACATACGCCTAGCACTTCTGTCAGTATTCTGGAAACTCATCTGTGTCTTCACCACGCTTCCGCTGCGCAACTCTGATGGAGACTGAGGGTGTGGGGGAAATAGCAAGGGTGAGCACATGTCGTACTCAGCAAATACAACATGGGGTCATGAAGCTCAAAAGGCTTGACACTGGTTTACTGCGGTTAGCACTTTTAGTTGAGTCAATATTTTAGCATTAGATAGTCATCAAGTTATGCTTACATCCCATTCAAACCACATGAATAATATTATGAGCAACCACATCAAAGATTAACAAATTAACAATAGTAATATGAACATAAAGTATATATTGTTAAAGTTATTAGTCTGCAAGTTTTCCGAGCCGCTCGTGACCGTGAGCACGGCTGATATATCAGTTTATTACTCTGCAGAGTTTGTACAACTTTACCCGTGAGCCGTGATCCCCATATGCCAGGGGTTGCAAATCCCATATCACCTCTTCCAAGGAGGTGCGGCAGGGTACACTATGAAGTCTTTCGAGGTTCCCCTAACAAGATAGTGGCCACTAGGTTTCCAATCGGCAAGCAGATATAGGAACCCCCTTTTCGATGGCACATTCCTTCCCGGCTATACACATGAGACCAGGCGGCCGTCCTATACCCGTCTCGTCAAGCCCCTTTTGTGCCCTTTCAGGTAACCACCATCAAGCGAGGAGAGGTCCTCGAACCAACTAAAACCAGAGCCATGTAGCCCTCACGGTTGTACTGTATGTCCCAGCTTTTGCCCACAGAAGATCATTTAGAGGGATGACATGTTCACATTACCATGGAAACAAGTTATCAGTATGTGTTGCACGTATTATTAGTCATCTCGTTTGTTCATATAGTTTGGAGTTAAGCACTAGCAGATCTACCCATATGCATATATCCCACGGTAACAAGGTATAGAGTTGAATCGTCTAGATAAACCGTATGGCTTGCAAATTTGACACATGCACATGAATAGTGAATTATAAATGAGTAGGTAACAAGGATGGTCCCATGTTATACTTGCCTGTTAAACTTGACCAATTCTCACATCTTCAGCTCTGGGTCATCAACTTCTGATCTTTAGCGCGCACAACCGATCGACGTCTACTCGTAGCAAGCATCACACATAGGCAACATACAAGCAAACAACAGAGAACTAAGAACAACATAACACGAGACAAAACAACGTACTAAAAGAGAGCTCGCACTACGGTCGCGGGATCGCACGGAACGACTGAAAGACACGTCTACCGGGAATTTTATATTATAAAAAGAAAAACTACCGGCTTGCTTTATTTTAATTAATAAGATCATGATAAAATATTAATTCATATTAGACAAAGCATATTTTAATTTAGAAGAACGGATTAAACTAATCATATTTTATTCATAAATATTATCATATAATTTAATCAAGTTAAATGTTAGCTTAGTAAAAGAAAGTAAACATGTGACAACATCTAACCGTAATTTATATGACAACAGTTAGCCTAATCAATTTATAAATTAAAAACATATTTATGTTAGTGATTAATCATATTAACATTTGTGTATAAAATATCAAAATATAAAACCCACATTGATTTTAATTATAAATCTATTGTAGGTTTATTAATCAATTTAATATTTAACTTTATATGGAAAAACATGTGACATGAAAGGCGTTAACACTACTGCGTAGAACACGTCGACACGAAACTAACGTAACTGAAACGAACTAAAACAGAGATTAGATGATTAAATGGTGGAGATTACAAACCTGCGGCAAAACTGTAAATAATTTATCTTCTACCTTCATCTTCTTTCTTCTTCGTTGGAACAGAACCCATGGCTGCCACGGGCTATTGCACTGCACCACGAGGAGGGACGAGAGGCTCGACCGCCGACCGGAGCGGGCTTGTCCGGCCTGCCTGCTGGCGACGGCTTCGCTTGCTGGTCTAGGGGGCCAACGTGGACTGCGTGGGTGCCCAAAAGGCAGCAGAGCAGGGAGCATCTGCTCCTCTCGAACGCACGCAGGGAGAGGGGGCAGGGTCGCGGCCTTGGCTTGCAGGCGGCGCCGTGCACCAGACCATGCGAGAGGCGGTGTCCGGCTAAAGGACGCGGCCCAAGGACGACTAGTGCAGTAGAAGAGAACAAAGGACATCAGCCATGGAAACACCTCGCCGGAAAAGGGAGATGAATTAGGGAACGATCAAACGGTGATGGATTCGTGAAAAAGAAGGCACTAAGGTGTAGAGAACGACGAGACCTATCTCGTGGTGGCGACGGTTTTCTCCGGAACGCGACGGTTTGGCCGGAAAAGCTCGCCGGAAGTTCGCCGGAAGTTCGCCGGAGAAGAGCAGATGCGAAACTTCGGCTTCAGATCTGGGTTGATGGGAGTGGCGGCTGCGAAAACGGATTGTACTTCTGTAATCCTCGCGTCGAGATGAACACCGGCATATATATAGTGTTAGGGTTTGGATAAGATGGAAAAACGAGATATTTATTAATTTTCGGAATTAATTAATTTCGGGATTAAAATAATTCCAGAAAAGTCCAGAATTGTTGTTTAAGCCACGAAAAATAATCCGATGGCTCCGAAAATTCTAGGAAAATTCTCAGAGACACTTTGAAATATAATGAACCCAAATAAAGTATTTGGAGCTTATCAAAAGATATTTTGGAGCATCTAAAAATTAGATTATGCTCGCTGAAATATTGGAAACTCTTCCAGGTAAATCCAGAAAAAATTTCAATAAGTTTATAGGGATATTATGATGGATGATGAACTTAAAGAAGTGATTTGAGATATAAGAAAAAGAATCTTAGAAGGGTCCAACAAGAGGATAGAGATGGAAACAATAAATTTGATTTCGAAAGAAGACAGAAACGGACTGAATATAGAAAGACGGCCTACCAAACGTGTTTTAAAACTCTACCGACTCACAACACAAGGTCAAACACCAACCAACCATCACATCAAACATAACCCATCAAATTAGTTTAGGAAAATTTTGAAAATTCTTGTTTTACTACGACTAAAGTGGCGCTAGCTCGGACTAAACTTGTCAAATTTTATTCAAATATTAAAATTATTTATTTTATTTAGTATTTTCTACTCACAACCCAAAATCAGCAATTTTGGGGTGTGACAAACTACCCCACTTAACATGAATCTCGTCCCGAGATTCGAAGAGACTAGGGAGAAAGATAAAGTCGACCATTATTGATATGAGATTGATGAACGATAAAACATGGATCGAGGATGGCCAAATAAAGGCTAGAAAGATAAAGATTGATCTCAAGTTCTTTTTGCCTCGATACTTGAGACTCAAGGCTTGCTGTTGGTGATAGTAGCCGCTACCCCACTTAACAAAAGCTTTGCTCATCTTCAAAACTTGATCTTCAGGGTCTTCTTCGGAACACAAAGATGGAGACGTCACACCAGCAACACACCAAGCAAGACAAACACGCAGCACAACAACGATACTATACGTGCTTTTGTTCAACTGGTGGGCATCCTAATGGGTAGATTAGATGATGAGAGGCCATCGAGATTTTAAACAAGATGATTTCAAAATTTTAATAAAGCAAATAAAATACAAATTCAAGGATACCAGAAACCAATAGCTCAAAGGTAGCTCTCAAGGAGAGGAGGTAATGGGACAAGGATTGAGAAACAATTAATTCAAAGGACAAGGTGGTATAAAACATTTTATAGCAAAACAAACTTCAAAAGGCGTCCAGTGCTAACTAGGCATACGTCCTACAGTCAACATTGCTCTGATACCAATCTGTAACACCCAGTTTTAAGAACAAAACCAGGATAGCCATATGTGTGCCCAGGAAGTCCACACATACAACAACAGAGGGAAAAGATATCAAAAACAGTGTTCTATTTAACGAAACACAGTTATAACTAAAACTTACATCAAAGTTAAGCGGAACAAAAACTAAACTTCTCTTCAGACTCCATTCTTCACAGGGACAGTTGACTGGGGGTAACATACGCCTAGCACTTCTGTCAGTATTCTGGAAACTCATCTGTGTCTTCACCACGCTTCCGCTGCGCAACTCTGATGGAGACTGAGGGTGTGGGGGAAATAGCAAGGGTGAGCACATGTCGTACTCAGCAAATACAACATGGGGTCATGAAGCTCAAAAGGCTTGACACTGGTTTACTGCGGTTAGCACTTTTAGTTGAGTCAATATTTTAGCATTAGATAGTCATCAAGTTATGCTTACATCCCATTCAAACCACATGAATAATATTATGAGCAACCACATCAAAGATTAACAAATTAACAATAGTAATATGAACATAAAGTATATATTGTTAAAGTTATTAGTCTGCAAGTTTTCCGAGCCGCTCGTGACCGTGAGCACGGCTGATATATCAGTTTATTACTCTGCAGAGTTTGTACAACTTTACCCGTGAGCCGTGATCCCCATATGCCAGGGGTTGCAAATCCCATATCACCTCTTCCAAGGAGGTGCGGCAGGGTACACTATGAAGTCTTTCGAGGTTCCCCTAACAAGATAGTGGCCACTAGGTTTCCAATCGGCAAGCAGATATAGGAACCCCCCTTTCCGATGGCACATTCGTTCCCGGCTATACACATGAGACCAGGCGGCCGTCCTATACCCGTCTCGTCAAGCCCCTTTTGTGTCCTTTCAGGTAACCACCATCAAGCGAGGAGAGGTCCTCGAACCAACTAAAACCAGAGCAATGTAGCCCTCACGGTTGTACTGTATGTCCCAGCTTTTGCCCACAGAAGATCATTTAGAGGGATGACATGTTCACATTACCATGGAAACAAGTTATCAGTATGTGTTGCACGTATTATTAGTCATCTCGTTTGTTCATATAGTTTGGAGTTAAGCACTAGCAGATCTACTCATATGCATATATCCCACGGTAACAAGGTATAGAGTTGAATCATCTAGATAAACCGTATGGCTTGCAAATTTGACACATGCACATGAATAGTGAATTATAAATGAGTAGGTAACAAGGATGGTCCCATGTTATACTTGCCTGTTAAACTTGACCAATTCTCACATCTTCAGCTCTGGGTCATCAACTTCTGATCTTTAGCGCGCACAACCGATCGACGTCTACTCGTAGCAAGCATCACACATAGGCAACATACAAGCAAACAACAGAGAACTAAGAACAACATAACACGAGACAAAACAACGTACTAAAAGAGAGCTCGCACTACGGTCGCGGGATCGCATGGAACGACTGAAAGACACGTCTACCGGGAATTTTATATTATAAAAAGAAAAACTACCGGCTTGCTTTATTTTAATTAATAAGATCATGATAAAATATTAATTCATATTAGACAAAGCATATTTTAATTTAGAAGAACGGATTAAACTAATCATATTTTATTCATAAATATTATCATATAATTTAATCAAGTTAAATGTTAGCTTAGTAAAAGAAAGTAAACATGTGACAACATCTAACCGTAATTTATATGACAACAGTTAGCCTAATCAATTTATAAATTAAAAACATATTTATGTTAGTGATTAATCATATTAACATTTGTGTATAAAATATCAAAATATAAAACCCACATTGATTTTAATTATAAATCTATTGTAGGTTTATTAATCAATTTAATATTTAACTTTATATGGAAAAACATGTGACATGAAAGGCGTTAACACTACTGCGTAGAACACGTCGACACGAAACTAACGTAACTGAAACGAACTAAAACAGAGATTAGATGATTAAATGGTGGAGATTACAAACCTGCGGCAAAACTGTAAATAATTTATCTTCTACCTTCATCTTCTTTCTTCTTCGTTGGAACAGAACCCATGGCTGCCACGGGCTATTGCACTGCACCACGAGGAGGGACGAGAGGCTCGACCGCCGACCGGAGCGGGCTTGTCCGGCCTGCCTGCTGGCGACGGCTTCGCTTGCTGGTCTAGGGGGCCAACGTGGACTGCGTGGGTGCCCAAAAGGCAGCAGAGCAGGGAGCATCTGCTCCTCTCGAACGCACGCAGGGAGAGGGGGCAGGGTCGCGGCCTTGGCTTGCAGGCGGCGCCGTGCACCAGACCATGCGAGAGGCGGTGTCCGGCTAAAGGACGCGGCCCAAGGACGACTAGTGCAGTAGAAGAGAACAAAGGACATCAGCCATGGAAACACCTCGCCGGAAAAGGGAGATGAATTAGGGAACGATCAAACGGTGATGGATTCGTGAAAAAGAAGGCACTAAGGTGTAGAGAACGACGAGACCTATCTCGTGGTGGCGACGGTTTTCTCCGGAACGCGACGGTTTGGCCGGAAAAGCTCGCCGGAAGTTCGCCGGAAGTTCGCCGGAGAAGAGCAGATGCGAAACTTCGGCTTCAGATCTGGGTTGATGGGAGTGGCGGCTGTGAAAACGGATTGTACTTCTGTAATCCTCGCGTCGAGATGAACACCGGCATATATATAGTGTTAGGGTTTGGATAAGATGGAAAAACGAGATATTTATTAATTTTCGGAATTAATTAATTTCGGGATTAAAATAATTCCAGAAAAGTTCAGAATTGTTGTTTAAGCCACGAAAAATAATCCGATGGCTCCGAAAATTCTAGGAAAATTCTCAGAGACACTTTGAAATATAATGAACCCAAATAAAGTATTTGGAGCTTATCAAAAGATATTTTGGAGCATCTAAAAATTAGATTATGCTCGCTGAAATATTGGAAACTCTTCCAGATAAATCCAGAAAAATTTTCAATAAGTTTATAGGGATATTATGATGGATGATGAACTTAAAGAAGTGATTTGAGATATAAGAAAAAGAATCTTAGAAGGGTCCAACAAGAGGATAGAGATGGAAACAATAAATTTGATTTCGAAAGAAGACAGAAACGGACTGAATATAGAAAGACGGCCTACCAAACGTGTTTTAAAACTCTACCGACTCACAACACAAGGTCAAACACCAACCAACCATCACATCAAACATAACCCATCAAATTAGTTTAGGAAAATTTTGAAAATTCTTGTTTTACTACGACTAAAGTGGCGCTAGCTCGGACTAAACTTGTCAAATTTTATTCAAATATTAAAATTATTTATTTTATTTAGTATTTTCTACTCACAACCCAAAATCAGCAATTTTGGGGTGTGACAATATGCTTTGTCCTTGAATGTTGCACGGGGTTGTTTGTGAGCTTCACCGCACTCTCATTGTCACATAGCAATGGCACTTGTTTGAATTTGATTCCAAAGTCATCCAAAGTTGCTTTCATCCAAAGTAATTGAGCACAACAACTACCGGCGGATATGTATTCGGCTTCGGCGGTTGAAAGTGCCACACTATTTTGCTTCTTTGATGACCAAGACACAAGTGATCTTCCCAACAATTGACATGTGCCCGATGTGCTCTTTCTATCAACCTTGCAACCCGTATAATCAGAGTCCGAATATCCAATCAACTCAAAGTTTGACCCCTTTGGATACCACAAACCAATATCTTGTGTATGCTTCAAGTACCTCAATATTCTCTTGGTTGCCTTCAAGTGACTCTCTCTTGGTGAGGCTTGAAATCTTGCACACATGCATACACTAAACATGACATCCGGTCTTGATGCGGTCACATAGAGTAGGCTTCCAATCATAGACCGATACAACTTTTGATCCACCATATTGCCACTTGCATCACTATCCAATTGACCATTTGTCCCCATAGGCGTGCTAATGGCTTTTGCATCTTGCAATCCAAACTTCTTGATCATGTCCTTTATGTACTTACCTTGACTAACAAAAGTGCCTTCCTTCAATTGCTTGATTTGGAGACCAAGGAAGTAGCTAAGCTCTCCAATCATGGACATTTCAAACTCATTTGCCATCAATCCACCAAACTCTTCACAAAAATCTTGATTGGTTGAACCAAAAATGGTATCATCAACATAGATTTGCAACACAAACAAGTCTTTTTCAATCTTCTTAGTGAAGAGAGTAGTATCAACCTTTCCCATCTTGAACCCTTTAGAGAGAAGGAAATCCCTTAACCTCTCATACCATGCTCTTGGTGCTTGTTTCAAGCCATAAAGTGCCTTCTTGAGCTTATAAACATGGTTGGGCTTCTTGTCATCTTCAAAACCGGGTGGTTGCTCAACATATACTAACTCATTGATGTAGCCATTGAGAAATGCACTCTTGACATCCATTTGATATAACTTGATGTTGTGGGAACAAGCATAAGCTAATAAGATTCTTATTGCTTCTAATCTTGCAACCGGTGCATATGTTTCACCAAAGTCAAGCCCCTCTACTTGAGTGTAACCTTGTGCTACTAATCTTGCTTTGTTTCTCACCACGATGCCATCTTGATCTTGTTTGTTGCGAAAGACCCATCTAGTGCCAATCACATTGTAGTTCTTAGGCCTCTCTACCAATTCCCATACTTGATTTCTTGTGAAGTTGTTAAGCTCTTCATGCATGGCATTGATCCAATCAACATCTTGTAATGCTTCTTCAATCTTGGTTGGCTCGATGGATGATACAAAAGAATAATGTTCACAAAATGAAGCCAATCTTGATCTAGTTTGCACACCACTTTGAATTCCACCAATGATTTGATCTAAAGGATGATCTCTTGCAACATTGGTTGGTTGGAGCACTTGGACTTGATTGCTTGTACTTGCTTGATCATTTGGTTGAGATGTACTAGCCACTTGTTGATTTTGCAATTGAGAACCACTAGCTTGCATAATTGGAGAAGTGAGCACTTGATCTTTGTCATCTTCGACATCAATCACTTCCCTAGGCCGAATATCACCAATATCCATATTCTTCATTGCATTGACCAATTGAGTTCCTCTCACATCATCTAGATTTTCTTCTTCATCTTGAGAGCCATTGGTTTCATCAAATTCAACATCATGCACTTCCTCAAGAGTACCACTAGCCAAATTCCAAACTCTATATGCTTTGCTTGTAGTGGAGTAACCAAGCAAGAAGCCTTCATCACATTTCTTCTCAAACTTGCTCAATCTAGTCCCTTTCTTCAAGATATAGCATTTGCATCCAAAGACTCTAAAGTATGCAATGTTGGGCTTTCTTCCATTCAATAGCTCATAAGGTGTCTTCTCCATCATAGGGTGACAATAGAGGCGGTTGCAACAATAGCAAGCCGTGTTGATAGCTTCGGCCCAAAATGAATGACTCACATTGTACTCACTAAGCATAGATCTTGCCATATCAATGAGAGTTCTATTCTTACTTTCAACAAGACCATTTGATTGTGGAGTGTACTTGGCCGAAAATTGATGTCTAATTCCAAATTCATCACATAACTCATCAACTCTTGTGTTTCTAAATTCACTACCATTGTCACTTCTCACTTTCTTGATGGTTGTTTCAAACTCATTGTGACATCTCTTGACAAAAGATTTGAATGTAGCATATGTATCACTTTTGTCACTTAGAAAGAACACCCATGTATATCTTGTGAGATCATCCACTATCACAAAGCCATATTTGTTTCCACCAATGCTAGTGTATGTTGTTGGTCCAAATAGATCCATGTGCAATAACTCAAATGCTTTGCTAGTGCTCATCATGCTCTTTTTAGGGTGAGTGTTTCCAACTTGCTTTCCGGCTTGACAAGAGCTACAAAGTTTATCTTTCTCAAACACCACATCTTTCAAGCCTCTAACTAGATCATGCTTAATCAATCTATTCAATTGTTTCATTCCAACATGACCAAGTCTTCTATGCCATAACCAACCCATGCTAGATTTGGTGAACAAACAAGTTGACAATTGAGCTTCACTAGCATTGAAATCAACCAAATATAGATTCTCATATCTAAAGCCTTTGAAGATCAAGTTTGAGCCATCTACACTTATGATCTCTACATCATCAACCCCAAATATGCATTTGAATCCAAGATCACACAATTGAGCCACGGATAGCAAATTGAAGTTCAAGCTCTCTACTAGCAATACATTGGATATGCTCATGTCATTTGATATAGCAATCTTACCAAGACCCTTGACCTTGCCTTTGCCATTATCACCAAATGTAATACTATCAATCCCATTGTCATCATTCTTGTTGATTGAATTGAACATTCTTGCATCTCCGGTCATGTGTTGAGTGCACCCACTATCAAGCACCCAATGCTTTCCTCCGGCTTTATAATTGACCTACAAGAAATGATCAATTCTTCTTAGGTACCCAAACTTGCTTGGGTCCTCCAAGGTTAGTTACTAAGCTCTTGGGCACCCAAATTGCCTTCTTCTTTGGGCCAACAATGGGAGCACCAATAAACTTAGCCTTTATACCATTTACACCCTTGGTAAGCAAATATCAAGAATCAAATTGAATTGAGGATACATTAGCATTTTTATTCTTGTTCTTGCAATATTGCTCTATATGCCCGGATTGCTTGCATTTCTTGCAAAACCGACCATTGCTTCTCACAAAACTAGTCTTGTGAGTCACAAAGGCCGCCTTGCCATTCTTGGGGGTATAGCCCAATCCATCTTTGTTAAGAGAGAACCGTTGGCTACCCAAGCACTTAAGCAAGCGGGCATCTCCACCATAGGCATTGCCTAAGGCACGAGTGAGCTCATTGACCTCATTTTTCAAGGTCTCATTCTCCACCATTAGTGAGGCATCACAAGTGAAACCATCACTCATAGTAGAAGTAGTAGTGGATGAGCTACATGAGGAGTTAGTGGGAGCAACAACAATAGGAGTATAAAATGATTCATCAAGAATATCACAAGTTACTCCTATGTTACATGTTGGAACAATGTCCTCAACCTTGACTTGATCAAGGAGGGAGGAGTGAGCTTTTTCAAGCTTGGTGTGAGCCTTGCCAAGCTTCTCATGGGCTACCTCTAGCCTCTCATGAGTAGACTTGAGCTCATTAAGGGTTTGCTCAAGAGCACTAAGCTTCTTGCGCAAATCCTTGCACTCCTTCCTCTTCATCTCAAAGCAAGTGTGAGCTTGCTCCATCATGTCCATGAGGTCCTCCTTTGAGTGCTCCTCATCCTCATCACTCTCACTATCACTCTCATCATCGGATTGTACCTTAGTTGGCTTGGCCATGAAGCATGATGGAGTGTCAAATAGAGAAGGCTTGTTGTTGATAGCAATACTTGCAAGTGCCTTCTTCTTGGTGCTCTTCTTGTTGTCATCATCACTTGAGTCTTCATTATCGGATGATGCATCACTATCCCATGTGACAACATATGAGCCACCCTTCTTCTTCTTGAAGCTCATTTTCTTCTCTTTCTTCTCCTTCTTATCTTTCTTCTTTTCATCTTCATCATTGTCACTATTGTAGGGACAATCCGCTACAACGTGATCCTTGCTCTTGCACTTGTAGCATCTTCTCACATAGTCTTTGTTCTTGTTGTAATCTCTTCTCTTTCTTGCACCATAGCCCTTCTTTTTCATGAATTTCCCAAATTTGCGCACAAAGAGAGCTAAGGCTTCATCATCAATGTCACTAGCTTCTTCATTGTCACTTGATTCTTCCTTCTTGGACTTGCCCTTGCTCTTTGACGAGGTGGCTTTGAATGCCACATTTTTCTTCTTCTTGTCCTCTTCCTTGATCACTTCTTCACTATCTTCATTGTATTGATCCTCGGTCATGACATCACCAAGCACCTCATTTGGAGTCACATTCTTCAAGCCTCCTCTAAAGATGATGGTGCGAAGTGTCTTGAATCTCTTGGGCAAGCAACTCAAGAACCGGTGAGTGAAGTCTTCATCTTGCACCTTTTCTCCCAAGGACTTGAGATCATTGATGATGACTTGCAATCTATAGAACATTTCCGGAATTGATTCATCATCCTTCATCTTGAAGTTGGTGAGCTTGTCCTTGAGCATGTACAACTTGGCACTCTTTACCGTTGAAGTGCCCTCATATGCTTCTTCTAATCTTTTCCACACCTCACTTGCATTGTCAAGATCTTTTGTTTGCTCAAACACCTTTGGATCAATGGCATTGTATATGGTGTTGAGCGCCATTGTGTTGCATTGCTTGTTGATGGAGTCATTTGGTGTTGGATTGGTAGGATCAAGAATCACAAACTCATTTTCTACCACATCCCACACCTTGTCATTGATTGAACCCAAATACATTCTCATCTTTCTCTTCCAATAATCAAAAGATGTGCCATCAAAGAACGGTGGTTTGCCCCCAACATGGTTAAACACAATTTGAGCCATTTCAACACCGAAGGTTGTTAAGCCTTATGCAAACGGTGATCACGGCTCCGATACCACTTGAAAGGTCCTAAATGGCTAGAGGGGGGGTGAATAGCCTAATAAAAATTTCTACAAAACACTTAGAGAGACTTGTTAGACAATTACAAAGCGAAGCCTTTTGCACTAGCTCTACTAAGTGATGCAAGCCACCTAACAAAACAATTCTAGTATGGTATGGTCTCTAAGGCACACAAAATCTATGTCACTACTCTCTATTCTAGTGAGCTAGCAAGAGCTAAATACAATGAACTGGAGAGCTAACACTAGCAAGATAACCTACCACTACACAAGAAGTAAAGAATGTAATTCAAGTGGTAGAGAGATATACCAACACCGGAAAGAGGTGATCAATCACAATATGAATACCAAGAAACTCCGGGAGATGTCCAAAGAGGCAAGAGACACAATGATTTTCTCCCGAGGTTCACGTGCTTGCCGGCACGCTACTCCCCGTTGTGTCGACCAACCACTTGGTGGTTCGGTGGCTAATACGTGTTCACAAACCTAGCTCAACACTTGAGCGCCACAAGAACCGACCCACAAATGGAGGTAACTCAATGACACGCGCAATTTACTAGAGTTACCTTTTGGCTCTTCGCCGGGGAAGGCACAATACCCCTCACAAGTCACCGGGAGATGGCCACGAACAATCACCAACTCGTGCCAATGCTCCTCCGCTGCTCCAAGCCGTCTAGGTGGCGGCAACCACCAAGAGTAAAGAGAATACCGCAGCAACAACGATCCCCAAGTGCCACTAGATGCAAACACACAAGCAAATGCACTTGGAATCACTCAATCTCACTTTGATTCGCACTATCAAGCAAGGAGATGAGTGGGAGGGAGTATGTTTAGCTCAAAGGGATGTCCAAGATGTTAGAGTGCCAAGAGAGACCTCCCAAAGCCGGCCAACTCATATTTATATACCCCCTCAATCAAATAGAGCCGTTACCCCTTCACTGGGCAGTTTTCGTACTGACCGGACGCGTCCGGTCAAATTTTCACTCAGCGTCCGGTCGAAGTTTAAGTAGTGACCGGACTCTAGTTCACTAGCGTCCGGTCAGATTTTCACTCAGCGTCCGGTCAAACACAGAGAGGTTCCAGAGAGGTTTTTCATCGACCGGACGCGTCCGGTCACCATTGACCGGACTCACTCAGCGTCCGATCACTCTATTTGAACCAATGCCTCTCGTGAACAGTGGAACAGGCGAGTCCGGTCGTTTGTTTCAGCAGAGTCCGGTCAGTGTTTCACTAGTGATCGAACGCACGTCAATAGCGTCCGGTCGCTATTCCAGCGTCCGGTCAAGCCTGAAATACATGTTTTCAACTCCGGTTTCTTCTCCTTTGCAAATGTGCCAACACCACCAAGTGTACATCACCTTGTGCAAGTGTGTTAGCATTTTCCAAACATTTTTCAAAGGATTTGAGGTTAGCACACTAGGTCCTAATGCATATGCATGTATGAATTCACCTAGTGGCACTTGATAACCGCAATCATCGAGATAGTCCCCTCTTAATAGTACGACTGTCGATCCTAAACACACTCACACCCTCTATGGTGTCTTGAGTGTCAAAACAAAATCCCTATTTATACCTTTGCCTTGATCTCCATAGGGTTTTGTTTTCTCTTTTTCTCTTTCCAAATGTGGAGCACTTGATCCATCTTTTGGTCATCATCACCAACACCATGGTCATCATCTAGCTCCCACACTTGGTGTGTACCGACCTAGCTTATGAACACTTCATGACAAAGGTTAGTACTCTAGGTGACATCAATTAACCAAAACCAAACAAGGACTTTCAGCTGGTTTCCTGGTTTGGGCCTCAAAACCGGGGGTTGGTCGTGAAGGTTGGTTTCCCGGTTTGGGCCTCAAAACCGGGGGTGCGACGTCCAGGAAAAGGATGCAGAGCGGTGGCGGCACGTGACGGCAATCGGGAGGTTGCGTCGAGGCAACGCTACGAGTTGTGCGGACATGGCCGTCGGATCCACCTACCATCGAGTTGGTCCAGAATAACCTTAGGGTTTAGCTGGTTCGCTCTGTAAGTAATTAGGGGTAGAGTGGGAATTAGGAATAGTTAGAATTAGGATAAGTAGGGGGAGACACCCACCTCCCCATTTATCTCAGTCATTTGCTCTTTTGCTTCTAGGGTTTCCTGTTCTCCCACTCCCTGTTGTAACGAACCTGAGATCCACAGAGAAGAGAACAATACCTCTGTGCCCGTGAGATTTTTGAGGAAGTGAGACCGTAATCTCACTGTTGTAGCGTGTGGTAGCCACACGGTTGCAAATTCGTGGTTGTGATTAATGTTTTGTTCGTGTTCTTCGCGGGTTGCTTTTCTCCACGTTTTTCCCGTCGATCGATCTCTTTGCTTGGTGCGTTGTTTGCAAAACCGTTTGAACCAAGTTGTTCTAGATCATGAGGCACTTCTTTCCACCGAAGAAATTCTCCTCTAACCTCACGAGCTAGTAGATCGGTTGATTTTTGTTTCGGGTCTAGTTTTTCTCCCTTCCCCTGAATTTCTTCAATTCATCGATTTGGAGATAGGTTCGAGCCATGATCTCTTAGAGATAGCTCACTATCATCCTTGTGACTCTTCTCACCAAGTTTGATCCCTAGAGGATTTGTTTTGGGTGAGATCGAGGCGAATCGGTGAACGAACTGCACAGAATCGGGGTGACCGGACACTGTGTTCATATGACCGGACGCTGCCATCATGAGTCCGGTCGTTGAACAGAGCGTAATGTTTTTCGCGTAATTGACCGGACGCTCTGTTAACTCAGTGACCGGACGCACCGTTGTCACTGTTCATTGTTTGCGTTTCTTTGTGACCGGACGCTACTGACCAGACCGGACGCACTGTGCACCAGAGTCCGGTCGGAAACAGTAAGGGTCCAGATTGAGTTTTGTTGGACCGGACGCGTCCGATCACACTTGACCGGACGCAAGGTGAGTCCGGTCAGTGCTGTTTCGCGCTGTTTCGTCCGCGGTTCATTCGTCTGTTGTCGGTTTTGATTTCCGGCTCTTGCGTTGGGTTCCTAGAGTCGTGAAGTATTCCGCTGTGCTTCTTGGAAACATCCACCTTACATCTAGGGTCGTGAACACTTACGAGCTCTAGGGTTTGCTCTTGGGGTTGATTTACGGGACAGTAGCGACAAGTTTCCGAAAGGAAAATTTGAGCTCTCATTCACCCCACTTTGGTCGCTTTCTGATAGCATTCTCGGTCCTTCACTCCCTGTAGTGAAGGGCATATGAAGGAACTGGGTGCTCAAGTGGATAGCTAGGGAACCTTTATTCGTTGAGCTTCATGGAACATCAGGAAACTGTGTGGAAACTCAGAATGATATACACAAAGTTTGATCACCCCGATGCTACCATTTCATCAGATGTACATCTAAACAAAAATGCTTCTCTGTTAGTAGACTTTGGATATATGTACAATCAATGAAACCAAACACAAAATTTCTGTCAAATAAGTTGCAACATTTCCTCTGAAGCATGCTGGAGAAGAGATCGGCTTCACAGTTTGTGAGGATCCCACTGTAGCTGAATGCTTTAGCTCTTGCTTGTGACACCTGTGGTGCTCCTATAGTTTCTGCATGGGCTGAAGAAGAAGCTTGGCTGTAGGTGTTGGAGAAGGCAAATGTACTGCACACTTTCTAGTCATGCCAACAGAGGAGTCTTACCAAACACCAGCGGATGATGTAAAGTCGCGATTGACACTTGGTCTCATGTCTAGGGCTAGTTACAAACATACAATGCTATTGGAAGAGAGCTTTGCTATAGTACCTCCAAATGACTGAGTCATTTATTTATTTTGATCGGATGGTTATAATCACATATTACCTCTGAAGAGGTAATAGGTGAAATATATATTTATTAAATTATTTATTTTTGTAAAATAGGATAAATTAGGAAAGTTTTAGGAATAAAAATCTTGTTCTAGATTGGATTGATGCATGTGTGATCCTGAAGATATGATAAATCTTTTTATTTTGCAACTTTAAATTTGATATATTTTGATTACCTTGTACATGTGACTTAATACATTTAAATTTGCATGTGTCAACGTGACATGTACTGATTTGCATGTGACATGTTTCTCACTAAAATTTTGTGTACTACCGTTCATAGGATTTAAAATAATTATGCGAAGATTTAAAATATGTGTAAAACATAAACATATTTATCAATATATAGTTTCTTCACTTAATATATCTTGGGCAACAAATGGATGGCATCTGACGCAACCCAATTTTTAATTGAGTATATGAATTAAAATGGATCGTTCCAATACTTATTTTTTTAATCGAGTGATTGTAATATATTAGGGGCAAGCAGTCATAAAAAGGAGGGGGTGCGACAAGCTAGGAAGGTGCCACATGTCCATATTTGTGTATTCCGTGATTAAGGGGATTTGAGAATGGGTTGTGTGCGTCCAAAATTGTACCCGATCAAAAAATTAGTAAATTTAAAAATCTATAAAATTTAATGGCTCAGATTTGTCTGAGGTATTACATCCTGGCAAGTAAAGAGGGTACCGTAGCATTGCCCATTGGAAGAATTGAAAGCAGAGTACGCTACAGGCTATTGGTGTTAGAATTTGTGTATATTTGGTCAGTATGCTGAGGCTTTTATAGAGCAAAAACGTTGAGCTCACCCCCAACATGCAAAGGTTCAACCAAGTTGCATAAGTTGAGTGCATTTTGGGTGACAAACTTGCTTGGTATTATGGACTACTCACTGTATTAGATTATGAGAGTTTGGTATTTGCAATGGAATCTGAAAATTATATGATGGCTGAAGGGGCTTTAAGCGGTACCATGCATCATGCCATATGAGCGTTCACAATCTCACAAAGGCAGCTTTCACTTCTGATTTGGATTGGACTAGAGGTAGACCTTTTGGAACTCCCCCTTTAATTTTATAACAATTCTTATAGTAACATGCAAGTTGCAATGTACAGAATCGTTTGATAGTTCCTATAGAGGTGCTCCAGAAGGGTTCATTTGTACCAGACAAGACTGTTCTTGGATGCTTAAACAAATATGTGCATTATACTTGCTTTGCCTCTTTGAGCAACTTTTGAGATCTCCCTAGGGGTATTGCTCCACTTTGTAATCTGTCTTAAGGGTTGGTAGGATCTTTACGCATCTTTGGTCAGTTTTGAGCAGCTTTAGTGATTTATGTTACTTTTTGCTGATCTTTTTTTTTTGAATGAATAACGATATTTTAGTTGCTTCTTGCGTCTTTTTGAATGGTTAGAGTTAGAGATAGTTCTAGTATACTCCTTCCATCCATTTATCGGAGTCATTTTAGGGTCATGCGCAGTAACCAAGGAGAGATGACGCATATAGATGGTTGAATTAATTCGACCAGTAAGAGGAGTTGCATGCAAACAGTCGTATTAATTGGGCCAGTGAGAGGAGTCATATGCGCCTAGAATGAGGTGAAAGTTGTGGTCCATGACTTAGACGACTTTAATTCTTGGAGAATTTTTTTTCGCTAAGATGACTCTAATAAATGGATTTAGGGAGTATCTTAGAAAAGTAGCTGCAATTAGAATTAGTCCTATTTATCGAAGTCACGTGTTCTGTCCATTTCTGCTATTCTGTATGCATTGGTAATTGGTTTGTCCCACCTTTATCAGTTAGCGTTATTTAGATTTTAACCTTCTTTAGGTACAATACACAATATGGAAGCAACCTAATTCATTAGGAGCTCTCGCACATTTTGTTGACCACTGGATCCGATGGTACATCTCCAATTGTTTGGAAAAATTGACTTGGGAAAAGTTGTCATTTAGCAACTTGCTAAAACTTTTGACAAGTAAATTTTTCATGTATCTCCAATAGTTTGGTAAAAATAACATAGAAAAGTAGGCGCGAGAGAAGTGGCAGCGGATTCCAACTGTTATGATCGGCAGGCAGTATGCCAGACGCCGTTAGTGGCTAATAGGGTCTATTTATTTATTTCGGGATTTATCGTCTATTTCAAGGGGTTAATTAGCAAAAGGATATTCATTAGCATAAATACTTGTAATCAGGAATTATGGAAGATAAGCAGAAATATTATTTGTTTCTGGCTTCCTGAAGGGAGCCAGGAGACCTAATCTCCTTCCACCGATTTCCCCTGCTCGCGTACGCCACGGCACCGTCGCGCCGATTGCCGCGAGCTCTTCGTCCCCGACCTCTCGCCCAGCACTCCTACAATCTCCGCCCAACCTGTCGCAGAGCTCGAGCGTATACCAACCTGGTATCGGATTGCTCAGGCTCGATGTCGCACCCGCCCGCCTCCTCTGCTCCGCCCGCCTCCTCTGCTCCGCTCCCGCTCACCGCTTCCGCTCCAGCCGCGCCCACCCCTTCCGCCCCGCAGGAGTTGATCCCCCGGTCCTCGTCCGGCAGTTCCTCCGCGGCCCCGGTCATGAGCCCCGAGGAGCTGACGCGGGCGGTCCTCGATCTCGGCAAGGCGGTGGCCGGAATCCACGCGTTCCTCACCGCCGCGCCCGTGCCGCCGCTTCCGCAATCTTCCACACCGCACTCACAGCCCCAACTCCCATCCCCACCATCGTCCGGTCCAGCTGCGCCGGTTGTCCACTACGGCATGCCTCCGGAGGCTTCCTCCGCGGCGATATCGACCGCGGCGCCGAGTACGCTGCCGGGCGGTGGCGTGCCCATCCAGCAGGTCCGTTTTCCCTCCTCGCCATCGCCGATTCCGGGCTAGGCCATGGGCGCGCCTAGTCCGATCTACTCGGAGGCCCCAGCGCGGACGTCGGTGACCATGGCGCCTGCGGCTTCCCTGGGCGTGGGGCATGGCGGGCCCTTCGCTCCCGGCACGCTGTACGGGGGCGTGGACGGGCCCCTGTTCCATGGCAGCAGCCTGTGGCCGTTCCACTCCTCTCCGTCTCCCTACAACGAGTCAGCACGGGAGGGCAGCAGGATTTCCACCGAGCCGGTCGAGTTGCCGCCCAAGTTCCACAAGATCGAGTTCCCGACCTATGACGGCTCCGTGGATCCCCTGAACTGGCTTACGCACTGCGAACAGTTCTTCTGGGGCCAGCGCACACCGGCGTCACAGCGAACCTGGATGGCCTCCTACCACCTCACCGGCGCCGCGCAAACGTGGTACTACGCCCTCGAGCAGGACGAGGGCATGCCTTCCTGGGAACACTTCAAGGAACTCTGCCGCCTTCGATTCGGCCCCACCACCTACAGCTCTCGGCTCGCCGAGCTGGGGTGACTACCGTTCCCGTCGTCCGTCCAAGAGTTTGCCGAGCGCTTCCAGACGCTCCTGGCGCACTCTCGCCACATCTCCACGCGCCAGAAAGCAGAGCTCTTCGTCGGTGGCCTCCCCGAGCACATTCGAGTCGACGTCGCCATGCGGGCGCCGCCGGACCTGCAGACGGCCATGTTCCTGGCCCGCGCCTTCGAGTCTCGGGCGACGGCCATGCAGCCTCAGTAGCGCGGGGTTCGTCCCCCGCAGCGAACGGGCCTCCCTCCACGGGCCCCAGCGCCCACGGCTGCAGCGGGCGCAGCGATACCCTCGGCGGGCGCCCCGACGACGGATGCAGCGGCACCGAACCGTACCTTCCGCCGCCTCTCGCCGGCGGAGATGCCAGAACGTCGTCGCCAAGGCTTATGTTACAACTGCGACGAGCAGTATGTGCGTGGGCATGTGTGTCCCCGCCTGTTCTTCCTCGAGGCCGATGACTTCATCTATGCCGTGCCCAACGGAGACAACGAGACGCTGCCCGTGGGCGCGGCTACTGCTAACGCCCTTGTGGTCTCGCTACATGCTCTTGCAGGAATTCGAACCTCCCACACCTTGCTGCTTCCGGTGACGATCCAGGGCGAGAGCCTCCTCGCCTTGCTGGACACGGGCTCCACCCACACTTTCCTCCAAGTGGCGTCCATGTGTCGTCTGGGTCTTGCTTCGCGGGAGGGCGAGCAGCTCCGCGTCACTGTCGCCAACGGCGAGCGGGTACCGTGCGAGGGCATCGCACGCGACGTCCCCGTCACCATCAGCGGCGAGACCTTCCCCATCACCTGCGTTGGGCTCGCGCTGGGCTGCTTCGACCTCATCCTCGGCTTGGACTTGCTCGGCACGTTGGGCCCCCTCACCTGGGACTTCGAGGGGCTGACCGTGTCCTTCCAGAAGGGTGGCAGCCGCGTGACGTGGCACTGCGTGGGCGCCCCGGGCGCTCCCTCGCCTCAGCGGGCCTTGGCCGCCATGGTGCCTGACCCGCAGCAGCCCTTACTGGACGAGCTGCTCCTGCAGCACGAGGCCGTCTTCGACACGCCGCGGGGCCTCCCTCCAGCCCCGCCCCTACGACCACCGCATCCACCTCCTGCCGGGGACCGCGCCAGTAGCCGTGCGGCCCTACCGATACCCGCAGCTGCAGAAGGATGAGCTCGAGCGGCAATGCGCCACCATGATGGAGCAGGGCATCATTCGCCCAAGTACCTCTCCGTTCTCTGCACCGGTGCTGCTCGTCAAGAAGGCGGACGGGTCGTGGCGCTTCTGCATCGACTACCGCGCACTCAACGACCGCACGTCCAAGGACAAGTTCCCGATCCCGGTGGTGGACGAGCTCCTCGACGAGCTCCATGGGGCGAAGTACTTCACCAAGCTAGACCTCCGTTCCGGGTACCACCAGGTGCGCATGCACCCGGTGGACGTCGAGAAGACCGCTTTCCGTACTCAACACGGCCACTTCGAGTTTCTCGTGATGCCGTTTGGGCTCTCCAACGCCCCAGCGACATTCCAGGCATTGATGAACGATGTGCTCCGCCCTTTTCTCCACAGGTTTGTGCTGGTTTTCTTCGACGACATTCTCATTTACAGCACATCGTGGTCCGAGCACTTGCAGCATGTCGGCCTCGTTTTCACAGCCCTGCGAGCACACGGTCTCTTTCTTAAGAGGTCGAAGTGCTCCTTCGGGGCCCTCTCTGTCACCTATCTCGGCCACGTCATCTCCGCCGACGGCGTCGCTATGGACGGCGACAAGGTGGTTGCGGTCGCCTCTTGGACGGTGTCGCGCTCGCTACGCGATGTGCGTGGCTTCTTGGGGCTCGTCGGCTACTACAGAAAGTTCATCCGCGACTTTGGCTTCATTGCGGCCCCCCTCACGCGTCTCCTACGGAAGGAGGCTTTCGCCTGGACAGCTGAGGCGGACGAGGCCTTTGCTGCCCTCAAGCGGGCGCTATCTTCGGCGCCGGTCCTCCAGATGCCTGACTTTGAGCGTCAGTTCGTGGTCGACTGCGACGCCTCCGGCGCCGGCTTTGGAGCCGTTCTTCACCAGGGGCCGGCCCCCTGGCCTTCTTTAGTCGTCCGTTCGCCGCCCGCCATGTGAAACTAGCGGCGTACGAGCGCGAGCTCATTGGGCTGGTGCAAGCAGTACGCCATTGGCGCCCATATCTGTGGGGGCGCCGCTTCCTCGTTCGCACCGACCACTACAGCTTGAAGTTCCTCCTGGACCAGCGGCTGTCCACCGTTCCCCAGCACCAGTGGCTCAGCAAGCTCTTCGGGTTCGACTTCGCCGTCGAGTATCGCCCCGGGCGGCTCAACTCGGAGGCTGATGCACTCTCCCGCCGCGACGAGGAGAAGGCGGCGTTGTGTGCCCTGTCCGGGCCGTCATTCGGCCTCTTCACCGACATCCGACGGGCCACAGCGGTCGACCCGGTCGCGCGTGACCTGCTGCAGCAGCTGGCTGCAGCCTCCCTGGACGCGCCCTGGACAACCGCGGACGGGTTCCTCCTCCACGGCAAGCACATCTATGTACCGGTCGTCGACGACCTGCACCATCAAGTGGTGGCTCTTGCGCACTCGGCTGGGCACGAGGGGGTCCAAAAGACCCTTCTGCGCCTCCGAGGTGACTTCTACATCCCTGGCGATCGTCAGCTCGTGCACGACTTCGTCCGCTCCTGCGATGTCTGTCAGCGGAACAAGACGCCGACCACGCGGCCGGCCGGCCTCCTTCAACCCCTGGACGTTCCGTCTGGGGTATGGGCGGATATTGCTATGGACTTTATTGAGGGTCTTCCGAAGGTGCACGGCAAGTCGGTCATTCTAACGGTGGTGGATCGCTTCTCCAAGTATGCTCACTTCATCGCTCTCAGCCACCCCTGCACAGCTGCCACGGTTGCTCGTGCTTTCTTCGAGGGGATTGTGCGCCTGCACGGCTTTCCCACGTCCATCGTCAGCGACCGCGACCCGGTCTTCACCAGCAATATGTGGCGCGACCTCTTCAAGTGTGCTGGTGTGAAGCTCCGGCTCAGTACAGCGTTCCACCCGCAGACCGACGGCCAGTCAGAGGTCGTCAACAAGGTGCTCGCAATGTACTTGCGGTGTGCGACCGGTGATCGGCCGCGCTCGTGGGTTGACTGGCTCTCATGGGCGGAGTACTGCTACAACACTTCGTACCACACGGCGCTCCGCGCTACACCGTTCGAGGTGGTGTATGGGCGCCCCCCGCCCTCCCTCCTACCGCACCAGGCGGGGGCCGCCCGGACCGAGGCGGTGGACACCCTGCTTCTTGATCGTGACGCGTTCCTGGAGGAGGTTCGCGAGCGTCTTCTTCAGGCTCAGCAGTACGCCAAGCGGTACTATGACGAGCACCATCGCGAGGTGGAGTTCGACGTGGGGGCATGGGTGCTTCTTCGTCTGCTACACCGACCCACCCATGCCCTTGCGTCCCCGTCGAAGGGCAAGCTGCGCCCGCGCTACGCCGGGCCGTTTCAGATTGTTGAGCGCATCGGGCCGGTGGCGTACCGCCTCCACTTGCCAGCAGCAGCGTGCCTGCATGATGTTTTCCATGTGGGACTGCTCAAGCCGTACAACTACACCGGCGACCCCACGACGACCCCGGCCGCGCTACCACCAGTGCAGGATGGGCGCCTGCTGCCGGCCCCCGACCGCATGCTGCGTGCCCAGCTCCGTCGTGGTGATTGGCACCTTCTTGTGAAGTGGCAGGGTCTCGCCTGCATGATGTTTTCCATGTGGGGCTGCTCAAGCCCTACAACTACACCGGCGACCCCCCGACGACCCCGGCAGCGCTACCACCAGTGCAGGATGGGCGCCTGCTGCCGGCCCCCGAGCGCATGCTGCGTGCCCAGCTCCGTCGTGGTGATTGACACCTTCTTGTGAAGTGGCAGGGTCTCTCAGCGGATGATGCAACATGGGAGCCTCTCCAGGCCTTCAAGACCCTCTACTCCGATGTCCAGCTCGAGGACGAGCTGTTTGCCGAGGCGGGAAGAGATGTTATGATCGGCAGGCAGTATGCCAGACGCCGTTAGTGGCTAATAGGGTCTATTTATTTATTTCGGGATTTATCGTCTATTATTAGCTTTTAGGTCAAGGGGTTAATTAACAAAAGGATATTCATTAGCATAAATACTTGTAATCAGGAATTATAGAAGATAAGCAGAAACATTATTTGTTTCCGGCTTCCTGAAGGGAGCCGGGAGACCTAATCTCCTTCCACCGATTTCCTCTGCTCGCGTACGCCACGGCACCGCCGCGCCGATTGCCGCGAGCTCTTCGTCCCCGACCTCTCGCCCAGCACTCCTACAATCTCCGCCCAACCTCTCGCAGAGCTCGAGCGTATACCACCAACTTTGGTAAAAATAACATAGAAACACTAGATAGCGAGTGAAGCTGACTTGGTAAATATAGCAAGTAGATTGCCTCCGATTCCAACTTGAAAAAATTTAGCAAGTCATATACCAATCTATTGGAGAACGTTTTTTCTTCTTTTCCCAATAAAACAAGGATAACAAGTCATTTTCCCAAACTATTGGAGATGCTATAAGGAAACAGGTTTTGCTGCTCAAAATGTGTACAGCATGGCCCATGCTGTCGTTTGTTAGAGGCTTCCAAGGTACACAAGTTACCTATTGTAAAAGAATTATGTACACAAGTTACCATTTTGTCCCATGATTGGTCCAGTTGTCCATTATTATACACGATACTACTTTTGGGCATTGAGTTTTGGTACTTGTTTTTTTCCCCTGTACTAAACTTTGACAGACTTGATTCTCACTCATTTCTAATTCTCATGCATGCATCCTGGCAACAAATCTATGTTGCAACTTTTAACAGATTGACTGGTTCGTATACCGATACATATGTTGGTCAAGAGTGCAAGAAAAAGGTTCACATGAACTTTTAAGGCAGCAATGGGTGCAACTTGCTTGGTCTTGCCCTGGGCTGTCCTTAGTTATCACCCTGAGAGTTTGCATTACAGAAAGTCTCTTTTATGGGCCGTACCATCGGATCCCTACTATTAGCAAGGATACTGCAGTTCTAACGTTGATGATTATGGAGGGCAAATGCTGGTGCACATCCATATAGATGTGCACATCTATATACATATATGGTATTTTTGAATGAGATATCTTATTTGGAAAGGAAAATTACCAAGAAATTTCCCCTGCTTATCATTTGGAATGTCTTTCGATTTATAAGAAATGGCCAATGTTGAATCGTACTTATTGTATAAAGAACACGTTAGTCGAATTTAGAGGTTAAGTAGAAACATCTTTTTATCTGGGTTCGGTTCTTACTGGAGGAGTGAATGGAGGATATGAAACTTGAGATGAACAGACAGACTGTCACCTTTCATGTGATGTGACAGCGATTCAATTTTGGAAAACTACCATCACACGAACCAGCATGGATAAGAGAATATGATCAAGTGGCTGGTTTATTTAGGCAATGCACCTCTTCTACGAAGTGCATGATGGTGACGTTCCTTTATGGTTTTTGCTTGAAATACATTGAAGTTAATGTTAAAAGAGAACCCAACTGCAGGTGACCTGATGCATTTGACATTTTCACAAATTTAGAGAGGCCAGTTGAGTGAAAGACATCGATTGTGAAAGGATCAAGATGCCTAAGAGGCGGAGTGAATTGGGCTAATCTAAAATTTCTCGCAAAAATTAAAGCCTACACTAGCTCATTTCACCCCTAGTGCCTAAAAGTGTGTCTTAACAATTCTACCGCACAAAAGGACTTGCATCTAGGTTTCAATCATACTCTAGCATTATAATTCTAGGAATGTAGATTGCAAGAATTGAAATGCTTAAAGTAAATATGGAATGTAAAGAGGGGAAAGAAACACGATGATGTTTTCCTGAGGTATCGAGGCGTCGGCACATCCCTTAGGCCTCGTTGGAGCAACCGCGCAAGGGTACCGCTCCCTTTGGTCCACGCAAGCACCAAGTGCTCACTCCAGGCTAATTGTTTGCCTCTCCGGCCCAGTGAATCGCCCACTACCAGTCACAACACAAGTTGAGTCATCCACAAGCTCCACCGGATGATCACCAAGCTCCCGATCGCCACCAAGCCGTCTAGGTGATGCCGATCACCAAGAGTAACAAATATAAACTCTCACTTGACCCAAACAAGGCTAATGAGGAAGGTGGATGCACACTTGCTACTCTCTACTTGCTAATGAGGCTCTTAATCTTATGATTAACAAATCTCCAAGACCTTATTAGGCTCTTGCACTCACTTGCACTCTGAAGGGTATGTCTACTGTTCAAATGAGCAAGATACCTCCATGAATGAGTAGAAGGTCTATTTATACCTCCAACTCAAACTATGCCCGAAGGAGTACAACTCAGTTGTTTAAGTGTTGACCGGACACGTCTGTCGGGGTGACCGGACATGTCCCGTCGGCGTCTAACAGCTAGCTGACGCCACTTCTCATAATTGTACTTTGCCCTGCCTGGACTCTTTTTGCGTCCGATTAGGCATGATCGAACGCGTCCAATCCATGAAAACCCTTTCTGGAACTTCTATGGACGTGACCGGACTTTGCCCTCAGGAGCATCTGATTACTCTAGAACCAGTGTCCGGTCACTCCAGGGTGACCCAGAAGCGTCTGATCCAACCCTGTAGCAGCGTCAGGTCGCAACCAAACCCCAGCTACAGGTGTCTTACACTGACCAAACACACTGACACAACGTCCGATCAGGTTACTCTCAGTGTTCGGTCACTCAAATGAAGCCCTATTCACATCCAAATTGTGACACTTTCTGAACGGACTTTCTTCCAAATGATCTTTGGGCACCTTCTAGGCTACCTAGGGCTATGGTTAACATGTGTGCACCACACCTAAATCAATAGACTCGCCTAGGTGAAGCTACCCATTCATACTCCCCTTAATAGTACAACCAAAGAAAAAACAAACTATTAAACTACTCTAAGTGTCTCTGCAACACACTTACACTTAGAACTAGCATATCTCCAACCTTATTGTCCATCCTTTGAAAACTGAATAGATTTTCATTGCTAGGGGGCATGAATACCATATTGCCCAAACTACCTTTACTGCGACCTAACTCAATTATTTCTGCAAAATACACGTTAGTCATAATAATCTTATGTTGTCATTAACCACCAAAACCCACTAGGTGCATAGATGCTTTCAGATTGGCATGTGAGTTAAGCCCCTTGGATCATGGTTTTGATTTTTGGCATAGTGTTGGATCATGATCTTGAATTAAACTTAACTTGCCCCCTCCGTTTTTTCTCTTTGACCTCTTTTGCTTAAAGTGGTGATCTTAAAACTATTTGGCTAAGTTGTTTTTTTAAGAAAATGTGTAAATTCGTCCTTAGAGAGGCACCGTAAAAAACTACAAAATATTCACCACTTCGGTTGCCAAATTGCATTGATATCCTTTTTCCCTTTGATCTAGAATCGTACTTACATTATTCCTACGTTTTTAATAGCTCTATGGTTAATGCCTAAGCTACCGTTAAGTTTTTCAGTGTTACACATACATTAGAGCATCTCTAAGAGTTCCTATTCTTTATTCTTTCTCATGTCCTTTCATTTTAGATTGGTACACACACACTGAAAGACCGAATTGGCGACCAGAGGGGGGGTGAATGGGAGCCTCAAATTTCTTCTCGAGAAATAGATGGCCCTTGTCCCAGAAAGTCACCCCAAAAGCAAGACTCTGACTTGATAGTGTCGAGGACCCTAGATGTAGGATGGATGCTTCCGAGAAGCACAGCGGGACTCTACACAATCCAAAAAGTCCAACGCAAAAGCCAAAAACCAAATCTGAAGTCGAACGAACGAACCGCGGACGAAACAGTGCAAACCTGCACTGACCGGACTCTGCCCTGCGTCGGATCAGAGAGGACCGGACGCGTCCGATCAGGAAAATCCCGTACTGGGACCTATCTGAGTTGGACCGGACTCACAGGCACCGAGCGTCCGGTCAACACCAAGGCTAGCGTCCGGTCATAGGCTATGCAATGAACAGTACAAGCTGTGCGTCCGGTCACGCAAAAACGGTGCGTCCGGTCGATCCTTTGCAGAACTGGGCAGCGAGATGTTCAACGATCGGACTCACCAGGGAGCGTCTGGTCGTTGAACAGGAAGCGTCCGGTCACCCTAATTCCGAGCAGTTCGTCCACCAATTCGACTCGATCTCCCTCAAATTGAAACCACTAAGGCTCAAACTCGGTGAGGGGAGTCACAAGGAGAATAGTGAGCTACTCCTACGGGATCATGGCTCGAACCTATCTCCAAATCGATGAAACGAAGAAGCTCGGGGGAAAAAGGGAGAAGAACACGAACCAAAACAAAAATCGATCGATCTACTAGCTCGTCAGGTTAGGGAGGAATTCCTTCTATGAAAAGAAATGCCTCACAATCTAGAGCAAGCTGGTTCAAACGGATTCAAAAACCAACACTCGGAGAGGAAGAACGAAGCAAAACTCCGAGTGGGCAAAAAGCAAATCGCGAAGAACACAGCACAAAGACACGAATCGATCTCCAATTCAACCGTGTCTCGAACCCACGAGACAATAGTGAGATTACGGTCTCACTTCCTCAAAATCCCAGTACATATAGGTATGATTGAAATCACTCTGCGAATCACAGGCAGCCAGGAATGATTAGAACCTAAGCGAGGGCTAAGAAGAGAGAGCTCAGGAATGATGGTTGTGCGGATAGAATGAGAGGAGGGGCTGCCTCTCTTATTTATAGCCTAAATACAATAGTCCCCTTCTACCCCTAGATACACGAGCGAAGCGACCAACTCTAGGGGTATCCTGGTCCAACTCTGCGGAGTCTTGATCCGACGGCCACGCGCCTTCCTCACCTTAGCTTTGCCTCGACGCAAGCCTCAGGATGCCGCCATGTGCCGTCCTGTCGACCGCCGCGCCTTCCTCGCCAATAGCTTCGCCTCAACGCAAGCCTCTCGGCGCCGCCATGCATCGGCCGTCCTTTTTGGACCTCCCCCCGGTTTTGAGGCTGAAACCGGGAAACCTGTCCTCCGACTGAGTTTTGTGGCCCAAACTCAGAAACCCGCGAGCCCAAGTTTTCAGGCCCAAACCTGGAAACCGTTCTTGCCGAGTTTTGAGGCCCAAACTCGGAAACCCGCCACCTCGAGTTTTGAGGCCCAAACCCGGAAACCGTCGAGGGTAATTTTTCGAGGCTGAACTATCAAACCCATGCCGTAGACGGGATGTGGTTCACACACCCCGACCACCTGCACCCATGCCGATGCATGTCTAGCCTCCACGCCGGGCACAACGCATTCTCCTTCCTTCTCGGCCTCCCGCCAAGTGTCACGATGCCATCGCCTTCCTCCCGACTCAGTCGATGCACCACACATCCCCATGTGCTCTCACCCATCAATGCCACGTGCCAGCTACCACAGCTGGTCCTCAGGTCTCCCGGTCCGTCGGTCCAAGCCTCACATCTGCCCTTCACCGCTCCCGGTCCGTCCGCACGACACGTCTCTACTTGACCTTCACCTCACCTTCGACCATTGTCTCCGAGGTCCACACCTGCACATCAACACAGCCAAGAGACACACATTGCCTCTCACCCCTTCCGGTGAGCCTGTTGACCGATCGCTCATCACTCAGGAAGGGAACCACAAGGGCACATATCAACCTTGTGTTCGCAATCTCCCCCTTGATGAGTGCATCGTCAACACATCGTAACCATAATCAAAGAGAAAAGAAAAATAGAAGTAGATAGAAGGAGAAAGCTTACCCGAGATGTCCAAAAGCCAAGATAAAAGTCGAAGAAGGACAAATCAAGATAAGCAAAGCTTGGCCCCCAAAGACATGGGCAACAGTAAGAACACAACCAAGCAAAGGATCGGAGCAACAACTCAACAAAGAGCAAATCTCGATCTCATAGAGCGAAGGACTTGGTTCCCAAAGACATGGGCAACGGCTCGACGCAACTATGTCAAGATCAAGCTAGTCCTCAAGAAGAGGCAGAAAAGGGCTCAACACCACTAGCTGAAAGCTCGATACCAAATGAATCTGAAGGCTCATAAAAGCTCGATACCAATCAAAATCAAACAAAACTGACGAAAACAGCTAGTCCCTCAAGACAGAGGCACAAAGGCTCGACACAACTAGCTGAAAGCTCCAAACCAATTGAAGGTCAATTCAAAACGAAGCAGAAAAGCTCCCCCTCACTAAAAAAACTCCCCCTCAACAAGTGAAGCACAGAAATTGCAAATTGTCACCACACCGTGAAAACACCATGAAAAATTCTCCCCCTTGGGGGCAATTTGCAATCAAAAGAGAAGGGAAAAGAGGTCGAATAAGTGAAACGGAGCTAGGCCATGCCTATCGAAGCAAACAAATGCATATGAGTCAAAAGTGCAAGCCAACAGTTTCAGGTATATAGTCGATAGAGTGAAAATATGCTCTAAAGAGTGCTGATCCGATTACCAAGCAACAAGCAAAAGTGCTAGCAAAGGCTCAAACTGATCACAAGATACAGAATATGAACATGTAAGCATTGTGAGCAGTTTTAAGCCTTTCAAAAAAGGGGTTTCACCATCAAAATAGAACTGAACATGTATAGACAGGAAGTCAAACAAGTGCTAATCATGTGTACAAGGTGAACTACCCCTAGCAAAGTTCAATCATCATGCTAGAGAATGAAACATAGACTTGTGTTTTTCAGATTTTATCGGAGAATTGCAGCGGTTATTAACACAAGTTCAGTTTTAGCATGTGATTGCGAAGTTCATTCTAGAGAATGAAGCATAAGTCCATTCTAGAGACTATAGACATGAAGCTTGAAAATGCAAAGTGTATACATGATGAGATGCATGCAGATGTCAGTATCAGAGCAAAGACACTAGACTGAAAGAATCGGAGCAGAAGACAAAACAACCCAAACCAAAAAGGGTATCGAAGAGTCAGTCTATGATACATCAGGCAAAATGCTTCCCCCATCTAAAAGGGGAAACACACACCAAGCTCACCTCTCAACCTAGCAAAAGTTGAGAGATCCAAAGGCTTGGTGAAAATATCCGCAACCTGGTTATGGGTGTCTACATGCCTAAGATCAATGTCGCCTTTCTCGTAGTGATCACGAAGAAAGTGAAAGCGAACATCAATGTGTTTGGTCTTGGAGTGAAAAACAAGGTTCTTTGCTACACTAATGGAAGATGTGCTATCACAAAGCAAAGGAACCCGACTGAAATCTAGACCAAAGTCACGCAAGGTAGCAACCATCCATAAAAGCTGTGAAGCCCAAGAAGCAGCGGCAACATACTCAGCTTCAGTAGTTGACTGGGCTACGCTAGACTGCTTACGAGAAGACCACCAAACCAGTGATGAGCCAAGAAATTGACAAGTCCTAGAAGTAGACTTGCGCTCAAGCCGACAGCCGGCAAAATCTGCATCGGAATAACCACAGAGCGAAAGGGTCGAAGAAGAAGAGTACCAAAGACCGAACTCGGGAGTGAATCGGAGGTACCTCATTATGCGCTTGACCGCTTGCTTGTGGGAAGTCCGAGGGGACGCCTGAAAACAAGCGCACAGACACACTGCGAAGTGTATGCCTGGCCCCGTCGCCGTCAAGTACAGGAGAGAGCCAATCATGCTCCTGTACTCCTTCTGGTCAACAGCCTCTCTGTCCTGGTCCGCATCCATCGCAATCGTCGTCACCATGGGCGTCGTAAGAGGCTTGGCCTCGCCCATGTCAAACTTCTTCAGGATGTCCTTCGTGTACTTGCCTTGATACACAAACGTCCCATCTCAGGTTTGCTTGATTTGCAACCCGAGGAAGAAGGTCAACTCACCCATCATACTCATCTCAAACTCCTTGCTCATAGTATCTGCAAACTTGGCAACAAGTGCATGAGAGGAGCCACCAAAGATGATATCATCAACGTAAATCTGAACCAAAAGGGTGTCATTGCCTTGCTTGAGGAGAAACAGAGTCTTATCTACTCATCCCATTTTAAAACCTTTAGAGAGCAAAAAGTTTTTCAAACGCTCATACCATGCTCTCGGGGCTTGTTTCAAACCATACAAAGCTTTTGAAAGTTTAAAGACATGGTTTGGAAACTTGGGATCCTCGAAACCAGGAGGTTGCCTAACATACACCTCTTCCTCTATATACCCGTTTAAGAAAGCACTCTTTACATCCATCTGGTATACCTTAAAACCCTTCGAAGAAGCAAAGGCTAGAAGGATCCTAATGGCTTCTAAGCGAGCTACATGGGCAAAGGTTTCCTCATAGTGTATCCTCTCTTTTTGGCAAAAACCCTGGGCTACTAGCCTAGCCTTGTTCCTCACTACCATCCCATCCTCACCCTGTTTGTTTTTGAAAACCCATTTGGTACCAATAGGGTGGCATTCTGGTGGAGGTGGAACTAGGGTCCAAACTTGGTTTCGCTCAAAGTTCTCTAACTCCTTGTTGACATTTCTAAACATCACTGCCAAGAGTAGGTTAGACTCTACC
The DNA here is from genome assembly GCA_009763385.1 of Coix lacryma-jobi var. lacryma-jobi. NCBI lineage: Eukaryota > Viridiplantae > Streptophyta > Magnoliopsida > Poales > Poaceae > Coix > Coix lacryma-jobi. The sequence continues at coordinate 74,968,077 of CM019825.1, forward strand.
CCCGGTACTAATGCCAATTAATGTGGATAGACATCTCATAGCATCACTCTGCGGATACATGGGTGTATGCCGGGTCTCTGAGTGATGAGTGATTGTCAACTGGGATGATGCGCATGTTCTTTGGCTTGTGTTGTGCAGGTGTCAAGCATGGATGCAGTGATCGAAGGCAGGTGAAGGTCAAGTTGAGACGTGCTGTGCCGATGGACCGGGTGCGATGAAGGATGGGCGTGCCGTGCGGCGGACGTGCCATGCCGAGGTACCGAGCGGTGAAGGGCGGACGTGAGGCTTGGACTGAGGGACCAGAGGCCCGAGGATCAGCTGTGGTGGCTGGCAGCCTGTGACGACGACAAGTGAAGAAGTGCGGTCATGTGTTGCCTGAGTCGTGGACTCGGGGACACATGTCAGTGGACGGGGTGCACGGGAGGTGCATCCCATCTACGACGTCGGTTTGGTGCTAGAGCCAGAGAAAAACCATCGGATGGACGGTTTCCAGGTTTGGGCCTCAAAACCTGGGCGTGGACGGTTTCTGAGTTTGGCCACAAAACTCGGGCTGAGGGTTTCCGAGTTTGGCCACAAAACTCGGGCTGAGGACGGTTTCCAGGTTTGGGCCTCAAAACCTGGGCGCTGAGGGTTTGCTGAGTTTGGCCTCAAAACTCAGAAGCTGGAGGGCTGGTTTCCCGGTTTGGGCCTCAAAACCGGGGGTTGGCTGGAAAAGCCTGGTTTCCCGGTTTGGGCCACAAAACCGGGGGTGCAGAGCGAGGGCGGCACGTGGCGGCGATCTGGAGGTTGCGTCGAGGCAACGCTTCGGTTTGTGCGAGCGTGGCTGTCGGATACACCTACCACCGAGTTGGTCCAGAATAACCCTAGGGTTTAGCTGGTTCGCTCTGTAATTAGAATAGAGAGGGGTAGAGTAGGAAATAGACTTAGGCTAGTAGTAGGATAAGTAGTCGGGAGACACCCTCCTCCCATTAATCTCAGTCATTTGCTCTTTCGCACTTAGGGTTTCCTGCTCTCCCATCCCCTGCTGTTGCTAGCTGAGATCCGCAGAGAAACTCACCTCTGTGTATTGTTGATTTTGAGGAAAGGAGGTCGTAACCTCCTTGTCGTAGCGTGTGTTTGCGCTTCGGCTGCAAGATCGTGGTGTCGATTCACGTTTTGGTTATGTTCTTCGCGGAATCCTTTTTTCTCCTCGATTTTCCCGTCGTTTCATCTCTTTGCTTGGTTCATCTTTTGGAAAACCGTTTGAACCAAGTTGTTCTAGATCGTGAGGCACTTCTTTCCACCGAAGGAATTACCCTCTAACCTCACGGTCTAGGAGATCGATCGATTTTTCGTTTCGGGTCAAGTTTTCTTCCCTCCCCCAAAATTCTTCGATTAACCGATTTGGAGATAGGTTCGAGCCATGATCTCCTAGAGATAGCTCACTATCCTCTTTGTGACTCCTCTCACCAAGTTAGAACCCTATAGGTTTCGTTTTCGGTGAGTTTGGATCGAATCGGTGGACGAACTGCAGGTTTTCGGGGTGACCGGACGCAGGGCCGTGTGTCCGGTCATTGAATATTTTGATCTGCTCGATTTCTGTTGACTGACCGGATGCGCCCTTTCTTCTCTGACCGGACTCGACTAACACACTGTTCCTCGGTTTCATCGTAACTGACCGGACACTAGAGGTGTGACCGGACGCTTAGTGACCGTGAGTCCGGTCACAAACAGAGAGCTCCGAAATCTGATTTGGCCTGACCGAACGCGTCCGGTGGTGCCTGACCGGACGCAGGCAGAGTCCGGTCAAGTCTGTTTTGCGCAGTTTTGTCCTTTGTGACCGGACGCTCAGCACTTGACCGGACGCACCGCTTCAGTGAGTCCGGTCCAACTCAGGGAGCTCCCAGATTCAGTTTGCACTGACCGGACGCGTCCGGTGGTGCTTGACCGGACGCAGGCAGAGTCCGGTCAGTGTTGTCTCTGCGTTGTTTTGTCCACAGTTTGTTCGTGCGATCTCGGATTTTGTTTCCGTCGTTTGCGTTGGGTTTCTAGAGTTGTGTAGTGTCCCGCTGTGCTTCTTGGAAGCATCCACCCTACATCTAGGGTCAAGGACACTTGCAAGCTCTAGGGTTTGCTCTTGGGGTGATTCTTGGGACAGTGGTGACAAATTTCCGAAAGGAATTTTGAAGCTCCCATTCACCCCCCCTCTGGTCGCTTTCTGGGTAGCATTCTTGGTCATTCAATTGGTATCGGAGCGGGTTAAGGATCTTCCACCGTAGCCGGTTCCAGATCCACGGAAGGCGACATGGATCGCGGCGTGGGCAAACCACCGTTCTTTGATGGGACAAACTATGCGTATTGGAAGATACGCATGTCGGCCTATCTCCAGAACATGGGCTCTTCTGTTTGGGAGATTTGCAACAGAGATGATTACGTTGTCTTGGCTGCTCGTGTCACTCAGCTCCAGATCGATGAGCATGAGGCCAATAGCCAGGCACGTAACGCCTTGTTCTCCTGTTTGAGCATGTCCGAGTTTGATCGCGTTTCTCATCTCCCCACGGCTCGCGAGATTTGGGCGACCCTCAAGCGCTTCCATGAGGGAACCACTCAGGTCAAATCCCGCCTCTATGAGTCGCACAAGCGGGAGTATGAGAACTTTCGACATATGCCTAGCGAAAGCATAGAGAGTTTATTTGCTCGCTTTCAGGTTATTGTCAACAAGATGAAAGCAAACAAGGAGCTGTTGCCTTTTGACGATCATGAGAGGGCTTTGAAGCTTTTGCACACTCTTGATCGGTCAGTGTGGGACTCAAAGGTCCAGGCGATCATCGAATCGTCTAACTATGAGACCCTCACCTGCGAAGAGCTCTTTAGTAAGCTCAAGTCTAGTGAGATTGACGCCATGTCGAGGGCTTCTTATGAGAATCCTTCTGGCCCGACTATGGCTTTGGTTTCTGGCTCTTCTAACCCCTCTGGAGGTTTTGCTCTTTCATCTCTCTTTTCTATCACAGAGGACTAGCTTGAGTCATTGGGGGATGACGAGCTAGCGATGCTCGCCAACCGGTTCTCGCGGTTTCACAACAACCGCATGAACCGTCGCCGCGGAGGAGGACGCTCAGGATGCTATGAGTGCGGCGACCCCGACCACTTCATCGCCAACTGCCCCAAGAAGAACAAGCATTCGGGGAAGGGCGATCATGGGCACAAGTACGACTTCGGCAAGCGCAAGGAGAAGTACGTTCCCTCGAGGCACAAGCGGAGGGGCGGCTTCGACAAGGAGTACATCAAGAAGAAGTACTTGGAGAAGGCCCAGGCTGAGCAGCGTGCGTTCTTCGCCACGCTCAGCGACATCGACGGCTCGGATGACGACTCCGCTTGCTCAAGCGATGACGAGTCCGAGAAAAAGAAGAGGATCAAGGACAAGCTGAACGGTCTCTGCTTCTTCGCCGACGACGACGGCTTCTGCACCATGGCGCTTGGTGATGAGGTCGATGGCAAGCTGGAGCACACCCCTCGGGACGACGACGACGACGACACCTCTCAGGTATCTCTCACCCACGACGAGCTTTCTGCTGAGGTTGAGAAGCTTACTGCCACGCTCCTTAGTCAGGACAAGTTGATTAGGCGTGCCGCTAGAGAGCGCAAGGAGTTTAGGCAGAAGTGGGAGGACACGGTGAGAGAGCTTGAGTTTGCCAAGTCCACCGTGGTCGTGTCGGAGGAGGTTGAGTGTGAGATGTGCACCACACACATGACTGACCTTCTCACTTTGAGAGGTAAGTATGCTGCGTGGGTAGGAGAGGTGGATGAGCTGAAGGCTAGACCTTCTCTGTTGGGTGCGTGCAAGACTTGTCCTGTTTTGCAATCTGAGTTGGCAGAGAAGAATGCCAAGATTGTGTCTCTTGAGGAGGCCAACTCAGGTAGCACTTGTGTGTCCAAGTGCGCTTTGTGTGAGGGTTTGGAGATGGAGATTGCGAATGTCAAGCATGGCAAGATGCAAACCGAGGAGGAAAACACATACCTTCGGACCATCTTGTCATGGGTCTCTTGTAGTGAGCCGCAGCTCGGGATGATGATCTCCCAATTTAAGCGAGCTGCTGGAGGTTCTGGTGTAGGTCTTGCTCAAGGTGTTGATCTTTCTGCTTTTGGGAAGATTGGAGAGTCGAGTGGTCTGAATCCTAGTGAGAAGCCCAACTCCACCACTACTCCCAAACTGACCAAGCTTCCACCTAAAGAGCCCGTCAAGCCTACCACCAAGGATGGGGTGTTTGAGGAACCTCCGAGAGCTCCACCCAAGAACCGAATGTGGCATCCCAAACCCAACCACCTAAAGAACAAGCTGGACACAATGCCACCTATCCAGGAGGAGTTGTCACAGAAGGGCAAAGTGATCCACAACCACAGCCATGAGTACCAACAACCCCCTTTGCGTGCGGTGAGGTATCATTGTGATTTCTGTGGGAGAGATGGACACTTGAGCGAGTTCTGCTTTAGGCGCAAGAGAGAGGCGCGCCGTGCTAGGGAGATGAACAACCCGGACATGTACCATCCTTTCCATGATGTACATGTGTCGAATGTTCAGAGGAGAGCACCGAGACGTGCTGCTAGGCCCAGAGGTCCAGAACCTCAAGTTCCCAGGTCTAGGCAGCAGAGAGCTCCGAGGAGAGTCGCTAGGCCTAGAGGTGTTGAGCCTCAAGTCCCTAGGCCTAGGCCTCATAGAGAGCGTGCCCGACGGGAGCCTGCAGTTGTAGGCTATGGACCCCGTGGCGGAGGCTTTTAGTTGAGCGTTTTCCCCCACCGCGTTTTGAGTATCGCGATGGACGCTCCTCCCTTAGCGGACCACGTTTTCCTCTACGTGGTGATCGCTCCTCTCGTACACGTGCTAGGAATGGTTTTTCTGCTAACCGTTCTTTTGAGCAGCCGGCCCAACACTGGTATTCTTCGTACTTCACTAACCTCAGTGTTGAACCGTATGCTCACCCTATGTCTTTTTATTGATGTAGGTAAAACGGTTGGAGGACATTTGGTTGGTGGATTCCGGTTGCTCGAGGCATATGACCGGAAATGCCAAGTGGTTCTCCAGCCTTAGCCCTGTTGCCGGAAAGGAGTACATAACCTTCGGTGACAATAGCAAAGGTAAGGTATTGTCTCGCGGGTCGGTGCGAGTTAATGAGCACTTTGTGTTGCGCGATGTTGCTCTTGTTTCTAACTTGCATTTTAACCTTCTTTCTATTTCGCAACTCTTTGACGACGACTATGAGATTCGTTTTAAACCGAATCTCAGTCGTATTTTGGATCCTCAGGGCAATCTTGTGTGTTTGATTTCGCCCTTTGGAAAAGTCTTTCGTGCGAATTTCTCGGAGTCTTTTGGCACTTATTGTTGTCTTGTGGCTGGACCTTCCTCCTCTGATCTTTGGAAGTGGCATAGGAGACTTGGACATTTGAGCTTCGACTTGCTTGCAAGGCTTAGTTCACTTGGCCTAATCCGAGGATTGCCCAAGTTGCATATGGAGAAGGATCTTGTTTGCCACTCTTGTAGACACGGGAAGATGGTTGCCGCTCCCCACCATCCAGTGACTCAGGTCATGACCAAGCGCCCTGGAGAGCTTTTGCACATGGACCTTGTTGGTCCCGCTCGGGTGAGCTCGGTTGGGGGGAAGTGGTATGTGCTTGTGGTTGTTGATGACTTTTCGAGATATTCGTGGGTCTTCTTTTTAGCTGAGAAGACCGAGACTTTCTCCTTTGCTCGCAATCTGATTATGCGTCTTCAGAACGAGTTCCCTTTGAACTCGATGCGAGCAATTCGGAGTGATAATGGTTCCGAATTCAAGAATTCGGATTTTGAGAAGTTTTGTAACTCTTTGGGTTTAGAGCATCAGTTTTCTTCCCCCTACACACCGCCACAAAATGGTGTTGTAGAGAGGAAGAATCGGACCCTTGTTGAGATGGCCAGGACGATGCTCAATGAGCATAGGACTCCTAGGCGATATTGAGCTGAAGCTATGAGCACTGCATGCTACATTTCCAATAGCATTTTTCTCCGAGCTTTCCTGAAAAATACTTCTTATGAGTTGCGTTTTGGAAAACTACCCAAGGTGAGTTACTGTCGAGTTTTTGGTTGCCATTGTTTTATACTCAAAAAGGGCAACTTGGACAAGTTTGAGTCTCGTTCTTCTGACGGTGTGTTTTTGGGTTATGGCACTCACACTCGAGCTTATCGTGTACTTAACCTTGACACTAACCGAGTAATGGAGACATCCGATGTCACCTTCGACGAGACCATGGTTTGTCCTTCTTCTTGCTTTGAGCGTGCAGGTGATCATGAGGTTGGTGAGCCCCTTTTTGATGATGATGAAGAAGGTGCTGAAGGGATAGATGACCCAGCACCTCCTCCACCTGCAGTGCCGCAAAGAGCGGCTTCTACGACGACTCACGGCCCCGACACCTCTTCTTCCTGGGGGCCGTGGGATCCGCCACCCCGAGCAGTACCATTTGTACCCGGGGAGGCACCAGCTGCTGTTGAGGGGGAGGCCACTTCGGCAAGGGAGGCGCCACGACACATCCAGCGCCAGCACCCGCCTCAACAGATGATCGGCAACATCGACGAACGGGTCACTCGGTCCAGGTCACAGCAAATCTCGCACTTCGCTCATTCTGCTTTTGTTGCTAATTTTGAGCCCCGAGATGTTGGACATGACGGATCCTGATTGGGTCAATGCCATGCATGAGGAGCTTGAGAATTTTGAGCGAAATCGGGTTTGGGTTCTAGTTCCACCTCCTCCTGAGTGTAAGCCTATTGGGACAAAATGGGTTTTCAAAAACAAGCAAGGAGAGGATGGCCACGTTGTTAGAAATAAGGCCAGGCTTGTAGCGAAGGGTTATAGTCAGAAGGAGGGGATAGACTATGAGGAGACGTTTGCTCCTATAGCTCGTTTGGAGGCAATTAGGATACTCTTGGCCTTTGCTACACCCAAAGGTTTCAAACTTTTTCAAATGGATGTCAAGAGTGCCTTCTTAAACGGCTACATAGAAGAAGAAGTTTATGTTGAGCAACCCCCCGGTTTTGAAAATCCTAAGTTTCCAAACCATGTTTTTAAACTTCACAAAGCCTTATATGGTTTGAAACAAGCCCCTAGAGCCTGGTATGATAGGTTCAAAACCTTTTTGCTTGCTAAGGGTTTTAAAATGGGATGTGTAGATAAAACGCTCTTTCTCCTCAAGCAAGGCAAAGACACTCTCTTGGTCCAGATTTACGTGGATGATATCATTTTCGGTGGTTCTTCTGACGCTTTGGTTGCCAAGTTTGCAGATACTATGAGCAGGGAGTTTGAGATGAGCATGATGGGCGAGCTGACATTCTTTCTCGGGTTGCAAATTAAGCAATCTCGTGAGGGGACGTTTGTGCACCAGGGCAAGTACACCAAGGACTTGCTGAAGCGGTTCGATATGGGTGAGGCCAAGCCTCTTCCAACACCCATGTCGATGACGACTGCCCTGGATGCGGATGTGGATGGAGAAGCAGTGGACCAGAAGGAGTACCGCAGCATGATCGGGTCGCTCCTCTACCTGACGGCGACACGCCCGGACATCCAGTTCGCGGTGTGTCTGTGTGCGCGCTTTCAGTCGTCGCCGCGCACCTCTCACCGTCAGGCAGTGAAGCGCATATTCAGGTACCTCCGTTTCACACCTAAGTTCGGGATTTGGTATTCTGCTTCCTCCACCCTTTCCCTTTGCGGTTATTCCGATGCTGATTTTGCTGGTTGTCGCATCGAGCGCAAGTCCACTTCTGGGACTTGCCAGTTTATTGGATCTTCTCTTGTTTCGTGGTCTTCTCGCAAGCAGTCTAGTGTCGCTCAGTCTACCACAGAAGCTGAATATGTTGCTGCGGCTAGCTGCTGTTCCCAGTTGCTTTGGATGATGGCCACTTTGCGTGATTTTGGTCTGAGCTTTTCTCGCGTGCCTTTGCTTTGTGATAGCACGAGTGCTATTAGCGTTGCTAAGAACCCCGTGCTTCACTCGAAGACCAAACACATTGATGTGCGCTTTCAATTCTTGCGAGACCACCAAGAGAAGGGTGATATCGACCTTCGCCATGTCGATACTCATCACCAACTGGCTGATATTTTCACCAAGCCTTTAGACGAATCAACCTTTAATAGGTTGAGGGGTGAGCTTGGTGTGTGTTTCCCCTTTTAGATGGGGGAAACATTTTGGATCTTGTATACTAGATTGATTCTTTTCGTTTGTCTTTCTTTTCTTTTGCATTTCAGCATACGCATTTATATTCTGAGCTTCATGTTTATATTCACTAGAATGTACCTATGCTCTATGTAGTATGCTCCGATGCTTATATTGATGCTTGTAGCTTATGCTCTTTCTGATCACTAGTACATGTTGTGAGCTGAGCTATTTTGGAATGGTGAATTTGCTTAATGCATATAAATCTGAAAATGTTCACCATTGAGATATGCAACTAGCATGTGTAGGATGTGTTTAGTCCATTCATGCTTTTCATATATGCTAGGTTGCTATGTCTCTAGTTCTGAGTCATTCACTTGCTTGGTCTGTTCATATCATGTATAAAATTTGAACCAAGTTTTAGTGAATCGAAAAAGATCGAGATGGGATTGCTTGTCAACACATCACGGTATCGAGACTGTTTCTCATTGCACTTTGAGTTAAACTTGAGCCGTGTAGTGTATGATCGAAACCACAGCTTTAAGCTTCTGATTGCTTCGGCATAGGCTTCGCTCGGTTGAAAAGTTAGGCAAAGACAAGCTTTCAACCTCTCGCAATCACATGCCAATGATTTAACTTGTGTAATTTCACCGCTGCAACTCCGATATAAAAATGAAATCACAAGTATATGCTTCATTCCTACGCATGATGATTGAACTTTGCTAGGGGTAGTTCACTTTGTATACATGTTTAGCACTCGTTTGGATTCCTGTCTATACATGTGTAGTGCTATTTTGATGGTGACTATCTTGTTGGCTAAAAACTACTCACATGCTCATATGTTCATATTTCGTATGTGTGATCAGTTTGAGCCTTCGCTATTTGAGTGCTTAGTTGAGTCATTGGAGTTATACTGTTTAGAGCATTTTTGCACTCTTTTGAATATATGCCTGAAGCTGCTAACTTGCATTTCTGACTTCATATGCATGTTGGAAGGGGGAGTTTCTTGCCTTGATGTTTTTTTCTTGATTAGTGCATTTTCAACTAAGGGGGAGAAATTGCAAATCATATGCTACTGAGTGTCCAACTAAGGGGGAGTTTTCATTAAGGGGGAGAATTTCAAATCTTTGTGCTCTTCTCATATTGGACCTAAGGGGGAATTTTCCTAGTTGCTTGCACTTGTCGAGGGGGTGTTTGCTAGTTGTGTTGAGCCTTTGCCTCTGTCTTGAGGAACTAGCAAACATTTTCAGGGCATTTTGTCTTCGATTGGTTCTCTTTTAGTTTGGAGTCATTCCAATTGGTTCGGAGCGTGCTTGGCCGAAAGGCATTGGTTTCGAGCTTTCTTTGCTAGTTGTGTTGAGCCTCTGTGCCTCTATCTTGAGGGACTAGCATTTTGCTTCGATTTTCATTCGGCTTCAATTGGTTTGAGCTCTTTTCTCTAGAGTTTCCAATTGGTATCTGCTAGCGGTGTTGAGCCTGTTTTACCTCTTCTTGAGGGCTAGCTTTGCTTTGCTTGGTTGCGTCGAGCCGTTGCCCATGTCTTTGGGGACCAAGTTCTTTCGCTCTTTCCACTTGACCTTCTTCGGCTTTGCTATGCTTTTGGGTCATTTGGTTGAGTTTTCTCCTTCTCCTTCCTCCTTCTTCCTTATTCTTCTTTTCATTATGATTTGTGTGAGTAGTTGACAATGCACTCATCAAGGGGGAGATTGCGGATACATGGGTGTATGCCGGGTCTCTGAGTGATGAGTGATTGTCAACTGGGATGATGCGCATGTTCTTTGGCTTGTGTTGTGCAGGTGTCGAGCATGGATGCAGTGATCGAAGGCAGGTGAAGGTCAAGTTGAGACGTGTTGTGCCGACGGACCGGGTGCGGTGAAGGATGGGCGTGCCGTGCGGCGGACGTGCCATGCCGAGGTACCGAGCGGTGAAGGGCGGACGTGAGGCTTGGACTGAGGGACCAGAGGCCCGACGATCAGCTGTGGTGGCTGGCAGCCTGTGACGACGACAAGTGAAGTAGTGCGGTCATGTGTTGCCTGAGTCGTGGACTCGGGGACACGTGTCGGTGGACGGGGTGCATGGGAGGTGCATCCCATCTACGACGTCGGTTTGGGGGTAGAGCTAGAGAAAAACCATCGGATGGACGGTTTCCAGGTTTGGGCCTCAAAACCTAGGCGTGGACGGTTTCCGAGTTTGGCCACAAAACTCGGGCTGAGGGTTTCCGAGTTTGGCCACAAAACTCGGGCTGAGGACGGTTTCCAGGTTTGGGCCTCAAAACCTGGGCGCTGAGGGTTTGCTGAGTTTGGCCTCAAAACTCAGAAGCTGGTGGGCTGGTTTCCCGGTTTGGGCCTCAAAACCGGGGGTTGGCTGGAAAAGCCAGGTTTCCCGGTTTGGGCCACAAAACCGGGGGTGCAGAGCGAGGGCGGCACGTGGCGGCGATCTGGAGGTTGCGTCGAGGCAACGCTTCGGTTTGTGCGAGTGTGGCCGTCGGATACACCTACCACCGAGTTGGTCCAGAATAACCCTAGGGTTTAGCTGGTTCGCTCTGTAATTAGAATAGAGAGGGGTAGAGTAGGAAATAGACTTAGGCTAGTAGTAGGATAAGTAGTCGGGAGACACCCTCCTCCCATTAATCTCAGTCATTTGCTCTTTCGCAGTTAGGGTTTCCTGCTCTCCCATCCCCTGCTGTAGCTAGCTGAGATCCGTAGAGAGACTCACCTCTGTGTATTATTGATTTTGAGGAAAGGAGGCCGTAACCTCGTTGTCTTAGCGTGTGTTTGCGCTTCGGCTGCAAGATCGTGGTGTCGATTCGCGTTTTGGTTGTGTTCTTCGCGGAATCCTTTTTTCTCCTCGATTTTCCCGTCGTTTGATCTCTTTGCTCGGTTCATCTTTTGCAAAACCGTTTGAACCAAGCTGTTCTAGATCGTGAGGCACTTCTTTCCACCGAAGGAATTACCCTCTAACCTCACGGTCTAGGAGATCGATCGATTTTTCGTTTCGGGTCAAGTTTTCTTCCCTCCCCCAAAATTCTTCGATTCACCGATTTGGAGATAGGTTCGAGCCATGATCTTCTAGAGATAGCTCACTATCCTCTTTGTGACTCCTCTCACCAAGTTAGAACCCTAGAGGTTTCGTTTTGGGTGAGTTTGGATCGAATCGGTGGACAAACTGCAGGTTTTCGGGGTGACCGGACGCTTGATACGGGGTGACCGGACGTAGGGCCGTGAGTCCGGTCGTTGAATATTTTGATCTGCTCGATTTCTGTTGACTGACCGGACGCGCCCTTTCTTCTCTGACTGGACTCGACTAACACACTGTTCCTTGGTTTCATCGTAACTGACCGGACACTAGAGGTGTGACCGGACGCTTAGTGACCGTGAGTCCGGTCACAAACAGAGAGCTCCGAAATCTGATTTGGCCTGACCGGACGCAGGCAGAGTCCGGTCAAGTCTGTTTTGCGCAGTTTTGTCCTTTATGACCGGACGCTCAGCACTTGACCGGACGCACCACTTCAGTGAGTTCGGTCCAACTCAGGGAGCTCCCAGATTCGGTTTGCACTGACCGGACGCGTCCGGTGGTGCTAGACCGAACGCAGGCAGAGTCCGGTCAGTGCTGTCTCTGCGTTGTTTTGTCCACAGTTTGTTCGTGCGATCTCGGATTTTGTTTCCATCTTTTGCGTTGGGTTTCTAGAGTTGTGTAGTGTCCCGCTGTGCTTCTTGGAAGCATCCACCCTACATCTAGGGTCGAGGACACTTGCAAGCTCTAGGGTTTGCTCTTGGGGTGATTCTTGGGACAGTGGTGACAAATTTCCAAAAGGAATTTTGAAGCTCCCATTCACCCCCCCTCTGGTCGCTTTCTGGGTAGCATTCTCGGTCCTTCACACTCTAACGCTAGGCTGTCACCACTAGCAGCAACACTAGAGATGTGATCGTATTTATAGCACGACACTTTGATAAGATATGAAATAAAGGTTATCCACAAGCGCACAGATAAAATACACCCGTTGTAGCATTTCACCCAGGAATGTTCTAGGTATCGTTATTTATAATTCTACCATCGGGAGCTTAACAGGGTTAAGAATAAGAATGATATGGCTTTAGAATTGCAAACATATATAATTAGACATGATTCTAATCACTCATCTAATACAGGGGTAAGGCAAAAGGATAATGATAATGATAATGATAATTAAGGTAAACAACAGAGACCAGCAAGGAATTCATAATTAGAGAGAGAGACTCATATGATCAAGCAGAATTGAGAACTAATCGATACGTTAAGAGATTAGACTCCTAGGTTATATTACTTCTATTAAGTCTAAGTTAGTCCTAGCATATGATATCATATATAGCATAATTAATCATCCACCCATACATAAGGAACATTATGAAAGAAGTTCATATCCAGAGTAATTCCTTCAGTGTAACTAGGTTCTACTTGTCCTAGACTTGGGGAGTGGACTACAAAGGACTCAACGAGGCTATAATAGTCACCCTCGTGATCTACCACTTGCTGGCCCGGAGAATAGGGTGCATTCATAGGTAAACATAATCTAAGCACCATGCCTATATTATATCGACCACTTAATCCAATCTGGAATCGAACTTTGAGCTTTACGAACATATGTATGAACTTGCTATCAATTAGAACTATATCAAGCATATAACTAGAATAAACGAAGAACATAATTAAGAGAAACATAATGATAATTGAAATAGCACAAAGTCGAATAGAAGAATTACCAGAACTCCTGGTGACGATCCGGAATCCTGAGCCGCGCTCAACTCTACTTGTTTCTATCTAATTCTAATTCTAATCTCGAAGTAGAGCTCTAATCTAATCTCTAATCTTTGGATCCCTAACTCTGTCTCACTAATTGCCTGATGATATGAAGATAGGTCTGAGGATGCCTTCAGGGAGGGGGTCTGGGGTTGCATATATAGCCCGATGGGATGAACCGCGACCTTCGGATCAAACCGACCTTGATCAAGGGCTTAGATGCGTCGAGGAGGTCGATTAGGTCACGCTCCGCGAAGATGGGCTGAGGAGGGACCTGGCCTAGGCCGTCCGGCCTGGGGGTGGGGCCGACCGGCCCCACCTGGCATCCCCCAGGTGGTTGCTTCGTCGTCACGTCTCCTGGAACCCTCCTTGCTTCCCTAATGCGCCTTTCCATCCGTTTGCACGATTTGTCTTGTTGGAGAAGGATTCAATCTCTTTCCATCTTCTGTAAAACTCTCTGGAAAATAGTAATTCACCAACGCTGTTGAATCTGTCAGTTTAGTCCCCGTATTATGTTGCTTGGTGATCACTCCAGGTTGTTCTATAAGCTTCCATGTCGTAGCCAATAGGGACTCTCTCATCGAGACTCCAAATGTAGCAAACCATATGACTGTTTCGATCGTCTCGACGAGCCCTTCGCAATGGTATGATCCAATTCATCACTTGAGATACTTTTATGTAGTGAAATGTTGATGTTTCTGCAAAACAAGTGAGAACTACACAACTCGTGGAACTTGTTAGAATCAAACCCTACAACTATGCATTGTCACATGTTTATCATTGTTTTACGCACTAGTTGATGGTATCATGTTGACTGTAAGGACCGTAAACACTCCTCATGCATGGCATTAACCCAGTTAGGATCAGAAAGAGCGTATCCAACATCTTTGGGCTCAAAAGAAGCAACGAATGCAGAATGAGCAAAGTGAGAGATGTCATACGCTCGCAACCGCGTGACTCACTGTTCGATGTTGCCGATCATTTGATCTGGAGGGTCAATCTGCTGAACGCTTCGGGGCGCCTGCCTCGCCGAAGTCGCCTCCCCCTCGCTAGATGCTGTCGCTCCCTTAGGTGCAGCTGGTGCTCGCTGGATAGGTGGCTCTAGAGGACCCCAAGAAGTCGATGTAGTGGGATCGGGTCCTCGAGCTAAAGTCATCGTCGCAGGGTCGACAGGGGGCAGCCAGTGGAGTTGGCTCGGGAGCACCCCAATCGGCATCGTCCTGCTCCTTCTCCACAAAGATCGACTCTCTAACCTCCTGATCTTCTGCAACATCAAAAGCAGAAGAAACACAAGGCATAGTCTCATCGAATGTGACCTCGCAGGTCTCCACTATCTGGTTAGTCTCAAGGTTAAGAACTCAATAAGCACGCGAATGCAAAGAATAACCAAGAAACACACCGTCAGAAGAGTGAGATTCAAATTTGTCCAAATTGCCTTGCTTCAGGATAAAGCACTTGCACCCAAACACCCAAAAATGAGACACCTTTGGGTACCCGTCCAAAACGCAACTCATAAGAAGTCTTATTCATGAAAGCTCGAAGAAAGATGCGATTTGAAACATGGCAAGCAGTGTTGATCGCCTCGGCCCAAAAACGCCTAGGAGTCCTATGCTCATCGAGCATCGTCCTGGCCATCTCAACAAGGGTCCAGTTCTTGCGTTCAACAACACCGTTCTGTTAGGGGACATAGGGCAAAGACAACTGATGCTCGATTCCATGAGAAGAACAGAAAGAGGCAAACTACGAGTTAACAAACTCAGTACCATTATCGCTATGAATAGCTATAATAGTATCAGGGGAAACTCAGTTTTCAACCTCAAAATCAAATCTCGAGCAAAAGAAAAAGCTTCGTCCTTAGCCTCCATGAAGAACACCCAAGAGTACCTCAAAAAATCGTCAACGATCACTAGAACGTACCACTTTCCACCCGCTGAGCAAACCCAAGCTGGACCAACAATGTCCATGTGTAAAAGCTCACCGGTTTGCCTGGTCATCACCTGATTAACAGGTGGGTGAGAAGCAGCAACCATCTTCCCGTGATGACAAGGATGACAAACAAGGTCCTTCTGAAACTTAAGCTTCAGCAATCCTTGGATTAAGCCAAGTGAGCTAAGTCTTGCAAGCAAGTCGAAGCTCAAGTGACCAAGCCTCCTATGCCACTTCCACAAATCAGAAGAAGGACCAGCCATCAAACATCTAGCAGAGCCGAAAGAACGAGAAAAATTGGCTCTGAAAACACGGCCTAAAGGAACGACCCAACAAACAAGGTCTCCCCAAGAATCCAAAACTCGACTAAGGCCTTTCTTAAAGCGCACTTCAAAATCGTCTTCAAGGAGTTGCGAAACAGAAAGCAAATTAAAATGCAAGTTAGAAACCAACATCCTTGAGGACAAAGTTCTCATTGAGCCAGATAGCTCCATGAGAAACAACCTTACCTCTACCACTAACCCCGAAAGTGATGTACTCCTTATGCACAACGGGGTCTAGGCTGGAGAACCATTCCTTCTTTTCGGTCATGTGGCACGAACACCCGGAATCCATGAGCCACATGTTCTCCAGCCGAAGTTCCTGCATCAATAGAAAGGCAGGAAATGAGCATATGGCACAACACTGGGGTTAGTATACTGAGAAGGATACCAGTGCTGTGTCATTGGCCTAGAAAAAGTGTTAGAAGGAACACCAAACTGTCCTCGTCCCATGGATGGATAGCGATCACCACCAAACTGAGAGGGTGGTCCGCTATGGAACGAAAATCCCCCAAACTCACCTCCATGTCCGATTTGAGCAAAGTGATCACCACCATGCTGAAAGGGTGGTCCGCTATGGGACTGTGCAGCAAAGCCTCTCACACCCGGCTCACAATCATATTGAGGACGACCGGAACCGCGACGGGCAGGACCACCACCCCGTGGTCTAGCTGCCTAGGGCCTAGCCGCCTGAAGGGGTGCACCTCCAGGCCTAGTGCCCTGCCTCTGAACCCCCTGACCTTGCACACCATGGAAAGGGTGGTGCCTGGCCTGGTTGTTCAGCTCCAACTCCTTCCTTGTGTCTCTCTTCCTCCGAAAGCAAAACTCAGCTAGGTGATCCTCGCGATGACAGTACTCACACTCGAACCTCACCACTCTCTTGGGTTGTTGGTTCCTATGGTTGCGAGGGTTGTTCACTCTGGCTGGCTGCTTGCCTCTTGGAAGGGGATCACTAGAGACGTCTTGAAGGGTGTCAAGTGTGTTCCTAAGATGGTTAGGTTTGGGAACCCACACTTGCTTGCAAGGTGGAGCCTTGGGAGGTCCATCAAGGGTGCCATCCTTGGTGATAGGCTTGGGTAGCTCAGGTGGGGTGATCTTGGTAAGCTTAGGGATAACGGTTGGCTTCTCGCTTGGGTTCACCCCGCTAAACTCACCGATCTTGCCAAAGGTACAAGCACCCTTCCCACCTGAAGCAAAGCCTACTTCTGGATCGCCGGTTCCCCTCTTGAACTAACTGATCATCATGCCCAACTATGGCTCGCTGCATGACACCCAACTCAGGATGGACTGAAGGTATGTGTTTTCCTCCTCGGTTTGCATCCTGTCATGCCGACAGTTAGCAATCTCAAGCTCCATCCCCTCACATCGCTCACATGGAGCGGAAACGGTGCTGAATGAGCTGGCCTTCATGGCATCAGCAAACTTGGCTCTAACTTCTGCCAACTCAGTCCGCAAGCCTGGACAAGACTTGCACGCACCCAACAAAGAAGGTCTCGCCTTCACCTCCTCCAGGTCCTTTTTCAGGGAGACACACTCATGACAATCATCGACAAAGTCAAGCCTACTCTTCGGCTCATCATACACCTCGATCAAAGAGGCATACTTGGTTTGCAGGGTGGTAAAGTTTGCAAGTGCGTCGTGCACTCATCGCACTCCTCCTCATTGATCACCTTCACCTAGCTTGGCCTTGAACTCATTATGCTCTCTAGCGGTGCGCTTAATTTTCTTGTCCTGAGCAAGAACTATGTCAGCCAAGGTATCACGCTCAACGGTAAGACGATCGACAAGAGAAGAAGATGATACCTCGGAAGCGTCGTCGTCGTCGTCGTCGGTGTCGGTGTCCTTGACCTGGCACTTGTGGTCCTCCTCGTCCAAGGCCATGGTGCAAAAGCCCTTGGTGGAGTTGCCGAAGAAGCAGAGTCTGTTGAAGCGTTCTTCCGTCTTGTGCTCGGACCCATCATCGCTGGAGTCGCCGTCAGAGCTCATCTCACCGTCGCTGAAGGAGGCGATGAAGGCACGCTTGCTAGCGTCGAAAGCCCTCTCCAGATCCTCCCGGCGGTAGTCATCCTTCTTCTTCTTCCCGGTCTTGTTCTCCGGCTTGGCCTTACACCTGGAGTTGTGGTTCTTTCCGGGGAAGCTCTTGTCGCGCTTGGGGCAGCTTGCGATGAAGTGATCAGGATCTCCACACTCGTAGCAGCCCTCACGTGCGCCACCACGCTGGGGGTTCAAGCGGCTATTGTGAAACCGCGAAAACCGGGTGATGATGAGGGCAAGCTCGTCGTCGTCCAATGCCTCCACCTACTCCTCTGTGACTGAAAGCAAAGAGGACAAAGCAAAGAGAGGTGGTGAAGCGTCAGTGAAAAGAGTCGATCCACCCTTGCCAGAGTCCAGAGCCATGGAATGTGAAGATGGGTTCTTCAGCTTGGCCTGAGTCAAGTGATCAATCTCGGTGGACTTGAGCTTGCTGAATAGCTCGTCCACGGTGAGGGTGTCATAAGCAGGAGACTCTATGATAGTCGACACCTTCACCTCCCATACCTTCTAATCCAGGGCATATAGCAACTTGAGCGCCCTGTCATGATCATCATAAGGTAGGTTGGCCCGATTGGCATGCATCTTGTTCACAATCGTTTGGAAACGAGCAGACATAGCATCAATCGTCTCTCCCTCCAACTGAACAAAGTTCTCGTATTCCCACTTGTATGTCTCAAAGAGTCTGGTCTTGACCTGAGCGGTCCCCTCGTGATAGCTCTGAAGCTTCACCTAGATCTCTCGAGCAGTCTAAAGCTCAGAAACACGCTCGAACTCAGGAAGGGAGATGTTGGCCAAAAGCGTGTTACGGGCCTTAGAGTTGGCCTCGTGCTGTTCAATCTGGTGCTGACCCACACGAGCCACAAGGACCACGTAATCGGCATCCTCGCATATCTCCCAAATAGAAGATCCGATGCTGTTGAGATAAGCACACATCCAAATCTTCGAATAGGGATAGTTCTTCCCATCGAAATAGGGAGCCTTGCCATTCCCTCGATCCATGTCGCCCTTAGGATCCGAAACTGATTAAGGTAGAGAAGATCCTTAACCTGCTTTGATACCAATTGAAAGACCAAATTGGCGACCAGAGGGGGGTGAATGGGAGCCTCAAATTTCTTCTCGAGAAATAGATGGCCTTTGTCCCAGAAAGTCACCCCAAAAGCAAGACTCTGACTTGGTAGTGTCCACGGCCCTACATGTAGGGTGGATGCTTCCGAGAAGCACAACAGGACTCTACACAATCCAAAAAGTCCAACGCAAAAGCCAGAAACCAAATCCAAAGTCGAACAAACGAACCGCGGACGAAACAATGCAAACCTACACTGACCGGACTCTACCCTGCGTCCGATCAGAGAGGACCGGACGCGTCCGATCAGGAAAATCTCGTACTGGGACCTCTCTGAGTTGGACCGGACTCACAGGCACCAAGCGTCCGGTCAACACCAAGGCTATCGTCCGGTCATAGGCTATGCAATGAACAGTGCAAGCTATGCGTCTGGTCACGCAAAAACGGTGCGTCCGGTCGATCCCTTGCAGAACTGGGCAGCGAGATGTTCAACAATCAGACTCACCAGGGAGCGTCTGGTCGTTCAACAGGAAGCGTCTGGTCACCCCGATTCTGAGCAGTTCGTCCACCGATTTGACTCGATCTCCCTCAAATCGAAACCACTAAGGCTCAAACTCGGTGAGGGGAGTAACAAGGAGAATAGTGAGCTACTCCTAGGGGATCATGGCTCGAACCTATCTCCAAATCGATGAAACGAAGAAGTTCGGGGGAAAAAGGGAGAAGAACACGAACCGAAACAAAAATCGATCGATCTACTAGCTCGTGAGGTTAGGGAGGAATTCCTTCGATGAAAAGAAACGCCTCACGATCTAGAGCAAGCTGGTTCAAACGGATTCAAAACCAACACTCGGAGAGGAAGAACGAAGCAAAACTCTGAGTGGGCAAAAAGCAAATCACGAAGAACACAGCACAAAGACACGACGAAGTCTCTCTTCGTGACGACTACGTCTGTGACTCATGACCTCTCGGCCAGCTTCAGCGAGCTCACCAGGATGCCCACGCCAGACTTCCCCGGTGCAGCTCAGACGACGTCAGCTCCAATGACCACCACCACTGAGACCCTTCCGAGTTCAGTGGCGTCTTCTGAGCAGGCAGAGCTCGTCCAGTCTGAGACTACCACTACAACGCAGCCTGAGCTATCCTTGATACCAGAGCTTCTGCACTCCGAGGCTCAGGCAGCTATAGCTACACAGACTGAGACCGTGACTGAGACAGTGACTGTGACTGAGACTGTGACCGAGTTAGAGCAAGCAGAGTCGATAGGGCCGTCAGAGCAGGCAGAGCCGACCCGGACCGCTTCACCGCCGCGTTCAGCTACCGAGGGTCAGCCTGCCGGGTCCTCTTCTTCAGACTCTGAGACGCTTCTTCAGTAGTTTGAGTTCACTCAGCATTCTCCGGAGCCTGCACCTGGCTCGTCTGCGCCACCTCTGCCCTCTGATGCTTATATTTGGTGCTTGACGCCAAAGGGGGAGAGTGAGCGAGTATAGCGATAGGGGGAGCGATGTGAGAGGGTCTTGGTTCTTTTGTTGTGTTATGTTTCACATACACTCTTTACTTATCGCATCTTTTGTGCATTACTATGCTATATACTTATGCTATGGACCTTATGACATGTATGTGCTCACTACGGTATCATATATGACATGTCATTTCATTTCACTCGATTACTTGCGCTTAATTCTCACTTGTTATGTATTCGAGCTCCTTACTCTTGCACTTGCTATTCACTCTAACTTGTTGAGTGCAGGATGTTGGCATGATATGTATGAGCTTGCCCCTAATCGCTTTCTCTTATTCATTGCAAGTTCATACACGTCATGATTTGAAAACCTCTTCTCTCTATACTCGATCTCGTGTTGTCATCAATCACCAAAAAGGGGGGAGATTGAATGCATCTTGGCCCCTAGTGGGTTTCGGTGATTATTGGATGAAACACAAGATTACTGTGACTAACGTGTGTTTTGCAGAAACAGGGATGAGTTAGGTCACAGTAATGGCGACGATATGGGCATATGGAGTTCATGTCCCCTGGTGATGGAAATCGTTTCGATTTTCAAAGGACAGACGACGAAGACGGTGGTAGGCTAGGCTAAGTGTCGCATGGTGTTGGAGGACACTTAGGTAGTCTTAGGTCTTTGTTTTTCGTTTGGCCAAACTATAAAGGGGAGCGTGAATCAGTAGCTTGGCATAGATGAGTCTATTGAGGTAGGTGTGGTGCACACTTGTTGTTTCATAGCCCTAGGTAGATCAGAGAGATGCCTTATATCGAGAGGATCAAAAGTCGCTAAAGCCGCGTCGCGATCCGAGTTGGTTTTGCCCTTAAGTTGGGATCGGACACTGGCCTGGTGAGTCCGATGCTCACTCAGACTAGGGTTTAGTCTGGTGCGTGGCATCGGATGCGCCGATGTAGCCACATCGGACGTGCCCGTGTCACTGTTCACGTGCGCGTGTGCGGATACATGGGTGTATGCCGAGTCTCTGAGTGATGAGTGATTGTCAACTGGGATAATGTGCATGTTCTTTAGTTTGTGTTGTGCAGGAGTCGAGCACAGATACAGTGATCAAAGGCAAGGTGAAGGTCAAGTAGAGACATGCCGTGCCGATGGACCGAGAGTGGCAAAGGGCGGACGTGAGGCTTGGACTGAGGGACCGGTGGCCCGAGGATCAGTTGTGGTGGCTGACAGCCTGGGACAGCGACGAGCGAAGACTTGCAGGCACGGTGTTGCTTGGGTCGAGGACCTAGGGACACGTGTCGATGGACGGGGTGCACGGGCGGTGATTCCCCTCTACGGCTTGGTTTGGTGGTCGAGCCACAAAAAAACCACCGAGTGGACGGTTTCCAGGTTTGGGCCTCAAAACCTGGGCGCTGATGGTTTCCGAGTTTGGGCCACAAAACTCGGGCTGAGGACGGTTTCTAGGTTTGCGCCTCAAAACCTGGGTGCTGCGGGTTTGCTGAGTTTGGGCCACAAAACTCAGGCGATGGACGGCTGGTTTCCCGGTTTGGGCCTCAAAACCGGGGGTTGATCGTGAAGGCTGGTTTCCCAGTTTGGGCCTCAAAACCGGGGGCGAAGTCCAAGAAAAGGACAAGCGGAGCGGTGGCGACACGTGGCGACAATCGGTGAGGTTGCGTCGAGGCAACGCTACCAGTTGTGCGGGCGTGGCCGTCGGATCACCAGCACTTTCGAGTTGGTCCGAAATAACCCTAGGGTTTAGCTGGTTCGCTCTGTAATTAGAGAGGGGTAGAGTAGGAATTAGAATTAGGATAAGTAGAGGGAGACACCCTCCTCCCTTCCTATCTCAGCCATTTGCTCTTTGCCTTCTATGTTTTCCTGCTCTCCCAATCCCCTGCTGTAGCAACTGAGATCCGCAGAGAACCATACCTCTGTGTACTGGAGATTTTGAGGAAGTGAGACCGTAATCTCACTGTTGTAGTGTGTGGTAGCCACACGGTTGCAGATCGATGTGTTGATTCGTGTTTTGGTTCGTGTTCTTCGCGTTGTTCGTTTCTCCGCGATTTTCCCATCACTCGATCTCCCTCCCTACTGCATCTTTTTGAATTCCACTTGAATCAAATTGTTCTTTATAGTGAGGAGATCATTTCCACCGAAGGAATTTATCTAACTCCTCACGAACAAGTAGATCGGGCCAATTTTGTTTTCGTGGTGCTTTTTCGGTTCATACACCTTCCCCTTCGATTTCCAGTTGATTGAATCATTTTGAGCGGATGATTTCTTGGGGATAGTCTCCTAACTACCTCGTGATCATCTCCTCCAAGTTTGGGAACAAGGGATTTTGATTTGGATCGGATTTGGGAAGTTTTGAGAGAAGGGCGTTTGAAATCGCCCTCCCTGAGTGACCGCGGACAGTCCGCCACTCAGGGCGCGGACAGTCCGCGCGTCGGACTCCGACCGAGCAGTGGTCGCGCGGCTCGGCTGTTGTAACACCTCTGGTGATTAATATGTAATTAACCTAACATGTCATCATCTTTAGTCATTAAAATGTTTGTCTAATGCTTGTTTTGCATTTACCTTTTTCTAGGTTGACTTGTAGTGATCTCTTTTTCAAAAACCCTAAAGGTCCAAATCTTCCTATAAGGGCAAAATGGTAATTTCATCTCTGTGTCTAGCTTTGTGTGAATCTTGTTCAGTTGAGTGCCCTGATGTTTTGTTGTGTGGATCAAAGTTCAAAATCAGAAATAGAATTTAAATCCCTTTTGAAAAACCCTAAATTTCCAAACTCTAGTTTTACCCCTCTATCTCTAATTCAAAAACTATTCAAAATTTGAGGTTGGTCCTTTTAGCAAAGTTGTAGATCTTGTCAAGACAAACAACTTTGGTGTTTGCAGATTTTCAAATTTCAAAATAAAATCAGAAGTAATTTCAAATTCTTTCAAACTTCAATTTTGTCCCCTTTTCGATTTTCAAAATTATCTCAAAAACTATTGAGTTTCAGAAAAAGTTTATGTTGACAAAGTTGTAGGTCTCAAAGTTTTGAGCAACTTTGGTGTTTTGAGTTTTCTTTCTGTAGTTCAAGTTTTGGGAGTAATTTCAAAATTTCAGAAAGGGGGTAGATTTGGGAATGGGTAACGTCTCTGTGCGAGCTTTAAAGCAAGGGGGCCCCGGCCGATGGCGGCGCAGCCTCAGCCTCGCAGAGCCCGACTGACCCGCGTCCGTGTCGCCCGAGGCCAGCGCTAAGCGCTCGACCTCTCCGGTCCCCTACCTACCGCCGCCTCGCCATCCCCTACCCTACCCTCCTCTTTCCCCTACGGCCGCGGACAGCGCGCAGATGCCGGCCGCCGGCAAGCCGCCGCGCCGCGCGCGAGCTCCCCGCCCACACCGAGCCACCCTACCTTGCTCCCTACCTCCGTTGATGCCGCGCGGACGCTCCTCACCCCTCGCCCGGACCCCCTGGCGCCGCCCCGCGGCTATAAAAGCCGCCGAGCTCCGCCATTGCCGCCACCACGGCACCCCGAGCCACCAGACCACCCCAGCGCCTGCCGAGCCCTCCACCGCCTTCGCCTTGAGCTGCTCCACCTTCCCGAGCAATCAATTTCACCTCTCCGCCCTCCTCTCGCAGGCGCAGAAGCTTCGTCCCCGACTCCGGCAAACGGCCGCGTTTCAGCTAAGCGAGAAATTCGCCGCCGTGAGTGCTTCTCTTTTCCCTCCGACCCCTGCCCTCTCTTCCTCACCTCAGCGCGCTCCTAACCGCACCCTCGGCGACCTCTTTTGGTGGACAGAGCCGCCGGACGCCGGTCGCCGCCGAAGAGATCCGCCACCACCGTCGGACTCCCTCCTCCGATCCTTGCACCGCCTCGCCGAGCCTCGCTCCCGACTCACGGTGAGCCCGCGAAGCTTCCCCCACCCCCTGCTTTCCCAGCGCAAGGCCCGAGCGGCCGGTCCGCCGTACGCCTCGCCTGCGATTCGCCCGAGCCCTCGGGGAAGATGCACAGTGCATTTTTCCTTTTCCAGTTTTAAATGAATAGTGTTCAGTTTTCATCTTTTTGTGTGATTTTCTGTATGGTTGCAAAAATTCTAAAAAAATTCATGGTAGACTCTTTATACCTTGAAGTATTTTATAAAAATATAAAATTTGACTTTTCTGCAAGAATTTGAAAATATAAAATCCCTCTTTTAATTAATAAATGGATGGTTTTGGATTTTTATAAAATCATTTATAACTCAAAAAATCATGAGATAAATTTTTATGAGTTCCCTATGCCATGTTTAGTCTCTGGTGAAATTTTGAAGTCTTTTGGAACAAGTTGATTTTTGAGCATTTATTTTAATTGTAAATAGTGCCTTTTGTTAATTAATGACTGATTTTAATTGAGCACCTTAATGACCTCCAAAAATTATGAAATTTGTTTTGACATCTTTTTATACCATAATGAACTTATGAGATTAATTTGGTAATTTTTGGAGCAACTTCATAAAATGACCTTTTTAAATAATTAGGAAAAATAGAAAATCAAGTAGGGTTCATGTTGTATGCCCTGTGATGTGACTTTTGGGATTGTTTGGTGTTCATAGACCCCCACCCATTTGGTCTATGATGTTTGTGATGCCATGCATGATTTGTGTTTAGGTCGGATAAATGATGCTTAATAGGTTGATTAATTTTGCTTAGGGATAAAGATAAGTAACTTTATGTCCACACTAAGAAGTTACTTACGCGATGGAAAGTGTACTCTAGAATCAGTAGGTTTTGTCCTGCGTTTTAGCAAGCCTTTTGTTCATGTCAGCATCCTCATAAGCATACATCATTGCATCCGTATAGTGACCGAAGGAGAAAACGTCAAAGTCAAGGCAACCGCTGACGGACCTACCCCTGAGGCGACCCCGAGCTCCGACACCTGCACTGCCGACCCCAAGCCTGTCCTCTTTGCTCTTCAAGGCAAGCCCCGGTGCATTTTAACCCTTCCTTGTTTTTATAAAAGGTTTACTTAAAATGTCTTTGAGTTAAACTACTGCATTAGGTTATAGGAGTTGTGTGATAACCTATTACCTGCACTGTTTACCTCCGCCAGAAGATCCACCTGCCCCGTTTAAAAACTATTTGCAAATGCTTAGTGATGCTATACAATAGATTTGCAATAAAAATGCCAATTTCAAAAGTGTGATCATTTAAAGAAATTTTTATGGGAATTTGGCTTTACTCCCCGGCCATTGGCTAGGTTGTCCGAGCGTATGGTGCCGTCATGTTGTAGTCCGGGACTCAACAGTTGACACCGACCGGGACAGGGTTGAAAAACTGACAGGACTATTACGCTTGGGTGAGATATAACCAAGGTATGGTTCTGGCAGAAAAATTTAGGGACCATCCGTATGGGGGCCTGCTGGCCAAGACTTGCAACTATTCACATACTTCGGAAAGCTCGGGCTCCGAGGAATCCTTTATTGGACCGACAACCGCGCACTGGGACTGGAGAGATGGCGGAAGTAGCATGTACCCACGTGGTCGTCGTACCTGGATAGGAGTGGTGTACTGTACTTCCGGGTGGCGTAGGACCGGACCCAATCTTGGAGGAATCGTGGTAGACGAGTTGGCATATGCAAGCTTGGGTGCTACATATGCAGTGTGGATAGGGATCCTCAGCTGAGTATTATTTATCCGGATTAACGTTGCTCCTCGGTTATGGAGACTTGGTCACTGACCGTCAACGGAGAGTGGTTCTCAACTAGGAATGTTTTGAAATGTAAAAAGAATAATGAGCAATCAAGAATTGAGAAATACTTGAACCTTTCCAAAAATAGAACAAGGTTTACAAAATGCTTTTTCCGCAAAATACTTGATCTTGCTTAAGCCTTACCTTGACTTCCTAAGCCTCTCATTCCTGAGTCTTCTTCCTTTTCTTTAGTCGGGTAAGTCTTGTTGAGTACCCCAGTACTCAGGGTTTGTTACCCATGCTGCAGGTATGGCTGAGTCCCCGATGTGTCTTGCGCCCTGCTGCATGACCATCGTCCAGGAAGAGGCCGACGAGGCCGAAGAATAGTTGTGCACCCTCGGGCTGGGTGATTACAAGTATCTTATTTTGTTGTACTCCGCTACGTTGCCTATTTCTATTACCCGAACATGGTTTGTAATAACTGCACCTTTAATTTGGAACCTCAGTTTGTAAAACTAATGTTATTTAAGTCTTCCGCTCTGTATTCTGATGTTATTTATAAAAGTATCTAGTGCTGTAACCGAAAGGTGAGATGATCCTGCGGACGATGGGCGCTGATGCAGCCCAGTGACGGACAGTCTTAATCACGCGGAACATCGGTTCGGCTGTCAGAGGCTGATGGGGACCGGTGGGCCATGGGATTAGTACCGTTACGCCACAGAGTGGTATCGGAGAATCTCACTATAACATTGCAGTGTCTTGCGAAAACTTCAAAAGATCTTTGAGTCCAAACAAACTAAACTTGACTATTTGGTGTCCAAACTGCTTCTCTCATCTTGTCTTGTATATGGCAACACTAGCTAGCGAGACAACTTGTAATAAGCCCTATGTACCTTTATTTATTGCATTGCCTTGTTCCGTAGGAACGATCCATGCATCATGTCATATTCACTTAAGTTAATATAATAACTTCCTCTCTAAGTTCGTTGGGGTAGTATGCCTTTACCTTTTCTTGCTAGCCTTTTTACTCCTCATCCAACTTACCTTATCCAGACATGGCTCGTATCAAGCTGACCGCTCGCAAGTCGGCTGGACCCAATGGTGTGCCACGCCACCAGCTGGCACCACGCACTGGAGAAGAGACTGGCGAAGCCTCCAACGGTCGTCGCTTTCCCCGTCGCACCCGCAAACACCTAAAGGAGGAGATCAAGAAACTGAAGGCTGAGCTGGAGAACTTGGAGCAAGACTTCTACCACTCACGTCTGGAGTTCTATGAGGCCCGAGCCTCCCTGGAGCAGGCCAACCGGGACGTGATTTGCGCCATCCAGCAGCGCGATGCCACTTGGATTCGCGAGGATGTCACCAGGGCCGAGCTTCACGGGTTGCGGCAGTACACAACTCAGACTGAATAGTTCAATGATATGCTTCATGAGGAGGTACACCAGCTGCACAACCAACTCCACCCCGTGGTTCCCCCGGTTGTCGAGGACCCTGAGGACGGAATAGTGGAAGAGCCGGACATGGAGCAAGAGCCAAGCATGGACAAGGAGATTGAACCTGCCGAGGACATCCACGCTGAAGACGAGGACGAGGAGGTTGAGCCTGAGCTCATCCTCGAGGAAGACGACGACGAGGACATGATCATCATCGATGAGGACTAGACTCGTTGTTAGAGGATGGAGATCTCGTGTGTCTGTACCACCTGCTTACCTAAACCCATAGTCTAGGTTTGGGGCGCTAGTCTGTCTTTTGGTTAGTCGGGTCTGTATCTTTCTTTTCGTATCTTTTCCCCTTATCAGTCTGTTGTTATCTGTCAATCATCTACCTTTGTACCAGTGGAGTTTATCGGTCAGTTGTTTTCAGAACTTAATCAATGGATGCTATGTTCCAAGTTACTTAATAGATGCCTGTGAACACTCGCACTGGAGCTGGAAGTTCTCAGGAGGCTGACCTTCCAAACCCTCCACCTGTACCTGCTACGCTAGCAGATGCCATCGCAGCCTTGGCAGCCGCTGCTAACCTGATGACTCAAAACCAAGGGCAACAGAACAATGGCCACCGTGGTCGCCACAACATCAACCATGAGACCACATATGTGGATTTCACCGAAACCCGTCCACCGGTCTTTACGAAGGCCGATGAACCCCTTGAAGCTGATGATTGGCTCCGCACCATGGAGCAGAAGTTTGGTCTTCTCCACTGCACCGACACCCAGAAGCCCCGGTTCGCTTCTCAGCAGCTTCGTGGTCCAGCAAGCGCTTGGTATGCCAACCTGTTGGCTGCCCAGCCCGAGGGCCATCAGTTGACCTGGGAAGAGTTCCGCACAACTTTCCGTGCCCATCACATCCCTTCTGGAGTAATGAAGATGAAGCTTGATCAGTTCCTGGCACTGCAGCAAAAGGACTCCACAGTGATGCAGTACGTGGGTCAGTTCAATCACCTTAGCCAGTATGCCTCGGAGTACGTCAACACGGACGAGAAAAAGAGAGACTGTTTCCTTAGGGGACTGCACCCTAAGATCTGCAGAAGTATGTCTAATAACCTGACCGGTTCGTATCATGATGCCGTTGACCGGGCTGTTGCTTTTGAGGAGAGCAATCGCCAGTACCAAGAGGAAAAGAAGAAGAAGAAAGCAGGATCTAGCAGTTTCTCTGGCGGTCACAAGCGCCAGAGGGTCATTTATCACCCTAGCCACCACCAAAATCGCCCACCTTACCCCCACCAGCAAGTGGTCGTCCGTACTGCGGCCACCACCCACAACGCCAACCAGCAAAGTGCCACGCAGCCGAACGCCCCAGGTGTTCGTATCACCACCCCACAAACCGCTTACAACCATTCCTGCTACAACTGCGGCCAGACTGGCCACTGGGCTCGTGAGTGCCCAAAGCCCAAGAGATATGCTCAGAATGCTCAGAAGGGTCCTGGAGGATCTCAGCAGCAGTAGCACCGTGTCCAGCAGCAGCATGCTCAGAAAGGCAAAGTTGTCAAGAAGCACGGGCATGTCTACTACACCACTGTCGGCGACATCCCAGAAGGAGAGCCCATCATGATCGGTAGGTTTACCGTTGCTAATTATCCCGCAGTCGTGCTGTTTGATTCCGGTGCATCGCATTCCTTCATCAGTCGTACATTTGTCTTTGAGCATGGGATATCAATTGGGGAGTTGAAAGAAAATTTATGCATATTTTCGCCTGGAGGGCGTATAAGTTCTAAGGAGGTAGTTCGTAATATACCAGTGATGTTGGGGGAACATGTATTTCCTACCACCATGATAGTGCTTCGTGATCAGGAAATAGATGTCATTTTAGGCATGAATTGGATGTGTCAGTATAAAGCCATGATGGACATCCTGAATAGGGTTGTGAGAGTGGACATTCCTAACAGTACCTCCAAGCTCCTTCTCCAACTCCCAATGCCTTCGAAACCAGCAGCCACGCAGTTGAATACCACCTATGTTCAAGAGACCAGAGACATCCCCGTGGTCTACAAATTTCCTGATGTTTTTCCAGAAGACTTACCTGGCCTACCTCCTGACCGTGATGTTGAGTTTGCCATAGAGCTTAAGCCCGGGACTGCTCCTATATCCCGCAGAGCTTATCGAATGCCTCCTAGAGAGTTGGCAGAGCTAAAAATCCAGTTACAAGAGTTGCTGGATAAAGGCTTCATTCGCCTAAGTTAATCTCCTTGGGGTTGTCCTGCAATCTTTGTGAAGAAGAAAGACAAGAGTCTCAGATTATGCATTGATTACCGCCCACTCAACGAGGTCACCATCAAAAATAAATATCCCTTGCCTCGTATTGATCTTCTTTTTGACCAGCTAGCTGGAGCCAGAGTATTCTCCAAGATTGACCTCAGATCTGGCAACCACCAAATAAAAATACGTCCCGAAGACATTCCTAAAACAGCTTTCACTACTAGGTACGGCCTATATGAGTACCTGGTCATGTCCTTCGGTTTGACCAATGCCCCTGCCCACTTCATGTACCTCATGAACTCCGTATTCATGCTGGAGCTTGATAAATTTGTGGTCGTGTTCATTGACGACATCCTTGTCTACTCAAAAACCCCTGAAAAACATGCCCAACATCTTCGTATCGTTCTATCCCGCCTCAGAGATCATCAGCTTTATGCCAAGTTCAGTAAATGTGAGTTCTGGTTAGATCAGATACAGTTCCTTGGTCATGTCCTATCCGCCGAAGGAGTGTCAGTTGATCCCGGAAAAGTGGCAGACATTCTGGATTGGAAGCCACCTACCACTGTTCACGAAGTCCGTAGCTTCATGGGAATGGCTGGATATTATCGCCGTTTCATCCCGGATTTCTCCAGAATCGCCAAGCCTATCACCGAGTTGTTGAAGAATTCTGTGAAGTTTGTCTGGTCACCAGCCTATGAGCAGGCCTTTCAAACGCTAAAGAAACTGTTAACCACGTCACCAGTGCTAGCCCAGCCAAACATCGAAAAGCCCTTTGATGTCTACTGTGATGCATCTGGTACTGGTTTGGGCTGTGTTTTGATGCAAGAAGGTCGAGTGATCGCGTATGCCTCCCGGCAGCTTAAGCGACATGAAGAGAATTATCCAACCCATGATCTTGAGTTAGCAGCAGTGGTGCATGCCTTAAAGATCTGGCGTCATTATTTGTTGGGCAGTACCTGTAATATGTACACTGATCACAAAAGCCTGAAGTATATCTTCACTCAAGAAGAGCTGAATATGAGACAGAGAAGATGGCTCGAGTTGATTAAGGACTATGATCTCGAAGTACATTACCATCCGGGAAAAGCAAATGCAGTCGCCGATGCGCTCAGTTGCAAGTCGTACTACAACTGTCAGATGATGAAACCCTGTAATTCTTCCCTATGTTATGAACTAGAAAAGTTGGGTATTGAGATGGTTCCACAAGGAACGCTGAACAATATCAGGATAGAAACACCTATCAGGGAACAAATCATCACTGCACAGAAAGATAACCCTGGAATCAAGCACATCGTCGAAAGGATCCGAGCCGGAAAAACTGATTGTTTCAGGATTGATGATGCAGGAGTGGTTTGGTTCAAGAACCGACTGGTAATTCCCAAAGTGCCTGAGTTGAGGCAGTTAATCCTTGATGAAGCACACTTGACTAGATTCTCTATCCACCCTGGCAGCAACAAGATGTACCAAGACTTGAGGCAGAGATTCTGGTGGACAAAGATGAAGATTGAAATCGCCCGGTATGTCACTCAATGTGATACTTGCCAGAGGGTTAAAGCTGTGCACATGAAGCCCGGAGGAGAATTGCAACCTTTACCTGTACCTGCTTGGAAGTGGGACGATATCAGTATGGATTTTATCAATGGACTACCCAAAACACCAAGGGGTTTTGATTCCATCTGGGTGATCGTGGATCGCCTCACTAAGCAAGCTCACTTCCTGCCAGTCAAGACCAGCTACACCGTCCCCACTTACGCCGCTATGTACAAGAACAACATAGTAAAACTCCATGGCGTACCCAAGACCATTATCTCTGATCGTGGTACCCAGTTCGTCGCAAAATTCTGGAAAGCATTCATTACCTCAGTTGGAACCAAACTCTTGCATAGCACGACATATCATCCACAAACGGATGGACAAACTGAGCGAGTCAACCAAGTGTTAGAGGACATGTTGAGAGCCTGCGTGCTCACCTTCGCAGATACTTGGGATGACTGTTTAGCCTTGGCAGAATTCTCATATAATAACAGTTACCAAGAAAGCATTAAAATGGCACCCTTTGAAGCACTGTACGGTCGCCGTTGTCATACACCTCTCAGTTGGTCTGAACCTGGAGAAAGGGAATTCTTTGGAGTTGACCTAGTAAAAGATATGGAAGAAAAAGTCAAGCAAATACAAGAGAATATGAAGATTGCGCAGTCTCGACAGAAAAGCTATGCTGACAAGAGACGTCGACCTTTGGAGTTCCAGATCGGAGATTATGTGTATCTGAAGGTCTCACCCACCAAGGGAGTCACTCATTTTGGAGTCAAGGGAAAGTTAGCTCCACGCTATATTGGTCCCTTTGAAATTCTGGAACGTTGTGGCGAGGTAGCTTACAAACTGAAGTTACCCGATCATCTTTCCGCAATCCATAATGTGTTTCACGTCTCCCAACTCAAGAAGTGTCTCCGAGTACCCGGACACGTGGTGGAAGTTGAAGGTGTTGAGTTAGAACCCGATCTGTCATACTCCGAGTATCCAGTTCGCGTGTTGGATTACAAGGACCGTGTTACCCGGAGGACTACCACAAGATGGTACAAGATCCAGTGGAGCCAACACTCTGAAGAAGAAGCCACTTGGGAATCCGAAGACTTCTTAGCGAAGAGCTATCCCGACTTTCTCGATACTCTGTATATGTAAAGTTTTGTATTTGTCTTTTGAGGCGCAGAATCTCGGGGCGAGATTTCTTTTAGGGGGGAAGGCTATAACACCTCTGGTGATTAATATGTAATTAACCTGACATGTCATCATCTTTAGTCATTAATCATCCTTGCCATGCATTATGTTTGTCTAATGCTTGTTTTGCATTTACCTTTTTCTGGGGTGACTTGTAGTGATCTCTTTTTCAAAAACCCTAAAGGTCCAAATCTTCCTATAAGGGCAAAATGGTAATTTCATCTCTATGTCTAGCTTTGTGTGAATCTTGTTCAGTTGAGTGCCCTGATGTTTTGTTGTGTTGATCAAAGTTCAAAATTAGAAATAGAATTTAAATCCCTTTTGAAAAACCCTAAATTTCCAAACTCTAGTTTTACCCCTCTATCTCTAATTCAAAAACTATTCAAACTTTGAGGTTGGTCCTTTTAGAAAAGTTGTAGATCTTGTCAAGAGAAACAACTTTGGTGTTTGCAGATTTGCAAGTTTCAATATAAAATCAGAAGTAATTTCAAATTCTTTCAAACTTCAATTTTGTCCCCTTTTCGGTTTTCAAAATTATCTCAAAAGCTATTGAGTTTCAGAAAAAGTTTATGTTGACAAAGTTGTAGGTCTCAAAGTTTTGAGCAACTTTGGTGTTTTGAGTTTTCTTTGTGTAGTTCAAGTTTTGAGAGTAATTTCAAAATTTCAGAAAGGGGGTAGATTTGGGAATGGGTAACGTCTCTGTGCGAGCTTTAAAGCAAGGGGGCCCCGACCGACGGCGGCGCAGCCTCAGCCTCGCCGAGCCCGGCTGACCCGCGTCCGTGTCGCCCGAGGCCAGCGCTAAGCGCTCGACCTCTCCGGTCCCCTACCTACCGCCGCCTCGCCATCCCCTACCCTACCCTCCTCTTTCCCCTACGATCGCGGACAGCGCGCAGATGCCGACCGCCGGCAAGCCGCCGCGCCGCGAGCGAGCTCCCCGCCCACACCGAGCCGCCCAACCTTGCTCCCTACCTCCGTTGATGCCGCGCGGACGCTCCTCACCCCTCGCCCGGACCCCCCGGCGCCGCCCCGCGGCTATAAAAGCCGTCGAGCTCCGCCATTGACGCCACCACGGCACTCTGAGCCACCAGACCACCCCAGCGCCTGCCGAGCCCTCCACCGCCTTCACCTTGAGCTGCTCCACCTTCCCGAGCAATCAATTTCACCTCTCCGCCCTCCTCTCGCCGGCGCAGAAGCTTCGTCCCCGACTCCGCCAAACGGCCGCGTTTCGGCTAAGCGAGAAATTCGCCGCCGTGAGTGCTTCTCTTTTCCCTCCGACCCCTGCCCTCTCTTCCTCACCTCAGCGCGCTCCTAACCGCACCCTCGGTGACCTCTTTTGGTGGACAGAGCCGCCGGACGCCGGTCGCCGCCGAAGAGATCCGCCACCACCGTCGGACTCCCTCCTCCGATCCTTGCACCGCCTCGCCGAGCCTCGCTCCCGACTCACGGTGAGCCCGCGAAGCTTCCCCCACCCTCTGCTTTCCCAGCGCAAGGCCCGAGCGGCCGGTCCGCCGTGCGCCTCGCCTGCGATTCGCCCGAGCCCTCGGGGAAGATGCACAGTGCATTTTTCCTTTTCCAGTTTTAAATGAATAGTGTTCAGTTTTCATCTTTTTGTGTGATTTTTTGTATGGTTCCAAAAATTCTGAAAAAATTCATGGTAGACTTTTTATACCTTGAAGTATTTTATAAAAATATAAAACTTGACTTTTCTGCAAGAATTTGAAAATATAAAATCCCTCTTTTAATTAATAAATGGATGGTTTTGGATTTTTAGAAATTCATTTATAACTCCAAAAATCATGAGATAAATTTTTGTGAGTTCCCTATGCCATGTTTAGTCTCTGGTGAAATTTTGAAGTCTTTTGGAACAAGTTGATTTTTGAGCATTTATTTTAATTGTAAATAGTGCCTTTTGTTAATTAATGACTGATTTTAATTGAGCACTTTAATGACCTCCAAAAATTATGAAATTTGTTTTGACATCTTTTTATACCATAATGAACTTATGAGATTAATTTGGTAATTTTTGGAGCAACTTCATAAAATGACCTTTTTAAATAATTAGGAAAAATAGAAAATCAAGTAGGGTTCATGTTGTATGCCCTGTGATGTGACTTTTGGGATTGTTTGCTGTTCATAGACCCCCACCCATTTGGTCTATGATGTTTGTGATGCCATGCATGATTTGTGTTTAGGTCGGATAAATGATGCTTAATAGGTTGATTAATTTTGCTTAGGGATAAAGATAAGTAACTTTATGTCCACACTAAGAAGTTACTAACGCGATGGAAAGTGTACTCTAGAATCAGTAGGTTTTGTCCTACGTTTTAGCAAGCCTTTTGTTCATGTCAGCATCCTCATAAGCATACATCATTGCATCCGTATAGTGACCGAAGGAGAAAACATCAAAGTCAAGGCAGCCGCTGACGGACCCACCCCTGAGGCGACCCCGAGCTCCGACACCTGCACTGCCGACCCCGAGCCTGTCCTCTTTGCTCTTCAAGGCAAGCCCCGGTGCATTTTAACCCTTCCTTGTTTTTATAAAAGGTTTACTTAAAATGTCTTTGAGTTAAACTACTGCATTAGGTTATAGGAGTTGTGTGATAACCTATTACCTGCACTATTTACCTCCGCCAGAAGATCCACCTGCCCTGTTTAAAAACTATTTGCAAATGCTTAGTGATGCTATACAATAGATTTGCAATAAAAATGCCAATTTCAAAAGTGTGATCACTTAAAGAAATTTTTATGGGAATTTGGCTTTACTCCCCGGCCATTGGCTAGGTATCTGATCCGTACCTAGTCAATTGCGAGGAGAGGTTGTCCGAGCGTACGGTGCCGTCATGTTGTAGTCTGGGACTCAACAGTTGACACCGACCGGGACAGGGTTGAAAAACTGACAGGACTATTACGCTTGAGTGAGATATAACCAAGGTATGGTTCTGGCAGAAAAATTTAGGGACCATCCGTATGGGGGCCTGCTGGCCAAGACTTGCAAATATTCACATACTTCGGAAAGCTCTGGCTCCGAGGAATCCTTTATTGGACCGACAACCGCGCACTGGGACTGGAGAGATGGCGGAAGTAGCATGTACCCACGTGGTCGTCGTACCTGGATAGGAGTGGTGTACTGTACTTCCGGGTGGCGTAGGACCGGGCCCAATCTTGGAGGAATCGTGGTAGACGAGTTGGCATATGCAAGCTTGGGTGCTACATATGCAGTGTGGATAGGGATCCTCAGCTGAGTATTATTTATCCAGATTAACGTTGCTCCTCGGTTATGGAGACTTGGTCACTGACCGCCAACGGAGAGTGGTTCTCAACTAGGAATGTTTTGAAAGGTAAAAAGAATCATGAGCAATGAAGAATTGAGAAATACTTGAACCTTTCCAAAAATAGAACAAGGTTTACAAAATGCTTTTTCCGCAAAATACTTGATCTTGCTTAAGCCTTACCTTGACTTCCTAAGCCTCTCATTCCTGAGTCTTCTTCCTTTTCTTTAGTCGGGTATGTCTT
The DNA here is from genome assembly GCA_009763385.1 of Coix lacryma-jobi var. lacryma-jobi. Lineage (NCBI taxonomy): Eukaryota > Viridiplantae > Streptophyta > Magnoliopsida > Poales > Poaceae > Coix > Coix lacryma-jobi. The sequence continues at coordinate 75,003,377 of CM019825.1, forward strand.
GTTGAGTACCCCAGTACTCAGGGTTTGTTACCCATGCTGCAGGTATGGCTGAGTCCCCGATGTGTCTTGCGCCCTGCTGCATGACCATCGTCCAGGAAGAGGCCGACGAGGCCGAAGAATAGTTGTGCACCCTCGGGCTGGGTGATTACAAGTATCTTATTTTGTTGTACTCCGCTACGTTGCCTATTTCTATTACCCGAACATGGTTTGTAATAACTGCACCTTTAATTTGGAACCTCAGTTTGTAAAACTAATGTTATTTAAGTCTTCCGCTCTGTATTCCGATGTTATTTGTAAAAGTATCCAGTGCTGTAACCGAAAGGTGAGATGATCCTGCGGACGATAGGCGCTGATGCAGCCCAGTGACGAACAGTCTTAATCACGCGGAACATCGGTTCGGCTGTCAGAGGCTGACGGGGACCGGTGGGCCATGGGATTAGGACCGTTACGCCACAGCTGTGTTGACTCGCCTTGACCGGCGGACAGTCCGCCGTAGTCGACCGCGGACAGTCCGCGAGTCGACTAGGGAGGTTCAGCAGCTTTGTTGTTTTGGAGTTTTCACCGGCGGACAGTCCGCCCCTTCTTCGCGGACAGTCCGGGTGAACCGCGGACAGTCCGGGACCGTACTGGCGGACAGTCCGGGAATCGGCTGTGTGTTGAGTTTCAGTGCGTTTGCTCTCCCGGCTTCTTCGCTTGGTTTCTGAACTTTTCGTTTGGCCCTATTGTTCACCTAGGAACCTCTCTAGCTATCTTTGATACTTGTTAGCATCGGTATTTAGGGATTTCTCGACGTAGGCTTCAATCTACGTTTGGGACTAGGTTTTAAGGGTTGAACTTGTACCGGTGCTTTTGCCGATTGGTTTTCTATCGCTTTGTGGTGCCTCGCTGTGATCCTAAGGATCATCCACCCTCTTCCAAGGGTCGTGGGCATCATGGTTTCGATCGAAGTTTTTGGGAGTTGATTTGTGGGACAAAGGCCAAAGTTTCGAAAGAAATTTTTGTGCTCCCATTCACCCCCCCCCTCTGGTCGCCTTGCTATTGCATTCTCGGTCCTTCAATTGGTATCGGAGCGGGTTAAGGATCTTCCACCTTAGCCGGTTCCAGATCCACAGAAGGCGACATGGATCGCGGCGTGGGCAAACCGCCGTTTTTCGATGGGACGAACTATTCGTATTGGAAGATACGCATGTCGGCCTATCTGCAGAGTTTGGGTGCTTCCATGTGGGATATTTGCAACTCTACCAATTACGTGGTCTTGGCTGCTCGTGCTACGCAGCATCAGATTGATGAGCACGATGCCAATAGCCGAGCCCGTAATGCTCTTTTCTCATGTCTGAGCATGAGTGAGTCTGATCGCATTTCTCACCTCGCTACGGCTCGGGAGATTTGGGCTACTCTGATGTGTTTTCATGAGGGAACCACTCAAGTCAAAACTCGTCTCTACAAGTCGTTCAAGCGAGAGTATGAGAACTTTCGACATATGCCTGGCGAGAGCATAGAAAGTTTATTCGCTCGCTTTCATGTGATTGTCAACAGGATGAGGGCTAACAAGGAGCTGTTGCCTTTCGACGATCATGAGAGAGCTCTCAAGCTACTCCATACTCTTTATCGGTCGGTGTGGGATTCCAAGGTTCAGGCGATCATCGAATCGCCTAACTATGAGACCCTCACGTGCGACGAGCTCTTCAGTAAGCTCAAGTCCAGTGTGATCGATGCCATGGCGAGGGCTTCTTATGATAATCCTTCTGGCCCGTCGATGGCTCTGCTTTCTAGCTCTTCTGCTAACACCTCTGGAGGTTTTGCACTCTCTTCACTCTTTTCTTTCACAGAGGAGCAGCTGGAGTCTTTGGGGGATGACGAGTTGGCTTTGCTCACCAACTGGTTCTCGTTGTTCCACAACAACCGCATGAACCGTCGCCGTGGAGGAGGACGCTCAGGATGCTTTGAGTGCGGCGACCCCAACCACTTCATCGCCAATTGCCCGAAGAAGAACAAGCAAGTCTTCGGCAAGGCGAATCATGGGCACAAGTATGACTCTGGCAAGTGCAAGGAGAAGTATGTCCCCGCGAAGCACAAGCGGAAGGGCGGCTTCAACAAGGAGTACATCAAGACCAAGTACTTGGAGAAGGCCCAGGCTGAGCAACGTGCGTTCTTCGCCACGCTCAGTGACGTCGACGACTCGGATGACGACTCCGCTTCCTCAAGCGACGACGAGTCCAAGAAGAAGAAGAGGATCGAGGACAAGCTCAATGGCCTCTGCTTCTTCGTCGTCGATGAAGGCTTCTGCACCATGGCCCTCGGCAAGGAAGTCAACGGCGAGCTAGAGGAGACCCCTCAGAACGATGACGACGACGACGACACCTCCCAGGTATCTCTGACCCCTGACGAGCTTTCTACTGAGGTCGAGAAACTTACTGCCACTCTCCTTAGTCAAGACAAGTTGCTTAGGCGTGCTACTAGAGAGCGCAAGGAGTTTAGGCAGAAGTGGGAGGATATGGTGAAGGAACTTGAATCTGTCAAGTCCACCGTTGTTGTCACCGAGGAGGAGGAGTGTGAGATGTGCACCATGCACATGACTGACCTTCTCACTTTGAGAGATAAGTATGTGGCGTTGGTAGGAGAGGTGGATGAGCTGAAGGCTAGATCCTTGCTGTTGGGTGCATGCAAGTCCTGTGCGGGCTTGCAAACCGAGTTGGCAGAGAAGAATGCCAAGATTGTGTCTCTTGAAAAGGTCGGCTCGGGTAGCACTTGTGTGACTAGGTGCGTGTTGTGTGAGGGATTGGAGATGGAGATAGCCAATGTGAAGCATGACAAGATGCAAACCGAGGAGGAAAACACATACCTTCGGACCATCTTGTCATGGGTGTCTAGTGGTGAGCTGCAGCTTGGGATGATGATCTCCCAGTTCAAGCGTGCTGCCGGAGGTCCTGGTGTAGGCTTCGCTCAGGGTGTTGATGTGTCATCCTTTGGCAAGATTGGAGAGTCGAGTGGTCTGAACCCATGTGAGAAGCTCAACTCTACCACTACTCCCAAGCTTACAAAGATTCCACCCAAAGAGCCTCTCAAGCCCAACACCAAGGATGGTGTGTTCGTTGAACCTCCGAGAGCTCCACCCAAGAAACAAACATGGCATGTTGGGGGAAGGGACCCTCGGAAGTGGCGCCTCACGAGCTGGCTCGGATGGCAGCCTTCGCCCGACCCGGGCGCTCTCACAAACTTTCTTCTCTCTGTCAATTTGGAGCCTCCGGACCGGTCTAACCTTCGGGTACAAACCCGACCCTCGAAGTTCATTGTGCTTCTTGCTGGTAAAGGCACGCTGTGGACACAGGGAGCAACCCTCGCACTTTCCGAGGTTCATTCGCTAAAGACTTCAAGCTCGGCGAATGGCCAGCGGACGCTGACGTCACGGCCAGCGGAGTCGCGAAGGTCTGACCTTCGCCTTTCCACGAAGGTGGGCAGAACAGAATGGCGGCGGGCAGGAGAAAGACAAGCTAGGGTTTCAGTATGTTGTGTGCTTGTACGATTTTGCCCTTCCGGTTGTGTGCTTGTACGATTTTGCCCTTCCGTTGTGTAGCGCTGAGGAATCTTTCTTGTACCCTTTTGTAATTTGGTCAGCGCCCTTTGGTATCCCCTATAAATACCAAAGGGTGAACAGTGTAATGGCCGGGCTTTTGGGAAGAGAGCCACGAGATCACTGTTCCCGTTTCCTTTGTACCTTCGTTCAGTTCTGACGACTGGCCACCTTCGCCACTCCCCTGCACGTGTGCGGAGGTAGGGCAAGCGTGTACCCAATAGTTTGGCGCCGTCCGTGGGGAAGAAGTTCGGAATGGCAGGAAATAGAAGAGCGACCATTACTAGAGACCATCGCGCGGTTAGAGAGGCTGCGGCGGTGGTTCCTCCAGCCGAGGAGATCGTGGAACCCTCGAGAGCAGAAGATGTTACTCCAGATTCAGAAGTCCCAGGCCCTCATACCCAGACGGCGGCGCAGCCGCACCCCCACACTCCTAGAGAGGGTGAGGGAGGAGACGAAGAGGAATTGGGCCTCAAGGCCCTGGAAAGACTTCAAGCTGAGTTGCAAGAGAAGAAAAGGAGCCTAGACCAGCTTGAGAGGCATAACCGGTTGCGCGCCATTAGACAGAAGGCAGACGAGGCTAGGGAACAGCTTCGCCGGATGGAGGAGTCCCTCGCCGCAGCTGAGGCTGAAGCCGAGGATTGGAATGACAGAGAAATGCCACCACTGCAAGAGGGAAATGAAGATCAGGGTCAGGGCAACCTCCGCCACCATCCACCACCCCCACCACCACCAAATCACCCAGATAACCTATATCCTGTGAGACAGCCAAACTTTCGCCAACTCTACCCAGAGGAATGAGAGCCAAACCTCCGCAACCAACGAAGAGCCCAACAACATCAAATGCCATATGACCCAAAATCACCCCTCTCCCAGATACTACAAACTCAACCTTGGCCACCATGCTACAATCCATAAAATCTACCCCGTTACGACGGTCTTACTGACCCTCGCCAATTCATCATGAGCTATGAAGCGGCAGTCGCCGCAGCAGGGGGAGATGAATCGACAATGGCAAAATCCTTCGTCACATTGCGCAAACTTGGTACAACAACCTTCGCCTCGGAACTGTGGACTCCTAGGCCAACCTCAGAGATAGGCTGTGTACAAACTTTAAGAGTATCATAGCAGCCCCTTCAAACCCCATCGAGTTATTCAACTGTAAACAAGAAGAGCGCGAACCACTGCAAGATTACTGGCAAAGGTTCATCCAAATCAGAGCAAGAACTCCAGGAATATCCGATGAAGCAGTAATCCTCACTGCAGTTAGTGGCCTGCGTCCAGGCCCATATTCCTCAAAGTTTGCTAGGAAACCAGCAAACACTATCAAAGAACTCCATGAGACAATGGAGAGATACTGTAGAGCAGACATGGACTTCAGAGCAAAGTCCGATGCTCGAAGGTCACAGCAAAAGCCGCAGCCGAGATCTCAACCGAGAGAAAACAACCCTCGCCAAGAACAAAGCAACATTGGCGCCATCAACAAGACAACCCACTTTGAAGAACAGAGACGGGACACTCAACCTTCGAGCAACCAAAACCCTCAAGGTTTGCCACCACCTCCGGACCAGCGGAACCAACAGAAAGATCCCACGAAAATGTATTGCCGTTTTTGTGGTCTTGGAAAGGGCCACACCACCAAACAATGCGAATGCTTCTCCAAAGGGAAAGAATACCAGGAATCCAAAAGAGCAGCTTCGGCAGATAACCGAACCATCAATCACACCAGGAAACCAAACTTCAACCAACCCAATCCGGCATACCATTACACACCCATAAACTACGACCTACCTTCGCACCAACCCTTCTACGCACATCACCCTCACTACAACCAAGCCTCTTATCATTCAGCCACCATCCCTCAAAGACAAAACACTCCATACACCGTCACATACCCGACAACCCCTCAAACCCAAACCCAAACTAACCAACAAATAAACAATACTCTGCCACCACCACCACCAATACCAGCATTGCCAGCGCCTCAACATGTCAAATCTGAAGCCCAGAACCAGACAACCATCAACAACCCAACATCAACCTTCGGTGTGATACTAGCCATCACCGGAGGCTCAAATGAAGATCATGGCAACAAGCGGCAGAGGAAGGAACATGCCAGACAAGTACACCATGTAGCCGTCGAAGGACCACACAATTTTGGCCGATGGTCTCATATCCCTATAACCTTCGACTCCAGTGATATGAAGTTAAGGGATTACCCTCACACTGACGTTATGGTGATCGAAACTAATCTAGCCGGGTGGACAGTCACCAAAATTCTGGTCGATACAGGAAGCTCCGCAGACATCCTGTTCGCCTCAACCTTCGACAGCATGAAGCTTGATAGAAACCTCCTGCAACCCGCTGACAACCCACTATACGGCTTCGGCGGTCAACAAGTGAGAGCTGTCAGAAAAATATCTTTGCCCGTGACCTTCGGGGACCAGATGAACTGCAGAACCGAGCACATAACCTTCGATGTGGTCGACATGTTTTATCCTTACAATGCAATATTTGGCCGAGGGGTCACCAACGCATTTAATGCAGTCATCCATCCTGCATACCTCTGCATGAAGCTTCCTGCTCCGAAGGGGGTGGTTGCAGTATATGGAGACCAAGACATTGCAAGGGCAGCTGAGGGAACAGTAGCATCGGGACAACGCAATGTCCACAACTTGTCAAAACCTCGTGCAAAAAACCCCAACACCCAAGGTGAGGTATGCACTGACCGAGAAAAAGCATCACCTAAAGAGGAGACCAAACAAGTCCAACTCTTTGAGGGCAACTCCGAAAGAAAAGTGCTCATCTTAGCCAACTTAGACCCCCAATCAGAAAACAACCTCGTTCTTTTCCTCAAAGAAAACTCTAACACCTTCGCCTTGTCTGCGGATGACCTCAAAGGAGTAAACAGAGCTTTGATAGAGCATAGCTTAAACATAAAGCCAGGCTATCGCCCAGTTAAGCAAAAACTTCGCAAAATGTCAGAAGAAAGGAAAGAAGCAGCGAGGGCTGAGGTAAAAAGGCTCTTGGACGCAGGTGTCATCCGCCCAGTCAAATACCCAACATGGCTTTCGAATGTGGTTTTAGTCTAGAAAAAGAACAAGAAGTGGAGAATGTGCGTAGACTTCACGTGCTTGAACAAAGCCTGCCCGAAGGATGATTTTCCCCTGCCAAACATAAGCACTCTGGTGGACAGAGCAGCTGGTTGCCAAACACTTTCTCTCCTCGACTGTTTCTCGGGGTATCATCAGATATGGATGAATGAAGAAGACGAGGAAAAAACAAGCTTCATTACACCTTCGGGCACCTTTTGTTTTTGAAGAATGGCAGAAGGCTTGAGAAACGCAGGATCAACCTTCACTCGCATGACATCTGAAGTCTTCAAAAACGAACATGCCATCTCTGCCTACGTCGATGACTTGATCATCCAAAGCGAGCTAAAAGAAAACCACATTTTAGACTCATCAAGAGTGTTCAGCAACCTCCGGTCTGCCAGATTAAAACTAAACCCCAAAAAATGCGTTTTCAGGGTAAGCGAAGGAAAACTGCTGGGCTGCATCATCTCAGCAAGAGGAATCGAAGCCAATCCCGACAAAATTGATGCTATCATCAATATGGAACCCCCGAGAACCAAAAAAGCAGCTCAGCGTTTTCAGGCCGGTTAGCAGCGCTCAGCAGATTCATCTCCAGATCAGCTGAGCGAGGGTTACCCTTCTTTGAAACACTAAGAAGCACAGCTCCGTTCAATTGGGGCCCTCGGCAGCAGCAAGCCTTCGAGGATTTGAAAACATATCTCACCAACTTGACTGCCTTAACCAGCCCGAGCAAAGGGGACCTGCTACTGCTGTATGTCGCAGCCTTGCCTCACGCAGCAAGCGCAGTTCTAATCAAGGAGTTGCATGAAAACAACAGAACCAAGCAAGCCCCAATCTACTATGTTTCAGAAACTCTCGAAGGTCCCAAAAGAAACTACTCAGAGCTCGAGAAGGTAGCTTACGCCGTGGTCATGGCTTCAAGAAAGCTAAAACATTACTTCCAGGCTAACGAAATCCACGTACCTTCGGCATACCCACTTGACAACATTTTCAAGAACAATGAGGCAGTCGGCAGAATAGCAAAGTGGGCAGTTGAACTGAATAGCTACACCATAACCTTTGTGGCCAGAACAACAATCAAATCACAGGCACTGGCAGATTTCATAGCTGAATAGACCCCAGACCCTTGCAGTGATGGAGCCCAATCAGAGCCGTTTTGGACAGTGTATGTCGATGGAGCCTGGGGAGCAACCGGAGCAGGAGCCTCGGCTATCCTGACTTCGCCATCTAGGTCGAAGCTAAGATACGCAAAAAGACTCGACTTCAAATGCACAAACAACTCCGCAGAGTACGAGGCAGTGATACTAGCACTTTCAAGGCTCCGATCTTTATCAGTCCGAAGGGCGGTCATCAACACAGACTCCCAAGTTATCGCGGGACACATCGAGGAAAATTACAAAGCAAAAGACCCTGAGCTCCAAAAATACTTCCAGTATGTTTGAAGGTTAGAATCTTTCTTCCTCGGCATAAAAGTAAAAGCAATACCGAGGTCGGAAAACAACGAGGCAGACAGCCTAGCCAAAGCAGCAGCGCAACAGCTGCAGCTACCGCCAGACGTGTTTTACGAGGTAACAACTCAATCAGCATTCGAGGCCTCCGAAAAAAGTATCAAGCTAGTCAACGCAATTTAAAGCGAGGACTGGAGAGCACCCATCATGGCCTATATCAACGGGCTACATGAACCCGACTCCAAAGAGGAAGAAAATAGAATAAAAAAAAAATTGAAGGGTACAAAATTGTGGACAGCATTTTGTTCAAAGCTTCGGTAACCTCGCCATGGCTCAAATGCCTGTCACAGACTGATGGAAATGACATTCTTAAGCTTATTCACGAAGGTATCTGTGGTTCACACAACGGCCCGAGGGCGTTAGTTGGGAAAGCTTTCCGACAAGGTTTCTACTGGCCAGCAGCATTAAGAGATGCAGAAAGCATCGTCAAACATTGCGTGGGTTGCCAATTAACGGCAAAAACGCAAAACGCCCCAGGGGCTCCAACAACTCTGATATGCCCAACATGGCCTTTGCAAAGATGGGCAATAGACCTCGTTGGTCCACTACCAACAGCTCCAGGAAACCTTCGCTACGCAGTCGTAGCTGTGGAATACTTCACGAAATGGATTGAAACTAGACCACTGGCTTCCATCACCTCCATGGCCGTGAAAAAGTATTTCTGGCAACAAATAATTTGCCGGCTCGGAGTCCCCAAATACCTAACTGTCGACAATGGCACTCAGTTTGACAGCGAAGTTTTCAAAGAATTCTGCGCTCAAATCGGAACAATTTTATGCTTTGCCTCAGTCCGGCACCCTCAATCCAACGGCTTAGTCGAAAGAGCCAACACAACAATTTTCCAAGCCATATCAATGAAATTGCAAGGCAGGCCCAAGGGAAAGTGGGCGGAAGAGCTAACCTCCGTCACCTGGTCCCATAACACCTCGGAATGCAGAGCCACCAAATTCACACCCTTCAGGCTCCTGTTTGTGGAAGAAGCTGTGTAACCAGAAGAATTGAAGCATGGCTCACTTAGAACAACCTTCGAGACAGATGAACAAAACCAACTGCTTGACAAAGACTTACTCGAAGAAATAAGATGCAACGTAGTGCACAACCTTCGCAAGTATCAGGAAGAAAAAAAAAATGGAGAGACAAAAAGGTGAGAATCAAAGAACTAAAGAAGGGTGACCTCGTCCTCATTCGGAAACAAAATGCCAGCATGGCGGGAAAGTTTCAGCCAAAATGGATGGGTCCATACCTAATAGTAGAATGCAATCGTCCCGGCTCTTTTCACCTCTCTGACAGCGAGGGAAACATCCTGCCTCACACCTGGAATGTTGACGTCCTTCGCAAATATTACCCGTAGCGGAGCCTTAGCGAGCCCTCGCAATATGTAATTTGTTATTTCATTTATGTTTTCTTTCACTTCTATGCATGTAACAAAAACAAAGGAGCTGCACTCTTTTTCCTTACGAAGGGGCGTAAGGTTTTTTAACGAGGCAGTATCCAAATCATTAATACAAACTACAACCCCCAAAAAAAGCAAAACCCCAATTTGTTTACTTTTGCTAACAAACATCGAAAAAAGCACCTCTTTTTCAAGAGGGCAATAATCGATGTAAACACCCCAAAGATTGCTTCGAAAAACAAACTTTTTCAAAACAAACTTGGAAAAAAAAAGTTGAGCACCCTCGCAAAACACGCCAGGGGCTGGCAAAAAGCAAACTTCACCTCCACCTTCGACAGGGGGAGGCGCGAAGTACAAAAAGATGAGCACCCTCGCAAAACACGCTAGGGGCTCGCAAAGCAAACTTCACCTCCACCTAAAAAGAAAGGGGAGGCGCGAAGCACCAAAAAGTCGAGCACCCTCGCAAAACACTCCAGGGGCTCGCAAAGTAAACTTCACCTCCACCTAAGACAAGGGGAGGCGCGAAGTACAAAAAAGTTGAGAACCCTCGCAAAACACGCCAGGGGCTCATGAAAAGCAAACTTCACCACCACCTACGACAGGGGGAGGCGCGAAGTACAAAAAGATGAGCACCCTCGCAAAACATGACAGGGGCTCGCAAAGCAAACTTCACCTCCACCTAAAAAGAAAGGGGAGGCGCGAAGTATAAAAAGTCGAGCACCCTCGCAAAAAACGTCAGGGGCTCGCAAAGCAAACTTCACCTCCACCTAAGACAAGGGGAGGCGCGAAGTACAAAAAGTCGAGCACCCTCGCAAAACACGACAGGGGTTCGCAATCGCAAACTTCTCACCCACCTAAGACAAGGGGAGGCGTGAAGTCCAACAAGTCCAACACGCAAGACAAACTCTACCTCCATGTTTTTTTTCTCAACATAAAGCGAGCCTCGCTAAAAAGGAAAAGGGAGCGTCGCTGTTTTTTCTCAAAACATGTCTCTTCAACGAAAAGCGAGCCTCGCTAAAAAGAAAAGGGGGCGTCGCTGTTTTTTCTCAAAACATCTCTCTTCAACGAAAAGCGAGCCTCGCTAAAAAGAAAAGGCGGCGTCACTGTTTTTTCTCAAAACATCTCTCTTCAACGAAAAGCGAGCCTCGCTAAAAAGAAAAGGGGGTGTCGCTGTTTTTTCTCAAAACATCTCTCTTCAACGAAAAGCGAGCCTCGCTAAAAAGAAAAGGGGGCGTCGCTGTTTTTTCTCAAAACATCTCTCTTCAACGAAAAGCGAGCCTCGCTAAAAGGAAAAGGGGGCGTCACTATTTTTTCTCAAAACATCTCTCTTCAACGAAAAGCGAGCCTCGCTAAAAGGAAAAGGGGGCGTCACTATTTTTTCTCAAAACATCTCTCTTCAACGAAAAGCGAGCCTCGCAAAAAAGAAAAGGGGGCGTCGCTGTTTTTTCTCAAAACATCTCTCTTCAACGAAAAGCGAGCCTCGCTAAAAGGAAAAGGGGGCATCGCTGTTTTTTCTCAAAACATCTCTCTTCAATGAAAAGCTAGCCTCGCTAAAAGGAAAAGGGGGCGTCGCTGTTTTTTCTCAAAACATCTCCCTTCAACGTAAAGCGAGCCTAGCCAAACACCAAAGGGCGAAAGTGAACTGTATTTACCAAAAAAATATACAATTTTCCTCGTTCCTTTACAAAACAACTTCACAACATCACACAATAAAATAAAGTTTACAAAAATTACAAGGAACCATCACCTCCCTCAATTAACATCAAATCATCGAAACCCCCGCTATCATCCCCAAATACTCTTTCCGCCAAAACTATGGGTCCCCACAACAAAGGAGCTGCAGGAACAATAGGCAGCTCCCCGGGCAAAACCCTCGCCCTATACATGTACCTACGATCTACATCACTAACTTCTGAAGGTTCCTCTTTCGGAACCACAAGTGATCCATATGAACCTAGATCCAGTTTGCTTAGCCCAATCAAGTAATCCAGAGTTGTATTCTCATCAATGTCATCATCAATAACTGCTTGCGAGGACGAAGAAGAACCAAACAAATAGCGTGTGGCCTGTCGATTAGTATAATCTGCCTCGCGCCAAAAACGACTCGATCTACTGTTCTTCAAATCGTACCTTCGCACCTTCGACCACCAAAAGCGTTCAAAAGACAGCGAAGGGTGTTTAAGCCTAGCCCGAGCCCGCGATTCACCAGTTATAAAGGTATCTTTATAATTTAGCATCACTGGCGTCACATCAAATACTTCTAGCACGGTTCCATCAGGAACCTGCATTACCATAGAGTTAAAAAGTATCTCAGTGTCATCAAGTCATTCCAACTACTACACATATTACAAAATAACTTTCTCGTCCGAGCAATCCTAAAGTTCTCACACCTTCTCGGTCTCCTCCTGCTCATCCACCACAGCTTCGCCAGTCACAGCCGCTAAACCTTCACCAGTGACAACATCCAAGCCCTCAGCAGGTGCCTCTTCCGTCGCCGCGTCTTCAACAGCAGTTTCTCCAATGATCGGAGCGTCCTCAGCCCGGTTTTCAACCTCAACGGGTGGAACCTCCGCAAAATCGGGCGCGGGAGCAGCTTCGGAACCACCGGCAGCATCGTTAGTCGTAGGCGGCCAAGGCATCGCTTCCTTCCGAGCCTGCAACGAAAAATAAGTGCGAACCAACCAAAATTAATAATAACTCATTCGTTAAACCCAAAACCAACTTCTCTCCAATACCACAAACCTGACGAGTAGCCTCGGCAGCTTCTTCGAAAGCAAGAGCACGGCCACCACCAGCAATCCAGAACTTGCGAAGCAATCGCATCGCACAGTTCCGAACCTCAGCCATCAATCTTCATCTGGCGCACTTCGTCAACTATTGGGAAGTTATGGTTGGGTTTCCCAATCTGCTTGACGAAGTGTACTAGCCATCGCCAATGCTCCGGCATACCCACCAAAATCGGTCGCGTTTCCATCCAATGAGCTAAACAAATCAAGCTCATTACATAGCCAACCTTCGAAGGCCTCCGCACTGGCAGCAGGCAGCGGTTCACCGGCAGAACCCCCGGCTTCGATCAAGCAGGTGTCAAGCTTGCTCTTAATTTTCCCCATACTCCTCTGCCAAGCCTCCATCTACGAAGCTACCTCCGACGACAACTCAATTATGCGAGTGTTCGCTGTCAACAAACACTTGTCTTTCTCATGACAAGCCGCCAAAAGTTCTGCGTTACTATTTGCGGCCTCCTGCGCCTCCTCTCGAGACTTCTTAAGTTTCTCCAAAGCAGTTTTAAGCTCAATTTCTTTATTTTCCAAGCTTCACTGGATATCTTGATTTTCTTTCTCAACCTTCGCCAACTGCGTACTCATATAGTGAAGGACCGAGAAGCAACCAGAAAGCGACCAGAGGGGGGTGAATGGGAGCTTCAAAATTTCCTTTCGGAAACTAGTAGCCACTGTCCCGAGAATCACCCCAAAAGACAAACCCTAGAGCTTGCTAATGTCCACGACCCTAGATGTAGGGTGGATGCTTCCAAGAAGCACAGCGGGACACTACACAACTCTAGAAAGCCTACGCAAAAGACGGAAACCGAATCCGTCAACGAACGGGCGAACCGCGAACGAAAACGCGCAAAACAAACTCGACCGGACTCTGGCCAGCGTCCAGTCAGTAGGGACCGGATGCGTCCGGTCACCAAAATCCCACTCGAGAACCTCTCTAGAACTGACCGGACTCTGGGAGAGAGAGCGTCCGGTGGGTTCCCCTGCGTCCGGTCACAAGTGTCCAACCCTGATGAACAGGACTACCGTCGAGTCCGGTCACACAAGGAAGCTAGCGTCCAGTCAGGAGCAAAATGAACACGCTGAACGTTCAATGACCGGACGCACGGAGTCAGCGTCCGGTCACCCCGAGCCCAGCGTCCGGTCACCCCGCGATTGCACTGTTCGTCCACCGATTCGACTCTAACTCATCCAAGACGAATCCTCTAGGGATCAAACTGGGTGAGAAGAGTCAAAAGGAGTATAGTGAGCTATCCCTAAGAGATCATGGCTCGAACCTATCTCCAAATCGATGAATCGAAGAATTTCGGGGGAAGGGAGAAAACTTGACCCGAAACGAAAAATCAATCGATCTCCTAGACTGTGAGGTTAGAGGTTAATTCCTTCGGTGGAAAGAAGTGCCTCACGATCTAGAACAACTTGGTTCAAACGGATTTGCAAAAGATGAACCGAGCAAAGAGATCAAACGACGGGAAAATCGTGGAGAAAAAGGATTCCGCGAAGAACACAACCAAAACGCGAATCGACACCACAATCTTGCAGCCCAAGCGCAAACACACGCTATGACAAGGAGGTTACGGCCTCCTTTCCTCAAAATCAACAATACACAGAGGTGAGTCTCTCTGCGGATCTCAGCAAGCTATAGCAGGGGATGGGAGAGCAGGAAACCCTAAGTGCGAAAGAGCAAATGACTGAGATATCTGGGAGGAGGGTGTCTCCCGACTACTTATCCTACTACTAGCCTAAGTCTATTTCCTACTCTACCCCTCTCTAATCTAATTACAGAGCGAACCAGCTAAACCCTAGGGTTATTCTGGACCAACTCGGTGGTAGGTGTATCCGACGGCCACGCCCGCACAAACCGAAGCGTTGCCTCGACGCAACCTCCGGATCGGCGCCACGTGCCGCCCTCGCTCTGCACCCCCGGTTTTGTGGCCCAAACCGGGAAACCAGCCTTTTCCAGCCAACCCCCGGTTTTGAGGCCCAAACCGGGAAACCAGCCCATCAGCCTCTGAGTTTTGAGGCCAAACTCAACAAACCCTCAGCGCCCAGGTTTTGAGGCCCAAACCTGGAAACCGTCCTCAGCCCGAGTTTTGTGGCCAAACTCGGAAACCCTCAGCCCGAGTTTTGTGGCCAAACTCGGAAACCGTCCACGCCCAGGTTTTGAGGCCCAAACCTGGAAACCGTCCATCCGATGGTTTTTCTCTAGCTTTACCACCAAACCGACGTCGTAGAGGGGATGCACAGCCCGTGCACCCCGTCCACCGACACGTGTCCCTGAGTCCACGACTCAGGCAACACATGACCGCACTTCTTCACTTGTCATCGTCACAGGCTGCCAGCCACCACAGCTGATCCTCGGGCCTCTGGTCCCTCAGTCCAAGCCTCACGTCCGCCCTTCACCGCTCAGTACCTCGGCATGGCACGTCCGTCGCACGGCACGCCCATCCTTCACCGCACCCGGTCCATCGGCACGGCACGTCTCAACTTGACCTTCACCTCGCCGTCGATCACTGTTTCCGTGCTCGACACCTGCACAATACAAGCCAAAGAACATGCGCATCATCCCAGTTGACAATCACTCAACACTCAGAGACCCGGCATACACCCATGTATCCGCAATCTCCCCCTTGATGAGTGCATTGTCAACTACTCACACAAATCATAATGAAAAGAAGAATAAGGAAGAAGGAGGAAGGAGAAGGAGAAAACTCAACCAAATGACCCAAAAGCATAGCAAAGCCGAAGAAGGTCAAGTGGAAAGAGCGAAAGAACTTGGTCCCCAAAGACATGGGCAACGGCTCGACGCAACCAAGCAAAGCAAAGCTAGCCCTCAAGAAGAGGTAGAACAGGCTCAACACCGCTAGCAAATACCAATTGGAAAATCGAAGCAAAATGCTAGTCCCTCAAGATAGAGGCACAGAGGCTCAACACAACTAGCAAAGAAAGCTCGATACCAATGCCTTTCGGCCAGCAAGAGACAGCAAAACTCCCCCTTAGATGAACATCCAGGAGACATGCAAACTCTCCTCCTGGGACCTCCCCCTCAAATGGACACTCGGGAAGCACAAATGATTTGCAAATTCTCCCCCTTAGTTGAAAATGCACTAATCAAGTAAAGGACTCTCCCCATCAGAAAAGGCACCAACAAAAAGTGCAAACATGGGAGATTCTCCCCCTTCCAACATGCATATGAGTCAAAATGCAAGTTAGCAGCTTCAGGCATATATTCAGGAGAATGCAAAGATGCTCTAAACAGTATAACTCCAAAGACTCAACAGCAGCATACAAGCTCAGCAAAGGCTCAAACTGATCACCAGATATGAAATATGAACATATGAGCAGAAATGAGCAGTTTTGAGTCAAAAGGTATTCACCATCAAAATAGCACTAGCAATGTATAAACAGGAGTCTGAGCAAGTGCTAAACATGTATACAAGGTGAACTACCCCTAGCAAAGTTCAATCATCATGCTTAAGAATGAAACATACACTTGTGAATTCAACTTTAGATCGGAGTTGCAACGGTGAAATTACACAAGGTCAATTATTAGCATGTGATTGCGAGAGGTTGAAAGCTTGTCATTGCCTAACTTTTCAACCGAGCGAAGCCTATGCCGAAGCAATCAGAAGCTTAAAGCTACGGTTTCGGTCATACACTACACGGCTCAAGTTTAACTCAAAGTGCAATGAGAAACCGTCTCGATACCGTGATGTGTTGACAAGCAATCCCATCTTGATCTTTTCAATTCACTAAAACTTGGTTCAAATTTTATACATGATATGAACAGACCAAGCAAGTGAATGACTCAGAACTAGAGACATAGCAACCTAGCATATATGAAAAGCACGAGTGAACTCAACATATCCTACACATGCTAGTTGCATATCTCAATGGTGAACATTTTCAGATTGTAAGTTATTAAGTAAATTCACCATTTCAAAATAGCTCAGCTCACAGCATGTACTAGTGATCAGAAGGAGCATAAGCTACAAGCATCAAAATAAGCATCAGAGCATACTACATAGAGCATAGTTACATTCTAGTGATTATAAACATAAAGCTTAGAATGTAAATGCGTATGCTGAAATGCAAAAGAAAAGAAGGACAAAAGAGTCAGTCAAATATACAAGATCCAAAATGCTTCCCCCATCTAAAAAGGGAAACACACACCAAGCTCACCCCTCAACCGGTTAAAGGTTGATTCGTCTAAAGGCTTGGTGAAAATATCAGCCAGTTGATGATGAGTATCGACATGGCGAAGGTCGATATCACCCTTCTCCTGGTGGTCTCGCAAGAAATGAAAGCGCACATCAATGTGTTTGGTCTTCGAGTGAAGCACGGGGTTCTTAGCAACGCTAATGGCACTCGTGCTGTCACAAAGCAAAGGCACGCGAGAAAAGTTCAGACCAAAATCACGCAAAGTGGCCATCATCCAGAGCAACTGGGAACAGCAGCTAGCCGCAGCAACATACTCAGCCTCCGTAGTAGACTGGGCGACACTAGACTGCTTGCGAGAAGACCACGAAACAAGAGAAGAACCAATAAACTGGCAAGTCCCAGAAGTGGACTTGCGCTCAATACGGCAACCAGCAAAATCGGCATCCGAATAACCGCAAAGGGAGAGGGTGGAGGAAGCAGAATACCAAATCCCGAACTCAGGCGTGAAAAGAAGGTACTTGAAAATCCGCTTCACCGCCTGACGGTGAGAGGTGCGCGGCGACGCCTGAAAGCGCGCACACAGACACACCGCGAACTGGATGTCCGGGCGTGTCGCCGTCAGGTAGAGGAGCGACCCGATCATGCTGCGGTACTCCTTCTGGTCCACTGCTTCTCCATCCACATCCGCATCCAGGGCAGTCGTCGTCGACATGGGAGTTGGAAGAGGCTTGGCCTCTCCCATATCGAACCGCTTCAGCAAGTCCTTGGTGTACTTGCCCTGGTGCACAAACGTGCCCTCTCAGGATTGCTTAATTTGCAACCCAAGAAAGAATGTCAGCTCGCCCATCATGCTCATCTCGAACTCCCTGCTCATAGTATCTGCAAACTTGGCAACCAAAGGGTGAGAAGAACCACCGAAAATGATATCATCCACGTAAATCTGGACCAGGAGAGTGTCTTTGCCTTGCTTGAGGAGAAAGAGCGTTTTATCTACACATCCCATTTTAAAACCCTTAGCAAGCAAAAAGGTTTTCAACCTATCATACCAGGCTCTAGGGGCTTGTTTCAAACCATATAAAGCTTTGTGGAGTTTCAAAACATGGTTTGGAAACTTGGGATTTTCAAAACCGGGGGGTTGCTCAACATACACTTCCTCTTCTATGTAGCCATTTAAGAAGGCCCTCTTGACATCCATTTGAAAGAGTTTAAAACCTTTGGATGCAGCAAAAGCCAAGAGTATCCTAATAGCCTCCAAACGAGCTATAGGAGCAAAAGTCTCCTTAAAGTCTATCCCCTCCTTCTGACTATAACCCTTGGCCACAAGACGCGCTTTGTTCCTCACAATGTGGCCATCCTCTCCTTGTTTGTTTTTGAAAACCCATTTTGTCCCAATAGGATTACAGTTAGGAGGAGGAGGAACTAGAACCCAAACCTGATTTCTCTCAAAATTTTCTAGCTCCTCATGCATGGCATTGACCCAGTCCGGATCCGTCAAAGCGTGTCCAACATCTCGGGGCTCAAATTTAGCAACAAAAGCAGAATGAGCGAAGTGAGAGATGTGCTGTGACCTGGACCGAGTAACCCGTTCGTCGATGCTGCCGATCATCTGCTGAGGCGGGTGCTGGCGCTGGATGTGTCATGGCGCCTCACGAGCTGAAGTAGCCTCCCCCTCAACAGCAGCTGGTGCCTCCCCGGGTACAAAAGGTACCGCTCGGGGTGGCGGATCCCACGGCCCCTAGGAAGAAGAGGTGTCGGGGCCGTGAGTCGTCGTAGAAGCCGCTCTTTGCGGCACTGCAGGTGAAGGTGGTGCTGGGTCATCTTCAGCATCCTCGTCCTCATCATCGAAAAGAGGCTCACCAACCTCATGATCACCTGCACGCTCAAAACGAGAAGAAGGACAAACCATGGTCTCGTCGAAGGTGACATCTGATGTCTCCATGACTCGGTTACTGTCAAGGTTAAGTACACGATAGGCTCGAGTGTGAGTGCCATAACCCAAAAACACACCGTCAGAAGAACGAGACTCGAATTTGTCCAGGTTGCCTTTCTTCAATATAAAACAATGACAACCGAAGACTCTAAAATAACTCACCTTGGGCTGTCTACCAAAACGCAACTCATAAGAAGTCTTTTTCAAGAACGCTCTCAGAAAAATGCGATTGGAAATATAGCACGCAGTGTTCATAGCTTCGGCCCAATAACGCCTAGGAGTTCTATGCTCATCGAGCATCGTCCTGGCCATCTCAACAAGGGTCTGATTCTTTCTCTCTACAACACCATTCTGAGGGGGTGTGTAGGGGGAAGAAAACTGATGCTCTAAACCCAAAGAGTTACAAAACTTCCCAAAATCCGAATTCTTGAATTCGGAACCATTATCACTCCGAATTGCTCGCATCGAGTTCAAAGGGAACTCGTTCTGAAGACGCAAAATCAGATTACGAGCAAAGGAGAAAGTCTCGGTCTTCTCAGCTAAAAAGAAGACCCACGAATATCTCGAAAAGTCATCAACAACAACAAGCACATACCACTTCCCCCCAACCGAGCTCACCTGAGCCGGACCAACAAGGTCCATGTGTAAAAGCTCTCCAGGGCGCTTGGTCATGACCTGAGTCACTGGATGGTGGGGAGCGGCAACCATCTT
This sequence comes from Coix lacryma-jobi var. lacryma-jobi, assembly GCA_009763385.1. Lineage (NCBI taxonomy): Eukaryota > Viridiplantae > Streptophyta > Magnoliopsida > Poales > Poaceae > Coix > Coix lacryma-jobi. The sequence goes on from CM019825.1 coordinate 75,022,523, forward strand.
CCCGTGTCTACAAGAGTGGCAAACAAGATCCTTCTCCATATGCAACTTGGGCAATCCTCGGATTAGGCCAAGTGAACTAAGCCTTGCAAGCAAGTCGAAGCTCAAATGTCCAAGTCTCCTATGCCACTTCCAAAGATCAGAGGAAGAAGGTCCAGCCACAGGACAACGAGAAGTGCCAAAAGACTCCGAGAAATTCACACGAAAGACTTTTCCAAAGGGCGAAATCAAACACACAAGATTGCCCTGAGGATCCAAAATACGACTGAGATTCGGTTTAAAACGAATCTCATAGTCGTCGTCAAAGAGTTGCGAAACAGAAAGAAGGTTAAAATGCAAGTTAGAAACAAGAGCAACATCGCGCAACACAAAGTGCTCATTAACTCGCACCGACCCGCGAGACAATACCTTACCTTTGCTATTGTCGCCGAAGGTTATGTACTCCTTTCCGGCAACAGGGCTAAGGCTGGAGAACCACTTGGCGTTTCCGGTCATGTGCCTCGAGCAACTGGAATCCACCAACCAAATGTCCTCCAACCGTTTTACCTACATCAATAAAAAGACATAGGGTTAGCATACGGTCCAACACTGGGGTTAGTGAAGTAGGAAGAATACCAGTGTTGGGCCGGCTGCTCAAAAGAACGGTTAGCAGAAAAACCATTCCTAGCACGTCTACGAGAGGAGCGATCACCACGTAGAGAAAAACGTGGTCCGCTAAGGGAGGAGCGTCCATCGCGATACTCAAAACGCGGTGGGAGAAAACGCTCAACTACAAAGCCTCTGCCACGGGGTCCATAGCCTACAACTGCAGGCTCCCGTCGGGCACGCTCTCTACGAGGCCTAGGCCTAGGGACTTGAGGCTCAACACCTCTAGGCCTAGCGACTCTCCTCGGAGTTCTCTGCTGCCTAGGCCTGGGAACTTGAGGTTCTGGACCTCTGGGCCTAGCTGCTCTCCTCGAAGCACTCCTCTGAACATTCGGCACATGTACATCATGAAAAGGATGGTACATGTCCGTGTTGTTCATCTCCCTAGCACAGCGTGCCTCTCTCTTGCGCCTAAAGTAGAACTCGCTCAAGTGTCCATCTCTCCCACAGAAATCACAATGATACCTCACCGCACGCAAAGAAGGTTGTTGGTACTCATGGCTGTGGGTGTGGATCACTTTGCCCTTCTGTGGCAGCTCCTCCTGGATAGGTGGCATTGTATCCAGCTTGTTCTTTAGGTGGTTGGGTTTGGGATGCCACACTTGGTTCTTGGGTGGAGCTCTCGGAGATTCCTCAATCACCCCATCCTTGGTGATAGGCTTGACCGGCTCTTTGGATGGAAGCTTGGTCAGTTTGGGAGTAGTGGTGGAGTTGGGCTTCTCACTAGGATTCAGACCACTCGACTCTCCAATCTTCCCAAAAGCAGAAAGATCAACACCCTGAGCAAGACCTACACCAGAACCTCCAGCAGCTCGCTTAAATTGGGAGATCATCATCCCGAGCTGCGGCTCACTACAAGAGACCCATGACAAGATGGTCCGAAGGTATGTGTTTTCCTCCTCGGTTTGCATCTTGCCATGCTTGACATTCGCAATCTCCATCTCCAAACCCTCACACAAAGCACACTTAGCCACACAAGTGCTACCTGAGTTGGCCTCCTCAAGAGACACAATCTTGGCATTCTTCTCTGCCAACTCAGATTGCAAGACAGGACAAGTCTTGCACGCACCCAACAGAGAAGTTCTAGCCTTCAGCTCATCCACCTCTCCTACCAACGCAGCATACTTACCTCTCAAAGTGAGAAGGTCAGTCATGTGTGTGGTGCACATCTCACACTCAACCTCCTCCGACACGACCATGGTGGACTTGGCAAACTCAAGCTCCCTCACCGTGTCCTCCCACTTCTGCCTAAACTCCTTGCGCTCTCTAGCGGCACGCCTAAGCAACTTGTCCTGACTAAGGAGCGCGGCAGTAAGCTTCTCGACCTCAGCAGAAAGCTCGTCGTGGGTGAGAGATACCTGGGAGATGTCGTCGTCGTCGTCGTCGTTCCGAGGGGTGTGCTCCAGCTTGCCGTCGACCTCATCACCAAGCGCCATGGTACAGAAGCCGTCGTCGTCGGCGAAGAAGCAGAGACCGTTCAACTTGTCCTCGATCCTCTTCTTCTTCTCGGACTCGTCATCGCTTGAGCCAGCGGAGTCGTCATCTGAGCCGTCGACGTCGCTGAGTGTGGCGAAGAATGCACGCTGCTCAGCCTGGGCCTTCTCCAAGTACTTCTTCTTGATGTACTCCTTGTCGAAGCCGCCCCTCCGCTTGTGCCTTGGGGGAACGTACTTCTCCTTGCGCTTGCCGGAGTCATACTTGTGCCCATGATCGCCCTTCCCCGAATGCTTGTTCTTCTTGGGGCAGTTGGCGATGAAGTGGTCGGGGTCGCCGCGCTCATAGCATTCTGAGCGTCCTCCTCCGCGGCGACAGTTCATGCGGTTGTTGTGAAACCGCGAGAACCGGTTAGCGAGCATCGCTAGCTCGTCATCCCCCAATGACTCAAGCTGGTCCTCTTTGACAGAAAAGAGAGATGAAAGAGCAAAACCTCCAGAGGGGTTAGAAGAGCCAGAAACCAAAGCCACAGTCGGGCCAGAAGATTCTCATAAGAAGCCCTCGACATGGCGTCAATCTCACTAGACTTGAGCTTACTAAAGAGCTCATCGCAGGTGAGGGTCTCATAGTTAGACGATTCGATGATCGCCTGGACCTTTGAGTCCCACACTGACCGATCAAGAGTGTGCAAAAGCTTCAAAGCCCTCTCATGATCGTCAAAAGGCAACAGCTCCTTGTTCGCTCTCATCTTGTTGACAATAACCTGAAAGCGAGCGAATAAACTCTCTATGCTCTCGCCAGGCATATGTCGAAAGTTCTCATACTCCCGCTTGTGCGACTCATAGAGGCGGGATTTGACCTGAGTGGTTCCCTCATGGAAGCGCATGAGGGTCGCCCAAATCTCGCGAGCCGTGGGGAGATGAGAAACGCGATCAAACTCGGACATGCTCAAACAGGAGAACAAGGCGTTACGTGCCCGGCTATTGGCCTCGTGCTCATCGATCTGGAGCTGAGTGACACGAGCAGCCAAGACAACGTAATCATCCCTGTTGCAAATCTCCCAAACAGAAGAGCCCATGCTCTGGAGATAGGCCGACATGCGTATCTTCCAATATGCATAGTTCGTCCCATCAAAGAACGGCGGTTTGCCCACGCCACGATCCATGTCGCCTTCCGTGGATCTGGAACCGGCTAAGGTGGAAGATCCTTAACCCGCTCCGATACCAATTGAAGGACCGAGAAGCAACCAGAAAGCGACCAGAGGGGGGTGAATGGGAGCTTCAAAATTTCCTTTCGGAAACTAGTAGCCACTTTCCCGAGAATCACCCCAAAAGACAAACCCTAGAGCTTGCTAATGTCCACGACCCTAGATGTAGGGTGGATGCTTCCAAGAAGCACAGCGGGACACTACACAACTCTAGAATGCCTACGCAAAAGACGGAAACCGAATCCGTCAACGAACGGGCGAACCGCGAACGAAAACGCGCAAAACAAACTCGACCGGACTCTGGCCAGCGTCCAGTCAGTAGGGACCGGATGCGTCCGGTCACCAAAATCCCACTCGGGAACCTCTCTAGAACTGACCGGACTCTGGGAGAGAGAGCGTCCGGTGGGTTCCCCTGCGTCCGGTCACAAGTGTCCAACCCTGATGAACAGGACTACCGTCGAGTCCGGTCACACAAGGAAGCTAGCGTCCAGTCAGGAGCAAAATGAACACGCTGAACGTTCAATGACCGGACGCACGGAGTCAGCGTCCGGTCACCCCGAGCCCAGCGTCCGGTCACCCCGCGATTGCACTGTTCGTCCACCGATTCGACTCTAACTCATCCAAGACGAATCCTCTAGGGATCAAACTGGGTGAGAAGAGTCAAAAGGAGTATAGTGAGCTATCCCTAAGAGATCATGGCTCGAACCTATCTCCAAATCGATGAATCGAAGAATTTCGGGGGAAGGGAGAAAACTTGACCCGAAACGAAAAATCAATCGATCTCCTAGACTGTGAGGTTAGAGGTTAATTCCTTCGGTGGAAAGAAGTGCCTCACGATCTAGAACAACTTGGTTCAAACGGATTTGCAAAAGATGAACCGAGCAAAGAGATCAAACGACGGGAAAATCGTGGAGAAAAAGGATTCCGCGAAGAACACAACCAAAACGCGAATCGACACCACGATCTTGCAGCCCAAGCGCAAACACACGCTATGACAAGGAGGTTACGGCCTCCTTTCCTCAAAATCAACAATACACAGAGGTGAGTCTCTCTGCGGATCTCAGCAAGCTACAGCAGGGGATGGGAGAGCAGGAAACCCTAAGTGCGAAAGAGCAAATTACTGAGATATCTGGGAGGAGGGTGTCTCCCGACTACTTATCCTACTGCTAGCCTAAGTCTATTTCCTACTCTACCCCTCTCTAATCTAATTACAGAGCGAACCAGCTAAACCCTAGGGTTATTCTGGACCAACTCGGTGGTAGGTGTATCCGACGGCCACGCCCGCACAAACCGAAGCGTTGCCTCGACGCAACCTCCGGATCGGCGCCACGTGCCGCCGTCGCTCTGCACCCCCGGTTTTGTGGCCCAAACCGGGAAACCAGCCTTTTCCAGCCAACCCCCGGTTTTGAGGCCCAAACCGGGAAACCAGCCCATCACCCTCTGAGTTTTGAGGACAAACTCAACAAACCCTCAGCGCCCAGGTTTTGAGGCCCAAACCTGGAAACCATCCTCATCCCGAGTTTTGTGGCCAAACTCGGAAACCCTCAGCCCGAGTTTTGTGGCCAAACTCGGAAACCATCCACGCCCAGGTTTTGAGGCCCAAACCTGGAAACCGTCCATCCGATGGTTTTTCTCTGGCTCTACCACCAAACCGACGTCGTAGAGGGGATGCACAGCCCTTGCACCCCGTCCACCAACACGTGTCCCTGAGTCCATGACTCAGGCAACACATGACCGCACTTCTTCACTTGTCGTCGTCACTGGCTGCCAGCCACCACAGCTGATCCTCGGGCCTCTGGTCCCTCAGTCCAAGCCTCACGTCCGCCCTTCACCGCTCAGTACCTCGGCATGGCACGTCCGTCGCACGGCACGCCCATCCTTCACCGCACCCGGTCCATCGGCACGGCACGTCTCAACTTGACCTTCACCTCGCTGTCGATCACTGTATCCATGCTCGACACCTGCACAACACAAGCCAAAGAACATGAGCATCATCCCAGTTGACAATCACTCAACACTCAGAGACCCGGCATACACCCATGTATCCGCATATAGTCATGGTTGTAACCTGTCCTTCGACGCGTAGAACAGTTAAGAAGCATCAGCTCAGCCAGCTTAACATCTATGTCGTCCTGAAGCTCACCCAATGGCTGATTTGTCAGTCGAAGCTCCGCCTCCGGCACACAAACTCTACCAAATACTCGGCCAAGAAAACGCCTTTCCTCCAGAGCGCATTGCAAATGACACTCTCGAAGGTCCGGACTAGTGAAAAGCTCCGCGGCCGGATCGGTGACACCAATCTTGTAAGCATAATACGGTAGAGCATCCCGGCTAGCTTCGCCATAAGGCCTTTTGCCCAGAATTTTATCAGATTCAAGGCCACCAACCACCTCAACACCATCAACCCAAATATGAGACCCCCCGTACTCGGGCACTGCCCCCCGCTTCGGACTCTCGGGCTCAAAGTCCCGTAAAATATCATCGATACTTCGAGCAGCTGCAGCGTCAGCACTCGACGAGGCAACCCCCTTCCCGCGGTCGTCACCAATGGACACATCATCATCAGAATTACCTTCGCCACTAGAAGTATCACTAACCTCATCAGATGAGTCCTCTTCAGTGCTCCCCTCCTTCTCATCCTCTTTCTCCTCCTCTTTCTCTTCATCATCGGAGACACCCTCGTCATCCGAGATCTGGATCAAAGCACTAATACCACCGATGCGGGGCACCCATCCTCCAACCCTACCAACACCTCGGCCGCTCGAAACAATGGCCGAGGAAGAAAAAGTACCAGCAGCACCCGAACCCACCGCGACCTTCGTCGCAAACGCCTTCACACGGCCGCCGGCACCGCCGCGGCCACGACCACGACCTCTCTTCGGTCGCGAAACAATTTCTTTGCCCTCCACAGATGCATGTTTCCTTTTCTTCGGCGCATCATCGCTCGAAGGTGTGGGCCAGTTCTCGTACTGGATCCCAAGAATGTCAAAAAGCCTGTTAATACGACCCCCGCTACCCACCGAGCTGTGGATAGCCTTAATCTCAAAAGTGGACAGCTTCCCAACGAGGTCTTCAGCCCTCTGCTGGACTCGCTTATAAATGGTTTCGACACCATCTTGATACCTGGGATTTTTCCTTAGGACTTTCTCCCAAATCCTGTTCAAATCAAGCTTCGGTTTCTTCAAACCCTTACCCTCGTACTTTGGGTCTTCCTCAACCGGGAACCAGATCTGTCTCCGGCTGAGGGGCCACGCCTTGGCACAGCAGTACTCCTCGACTAAGTCGCGAGCGCATTGAGATCGCGCAACCACCCTCAGATAGTCAACCGCGGCGTGCGCCTCAACGTTCATCTTAGCTTCGGCGCTCACGTCACCAAGAGGCGGAAGCTCGCCGCAAAGCTCGGATACCCCATCAAGCTTGTAGTAAAACCAGAACTCTTGCCACCCACTGGTCCATTTGTTCTTCTGAGCTTGTACCGGCAACTCCGATCCGGCGCAATGGCAAAAAGTGTACACCGCAAACTGACCTAGATTGGTGTTACCCTCGCGATCCACTAACTTGCGAGGCTGCATGTGCACACGGTGGGTCCGAACGAAACCCTCGACATGAGGCACAACACCTTGTGAGCGGCATGCCCAGACATATACTGACATCTTCGTAAAGCACGAAGGTGTGAGCTGATGGAACTTCAGATTGAACCTTTGCAGAACCGAAGTCACAAAGGAATCAACAGGAAATTGCAGACCAGCTTCGAAGAACTCCTAAAAAACAACCTCGTCTGCATCAGGCTTCGGCACAGTTTCACCAGCGCTAGTCCTTGCTTTCCCTTCCTCGATCCAACCCCACTTCACATAAACTGCCAGCTCCGAACTGCAGACTTGGCTAAGACCAAACTCAAAGGTAACCCCCTCATCCGCAGCGGAGGGGGGTGCGACACGAGCGGTTTGCTTGGACCTAGCCATCTCTCAAAACTAAAACCCTCACAGAATGCAGCACGCTAAAACCTTCACAACTAGGCAAAACCAACCTTCGCAATAAGAAATGCGCAGCAGCAGGATGGCTAGAGCAAATGAGGGCATGACTTCAGTTCCCCCACCAGCCCCATCTATTTATAGGCTGGAAGACGAGACACCCAGACCGACAAAACCGGCACGACAACCAAAGTCCACAGCGCAAAAAACGAAACAGACCTCAACAGTGCAAAACAAAGGATAAAACGGCCCGGCCCAAAAGCAGCCATGGGCGTCGCTACCAAGGGTCCCGTTACAATTCCCATCAAAGACCGTTGCTTGGGCCTAAACACTATTCCTTAGATCCAAGGCAACGAGGGGCTACTGTTGGGGGAAGGGACCCTCGGAAGCGGCGCCTCACGAGCTGGCTCGGATGGCAGCCTTCGCCCAACCCGGGCGCTCTCACAAACTTTCTTCTCTCTGTCAATTTGGAGCCTCCGGACCGGTCTAACCTTCGGGTACAAACCCGACCCTCGGAGTTCATTGTGCTTCTTGCAAGTAAAGGCGCATCGTGGACACAGGGAGCGACCCTCGCACTTTCTGAGGCTCATTCGCTAAAGACTTCAAGCTCGGCGAATGGCCAGCGGACGCTGACCTCGCGGCCAGCGGAGTCACGAAGGTTTGACCTTCTCCTTTCCACGAAGGTGGGCAGAATAGAATGGCGGCGGGCAGGAGAAAGACAAGCTAGGGTTTCAGTACGTTGTGTGCTTGTACGATTTTGCCCTTCCGTTGTGTAGCGCTGAGGAATCTTTCTTGTACCCTTTTGTAATTTGGTCAGCGCCCTTTGGTATCCCCAATAAATACCAAAGGGTGAACAGTGTAATGGCCGGGCTTTTGGGAAGAGAGCCACGAGATCACTGTTCCCATTTCCTTTGTACCTTCGTTCAGTTCTGACGACTGGCCACCTTCGCCACTCCCCTGCACGTGTGCGGAGGTAGGGCAAGCGTGTACCCAACATGGCATCCCAAGCCCAACCACCTGAAAAACAAGCTTGACACGATGCCACCTATCCAGGAGGAGCTTATGCCACAGAAGGGCAAAGTGATCCACACCCACTACCGTGAGTACCAACAACCCCCTTTGAGAGCGGTGAGGTACCATTGTGAGCACTGTGGGAGAGATGGACACTTGAGTGAGTTTTGCTTTCGGCGCAAGAGAGAAGCGTGTCGTGCAAAGGAGATGAACAACACGGACATGTACCATCCTTTCCATGATGCACATGTGCCGAATGTTTAGAGGCGTGCTGCTAGGCCTAGAGGTCCGAAACCTCAAGTTCCTAGGCCTAGGCCGCGAGGAGGTCGTGCCCGGCGGGAGCCTGCAGTTGTAGGCTATGGACCCTGTGGCGGTGGCTTTGTAGTTGAGCATTTTCCACCACCGCGTTTTGAGTATCGCGATGGACGCTCCTCCCTTAGCAGACCACAGTTTCCTCTACGTGGTGATCGCTCCTCTCGTAGGCGTGCTAGGAATGGTTTTTCTGTTAACCGTTCTTTTGAGCAGCCGGCCCAACACTGGTATTCTCCCTACTTCACTAACCCCAGTGTTGGACCGTATGCTCACCCTATGTCTTTTTATTGATGTAGGTAAAACGATTGGAGAACGTTTGGTTGGTGGATTCTGGTTGCTCGAGGCACATGACTGGAAATGCCAAGTGGTTCTCCAGTCTTAGTCCGGTCGCCGGAAAGGAGTTTATCACCTTCGGCGACAATAGCAAAGGTAAAGTGTTGTCTCGTGGGTCGGTGCGAGTTAATGAGCACTTTGTGTTGCGCGATGTTGCTCTTGTTCCTAACTTGCATTTTAATCTTCTTTCTGTTTCGCAACTCTTTGAGGATGACTATGAGATTCGTTTTAAGCCGAATCTCAGTTGTATTTTGGATCCTCAGAGCAATCTTGTGTGCTTGATCTCGCCCTTTGGAAAAGTCTTTCGTGCGAATTTCTCAGAGTCTTTTGGCATTTCTCATTGTCTTGTGGCTGGACCTTCCTCCTCTGATCTTTGGAAGTGGCATAGGAGACTTGGACATTTGAGCTTCGACTTGCTCGCAAGGCTTAGTTCACTTGGCCTAATCCGAGGATTGCCCAAGTTATCTATGGAGAAGGATCTTGTTTGCCATTCTTGTAGACATGGGAAGATGGTTGCCACCCCCCACCATCCAGTGACTCAGGTCATGACCAAGCGCCCTGGAGAGCTTTTGCACATGGACCTTGTTGGTCCGGCTCGGGTGAGCTCGGTTGTGGGGAAGTGGTATGTGCTTGTTGTTATTGATGATTTTTCGAGATATTCGTGGGTCTTCTTTTTAGCTGAGAAGACCGAGACTTTCTCCTTTGCTCGCAATCTGATTTTGCGTCTTCAGAATGAGTTCCCTTTGAACTCGATGCGAGCTATTAGGAGTGATAACGGTTCCGAATTCAAGAATTTGGATTTTGAGAAGTTTTGTAACTCCTTGGGTTTAGAGCAGCAGTTTTCTTCTCCCTACACACCGCCACAAAATGGTGTTGTAGAGAGGAAGAATCGGACCCTTGTAGAGATGGCCAGGACGATGCTCGATGAGCATAGGACTCCTAGGCAATATTGGGCCGAAGCTATGAGCACTGCATGCTACATTTCCAATCGCATTTTTCTCTGAGCTTTCTTGAAAAAGACTTCTTATGAGTTGCATTTTGGAAATCACTCCGAGGTGAGTTATTTTAGAGTCTTTGGTTGCCACTGTTTCATACTTAAGAAAGGCAACCTGGACAAATTTGAGTCTCGTTCTTCTGACGGTGTGTTTATGGGTTATGGCACTCATACTCGCGCATATCGTGTACTTAACCTTGACACTAACCGAGTCATGGAGACATCAGATGTCACCTTCGACGAGACCATGGTTTGTCCTTCTTCTCATTTTGAGCGTGCAGGTGATCATGAGGTTGGCGAGCCTCTTTTTGATGATGAGGAAGAGGGTGCTGAAGGGATGGACGACCCAGCACCACCTCCACCTGCTGTGCCGCAAAGAGCGGCTTCTACTACGACTCACGACCCCGATCCCTCTTCTTCGACTTGGGGGTCGTGGGATCCGCCACCTCGAGTGGTACCCTTTGTACCCGAGGAGGCACCAGCTGCTGTTGAGGGGGAGGCTACATCAGCTCGGGAGGCGCCACGACACATTCAGCGCCAACACCCTCCTCAGCAGATGATCGGCAGCATCGGCGAACGTGTCACTCGGTCAAGGTCACAACAAATCTCTCACTTTGCTCATTCTGCATTTGTTGCTGATTTTGAACCCCGAGATGTTGGACATGCTTTATTTGATCCAGACTGGGTCAATGCCATGCATGAGGAGCTTGAAAATTTTGAAAGAAATCAGGTTTGGGTTTTGGTACCTTTTCCTCCTGAGTGTCACCCTATTGGGACAAAATGGGTTTTCAAAAACAAACAAGGAGAGGATGGCCATGTTGTTAGAAACAAGGCCAGACTAGTAGCCCAGGGGTATAGTCAGAAGGAGGGGACAGACTATGAGGAGACTTTTGCTTCTGTAGCTCGTTTTGAGGCAATTAGGATTCTCTTGGCTTTTGCTGCTTCCAAAGGGTTTAAACTTTTTCAAATGGATGTCAAGAGTGCCTTCTTAAACGGCTACATAGAAGAGGAAGTGTATGTGAGACAACCCCCCGGTTTCGAAAATCCCAAGTTTCCAAACCATGTTTTTAAACTTCACAAAGCTTTATATGGTTTGAAACAATCCCCTAGAGCCTGGTATGATAGGTTGAAAACCTTTTTGCTTGCTCAGGGTTTTAAAATGGGATGTGTGGATAAAACGCTCTTTCTCCTCAAGCAAGGCAATGATACTCTCTTGGTTCAGATTTACGTGGATGATATCATTTTCGGTGGTTCTTCTCACGCTTTGGTTGCCAAGTTTGCAGACACTATGAGCAGGGAGTTTGAGATGAGCATGATGGGCGAGTTGACGTTTTTCCTCGGGTTGCAAATCAAGCAATCCCGAGAGGGGACGTTCGTGCACCAGGGCAAGTACACTAAGGACATCCTGAAAAAATTCGACATGGGTGAGGCCAAGCCTCTTCCAACACCCATGCTGACCACGGCGGCCCTGGATGCGGATGTGGATGGAGAAGCTGTGGACCAGAAGGAGTACCGGAGTATGATCGGGTCGCTGCTGTACCTAACGGCGACACGCCCGGACATCCAGTTCGCGGTGTGTCTGTGCGCGCGATTTCAGTCGTCGCCGCGCACCTCTCACCGTCAGGCGGTCAAGCGCATTATGAGGTACTTATGCTTCACTCCAGAATTTGGGATTTGGTATTCTGCTTCCTCCACCCTCTCCCTTTGCGGTTACTCTGATGCTGATTTTGCTGGTTGCCGTATTGATCGCAAGTCCACTTCTGGGACTTTTCAGTTTATTGGTTCTTCTCTTGTATCGTGGTCTTCTCGCAAGCAGTCTAGTGTCGCCCAGTCTACCACGGAGGCTGAGTATGTTGCTGCAGCTAGCTGCTGTTCCCAGTTGCTTTGGATGATGGCCACTTTGCGTGATTTTTGTCTGAGCTTTTCTCGCGTTCCTTTGCTTTGTGACAACACGAGTGCTATTAGCGTTGCTAAGAACCCCGTGCTGCATGTTGATGGTCCTTAAACACCTGTTTTACCGTCAACATTTTACCCTAAAATTCACCAAAAAGGCATGAAATGTAGTCAAATAGGTTTCAAACTAACCAAATTCCACATGTCCATAGATTTTTATTTGAATGCAGGAATTTGGACCAAATTTGGACATTTGAACCACCAGAGGCCAAACCCACTCACCAGGGCCCAAATGGGCCTTAGGGGGGTGGCGCCCGCCACCCCTAGGTGGCGCCCGCCACTTGGGTTGGCCCAAACCATCCCCCCTGCCACGTCACTGATCCATGTGACCACCCCAAGGCCAAATCTTGGCCCTTGGTCACTAGGTCGGTTTGATCGGAGGGCTACGGAGGGGAGTGGCATGGATCATGACCTAAGTCGGTTGCTAGGACATGCAACCGACCTCCAAACCGCCATGGACAACCACCTGGAGGTCGTAGGATCAGTGATGATGCATCCAACGGCCAGGGGACTGGCGGCCGCCAGTAGGGGGTGGTGCCCGCCACCTGACCTAAGCCTAGGTCGGTGGGCTGCCCCCTATAAGTACCCCCCTCACTCCACAAGGCTATAAATACCCCCTGAGGCATCACTTCATTCATATCCCAGATATCCCGTGATATACCACACCAAGAAGCAAGAGAAGCAAGTGAGAGTTAGGTTAGAAGCTCAGAGAGCTTAGGCAAGTAGGTTAGCTAGTAGAGAGAGTATAGCTCTAGTGCCCTCGCTACAGCGCGGCTCTTAGTTTAGCACAACTCAGCCTAAGTTCTTGGTAAAAGGAGCGTAGAGCTTGCTAAGAGAGAAGCAGGTGCGAGCGACTGGCATCGAAGGTCGGTTGATTTCCCGGCGTCTCTGGTCTGGTTTGCTCTCTTGTATCTCAGGTACATTTATCTTTATCTCAGTATTACTTTAAGCATTACTCTCAGTATTACTTTATCAAGTACCTTGAGTGTGACCTAGCTATCCTACAGTTCAATTCACTTAGCCATAGTACTTAATCTCTAGTGCGCTTAGTGATTGATCTTTGCCAATAGGTTGCTTAGTTAGTTTAGTGTTTATCTTATTAAGTCAAGTATTTGCTCTGACGTCCGCAAGGGTGTCTCTATTCAAAGCTAGGATAGAGATAGTTAGAATATAGTTAAGCGTGGTGCTTAGTTATAGACTTACCTTCAGATACGGCTGGACCCCCGGATAGCTGTGGTAGCAAGCAGGTGGTGACAGCCCTGTGCGCCTTGAATTCCACCACGTAGTTGGCCCAGTTTAACAGTAAGGCTCGTTGTGCTAGCTTTCAACCTAAGTAAGTGGTAAAGGCTAGTACGCCTCGATACTTGACAAGATAGGAATAAAACTATACTCAACTTAGTTGCTTTATTGACTTTTGCCTGCCTTGCTTTGTAACTATCTTGCTTCGTAGTTATCTTGCTCTGTGGTTATCTAGGAGTAGTTAGTAGTTAGTAGTTAGTAATATCTTAGTTATCCTTTAGTTACCCCTTAACTACCTATCCACCCACCTTACCTTAGCCATCCATATCATCCTTACCTATCCACACATACATTCTTTCTAGCCTTCCATCCTCTCTTTTCCCTTCTCAACATTTCCCATTTCTCTTTTCTCTTTTTCGACTCTCATCCCCTCCTTGACTCGACCCATACACCACCCTAGCCTTCCCCTGGGATCAAATAAATCAACACCTGGTACTCCCAGGCAAAGTGCTACTACGATAGTTCTGTGCGCTTGCAGAATCTCCTCCTGGTAGATTGCATTCTCGCTAGCTAGCTCCTACTAGTGCCGGGACTGACAACCCCGCTTGGCATTAGTAGATAGCTACTTTAGTTACCCTATCCTAGGTGTAGCTAAGAACTACCAACAAGCATTTCTGGCACCGTTGCCGGGGATAGATTTCATAGTCTACTCCTAGTAACGACGTTAGCAAGTGTCAACAAGCATTTCTGGCGCCGTTGCCAGGGGAGGCAATCGGTGTATCGGTTGAGTCCGTGTCGAATTTATCTTCGCTTAAGCTCCCGCTTAGCGAATCCCATCTTATCCCATTCTTTCTTTCCTTAACTCTTCTTATCTTTTTCCTTCATCTTCTTCAACTTCTTTCTTTCTTATCTCGTTCTATCTTCATGATGGCCAATAAGACCATTCGTGAATTTTTTGCTCCTTCTGCCGCTAATGTAGCGATAGGACCAGACGTGATCGATGCCAACCTCAATTTTGAGTTGAAACCGGCTCTGATCACGATGGTCCAAGCTAGCCCGTTCTGTGGCAAGGCTCATGAGGATGCCAATGCTCACCTCCAACAATTCTTGGAGATTTGCGGCACCTTCACCATTAAGGGGATAACCCAAGAAGCCATCCGTCTTCGTCTCTTTCCTTTCTCTTTGCTAGGAAAAGCGAAGCAATGGTTCTATACCGATCGCAACGCTGTAGTGTCACACCCTGAAAATTTGCATTTCTTGAATTAGAGTTAAAATGATTTAATTATGAATTTTTGTGCTCATAAAATATAGGGAAATAAAGTATTTTCTCTAAGTTAAAATTTATCCTAGGGTTTTAGCAACATGTTTGTGCATTCATGTTGGTGCATTTGAGTTTTTGTGATGTGTGGGTTTTGGCTAAAATTCAACTGAGTTTAAATTGGTTGGAAAACAATTTTCCTTCTCTTCCTCCTCCTTTCTTCCTTCTGGCCCGAGCCAGCTTGGCCGGCCCGCTCCCTCCCTCTTGCTGGCCTGCTCCTCTCCCCTCTCTCTCCGTCGCTCGCGTGGGCCGCCGCCCGGCCCAGCAGCCCTGCGCAGCGCCGCAGCCCCGCGCTGAGCCGAGGGTCCAGCCTCGGCGCTGCACTCGCGTGCGCGTAGCCTTCTCCGTCTCGCCCGAGGGTCCAGCCTCGCGTGCGCGCAGCCGTCTCCGTCTCGCCCGAGGGTCCAGCCTCGCGTGCGCACAGCCGTCTCCGTCTCGCCCGAGGGTCCAGCCTCGCGTGCGCGCAGCCGTCTCCGTCTCGCCCGAGGGTCCAGCCTCGCGTGTGCGTCGCCGCTTCCGTCTCGCCCGAGGGTCGCTGCTCCCGCGCCCGCTCTCGCTGACAAAGCGCCCCCGCCTGTCAGCGTCCCATCGCTCCTTCTCCCTCTCGTATCCGGCTCGGACTCCATGGCCGGGATCGAGTCCATCCTCGCTTCGCGTCCTTACTTGCCAAAACAACCGAACCGACTCTCTTATATGGTCCCCGGGAACCCGCCGCCTCTCCCCACGCAATCAGCTTGAGCTCTCGTGCCCTAGTTCGTCCCCGCGACAAACTCTGCCGCCCGCAAGCTTTCCGCCGCCAACAACCCGGCGATTCATCGAGTTTCAGAGGCCGTAAGTGGTATCTCGAGTTTTCCCTTGATCTTTCGAAGTTAACCGGGTAGATTTCCCCCTTTTTCCCCCTTGTTTTGATCCCCTAATCGCTCGTCGTCGCTCTACAGAGGCCGCCGTCCGCCAAACTGAGCAATCCGCCGTCACCGAGACCTCCCCGACGCCATTAACCCCTCTGGTGAGTTCGCCTTGAGCTTCTTGTTCGATTGAACCCGCTCCCGAGGTCTCTACCGCTCTGTAGCGCAATCCCAAGCCGCGCCGCCGCCTTCCGGCCGTGGAGCCGCCGCGTCCTTCTTTCTCCCCGGCGAAAGCGCCGCCGGTCTCACCCTGATCTAATCCGAGCCGTCCATTCTGGATCTAGCGCTCGGAATCGCTCGATACCCCTTCGTCTGTCACCTTTGCTAAAGAGTCCCCCAAACATTTAGGTCTAAACCCGCGGTCCTAATGGCCCTGTTCATTGAGTCTGCGAATTCTTCCGTTTGAGCCCCTGCGCTTTGTCCTATTTGAGGCGCAGTCCATCCAATCCGCAGATTTGTTTAAATCGATTTTAAATACAAAATCAATTTCAGTTTATTTACAGTTTTGCCACTGTAATTAAATGCTTATAACTTCTACGTTTTTAGTCCGTTTTGATCCGTTCAACTTGCGTTAGACTCGTTTCGAAAAGATCTTTCAAACCATACAACTTTCAATACTGTTTTCTGTAATTAAAATTGGTGTTAAATCTAATCTAGTAATTAGTGTCTTTAATCTTGTTTAATTCATATCTTTTCCGTTACAACTCCATTTAGCGTGATCTTCGCGTTTGTGTGACCGTAGTGAATCATAGATTTGTTTTCTAAACTTTTCATCTTGTTTTATTATGATTGATGTATTGTTCTAATCATAGGCTATGTTTGCTTTGCATGATTTCTATTGGATGTTTGTGTGGTGTTCCATGATCGTATGTCCAGTCGGTGAGTTACGTTGGTGATCAAGAGATCGTGATCAAGAGTCAACCTTTGGGTGTCTACAAATCAACAGAAGAAGAATCTTGAGTTTAAGGCAAGTATAGCATGGGACCATCCTTGTTACCTATTCACTGTAATCACTTAATTCATATTGCATGTGTCTAATTTGATTACCATTAAGGTTTACCTAGTTCTTGTTATCCATTACCTTGTCACCTGCGGGATATCATGCATTTGGGTAGTATATTGCTAGCGCTCAAAGTTAAACCAACATGATCTGATCACAAATTAATGGTTCATGGTTAATGATTTATGACTTATACAAAGATGATTAAAACTTGCCTATCTGTCAGCAAAAGCTGGGACTTACAGTGCAACCATGAGGGTTATATGGCTTTGACCTTAGCTCAGTATAAGGACCTTTTCTAGCTTGTTAGTGGTTACCCGAAAGGGCGCATAAGGCGCTTGCCGAGACGGGTATAGTGCGGCTTCTGTCCACGTGTGTATAGGCTGCGTGTTATTGTGCCACCTGGAAGGAGGGCTCTACATCCCCTTGCCTTAAGACCTAGCGGCCCTAACTTGTTAGACGAACCTTTGAAAGGCTGCGCAGTGAACCCTGTCGTGCACCTTGGAAGTGTAATGTGGGCCTTGCAAACCCCGGCATATGGGAATCACGACTCATCGGGTAAAGTGTACCACCTCTGCAGAGTGTAAAACTGATATATCAGCCGTGCTCACGGTTACGAGCGGCCCGGAAAACTCACAGAAAAGCTGGTTAAATGGTTAATTAATGTTTAATACTGGATATGAGAATGTTGTCACGATGATGATGGAATTAATGTGATCATATGGTTTATCTGGGTTTAAGCATAACATACGTTTACTTAATGCTAAAATTCTGCCAATTAAAAGCTGAATGCAGTTAAACCAGTGTCAGCCTTTTGAGCCTCATGAACCCCATGTTATATTTGTTAAGTACGGGATGTACTTATGCTTGTTTTACTTTTCAACACTTTGGAAAAATCCCGGATGGGTACCAGACTGCAAGAGTTGGAGAAGTTAGGCTTGTGATCAACCAGTCAGTTGTCCCTGTGAAGTTGGTGCCTCCATCTGAAGATCGGAGTGTCTTTCCGCTGTCTGCTCTTTAAGGTTATGTTCTTTTGTTTTATATACGTTATATAAGAGCATTGTCTTTCGATATTACCCTTTATTTGTGACTATATGTGAGATTTGACTTCCTGGGCTCACATATGGTGTATACCTGGTTTTGTTCTTAAAACCGGGTGTGACAAAGTGGTATCAGAGCAATGCTGACTGTAGGACGCAAGCCTAGTTAGAAACTGGACGTTTTAAGGTTTTGAAAATTTCTATAGAACCTTTGTTCTATCAATCTTGGTATTTTCTTCTTTATTGTATCTTCTACCCTTGTATTTGTCTCCTCCTTGTTGCTTAAATTTTAAATGTTGCTCTCACCTTCACTCCTTGCCTTGGATTGCTTTTGAGAACTTCCCTCTATCTAAGTAGACGTATCGTTGACCAAGCTATGTCGTCTCTGACCGCAGTTAACAAACGGAAGCTGATCGCTATGCAAAGTCAAGACCTGGGAAGAATGACACAACAGCAAGACGCAACACAAGGACCAACCAACATGGAAGGAAGCCATAAAGAACAGTTACAGCAAGACTACATCCATGGAAGATTGAGACATGTGGATATGACCACTATTCATGGAGCAAAGAAAGCAGTGTATGGCATGATCCCAGTCAATTCGGTAACTGCCATGGTTCTTTTTGACCCTAGTGCCTCGCACTCGTTCATCTCTGCCAAGTTTGTAGCTCGCCTGAAGATAAGGGAATGGTCAACAAAGAAGCTCATAGTAGTTCGCACACCAACTGGAGAAATTGAGACAAACCTTGAATGCCGAGATGTTAGAGTCCAGATAAAAGAGAGTGAGTTCATAGTGAAGCTGAATGTTTTGGAACTCTCAGGAATCGATGTTATCCTTGGACAGGGATGGCTAAGGGGTCGTAAAAGTGAGGTCAATTATTCCCGACGATCAGTGTTTTTAAGAACACCATCAGGCGAAAGGATTGAATATCGAGGTATGCCATTATCACCCAATGAATGTGAAGCAAGTCTGTTGGGAGATAGCAGTAGTAAGATGCAAGAGGTTCAGGATCGATGTCTATGTTGCAAGCATTATGGGAATTCTTGTTTTCAAAAGAAGTCAACCAAGGATGGGGTCAAAGTGAACCCAAGTGGTGAAGTCAAGGAAGATGAGAAGAGGAAAGCAAATTCATTCGAGCCACCGTTGATACGTCACCAACAGTTGAGTTCTACCCCAGTATCACATCCAGTATCAACCCCTGTTCAGACAAGCCTAGATCAGCAGCATTTAGAAGCTCCTCCAATTAAGAACTTTCCACATGAGGTTTGCATAGATGGATGGACAATCACCTACAAAGAATTCCAACCACGGAAGCGAGTTAAGAAGCAGAATAAACTGGTAAAAGTCAATCCTCTGAGTCAGCAAGATGGCAGCACATCAAACAACACTTCTACCGCAGCAGATCCAGCTAAAGGAAGATGTTATCATTGCCAACAGGAAGGACATTATGTCAAATCTTGCCCCAAAAAGATCAACAGTCGACTCATGGAAGTAGCCCGAGCCCAGTCACTACAGAGTAGCCATCAACATGTGATACCAGTGCCTGATGCAAAGGAAGTCCCCTGATAGCAGTTGACAAATAAATAGTGTACAAGAAAAGCTACCCTTGATGTTCTTGCAGATGTATCGTGTTCTAGTAGTTCTTGAGCCCTTATGTAATGAAACGTTAGTAACGAAGTTAAGTCAAGTCCTTGGCCCATGTGTGGCTTGTGAACCTGTGATGTTTGTTGCTTGTCCTTATGATAATGTTTGTTTTGCATCTTTGTAATGAGTGCAAATGATTTTGTGGGTTTCCTCACAATCTCATTTAGGTTTAGTTGATAGGTTTCATGCATAGAAGGTTGGGTTCCTGTTTCTTCTGTTCCCTCTATCCTGTCTTTCCGGAGCAGTCTGTCTTTGTCAGCTTAAATCTCTGTTTATGGATGTTCAAAAATCATGGAACAATTCTGGACACAAGTGGACTTCATGATCTTCCTCTGAGCGTAAGAACCACCCTGATAGCTGTTATGGTTTTGGAGATATGAAATTCACAAGTTTACGCCTCCGTGCTATCTGGAATCTGGAATGGTTTCTGTTGTCTGCTGTTTTCGACGATCTTAACTACAGAATCTGGAAAAGTGTTCTACATGAAAGTTGTAGAAGATTTCATAAGCTTTCCAGAAAGGTAAACTGCAACTTCATTGGATAAACAGATCTCGAGTTATCTCGGTTTTACTGCACTGCTGTTTTGCTACTCGCGAGAAATTTCAGAATTCTTGTTCTGGCCTTTACATATGAGTTTCTCTGAGATATCAGAAGTTGGTTATGCCTGTCAACATGTTGGAAATAATATGCAAGCTACCCTTATTTGTTCTCTAGTTTGTCCTTTCTTAAGGGGGGTAGTGTTTTGATCAACAAATGTTGAAGTTGTGAGTTGTCTCTCATGGTACTTCATGAGTAAGATCATCTATTCTTGCCCATGTTGCTTTGTGGGTCACCTGATGACAGGAAATGTGGCACACCATGAATCAGGATCCCTGTATGCCACCTCTCTCTGATGATCACGAGTACAATGAAGCCGAGCACTATCAAAACAACAATGTTGAAGTTCGAGTTAGGAGTGATCCGAGCCAGAATCCACAACAACGAAAGCGAAAAAGGAAAGCCAAAAAGAAGCTTACTGAAGCAAGTAGAGCACAGCGCAATTATGTTAATGGAAGGATGAGCAATATGGTTATGGATAACATTCAAGGAGCTACAAAAATGGTTGGTGGTTACATTCAAGTGAGCTCAACACAAGCTTTTGCTCTGTTTGATCCCAGTGCCTCGCACTCTTTCATCTCCAACAAGTTGTTATAGACGAGCAAAATAGCGAAGTGTCCAACAAAGAGGCCCTTGATAGTTCATACCGCAGTTGGAGAAATACAGGCAGATCAGATATGCCCGAATGTCAGTCTCATCATAAACAAGGAAAACTTTACCGTAACCTTCATTGTTTTGTAGTCACTCAATATTCCTATGGTTCTTGGTAATGGATGGTTGTGTGCGCACAAAGGAGTAATTCATGGTACTCAATGCACAATGTTTCCAACTGCACCGTCAGGGAAAAGAATCGAGTATCGCGGTTGTCAACTTCAATCTGAGGAAGCTGATGACTTGTACAATGGAGTGCAAACTAAAGATGCTATCGTGGATAATGATGAGCATATAGATAAGAACACAGATGGGCAAACGTCTTCAGTGGAAGTGGATACACCAGACCATCTGGCAAATGCAGGATATCCGGTCAAGATTCTAGAAACAGTCTGGAGAACTTTTAATGGAAGAATGTTTAAAGTGTGTAAGGTTCAGTGGAGTAACCTAAGTGAAGAAGAAGCAATGTGGGAAACCGAGGAACGACTGCAAATCAAGTTTCCATATCTCTCTGAGTTGTAAGCCAATCAAGTTAGCAATCAAGACAAGTTTGGAATAATCAGGTGTAATAATCTTTTCATGGAACTTTGTTCACAAGTTATGGTCATGAAACATCAGTGGTTTGATAAGCTTGGTATACAAGTGTGAAGTGAAAGTGTTATCAAGATCTTTTCTCGTTTCTCTCCTGTGCTCTGAGTCTCTTCCGAATCTCGGGACGAGATTCTCTTAAGGGGGGTAGATTTGTCACACCCTGAAAATTTGCATTTCTTGAATTAGAGTTAAAATGATTTAATTATGAATTTTTGTGCTCATAAAATATAGGGAAATAAAGTATTTTCTCTAAGTTAAAATTTATCCTAGGGTTTTAGCAACATGTTTGTGCATTCATGTTGGTGCATTTGAGTTTTTGTGATGTGTGGGTTTTGGCTAAAATTCAACTGAGTTTAAATTGGTTGGAAAACAATTTTCCTTCTCTTCCTCCTCCTTTCTTCCTTCTGGCCCGAGCCAGCTTGGCCGGCCCGCTCCCTCCCTCTTGCTGGCCTGCTTCTCTCCCCTCTCTCTCCATCGCTCGCGTGGGCCGCCGCCCGGCCCAGCAGCCCTGCGCAGCGCCGCAGCCCCGCGCTGAGCCGAGGGTCCAGCCTCGGCGCTGCACTCGCGTGCGCGTAGCCTTCTCCGTCTCGCCCGAGGGTCCAGCCTCGCGTGCGCGCAGCCGTCTCCGTCTCGCCCGAGGGTCCAGCCTCGCGTGCGCACAGCCGTCTCCGTCTCGCCCGAGGGTCCAGCCTCGCGTGCGCGCAGCCGTCTCCGTCTCGCCCGAGGGTCCAGCCTCGCGTGTGCGTCGCCGCTTCCGTCTCGCCCGAGGGTCGCTGCTCCCGCGCCCGCTCTCGCTGACAAAGCGCCCCCGCCTGTCAGCGTCCCATCGCTCCTTCTCCCTCTCGTATCCGGCTCGGACTCCATGGCCGGGATCGAGTCCATCCTCGCTTCGCGTCCTTACTTGCCAAAACAACCGAACCGACTCTCTTATAAGGTCCCCGGGAACCCGCCGCCTCTCCCCACGCAATCAGCTTGAGCTCTCGTGCCCTAGTTCGTCCCCGCGACAAACTCTGCCGCCCGCAAGCTTTCCGCCGCCAACAACCCGGCGATTCATCGAGTTTCAGAGGCCGTAAGTGGTATCTCGAGTTTTCCCTTGATCTTTCGAAGTTAACCGGGTAGATTTCCCCCTTTTTCCCCCTTGTTTTGATCCCCTAATCGCTCGTCGTCGCTCTGCAGAGGCCGCCGTCCGCCAAACTGAGCAATCCGCCGTCACCGAGACCTCCCCGACGCCATTAACCCCTCTGGTGAGTTCGCCTTGAGCTTCTTGTTCGATTGAACCCGCTCCCGAGGTCTCTACCGCTCTGTAGCGCAATCCCGAGCCGCGCCGCCGCCTTCCGGCCGTGGAGCCGCCGCGTCCTTCTTTCTCCCCGGCGAAAGCGCCGCCGGTCTCACCCTGATCTAATCCGAGCCGTCCATTCTGGATCTAGCGCTCGGAATCGCTCGATACCCCTTCGTCTGTCACCTTTGCTAAAGAGTCCCCCAAACATTTAGGTCTAAACCCGCGGTCCTAATGGCCCTGTTCATTGAGTCTGCGAATTCTTCCGTTTGAGCCCCTGCGCTTTGTCCTATTTGAGGCGCAGTCCATCCAATCCGCAGATTTGTTTAAATCGATTTTAAATACAAAATCAATTTCAGTTTATTTACAGTTTTGCCACTGTAATTAAATGCTTATAACTTCTACGTTTTTAGTCCGTTTTGATCCGTTCAACTTGCGTTAGACTCGTTTCGAAAAGATCTTTCAAACCATACAACTTTCAATACTGTTTTCTGTAATTAAAATTGGTGTTAAATCTAATCTAGTAATTAGTGTCTTTAATCTTGTTTAATTCATATCTTTTCCGTTACAACTCCGTTTAGCGTGATCTTCGCGTTTGTGTGACCGTAGTGAATCATAGATTTGTTTTCTAAACTTTTCATCTTGTTTTATTATGATTGATGTATTGTTCTAATCATAGGCTATGTTTGCTTTGCATGATTTCTATTGGATGTTTGTGTGGTGTTCCATGATCGTATGTCCAGTCGGTGAGTTACGTTGGTGATCAAGAGATCGTGATCAAGAGTCAACCTTTGGGAGTCTACAAATCAATAGAAGAAGAATCTTGAGTTTAAGGCAAGTATAGCATGGGACCATCCTTGTTACCTATTCACTGTAATCACTTAATTCATATTGCATGTGTCTAATTTGATTACCATTAAGGTTTACCTAGTTCTTGTTATCCATTACCTTGTCACCTGCGGGATATCATGCATTTGGGTAGTATATTGCTAGCGCTCAAAGTTAAACCAACATGATCTGATCACAAATTAATGGTTCATGGTTAATGATTTATGACTTATACAAAGATGATTAAAACTTGCCTATCTGTCAGCAAAAGCTGGGACTTACAGTGCAACCATGAGGGTTATATGGCTCTGACCTTAGCTCAGTATAAGGACCTTTTCTAGCTTGTTAGTGGTTACCCGAAAGGGCGCATAAGGCGCTTGCCGAGACGGGTATAGTGCGGCTTCTGTCCACGTGTGTATAGGCTGCGTGTTATTGTGCCACCTGGAAGGAGGGCTCTACATCCCCTTGCCTTAAGACCTAGCGGCCCTAACTTGTTAGACGAACCTTTGAAAGGCTGCGCAGTGAACCTTGTCGTGCACCTTGGAAGTGTAATGTGGGCCTTGCAAACCCCGGCATATGGGAATCACGACTCATCGGGTAAAGTGTACCACCTCTGCAGAGTGTAAAACTGATATATCAGCCGTGCTCACGGTTACGAGCGGCCCGGAAAACTCACAGAAAAGCTGGTTAAATGGTTAATTAATGTTTAATACTGGATATGAGAATGTTGTCACGATGATGATGGAATTAATGTGATCATATGGTTTATCTGGGTTTAAGCATAACATACGTTTACTTAATGCTAAAATTCTGCCAATTAAAAGCTGAATGCAGTTAAACCAGTGTCAGCCTTTTGAGCCTCATGAACCCCATGTTATATTTGTTAAGTACGGGATGTACTTATGCTTGTTTTACTTTTCAACACTTTGGAAAAATCCCGGATGGGTACCAGACTGCAAGAGTTGGAGAAGTTAGGCTTGTGATCAACCAGTCAGTTGTCCCTGTGAAGTTGGTGCCTCCATCTGAAGATCGGAGTGTCTTTCCGCTGTCTGCTCTTTAAGGTTATGTTCTTTTGTTTTATATACGTTATATAAGAGCATTGTCTTTCGATATTACCCTTTATTTGTGACTATATGTGAGATTTGACTTCCTGGGCTCACATATGGTGTATACCTGGTTTTGTTCTTAAAACTGGGTGTGACATGTAGACACATGGGACAAGTGTTCCAATGCTTTTCTCGCCAAATTCTTTCCATTGGGCAAGACGAATGCTCTGCGCAACAAAATCTCCAGCTTTACGCAACAAGCCGAGGAATCTATTCCCGAGGCTTAGGAGAGGTTGCAAGAGTATGTCGCTGCTTGTCCGCACCATGGTATGGAGGACTGGCTATTGATCCAGAACTTCTACCATGGCCTAACCCCTCTCTCTAGAAGCCATTTGGATGCCGCCACCGGCGGTGCATTCTTTTCTCTGAATGTTGCAGATGCTAAGGCTCTCATAGAGAAGATGGTGTCGAACCAAGGATGGAATGACGAAAGACTACAGCCCCGTAAGCGAGGTATGCATTCCCTTAAGGAGGTCGACATGATCGTAGCCAAGATGGACTTGCTGGCAAAGAAGCTGGACAACTGTGAGAAGATGAACCAACAAGAGAGTGTCCAATCTCTGGAATCCTACATGACTTGTGAAGTCTGTGGAGAAACCGGACATTCTGGGAGCCACTGCCCCGAGCTACGTGAAGATTTGAACTTCATCAACAACAATAATGGTTTCCGTCAACAGAATCAAGGATGGAATCAGCGTGCAAATTCTCAAGGTAACAATTCATTCCCCCGCTCTAATTTTCATAATTCTGATAGTCTCTCATTCTTGAAAAATTTAGTTTACTCACAAGGTAGAACTACTGATTTCTTGAATAAGAAATTAATGTCGAATGATAAAACCCTTGAGAATATAAATGCTAAATTGGAAGATTTCTCTTCTGCTCTGAAAAATCAATTAAGCTTTAATAAGATGTTAGAAACCCAATTAGCTCAACTTGCTGCTATCATACCATCTTTTGAAACTGGCAAAATGCCTACTAAACCTGACATGGAAACTGCAAATATGGTTGAAATAAAATATTTTAACTATTATGAATATCAAACCATGACTGTTAAAAAGGGTGATCCTGGTAGTCCCATAATTAGATGCTCAATCTTTGGTGAAGTCTTTAAAAATGCCATGTGTGATTTAGGATCGAGTGTGAACATTTTATCTAAAGATTTCTATGAAAACTTGTTCTTTCCACCCATGTCATCCACATCTGCCTATGCTGTGCTAGCTGATCAACCCACTTGCTATGTAGAAGGAATAGTTAATGATTTACCTGTTCATATTAGAGGTTCATATGTTCCTGCTGATTTCATAATACTAGATATGGGAAATAGGAAAGATGTGCCTCTAATCTTAGGTAGACCCTTCTTGAACACTGTTGATGTCTGCATATATATATGGGAAGTGGTAAAATTCAAATGACATTAGGAGGGAGGAAGGAAATATTCTCTTTTCCCGTGGTCCCGCATATGCCACTAACATGCAGGAAGCAAAACCCGTTCGTACCAAGAAGAGGCGCCCAAGAACAAGGTGGAGCAGAAAGAAAGAACCACCTCCTCCTAAGTTGTATAGTTCACATAACAAAGGAGAGGTGCCAAAAGAAGAAGAACCTGATGAAGTACTGAGAAAAGAAGTGCCTAAGGAAGAAGAAGATCCACCCGATAAGGATGAAACTCCATGGACCTAAGATATGGTTTTACTTTTAATTTTTCCCTTCAATTTTCCTATTTTTCAAATAATAACATATGTCATGCATGCAACTAAAAAAAATTTCACCAGTTATCATTAGTTATATGCATAGGTATATGTTAACTTAGCTAGAATAATAAAAATAGGATAGTTTCCCTTTTCACAACATTAGATAGTTTCCCTTTTTAATAAAATGCGAACAAGAGCTCTGACCGAGAAAGAAGAAGATCTTTCACCAAGCAAGAAGCCAGCATGAGGAGACTCCCGCTCCGATAAGGTATGTCTCAAAGCCTACACTTTACATTCAGTTCTTAAATTCTATATCTTTTGAATGTCACATGCTTGCCTAAATAACCACTCCATGAATAAAATTGATAAAATCTGCTTAAACAAGTTGAAACCTGAATAAGATTTGAAATATGTCATGCAAATGCTATTGTTATGGTTTGAATAACTGGTCTTATCTAAGTTGTAGCTTTTATGGGTTGCACATGCTTTAACTGAAATCATGCTTAGTGAATAAAGTTAGTAAGAAATGGAGTAATTCTTTAAACTTGCTAAGGTGAAATTAGGACCTAATCTGGAGGATTTCTTTTAAAAATCATGAAAACCTTGCTAAAAGTTCCTCCTGGATTTTATCCCATCCCACGACTAGCCAAATATTTGTTAGTCATTAGTCAAAACCACAAAGAGCTTTGTCTATGTTGAGCTTTGTTAGACCTCATAGATCTTAGTAGAGAAGCTTATCATATCTTTTGAATCAAGATTCACACACACCCACCATAAATTGCCTACTCTCCACTTTGGAAGTTTGCAACCACCAAATAAATTGCTTATTCTCTACACCGGAGATATGCAATACCCTGCCAAACATCCTATTGCTAGCCTTATGCTTATTCCTACACTGGGAATAAGCATTTCTCTCTCTTCCCCCTTTTTTATTTCTGAAATCCTTTCCTATAGATGTCTGGGGAAATCTAGAGCTTAAAAAAAAGAGAGAGAGAAAGAGAGGGAAAAATGAGCAAAGTAGCTCATGAAAGGACTATGTCCTAAGAAAAAAAAGTGAGTAGAGTAGCTCAAAAGAGGACTATGTCCTAAGAAAATGTGAGGACACATCTTTTGTCTACTCACTATGTATCCAAAAAAAAGAGAGAGAATTATCATTAACTCTAGACCCCAGAAATTAACTAGGAAGGATTATGAAATATCTCTCTATACATTTCCACATAACCACACATGCACATCTTGATCAATTTTTATGATTTGCTGCTCCTTATGATCTGAGTGTCTAGCTTAGCAATAAACATCAGGCAATTTGCTCATGATTCTTAGCCTACCTATAACTCCACATATCATTCTTTAGAAATAGGAAAGGCTACTTTTTGGCCTAAGTGAGGATTTAAACACCATTGAGTGATTGAGTGAATCTTGGAGGACTTAAGAAAGTTGTTATCTTTTGAAAACCTTGAAAAACCTCCAGACAGAATCCTAGTCAAACCTAAGCAAGATAAAAGTTTCCTATCTACTGCTTTATTTCACTCTTGCATGTTTGAAGTGAAAAGCTATAAGCCCCACATTGCTATGATTAATGATATATGCTATGTTAATTCTCACTATACAATATGCACTTGCATACATCTTAAGTTGCTATCGTTTTCATGCTCAATGCTTAAACCGCATTGTTGCTCGAGGACGAGCAACAGGTTAGCTTGGGGGAGCTTGTTGATGGTCCTTAAACACCTGTTTTACCATCAACATTTTACCCTAAAATTCACCAAAAAGGCATGAAATGTAGTCAAATAGGTTTCAAACTAACCAAATTCCACATGTCCATAGATTTTTATTTGAATGCAGGAATTTGGACCAAATTTGGACATTTGAACCACCAGAGGCCAAATCCACTCACCAGGGCCCAAATGGGCCTTAGGGGGGTGGCGCCCGCCACCCCTAGGTGGCGCCCGCCACTTGGGTTGGCCCAAACCATCCCCCCTGCCACGTCACTGATCCATGTGACCACCCCAAGGCCAAATCTTGGCCCTAGGTCACTAGGTCGGTTTGATCGGAGGGCTATGGAGGGGAGTGGCATGGATCATGACCTAAGTCGGTTGCTAGGACATGCAACCGACCTCCAAACCGCCGTGGACAACCACCTGGAGGCCGTAGGATCAGTGATGATGCATCCAACGGCCAGGGGACTAGCGGCCGCCAGTAGGGGGTGGCGCCCGCCACCTGACCTAACCCTAGGTCAGTTGGCTGCCCCCTATAAGTACCGCCCTCACTCCACAAGGCTATAAATACCCCCCTGAGGCATCACTTCATTCATATCCTAGATATCCTGTGATATACCACACCAAGAAGCAAGAGAAGCAAGTGAGAGTTAGGTTAGAAGCTCAGAGAGCTTAGGCAAGTAGGTTAGCTAGCATAGAGAGTATAGCTCTAGTGCCCTTGCTACAGCATGGCTCTTAGTTTAGCATAGCTCAGCCTAAGTTCTTGGTAAAAGGAGCGTAGAGCTTGCTAAGAGAGAAGCGGGTGCGAGCGACTGGCATCGAAGGTCGGTTGATTTCCCGGCGTCTCTGGTCTGGTTTGCTCTCTTGTATCTCAAGTACATTTATCTTTATCTCAGTATTACTTTAAGCATTAGTCTCAGTTTTACTTTCAGTATTACTTTATCAAGTACCTTGAGTGTGACCTAGCTATCCTACAGTTCAATTCACTTAGCCATAGTAGTTAATCTCTAGTGCGCTTAGTGATTGATCATTGCCAATAGGTTGCTTAGTTAGTTTAGTGTTTATCTTATTAAGTCAAGTATTTGCTCTGACGTCCGCAAGGGTGTCTCTATTCAAAGCTAGGATAGAGATAGTTAGAATATAGTTAAGCGTGGTGCTTAGTTATAGACTTACCTTCAGATACGGCTGGACCCCCGGATAGCTATGGTAGCAAGCAGGTGGTGACAGCCCTGTGCGCCTTGAATTCCACCACGTAGTTGGCCCAGTTTAACAGTAAGGCTCGTTGTGCTAGTGTTCAACCTAAGTAAGTGGTAAAGGCTAGTACGCCTCGATACTTGACAAGATAGGAATAAAACTATACTCAACTTAGTTGCTTTATTGACTTCTGCCTGCCTTGCTTCGTAACTATCTTGCTTCGTAGTTATCTTGCTCTGTGGTTATCTAGGAGTAGTTAGTAGTTAGTAGTTAGTAATATCTTAGTTATCCTTTAGTTACCCCATAACTACCTATCCACCCGCCTTACCTTAGCCATCCATATCATCCTTACCTATCCACCCATACATTCTTTCTAGCCTTCCATCCTCTCTTTTCCCTTCTCTCCATTTCCCATTTCTCTTTTCTCTTTTTCGACTCTCATCCCCTCCTTGACTCGACTCATACACCACCCTGGACTTCCCTTGGGATCAAATAAATCGACACCTGGTACTCCCAGACGAAGTGCTACTATGATAGTTCTGTGCGCTTGCAGAATCTCCTCCTGGTAGATTGCATTCTCGCTAGCTAGCTCCTACTAGTGTTGGGACTGACAACCCCGCTTGGCATTAGTAGATAGCTACTTTAGTTACCCTATCCTAGGTGTAGCTAAGAACTACCAACAAGCATTTCTGGCGCCGTTGTCGGGGATAGATTTCATAGTCTACTCCTAGTAACGATGTTAGCAAGTGTCAACACTTCACTCTAAGACCAAACACATTGATGTGCGCTTTCATTTTCTATGAGACCACTATGAGAAGGGTGATATCGACCTTCGCCATGTCGATACTCATCATTAGTTGGCTGATATTTTCACCAAGCCTTTGGACCAATCAACTTTTGCTAGGTTGAGAGGTGAGCTTGGAGTGTGTTTCCCCTTTTAGATGGGGGAAACATTTTGGTTCTTGTATTATAAACTGACTTTTTGTTTTTCAATTGGTTTCTTCATACATCCTTGCATTTCATTTTGCATGCTTACTTTCAGAGCTTCATGTATATAATCCTTAGAATGTGACTATGCTCTGTGTAGTATGTGCTCTGATGCTTTACTTGTAGCTTATGCTCTTTCTGATCACTGATACATGTTGTGAGCTGAGTGATTTTATGAATGGTGAACTTGTTTAATGAACCTAAAATCTAAAAATGTTCACCATTGAGATATGCAACTAGCATGTGTAGGATGTGTAGAATTCACTCGTGCTTTTCATATATGCTAGGTTGCTATGTCTCTAGTTTTGAGTCATTCACTTGCTTGGTATGTTCATATTCTGCCTTAAACTCTGAACCAAGTCAAGTATTTTGTAAAGATCGAGATGGGATTGCTTGTCAGCACATCACAGTTTTGAAACTGTTTCTCATTGCACTTTGAGTTAAACTTGAGCTATGTAGTGTATGACCGAAACTGTTGCTTTAAGCTTCTGATTGCTTCTGCATAGGCTTCGCACAGTTGAAAAGTTAGGCGATGACAAGTTTTCAACCTCTCGCAATCACATGTTGAAATTAAACTTGTGTAATTTAACCGCTGCAACTCTGATAAAATTTGGATACACAAGTCTATGTTTCATTCTATAGCATGATGATTGAACTGTGCTAGGGGTAGTTCACCTTGTATACATGTTTAGCACTTGTTTGACTTGCTGTCTATACATGCTTTGTGCTATTTTGATGGTGAATACCTTTTTGGCTAAAAACTGCTCTTGTTGCTTACATGTTCATATTTCGTATTTAGTGATCAGTTTGAGCCTTTCCTAGCATTCTGTGCATTTTATGAGTCATCAGATCAGCACTCTGTCGAGCATCTCTATACTCTATCGACTATATTCCTGAAGCTACTAACTTGTATTTTTGATTCATATGCATTTTGGAAGGGGGAGTTATTCTGTCCAGGGGGAGAAATTTGCTTGTTGGTGCATTTTCAACTAAGGGGGAGAAATTGCAAATCATATGATCTTCGAGTGTTCAACTAAGGGGGAGAAAAACATTTTCAAAATCTTGTGCTTTCTAAGTTGAACTAATGGGGAGATTTCTTGGCTGTGTGCATCATTCGAGGGGGAGTTTGCTCGTTGCTGCGTTTTCGAGCTGATAACAGTTGGATCAGGGCATTGTTGGTAGCTAGTTGTGTTGAGCCATTGCCTTTTTCTTGAGGGACTAGCACCTTTGCTTTTTATGCTCTTCAGCTGATATCTAGCTCTCTTCAGTTGGTATCGGGCTTCCTCGCTAGCGGTGTTGAGCCTGTTCTGCCTCTTCTTGAGGGCTAGCTCGGTTTTGCTTGAGTTTCAGTTGATTTTCCAATTGGCATCAAGTTTGCTCGCTTGCGGTGTTGAGCCTGTTCTACCTCTTCTTGAGGGCTAGCTTTGCTTTGCTTGGTTGCGTCGAGTCGTTGCCCATGTCTTTGGGAACCAAGTTGTCTTGCTCTTGGGTAATTTGGTCGAGTTCTCTCTCTTTCTTCCTTCCTTCCTCTACTTCATTATGATTTGTGTTGGTAGTTGACAATGCACTCATCAAGGGGGAGATTGCGGATACATGGGTGTATGCCGAGTCTCTGAGTGATGAGTGATTGTCAACTGGGATAATGCGCATGTTCTTTGGCTTGTGTTGTGCAGGTGTCGAGCACGGATACAGTGATCAAAGGCAAGGTGAAGGTCAAGTAGAGACGTGTCGTGCCGATGGACCGAGAGTGGCGAAGGGCGGACGTGAGGCTTGGACTAAGGGACCGGTGGCCTGAGGATCAGCTGTGGTGGCTGACAGCTTGGGACAGCGACGAGCGAAGACTTGCGGGCACGGTGTTGCTTGGGTCGAGGACCTGGGGACACGTGTCGGTGGACGGGGTGCACGGGCGGTGCATCCCCTCTACGGCTTGGTTTGGTGGTTGAGCCACAGAAAAACCACCGAGTGGACGGTTTCCAGGTTTGGGCCTCAAAACCTGGGCGCTGATGGTTTTCAAGTTTGGGCCACAAAACTCGGGCTGAGGACGGTTTCCAGGTTTGGGCCTCAAAACCTGGGTGCTGCGGGTTTGCTGAGTTTGGGCCACATAACTCAGGCGATGGACGGTTGGTTTCCCAGTTTGGGCCTCAAAACCGGGGGCGAAGTCCGGGGAAAGGACAAGCGGAGCGGTGGCGGCACGTGGCGGCAATCGGTGAGGTTGCGTCGAGGCAACGCTACCAGTTGTGCGGGCGTGGCCGTCGGATCACCAGCACCTTCGAGTTGGTCCAAAATAACCCTAGGGTTTAGCTGGTTCGCTCTGTAATTAGAGAGGGGTAGAGTAGGAATTAGAATTAGGATAAGTAGAGGGAGACACCCTCCTCCCTTCCTATCTCAGCCATTTGCTCTTTGCCTTCTAGGTTTTCCTACTCTCCCAATCCCCTACTGTAGCAACTGAGATCCGCAGAGAACCATACCTCTGTGTACTGGAGATTTTGAGGAAGTGAGACCGTAATCTCACTGTTGTAGTGTGTGGTAGCCACACGGTTGCAGATCGATGTGTTGATTCGCATTTTGGTTCGTGTTTTTCGCGTTCTTTGTTTCTCCACGATTTTCCCGTCACTCGATCTCCCTCCCTACTGTATCTTTTTGAATTCCACTTGAATCAACTTGTTCTTTATAGTGAGGAGATCATTTCCACTGAAGGAATTTATCTAACTCCTCACGAACAAGTAGATTAGGTCGATTTCATTTTCGTGGTGCTTTTTCGGTTCATACACTTTCCCCTTCGATTTCCCATTGATTGAATCGTTTTGAGCGGATGATTTCTTGGGGATAGTCTCCTAACTACCTCGTGATCATCTCCTCCAAGTTTGGGAACAAGGGATTTTGATTTGGATCGGATTTGGGAAGTTTTGGGAGAAGGGCGTTTGAAATCGCCCTCCCTGAGTGACCGCGGACAGTCCGCCACTCAGGGCGCGGACAGTCCGCGCGTCGGACTCCGACCGAGCCGTGGTCGCGCGGCTCGGCTGTGTTGACTCACCTTGACCGGCGGACAGTCCGCCGTAGTCGACCGTGGACAGTCCGCGAGTCGACCAGGGAGATTCAGCAGCTTTGTTGTTTTGGAGTTTTCACCGGCGGACAGTCCGCCCCTTCTTCGCGGACAGTCCGGGTGAACCGTGGACAGTCCGGGACCGTACTGGCAGACAGTCCGGGAATCGGCTGTGTGTTGAGTTTCAGTGTGTTTGCTCTCCCGGCTTCTTCGCTTGGTTTCCAGACTTTTCGTTTGGCCCTATTGTTCACCTAGGAACCTCTCTAGGTATCTTTGCTACTTGTTAGCATCCGTATTTAGGGATTTCTCGACGTAGGCTTCAATCTACATTTGGGACTAGGTTTTAAGGGTTGAACTTGTACTGGTGCTTTTGCCGATTGGTTTGTTATCGCTTTGTGGTGCCTCGCTGTGATCCTAGGGATCATCCACCCTCTTCCAAGGGTCGTGGCCATCACGGTTTTGATCAAAGTTTTTGGGAGTTGATTTGAGGGACAAAGGCCAAAGTTTCAAAAGAAAGTTTTGTGCTCCCATTCACCCCCCCCCCCTCTGGTCGCCTTGCTATTGCATTCTCGGTCCTTCAGCGTGAACTTGGACTTGCACCGGACGCTGGGATCGGACGCTGAGGGCCAGCGTCCGATGTCCATGCAGAGAGATTCCAGAGAGGGTAAATCCGCATCGGACGCGTCTGTTGTGGTCGCATCGGACGCTGCCCAACGTCCGATGCTCCTTTAACATGTCTGACAGAATGGTACAGTTGACCGTTGGTCGAGGTCATCGGCGCGTCCGATGCCTAGCATCGGAGCGTCCGATGCCCCCGCAAAGACACCTGTTTGGTGCTGTTTTGGATGACCGGTTGGGGGAGTATTTATACTCCTTCCCCTCATCCATTAGAGTGTTCTTGCCACTTTCCTTTGCTGAGAAACACCTTGTGAGTGCGAGAAAGAGCAAGAGCCCTAGTGAGGTTGAGAGATTTGCTAATTGAGAGAATTAGTGACCTCCTAGTGAGATTTGAGTAGCAAGTGTGCATCCATCCATCTCTTTGGCCTTGTCTTGGTCAAGTGAGAGTTCTAGCTTGTTACTCTTGGTGATCGGCATAACCTAGACGACTTGGTGGCGATCGGAGAGCTTGGTGATCATCCGGAGGCTTTGTGGATGACCCAAGCCATATTGTGACCAGTAGCGAGCGATTCACCGGGCCGGAGTGGCGAAGAATCAGCTTGTAGTGAGCACTTGATCCTTGCGCGGATCAAGGGGGAGCGATACCCTTGCGCGGGTGCTCCAACGAGGACTAGGGGGTGTGTCGACACCTCGATACCTCGGAAAAAAGATCGTCGTGTCATCTCTACTCTCTCTACTTACGCATTTACATTTGAGCAATTCAATTCCACAATTTACTTATTGTTCATCTTTATTTGAATTGCCATGGTAGAGTAGAAATGTCATAGCTTTGATCTTTTGCTCGGTTGTTGTTAGAGAAACACACTTCTAGGCACTAGGGGGTTAATTGGGCTTGCTAGGATTTAAATATCGCAAAAAGTTTTAGAAAAGCCCAATTCACCCCTCCTCTTGGGCATCTTGATCCTTTCAATTGGTATTGGAGCCTCGTGCTCTCAATTTAGGCTTAACCGCCTAGAGTTAAGATGTCCGGAGGCGATGGACCACCTCCCATGTTCGAGGGAGACGACTTTCCATATTGGAAAATCCGTATGGAGTCGTACCTAGAAGCGGTAGATGTTAAATGCCGCCAAGCCGCAATCACCGGCTTTCCCAAGCCTAAGGAGGGTACAAGCCTAACCCCTCATGAGGAAGAAAATGAGAAGTGGAATGCAAAGGCCAAAAATATCATCTTTAGAGGCATTTGCAAGGATGTGTTTAACCGCGTCCGGAACCACAAGGATTCCCATGAATTATGGGATAACATTTGTGCGCTCCATGAGGGAACCAAGAGTGAGCGTGAGGAGCGTTATCATTTGGTTATGCAAAAGTTAAATTCTTTTGAAATGCTTGCTCATGAAAATGCCAATGAAATGTACTCACGCTTGAATGTTCTTGTAGAGGAGCTCAATGGTCTTGGCCTCACACAAATGCAACCATCCGATGTTGTGAGGAAGATTCTATGTGTCCTTCCCATTGACAAGTATGGACACATTGTGATGGTGCTACATCAAGGTGATCTTTCCACTTCCACACCAACACAAGTCTTGGGGAAGATCAATGCTCATGAGATGTACATGCACATCACACCAAGTGGTGGCTCTTCCACCGACAAGAAGAAGGACTTGGCCTTCAAAGCAAGCCACGACAAGAAGGGCAAGTCCAAGGCAATTGAGGTGCATCAAGAAAGCTCAAGTGATGAAGAGGATGATTCCAACATCGCTCTCATGCTGAGAAGAACCACCAAGATGTTGAAGAAGCTTCACAAGAATGGAGTCAACTTTGACTCAAGAAAGAATAAGTTCTTCACAAGTAGCAAGAGGAGGCCAATCTCCCAAATGGATTGCTACAATTGCGGTGAGCTTGGCCATCTTGCTCATCAATGCACCAAGCCTAAGAAAGAGAGCTACAAGAACAAGAACAAGGGCAAGAAGTATGACTCATCTAGCGAAGATGAGAAGAAGAATGAGAAGCTCTACAAGAAGAAGGATGGCAAGAAGAAGCAATACCACAAGAAAGGTGGTAAAGCTTACATTGTTGGTGATTGGCTCACCGACATTGACTCCTCTGGTGGCTCATCAAATGAAGATAGTGATGATGAGAAGGAGAAGGTGGCCGCTCTAGTCATTGGCTCCTCTACACCACCACCACCACCACCGTCACCATCATCATCATCATCATCTACACACCTATGACTCATGGCTAAAGGTGATCGAAAGGTACAAAGCGATGATGACTCTAGTGATAGTGATAGTGATAGTGATGGTGAATTTGAGGCACCTTCTTATGATGAGCTTGTTAAATTGCTAAACAACTACTCTAAAATCATAATAAAGACTAAAGCTAAAAATGAAAAGCTTGTTGATGAAAATGAATCTCTTGTTGAGAAGTACGATCATGCTATACATGCTAGTGATGAGCTAAAAGATGAACTTGCTACTATGTCATCATTTATCAAGGAGCTCAAGTCCTCTAACAAGGAGCTCAAAGTTAAAAATGAAAAACTTGATAAGATGTATAGTGACCTTACCACTAGTTATGCTTTGCTAAAAGAACAATACACTCAAGTGAAAGTTGATTATGATACTCTCACCGTTGCTTATGATATACTTTCACATGAGACACATGATGCCCCTAACCTTGTTGTTAAGTGTGACATAGCAACATCTTGTGAGGACTTGGTTAGTGAGCATAATGAGCAAAGAGCTAGTGGCAAGGGCAAGAAAGTGGTTGAGGCCGATCACTATGATGACTATGTCAAGATCAAGAATGGAATGTCAAGCTCAAGAGTGATCTAGAGAAGCTTGCAACCACAAAGCAAGTCATTATTGAGACTCATGATGATGACTATAGCATGTCACTTGAGCTAGACATGCTAAAAGAAGAGAACAAGAGATTGAAGGTGGAGAGGGATGGTGACACCCTAGTGTCAAGCACTGCATTAGGAACTACATTTAGCTATTAAAATCCATAAGCAATGCATTGCATCATTTCATGTGCATAAAGTGCTTTTGTCTTTTGTTGTTTATTTGGATTTGGATTTGGATTTCTATAAGACTTGGTTGTCTAAATGGATTTCTGTCTTGGCAAATAATTTTATAAAATAGGAAATTTTGAGTACAAAACTTTTTATATGGACACCTTGACTTAGTTCAATATAGTTTAATAATTTAAAAATGTGAGAACAAAATGATTTATAGCTCAAAAATTTGGCTTTATTTGTGTGGAGGTTGAGAAAATGATTTTCAGAAAAAGTGTCTTATATAAAAGTTGCAGAGAAAATTATTTTGAACAACTTTTATTTTTGGGTCAAAGCCTAGTTTTAAGTTTTTGAAACTGTTTTTGAATGGTCAAAGTTTGAAAAGGTTTTGGAAAAACAAAAAGGAAAGATTTTTCTCCTGGCGCTTCCCAACCGGCCCAGTTGGCCTTTTCGGCCCGCTCACCCACCGGGCCAGCCCACGCTCGCCCGCGCACGACGCGCTGGTCGCCCTGACCGCGGCCGCGCCGTACGCCGGCCAAGCCGCCGCGTGGCCGCCCTTCTCTGCGCCATATCTCGCTCGCCCACTCCTCGCCCGATTCTTCTCCACCCGATCACGCCACAATCGCGCGCGGCCACTCCCCGCTTTCCTCGCTCGCTGTGCCCACGCCATCGCCTGCACTCGCCTCGCTCGCCACGACGCCGTGGCCCCCGCCACGACCGCCGGCCGGCCAAACCCGCAAGCAAAACCCCGAGCACTCTCCCGCTCACCCCCTCACTCACCCACACACACACTCGGTCCTGCTCTCTCCCTCTCCACTCCCGCGAACGTGAAGTCGAGTCCTCTACTCGCCTTCGCCGCCACCGCAAGAGCACCCTGCCGTTCTGACCTCACCAGACCACCAGCATCCGATTCCTCTCGCCAGCCTCTCCGCCTTCACCGTGCACACGTCGTGCGCGCGTCATCTTCCCCGACCAAGCCCCACCATTGCCGGAGGACGAGGTGCCCCCTTCGGTCCCCGTTCGCCGCCGAAAGGAGCTCGAGCCCATTCCGCGCCATTCCGAGCTTCGCCACCTCCCTCCTTCACCCACAAGCTTCATCAGGCCAAGGCAAGGTGAGAACACGCCTCCGCGAGGTCTCTACCGCTCCCTAACCCCCTCCTCTTCCCGACCAAGCGCCGCCATTGTCCGCCATGGCCGCGCATGTGGTCAAGCTCCACCGGGGCATCGCGAGCCAAACCAGCCACCTAGTTCCACTCCCTAGGGTTTGCTTAAGCTTACGCCCCCGTCAATTTCACCGGCGACCGCCGGAAATGGCGTAGCCGAGCACTTCCGCTGCCGCCGTCCGCCATCGCTCGCCGCCGGCGAGCTACGGTCGCGCGCTGGCCCATCCAACACCACCACCCAAACCGCCTAGGCAAGAGGAACACGCCGAGCACCATCTTACCGCCGGCAACCTCACCGCCGGCGAGAACCGCGCGGTCAACCGTCGCCCCCGCTCTGCCCTCACTGACCGCTGGGCCCCATTGACCAGCTGGTCCCACGCATCAGCCACCCATGGTCCATGGACCGAGTCTGTGCAGGATGGGCCGGGAAAGTTTAAATATTTTTCCTTTTTGTTTTAATTTCCAGAAAGCTTGTTTATTTTGTGTAGCACGTTTTATTAATCCTAATGAGGTGTTTTCAGTTTTGATAACTCACTCATGAGTAGATCTGTCATGGAAAAATATGAAAGTATTTTTGGTGGAATTTTATTATAATGTTTTTATTTAATTCAGTTTATGTGCTTTTGTTTAAATAAATGAGTTTATATGTTTTCTGATTGAGTTAATTCATGGAAAACTTTGTGTAGGTTTTTTGTTAGGTTATACATCTGTGAAAAATTTATGGGGCACTGTTTTCTAGAAAAAAGTATCTGTTAAGGTTTAATTTCTTTTTTAGCTATTTTCTTAAAGTAATTATTAAGATGGTTTATATGTGAAAGTAAAATATGGGAAAATTTAGGCAATCTCTATATGTCCTGTTTAAGCTGAGAAAAATGCTAAGCATAGGTTGTTGTATGGAAAAAATAAGGAGTTGCTATACAAATGTGTTTTTCTGTATTTTTCTTAGAAAATTCTTGTAGAAAAGAATATAATGTTTCTGTTCATGGAACTTCCTTGATAAATATGAAATGTGGAATAGAATCTGGAAAAAATATGAAAATGAGGATGTCACCCTTTTCCTGTAGGGTTGTAGTTCAAAGGGTTTGTTTTGGAGTAAACTTGTTTATTTTGTATAGACTCATGTGTACATGCTCTAGCAGTAAATTTTCTGCAGTAGAGTAGTTATAAGCAGATACAACTAGGAAAAATATTAAACCTGTTGTTTGACACTTTTCGTAAGAAAAGATAGTACAAAACACCTTTTGAGCAGTTAATTTCATCTTTTTGGATCTGCTGTTCTGTAATTTATCCCTTGCTGAATTTTTTGCAGTAAAGTCCAGTTAGTGTTAGTTACCTTCTAAAATTTTTGTAGATTTTTCGGAGTTCAGAAAAGTGCACTTGCAGTTCAAAGCTGGATGTCTTTTCGAATTAATATAGAGGAAATAGTTAAAATAATGATTTGTTTTATGTGATAAATAAGTGTTTTTCCTCAATGTCAAAAGTGGTTCAACAAGTTGGCTTTGTTGGTTTGCAAGAAATGTTACTCTTCATACCATCCTTTTCGCACCGCGCATTATTCAATTATTACCGCATTGCAATAGGATCGACAGTCCCGGAGCCCGACCAGGAGCCGGAAGCAAACGACGAGCAGGAGATACCGGAGCTGCCCAGGACTGAGGAGGCCGACCCCACGCCAGAAACTAACTTGCCCGAGTGCCCCTCTCACGAGGCCTCGGTCTTCTCTCAAGGCAAGCCCCGGAGCATTCTAAGCCTCCTACTATTTACAATTAATTCAATTGAGTACTTTTATATTGTGATGCATTAGGTATAGGAGTTGATTGAATCCTACTTGCTGCATTATCCTTCCTTGATTATTGTTGTACCTGCCTTGTTATCCTATTATCTCTTTATGTTGTAGAAATGCTTAGCCTGCTTAATAAAAGTAGTAGTTAAGGATGTTCCCGTAATGCCCCTGATGGGTATTTACCGGATCACGGTTGGCTATATTTTCTATCATGGAAAAGAACCTGAGTAGTAATGAAATATGGTCAACTGGAAAGCAAGGCACAAGTTTGGAAACTTGGGGCAGTCCGTCCGTTGGATCATGTAGGTTTGTATCGATGTTGGCCCTCGTTCATTTTTGAACACGCCCTTTTACTTAGGGATACGTCGGTGCCGTAATCATCGACCCCGAAGCCGGTTAGACGCTGCATCAAGAAAGCTCAAGTGATGAAGAGGATGATTCCAACATCGCTCTCATGCTGAGAAGAACCACCAAGATGTTGAAGAAGCTTCACAAGAATGGAGTCAACTTTGACTCAAGAAAGAATAAGTTCTTCACAAGTAGCAAGAGGAGGCCAATCTCCGAAATGGATTGCTACAATTGCGGTGAGCTTGGCCATCTTGCTCATCAATGCACCAAGCCCAAGAAAGAGAGCTACAAGAACAAGAACAAGGGCAAGAAGTATGACTCATCTAGCGAAGATGAGAAGAAGAATGAGAAGCCCTACAAGAAGAAGGATGGCAAGAAGAAGAAGCAATACCACAAGAAAGGTGGCAAGGCTTCACTACTACAGAATATGGTCATAGGCCGATCTAACAATTGAGCTATAGTCTCGGCAACAAATTGCGTCCGGGACTAAAGACTTTTAGTCCCGGTGGGTAAAACCAACCGGGACTAAAGAGACTTTTAATCCCGGTGGGTAAAACCAACCGGGACTAAAGGTTCACCTTTAGTCCCAGTTGGTATTACCAACCCGGACTAAAGGTCCCCCAACCTTTAGTCGCGGTTGGTAATACCAACCGGGGCTAAAGGGTGAACCTTTAGCCCCGGTTGGTGTTACCAACCGGGACTAAAGGTCCTTTTAGCCCCGGTTGGTGTTACCAACCGGGGCTAAAGGTCCTTCCCGAGTGGATTCAAAAGGAAAACATCCAGAACTACATCACGTGTGTTGTGTAGCTCAGTTGGTAAGCGTGCCTGAGGCGAGAGGTGTTGAGTTCAAATCTCACAAACGCAAATTTATTTTTTCTCGTGGGAGCCTTTAGCCCCGGTTCGGAGCAACCGGGACTAAAGGTGAGAGCCTTTAGTCCCGGATTGGTAGTCCCGGTTGGGAAACCGGGGCTAAAGCCCCTTCCCAACTGGGGCTAAAGGCTTATATCTGTAGTAGTGCTTACATTGTTGGTGATTGGCTCACCGACATTGACTCCTCCGGTGGCTCATCCAATGAAGATAGTGATGATGAGAAGGAGAAGGTGGTCGCTCTAATCATTGGGTCCTCCACACCACCACCACCACCGCCGCAATCATCCTCTACACACCTATGCCTCATGGCAATGGGTGACCGGAAGGTACAAAGCGATGATGACTCTAGTGATGATGATAGTGATGGAGAGTTCAAAGCTCCTTCTTATGATGAACTTGTTGAATTGCTAAACAACTACACTAAAATCATAAGAAAGACTAGCTAAAAATGAAAGGCTAGTTCATGACAATGAAGCTCTTGTTGAGAAATATAACAATGCTATGCATGCTAGTGATGAGCTAAAAATGAACTTGCTACTATGTCATCTTCCATCAAGGAGCTCAAGTCCTCTAACAAGGAGCTCAAAGATAAAAATGAAAAACTTGATAAGATGCATAGTGATCTTACCACTAGTCATGCTTTGCTCAAAGAGCAATACACTCAAGTGAAAGTTGATTATTGTTGACGGTCCTTAAACACCTGTTTTACCATCAACATTTGACCCTAAAGTCCACCAAAAAGGCATGAAATGTAGTCAAATAGGTTTCAAACTAACCAAATTCCACATGTCCATA
The DNA here is from genome assembly GCA_009763385.1 of Coix lacryma-jobi var. lacryma-jobi. Taxonomy (NCBI): domain Eukaryota; kingdom Viridiplantae; phylum Streptophyta; class Magnoliopsida; order Poales; family Poaceae; genus Coix; species Coix lacryma-jobi. The sequence goes on from CM019825.1 coordinate 75,063,799, forward strand.
GAATTTTATTTGAATGCAGGATTTGAACCAAATTTGGACATATGGACCCACCAGAGGACAAGCCCACTCAGCAGGGCCCAAATGGGCCTAAGGGGGGTGGTGCCCGCCACCCCTAGGTGGCGCCCACCACCTCTAAGTGGCGCCCGCCACTAGGGTTGGCCCAAGTCTCACCCCATGCCACGTCACTGATCCGTGTGACCTCCCCAAGGCCAAATCTTGGCCCTTGGTCACTAGGTCAGTGGCATCGGACGACTCAGGGAGGAGTGGTGTGGATCAAGGCTGAATGTCGGTTGCTAGGACATGCAACCGACCTCCAAACCGCCTTGGACAACCACCTGGATGCCGTTGAAGCAGAGGCGGTTCATCCAACGGCCAGGGAGCTGGCGGCCGCCAGTAGGGGGTGGCGCCTGCCACCTGACCTAACCCTAGGTCGGTTGGCTGCCCACTATAAGAAACCCCTCACTCATTTGGGCTATAAATACCCCCCTGGAGGCACCTCTTCATTCATACCTTACACCTTCATATCCCACACTTCCAAGAGAAGCAAAGCAAGAGAAGCAAGTGAGAGTTAGGTTAGAAGCTTAGAGAGCTTAGGCAAGTAGGTAGCTAGTAGAGCAAGGCATCTTCGCCCTCGCGGTAGCGCTGCTCTGCGGATACATGGGTGTATGCCGAGTCTCTGTGTGATGAGTGATTGTCAACGGAGATGATGCGCATGTTCTTTGGCTTGTGTTGTGCAGGTGTCGAGCACGGAGACAGTGATCGATGGCGGGTGAAGGTCAAGTTGCGACGTGTCGTGCCGACGGACCGGGCGCGATGAAGGATGGGCGTGCCGTGCGGCGGACGTGCCATGCCGATGTATCGGACGGTGAAGGGCGGACGTGGACTTAGACTGATGGACTGGAGGCCGAAGGATCAGCTGTGGTGGCTGGCAGCCTGCGACAGCGACAAGCGGAGAAGTGCGATCATGTCGGTGGAAGGGGTGCACAGGCGGTGCATCCCCTCTACGACGCCGGTTTGTTGGTAGAGCCCGGGAAAAACCAACGGTGGACGGTTTCCAGGTTTGGGCCTCAAAACCTGGGTGCTGGGTTTCCAGGTTGAGCCACAAAACCTGGGCGCGACGGTTTCCAGGTTGAGCCTCAAAACCTGGGCGTGGGCCGGTTTCCGAGTTTGGGCCTCAAAACTCGGGCGCGGACGGTTTCCGAGTTTGGCCACAAAACTCGGGCTGGAGGCTGGTTTCCCGGTTTGGGCCTCAAAACCGGGGGCTGATGGAAAAGGCTGGTTTCCCGGTTTGGGCCACAAAACCGGGGGTGCAGAGTGGTGGCGGCACGTGGCGGCGATCTGAAGGTTGCGTGAAGGCGACGCGGAAGACCGTGCGGGCGTGGCCGTCGGATCTACCTACCACCAGCGGGTGGACTAGAATAGCCTTAGGGTTAGGCTGGTCCGCTCTGTAAATACAGTAGGGAGGGGTAGAGTAGGAAATAGGCTTAGGCTAGGTTAGTATAAGTAGTCTAGGGGAGACACCCTCCTCCCTATCTCAGTTTTAGCTATTTCAGTTAGTGCCTTCATCTACTAGGGTTTCCCACTCTCCCATCCCTGCTTTAGCTAGTTGAGATCCGCAGAGAGACTCCACTCTGTGTACTGTTGATTTGAGGAAGTGAGGCCGTATCCTCACCTTGGAGCACTGATCGATGGCTTGATTAGCGTCCTTGATTCGAACTCGTGGCTGTGATTTCCGTTGTGTTCGTGTTCTTCGCGGAATCCTTTTCTCCACGATTTTCCCGTCGCTTGATCTTTGTGCTCGGTTCATCTTTTGCAAATCCATTTGAACCAAGTTGTTCTAGATCGTGAGGCACTTCTTTCCACCGAAGGAATCATTCTCTAACCACACGGTCTAGGAGATCGATCGATTTTTTGTTTTGGGTCACTTTTCGTCCCTTCCCCCGAAATTCTTCGATTCACCGATTTGGAGTTAGGTTCGAGCCATGATCTCTTAGAGATAGCTCACTAACCTCCTTGTGACTTCACTCACCAAGTTTGATCCCTAGAGGATGCGTTTTGGGTGAGTTTGAGTCGGATCGGTGGAAGAACAGAGGGGCTGCGGGGTGACCGGACGCTGGTCGCGAAGTGATCGGACGCTGACCAGTGCGTCCGATCGTTGAGCGCTGCGTACAAGGTTTCTGGTTTGATCGGACGCTCGTGACCGGACTCTGTGTTTATCAATCGACCGGACGCGTCTAGGTTCCTGTTCATCGTGTTTGCTTGTTTTGACCGGACGCTTAGTGAACGACCGGACGCCTGAGCACCGTGCGTCCGGTCGCGAACAGAGAGCTCCCAGAGCCGATTTCTGACGACCGGACGCGTCCGGTCCCAGGTGACCAGACGCAGGCAGAGTCCGGTCGTTGCTGTTTCGCGCGTTTTCGCTCGCGGTTCGCTTGTTCTTGATCGGATTCGAGTTCCGTCTTTTGTGTTGGCTTTCTAGGGTTGTCTAGTGTCCCGCTGTGCTTCTAGGAAGCATCCACCCTACATCTAGGGTCGTGGACATTAGCAAGCTCTAGGGTTCACTCTTGGGGTTGATTTTGGGACAGTGGCATCTAGTTTCCGAAAGGAAATTTTGAAGCTCCCATTCACCCCCCTCTGGTCGCTTTCGAATAGCTCCTCGGTCCTTCATGCTCAAGGCTTAGCTCAAGAGTAGAGGCGTGCGAGTGATCGGTCCTGGAGCTGGGAAGAGTCTTCCTTCATCTCCAGTTCAGGTTTTGCTCTTGTTACTCAAGCATTTACTATATTCTAGTTCATCATTTCAAGTATTACTTTATTCTACTTATTAGTATTGAGTGGTATACTTGATTGATTGCTTGAGTGCCTAGCTATCCTATAGATCAATTCACTTAGCCATAGTAGTTGATCTCTAGTGAGCTTAGTGTTTGATCTTTGCCAATAGGTTGCTTAGTTAGTTTAGTATTTATCTTATTAAGTCAAGTGTTTGCTCTGATGTCCGCAAGGGTGTCTCTATTCAAAGCTAGGGTAGAGAAAGTTAGAATATAGTTAAGTGTGGTGCTTAGTTATAGACTTATCTTCAGATACGGCTGGACCCCGGATAGCTGTGGTAGCAAGCAGGTGGTGACAGCCCTGTGCGCCTTGAATTCCACCACGTAGTTGGCCCAGTTTAACAGTAAGGCTCGTTGTGCTAGCGTTCAACCTAAGTAAGTGGTAAAGGCTAGTATGCCTCGATACTTGACAAGATAGGAATAAAACTATACTCAACTTAGTTGCTTTATTGTCTTTTGCCTGCCTTGCTTCGAAACTATCTTGCTTCGTAGTTATCTTGCTTTGTAGTTATCTAGGAGTAGTCATTAGTTAGTAGTTAGTTATCTTAGTTACCCTTAGTTATCCTATTCCATTTATCAACCTATCCATCCACCTTACCAGAGCCGATTTCTGATGACCGGACGCGTCCAGTCCCAGGTGACCGGACGCAGGCAGAGTCCGGTCGTTGCTGTTTCGCGCGTTTTCGCTCGCGGTTCGCTTGTTCTTGATCGGATTCGAGTTCCGTCTTTTGTGTTGGCTTTCTAGGGTTGTCTAGTGTCCCGCTGTGCTTCTAGGAAGCATCCACCCTACATCTAGGGTCGTGGACATTAGCAAGCTCTAGGGTTCACTCTTGGGGTTCATTTTGGGATAGTGGCATCTAGTTTCCGAAAGGAAATTTTGAAGCTCCCATTCACCCCCCCCTCTGGTCGCTTTCGGATAGCTCCTCGGTCCTTCAATTGGTATCGGAGCGGGTTAAGGATCTTCCACCTTAGCCGGTTCCAGATCCACCGAAGGCGACATGGATCGCGGCGTGGGCAAACCGCCGTTTTTCGATGGGACGAACTATGCGTATTGGAAGATACGTATGTCGGCCTATTTGCAGAGCTTGGGCGCTTCGAGCTGGGATATTTGCAACTCCCCTGATTACGTGGTCTTGGCTGCTCGTGTGACTCAACAGCAGATCGATGAGCACGATGCCAATAGCCGAGCCCGTAATGCTCTTTTCTCTTGTTTGAGCATGGGTGAGTTTGATCGTGTTTCTCACCTCTCTACGGCTCGGGAGATCTGGGACACCCTCATGCGTTTTCATGAGGGCACCTCTCAAGTCAAAACCCGACTCTACGAGTCGTTCAAGAGAGAGTATGAGAACTTTCGACATCAGCCTGGCGAGAGCATAGAAAGTTTATTCGCTCGCTTTCAGGTGATTGTCAACAGGATGAGAGCTAACAAGGAGCAGTTGCCTTTTGACGATCATGAGCGTGCTTTGAAGCTTTTGCACACTCTTGACCGTTCGGTGTGGGATTCCAAGGTTCAGGCGATCATCGAATCGCCTAACTATGAGACCCTCACTTGCGACGAGCTCTTCAGTAAGCTCAAGTCCAGTGAGATTGATGCCATGTCGAGGGCTTCTTATGCGAATCCTTCTGGCCCGACTATGGCTTTGGTTTCCGGGTCTTCTTCTGCTAACCCCTCACCCAGCTTTGCTCTTTCATGTCTTTTCTCTGTCACAGAGGACCAGCTGGAGACTTTGGGGGACGACGAGTTGGCTTTGCTTGCCAACCGGTTTTCGCGGTTCCACAACAATCGCGTGAACCGTCGTCGAGGAGGAGGACGCACCGGATGCTACGAGTGCGGCGACCCCGACCACTTCATCACCGACTGCCCCAAGAAGAAGAACAAGCATCTGGGGAAGGGCGATCACGGCCACAGGCGTGACTCCAAGTACAAGGAGAAGCACGTTCCCCCAAGGCACAAGAAGCGGGGCGGCTTCGACAAAGAGTACATCAAGAAGAAGTACTTGGAGAAGCAGCAAGCTGAGCAGCGCGCGTTCTTCGCCACGCTCAGCGACGTCGACGGCTCGGATGACGACTCCGTCAGCTCGAGCGATGACGAGTCCGAGAAGAAGAAGAGGATCGAGGACAAGCTGAACGGCCTCTGCTTCTTCGCCGACGACGACGGCTTCTGCACCATGGCGCTGGGCGATGAGGTCGACGGCGAGCCGGAGCGTACCCCTCGGAACGACGACGACGACGACGACACCTCCCAGGTATCTCTCACCTACGACGAGCTTTCCTCCGAGGTTGAGAAGTTGACTGCTGCCCTCCTTAGCCAAGATAAGTTGCTTAGGCGTGCCGCTAGAGAGCGCAAGGAGTTTAGGCAGAAATGGGAGGACACGGTGAAGGAGCTTGAGTTCGCTCGGTCCACCGTGGTAGTGTCGGAGGAGGCAGAGTGCGAGTCGTGCACCGCGCACATGACTGACCTTCTCACTCTGAGAGGTAAGTATGCTGCGTTGGTTGGAGAGGTGGATGAGCTCCGTGCTAGGCCGCAGCTGTTGGGTGCATGCAAGACTTGTCCTGTCTTGCAATCCGAGTTGGCAGAGAAGAATGCCAAGCTTGAGTCCTTAGAGAAGGCCAGCTCGGATAGCGCTTGTGTTACGAGGTGTGCTTTGTGTGAGGGCCTGGAGATGGAAATTGCAAATGTGAAGCATGACAAGATGCAAACCGAGGAAGAAAACACATACCTTCGGTCCATCTTGTCATGGGTCTCCAGTAGTGAGCCGCAGCTCGGGATGATGATCTCCCAATTCAAGCGAGCTGTTGGTGCCCCTGGTGTAGGTTTTACTCAGAGTGTTGATCTCTCAGGTTTTGGGAAGATTGGAGAGTCTAGTGGTCTGAACCCATGTGAGAAGCCCAATTCCACCACTATTCCCAAACTTGCCAAGCTTCCACTCAAAGAGCCAGCCAAGCCTATCACCCAAGATGGTGTAGTTGAGGAACCCCCGAGAGCTCCTCCCAAGAACCCAGTTTGGGCACCCAAGCCAAACCACCTCAGAAACAAGCTTGATGCTATGCCACCCATTCGTGAGGAGTTGCCACCGAAGGGCAAAGGCAAAGTGAGCCACACCCACAGCCCTGGTCACCAACAACCCCCTGTGCGTGCGGTGAGGTACCAGTGTGATTTTTGTGGGAGAGATGGTCACTTGAGCGAGTTCTGAAGGACCGAGAAGCTAACCGAAAGCGACCAGAGGGGGGGGGGGTGAATGGGAGCTTCAAAATTTCCTTTCGGAAACTAGATGCCATGTCCAAAATCGACCCCAAGAGCGAAACCTAGAGCTTGCTAATGTCCACGACCCTATATGTAGGGTGGATGCTCCTAGAAGCACAGCGAGACACTAGACAACTATCTAGAAAGCCAACGCAAAAAGACGGAAATCAATCCGACAACGAACGAGCGAACCGCGGACGAAGCCGTGCGAAACCAGTCACATCGGACGCTGGCCTGCGTCCGATGCCAGACCACCGGAAGCGTCCGATGCAGACTGGACGGTTCTGGAACCTTACTGTTCCACCATCGGACGCTGTGAACAGTAATCACCCAGCGTCCGATGCAAAGGCTCCGGCGCGTCCGATGGACAACGGACGCGTCCGATGCCTAGCGTCCGATGCAAACTAAAACGCCGAAAACGTGACACGCGTCACCGGAGCGTCCGATGCTAGGGACCCTAGCGTCCGATGCTCCCGTGATAGCGTCCGATGCTCCCGAAAACAGCGCAGTTCTTTGATGATTCAACCCGATCTCCTCTAAATCAAAAGCTCTAGGCGGATTCGATCTGAGGGGTCACAAGGATGTTAGTGAGCTATCTCTAAGAGATCATGGCTCGAACCTAACTCCAAATCGGTGAATCAAGAAATTTCGGGGCATGGAGGCAAGAACGCAATCCAAAACGAAAATCGATTGATCTCCTAGACCGTGAGGTTAGAGTTTAATCCTTCGGTGGAAAGGAGAGCCTCACGATCTAGAACAACTTGGTTCAAACGGTTTTGCAAAAGATGAACCGAGCAAAGAGATCAAGCGACGGGAAAATCGTGGAGAAAAAGGATTCCGCGAAGAACACAAAGAAAACGCGAATCACAGCCACGAACTCGAATTAAGGACGCAAATCAAGCCATCGATCTGTGCTCCAAGGTGAGGATACGGCCTCACTCCTCAAATCAACAGTACACAGAGTGGAGTCTCTCTGCGGATCTCAACTAGCTAGAGCAGGGGTGGGAGAGTGGAAAACCCTAGAAATGAAAGCTCTAACTGCATTGAGATAGGGAGGAGGGTGTCTCCCCTGGACTACTTATACTAACCTAGCCTAAGTCTATTTCCTACTCTACCCCTCACTACTGTATTTACAGAGCGGACCAGCCTAACCCTAAGGCTATTCTAGTCCACCCGCTGGTGGTAGGTAGATCCGACGGCCACGCCCGCACGGTCTTCCGCGTCGCCTCCACGCAACCTTCAGATCGCCGCCACGTGCCGCCACCACTCTGCACCCCCGGTTTTGCGGCCCAAACCGGGAAACCAGCCTTTCCATCAGCCCCCGGTTTTGAGGCCCAAACCGGGAAACCAGCCTCCAGCCCGAGTTTTGTGGCCAAACTCGGAAACCCTCAGCGCCCGAGTTTTGAGGCCCAAACTCGGGAAACCGGCCCACGCCCAGGTTTTGAGGCTCAACCTGGAACCGTCACGCCCAGGTTTTGTGGCTCAACCTGGAAACCCAGCACCCAGGTTTTGAGGCCCAAACCTGGAAACCGTCCACCGTTGGTTTTTCCCGGGCTCTACCAACAAACCGGCGTCGTAGAGGGGATGCACCGCCTGTGCACCCCTTCCACCGACATGATCGCACTTCTCCGCTGTCGCTGTCGCAGGCTGCCAGCCACCACAGCTGATCCTCCGGCCTCCAGTCCATCAGTCCAAGTCCACGTCCGCCCTTCACCGTCCGATACATCGGCATGGCACGTCCGCCGCACGGCACGCCCATCCTTCATCGCGCCCGGTCCGTCGGCACGGCACGTCGCAACTTGACCTTCACCCGCCATTGATCACTGTCTCCGTGCTCGACACCTGCACAACACAAGCCAAAGAACATGCGCATCATCTCCGTTGACAATCACTCATCACACAGAGACTCGGCATACACCCATGTATCCGCAATCTCCCCTTGATGAGTGCATTGTCAACTCCACAACAAATCATGAATAAGAAGAAGGAGGAAGGAAGGAGTGGGAAGAGAAAACCCAACCAAATGACCCAAAAGCCTAACAAAAGCCAAAGAAGGTCAAGTGGATGAAGCAAAAACTTGGTCCCCAAAGACATGGGCAACGGCTCGACGCAACCAAGCAAAGCAAAGCTAGCCCTCAAGAAGAGGTAGAACAGGCTCAACACCGCTAGCAGATACCAATTGAAGATCGGAGGACAACAGAAGCAAAATGCTAGTCCCTCAAGATAGAGGCACAGAGGCTCAACACAACTAGCAAGAAAATCACTCCGAACCAATTGAATCAACCCAAACCAAATGGGAATGCACACCAGACGATACCAATTGAACGCCAAATGAAAAAGCTTATGAAAGCTCATGAAAAGCTAGGAACGTTTGCTAGTCCCTCAAGACAGAGGCAACGGCTCAACACAACTAGCAAACTCCCCCTCGACAAATGCAAGCAACTAGGACAAAAGATTTTCAGGGCATATGATTTGCGTAAATTTCTCCCCTAGTTGAAAATGCACTTATCAAGGCCAAAAGGTATCGGAGAAGCAACTCTCTTCACATAAACTCCCCCTGAACACAAGATCTCCTTCCACAATGCATATGAAGTCAAAATGCAAGTTAGGAGCTTCAAGTATATAGTCAAAAGAGTGCAAAGATGCTCTAATCAGTATAGCTCCAACATCTCAATTAAGCACTCAAATAGCAAAGGCTCAAACTGATCACTTATACGAAATATGAAGCATATGAGCATGTGAGCAGTTTTAAGCCAAAAGAATAGTCACCATCAAAATAGCACTAGACATGTATAGAAGGAATCCAAACAAGTGCTAAGCATATATACACGGTGAACTACCCCTAGCAAAGTTCAATCATCATGCATAGGAATGAAGCATATACTTGTGATTTCAAATTCATATCGGAGTTGCAGCGGTAAAAGAATTCACAAGTTCATTTTTAGCATGTGATTGCGAGAGGTTGAAAGCTTGTCATCGCCTAACTTTTCAACCGTGCGAAGCCTATGCCGAAAGCAATCAGAAGCTTAAAGCAACGGTTTCGGTCATACACTACATGGCTCAAGTTTAACTCAAAGTGCAATGAGAAACAGTCTCAATACCATGAGGTGTTGACAAGCAATCCCATCTCGATCTTTTCAATTCAACAATACTTGGTTCAGATTTTAAGCAAGTTATGAACAACCAAGCAAGTGAATGACTCAGAACTAGAGACATAGCAACCTAGCATATATGAAAAGCAGGAATGGACTCAACACACCCTACACATGCTAGTTGCATATCTCAATGGTGAACATTTTCAGATTTATATACATTAGGCATAATTCACCATTCCAAAAAAATAGCTCGCTCATAACATGCAACAGTGATCAGAAAGAGCATAAGCTACAAGCATCATCATAAGTATCGGAGCAATACTAACAAGAGCATAATTACATTCTAGTGAATATAGACATGAAGCTCAGAATGTAAATGCGTATGCCCGACACAAAACTGAAAGAAAGAAGGTACCAAAAGGAAAGACTCAAGAAACTCAAAAGAAAAGAGTCTCAAAATAAAAGAGTCAGTCTGTACATCTCAAAATGCTTCCCCCATCTAAAAGGGGAAACACACACCAAGCTCACCCCTCAACCTATTAAGGTTGATTCGTCTAAAGGCTTGGTGAAAATATCAGCCAATTGGTGATGAGTATCGACATGGCGAAGGTCGATATCACCCTTCTCCTGGTGGTCTCGCAAGAAATGAAAGCGCACATCAATGTGTTGGTTTTCGAGTGAAGCACAGGGTTCTTAGCAACGCTAATGGCACTCGTGCTGTCACAAAGCAAAGGAACTCGAGTAAAGCTCAAACCAAAATCACGCAAAGTGGCCATCATCCAGAGTAACTGGGAACAGCAGCTAGCCGCAGCAACATATTCAGCCTCCGTGGTAGACTGAGCGACACTAGACTGCTTGCGAGAAGACCACGACACAAGAGAAGATCCAATAAACTGGCAAGTCCCTGAGGTGGACTTGCGCTCAATGCGACAACCAGCAAAATCAGCATCGGAATAACCACAAAGCGAGAGAGTGGAGGAAGCAGAATACCAAATCCCGAGCTCAGGCGTGAAACGAAGGGGTATGAAGATGCGCTTCACCGCCTGACGGTGAGAAGTGCGTGGCGAAGCCTGAAAGCGCGCGCACAAGCACACGGCGAACTGAATGTCCGGCCGTGTCGCGTCGTAGGTAGTAGAGCAGCGATCCAATCATGCTGCGGTACTCCTTCTGGTCCACTGCTTCTCCATCCGTGTCAGCATCCAGGGCAGTCGTCGTCGACATGGGCGTCGGAAGAGGCTTGGCCTCACCCATGTCGAACCGCTTCAGCAAGTCCCTTGTGTACTTGCCCTGGTGCACAAACGTCCCCTCTCGGGATTGCTTAATTTGCAACCCGAGAAAGAAAGTCAGCTCGCCCATCATGCTCATCTCGAACTCCCTGCTCATAGTATCTGCAAACTTGGCAACCAAAGCGTGAGAAGAACCACCGAAAATGATATCATCCACGTAAATTTGGACCAAGAGAGTATCTTTGCCTTGCCGGAGGAGAAAGAGCGTTTTATCTACACATCCCATTTTAAAACCCTTAGCTAGCAAAAAGGTTTTTAATCTCTCATACCAGGCTCTAGGGGCTTGTTTCAAACCATACAAAGCTTTGTGGAGTTTAAAACATGGTTTGGAAACTTGGGATTTTCAAAACCGGGGGGTTGCTGGACATAGACCTCCTCCTCAATATAGCCGTTTAAGAAGGCACTCTTGACATCCATTTGAAAAAGTTTGAAACCCATGGATGCAGCATAAGCCAAGAGTATCCTAATAGCCTCCAAACGAGCTACAGGAGCGAAGGTCTCCTCATAATCTATCCCTCCTTCTGACTATAACCCTTCGCTACAAGCCGGGCCTTGTTTCTCACAATGTGGCCCTCCTCTCCTTGCTTGTTTTTAAATACCCATTTTGTCCCAATAGGTTTACAGTCAGGAGGTGGTGGCACTAGAACCCAAACCCGATTTCGCTCAAAGTTCTCTAGCTCCTCATGCATGGCATTGACCCAATCCGGATCCGTCAATGCGTGTCCAACATCTCGGGGCTCAAAAGACGCAACAAAAGCAGAATGAGCAAAGTGCGAGATGTGCTGTGACCTGGAGCGAGTAACTCGCTCGTCGATGTCGCCGATCATCTGTTCAGGGGGGTGCTGGCGCTGGATGTGTCGTGGCGCCTCCCGGGAAGAAGTAACCTCCCCCTCAACAGTAGCTGGTTCCACCCCGGGTACAAAAGGTACCGCGCGAGGTGGATCCCACGGCCCCCAGGAAGAAGACGTCTCGGGGCCACGGGTCGTCGTCGAAGCCGCTCCCGGCGGCGCGGCAGGCGGAGGGGGTGCTGGATCATCTATACCTTCAGCACCCTCTTCCTCGTCATCGAAAAGAGGCTCTCCAACCTCGTGATCACCTGCACGCTCAAAACGAGAAGAAGGAGAAACAAGAGTCTCGTCGAAGGTGACATCTGATGTCTCCATGACTCGGTTAGTGTCAAGGTTAAGTACACGATAAGCTCGAGTATGAGTGCCATAACCAAAAACACACCGTCAGAAGAACGAGACTCAAACTTGTCTAGGTTGCCTTTTTTAATATAAAACAGTGGCAACCAAAGACTCTAAAATAACTCACCTTGGGCTGGCGACCAAAACGCAACTCATAAGAGGTCTTCTTCAAAAACACTCTCAGAAAAATGCGATTCGAAATATAGCATGCAGTGTTCATAGCTTCGGCCCAATAGCGCCTAGGAGTCCTATGCTCATCAAGCATCGTCCTGGCCATCTCAACAAGGGTCCGATTCTTCCTCTCTACAACACCATTTTGGGGTGGTGTATAGGGAGAAGAAAACTGATGCTCCAAACCAAGGCGTTTACAAAACTTCTCAAAATCCGAATTTTTAAACTCGGAACCATTATCACTTCTAATCGCTCGCATCGAGTTCAAAGGGAACTCGTTCTGAAGACGCAAAATCAGATCGCGAGCGAAGGAGAATGTCTCGGACTTCTCAACTAAAAAGAAGACCCACGAATACCTCGAAAAGTCGTCAACAATAACAAGCACATACCACTTCCCACCAACCGAGCTCACCCGAGCCGGACCAACAAGGTCCATATGCAAAAGCTCTCCGGGGTGCGAGGTCATAACCTTGGTCAAAGGATGGTGGGGAGCAGCAACCATCTTTCCATGCCGGCAAGCATGGCAAACTAGATCCTTCTCCAACGAAAGCTTGGGCAATCCTCGGATTAAGCCAAGTGAGCTAAGTCTTGCAAGCAAGTCAAAACTCAGGTGACCGAGCCTCCTATGCCACTTCCAAAGATCAGAAGAAGAAGGACTAGCCAAAAGACAGCGAGAAGATCCAAACGACTTTGAGAAATTCGCGCGAAAGACATTCCCAAGGGTGAAATCAGACATACAAGATCACCCTGAGGATCTAAGATCCGGCTAAGGTTCGGTTTGAAACGAATCTCATAGCCTTCACGAAAAAGTTGCGAAACAGAAAGCAAGTTAAAATGCAGGTTAGAAACAAGAGCAACCTCGCGCAACACAAAGTGCTCATTAACCCGCACTGCACCAACGGACAATACCTTGCCCTTACCTTTGTCGCCGAAGGTTATGTACTCCTTTCCGGCGACCGGACTATGGCTGGAGAACCATTTGGCATTTCCGGTCATGTGCCTCGAGCAACCGGAATCCACAAGCCAAATGTCCTCCAACCGCTCCTCCTACATCAATAAAAAGACATAGGGTGAACATACGGTCCAACACTGGGGTTAGTAAGATAAGAAGGAAACCAGTGTTGGGCCGGCTGCTCAAAAGAACGGTCAGTGTAAAAACCATCCTGTCTAGGGGGATAGCGATCACCACGCACAGGAAAACGTGGTCCGCTGGGAAGAAGCGCTCACCGCGAAACTCTACCTGCGGTGGGACAAAGCGCTCAACAAAGCCTCCGCCACGGGGTCCGTTACCTGCAAAAGCAGGACCCCGTCGGGCACGCTCTCTACGAGGTCTACGCCTAGGAGCCTGCTGCTCAACTCTAGCGTCTCTCCTCGGAGCTCTCTCTGCTGCCTAGGCCTAACAAACTGAGGTGCTCACCTCTAGGCCTAGTCTCCCTCCTAGGGGCTCTCTCCTGCTGCCTAGGCTGGGTATGCTTCCCTCCAGACCTAGCAGCTCTCCCCTGAGGCTTCGGAGCATGTCCACCACGAGCTGGGTGTGAAACATGTCCGGGTTCTGCATCTCCCTAGCACGGCGCGCCTCTCTCCTGCGCCTAAAGCAGAACTCACTCAGGTGACCATCCCGCCCACAAAAGTCACACTGAAACCTCACCGCGCGCAAAGGGGGTTGTTGGTTTGCAGGGATGTGGGTATGGTTCACCTTGCCCTTGCCCTTCTGTGGCAACTCCTCTCGGATGGGGGTGGCATTGTGTCAAGCTTGTTCTTTAGGTGATTGGGCTTGGGTTGCCATTGTGGATTCTTGGGTGGAGCCTTGGGGGGTTCAACTACAACTCCATCCTTGGTGACAGGCTTGGCAGGCTCTTTGGGTGGAAGCTTGGTTAGTTTGGGAGTAGTGGTGGAGTTGGGCTTCTCACAGGGGTTCAGACCACTAGACTCTCCAATCTTACCAAAAACTGAAAGATCAACACTCTGGCCAAGACCTACACCAGGAGCCCCAGCAGCTCGCTTGAATTGGGAGATCATCATCCCGAGCTGAGGCTCACCACAAGACACCCATGACAAGACGGTCCGAAGGTATGTGTTTTCCTCCTCGGTACGCATCTTGTCATGCCTCACATTGGCCATCTCCTGCTCCAGGCCTCACACAAAGCACACCTCTTGACACAAGTGCTATCCGAGCCGGCCTTCTCAAAAGACTCAAGCTTGGCATTCTTCTCTGCCAACTCGGATTGCAAGACAGGACAAGTCTTGCACGCACCCAACAGCTGCGGTCTAGCTCGGAGCTCATCCACCTCATCTACCAGCGCAGCATGCTTACTCCTCAGAGTGAGAAGATCCGTCATGTGCGCGGTGCAACTCTCGCACTCCAACTCCTCCGACACAACCACGGTGGACCGAGCGAACTCAAGCTCCTTCACCGTGTCCTCCCACTTCTGCCTAAACTCCTTGCGCTCTCTAGCGGCACGCCTAAGCAACTTATCTTGGCTAAGGAGGGCAGCAGTCAACTTCTCAACCTCGGAGGAAAGCTCGTCGTAGGTGAGAGATACCTGGGAGGTGTCGTCGTCGTCGTCGTTCCGAGGTGTGTGCTCCAGCTCGCCACGGACCTCATCTCCGAGCGCCATGGTACACAGGCCTTCGTCGCCGGCGAAGAAGCACAAGCCATTGAACGTGTCCTCCAGCTTCTTCTTCTCGGACTCGTCATCACTCGATCGAGCGGAGTCGTCATCCGAACCGTCGACGTCGCTGAGCGTGGCGAAGAACGCACGCTGCTCAGCCTGCTGCTTCTCCAAGTACTTCTTCTTGATGTACTCCTTGTCGAAGCCGCCCCGCTTCTTGTGCCTTGGGGGAACGTGCTTCTCCTTGTACTTGAAGTCGCGCCTGTGGCCGTGATCGCCCTTCCCAAGATGCTTGTTCTTCTTCTTGGGGCAGTCGGCGATGAAGTGGTCGGGGTCGCCGCACTCGTAGCATCCGGCGCGTCCTCCTCCACGACGGCGGTTCATGCGGTTATTGTGAAACCGCGAGAACCGGTTGGCCAGCAAAGCCAGCTCGTCGTCTCCCAACGTCTCCAGCTGGTCTTCTGTAACAGAAAAGAGACAGGAAAGAGCAAAGCCAGCTGAAGGGTTAGAGGAAGAGCCGGAAACCAAAGCCATGGACGGGCGAGAAGGATTTTCGAAAGAAGCCCTCGCCATAGTATCGATCTCACTGGACTTGAGCTTACTGAAGAGCTCGTCGCAGGTGAGGGTATCATAGTTAGGTGATTCGATGATCGCCTGAACCTTGGAATCCCACACCGAACGGTCAAGAGTGTGCAAAAGCTTCAAAGCACGCTCATGATCGTCAAAAGGCAACTGCTCTCTGTTAGCCCTCATCCTGTTGACTATCACCTGAAAGCGAGCGAATAAACTTTCTATGCTCTCGCCAGGTTGATGTCTAAAGTTCTCATACTCTCGCTTGAACGACTCGTAGAGTCGGGTTTGACTTGAGAGGTGCCCTCATGGAAACGCATGAGAGTGTCCCAGATCTCCCGAGCCGTAGCGAGGTGAGAAACACGATCAAACTCACCCATGCTCAAACAAGAGAAAAGAGCATTACGGGCTCGGCTATTGGCATCGTGCTCATCGATTTGCTGTTGAGTCACACGAGCAGCCAAGACCACGTAATCAGGGGAGTTGCAAATATCCCAGATAGAAGCGCCCAGACTCTGCAGATAGGCCGACATACGTATCTTCCAATACGCATAGTTCGTCCCATCGAAAAACGGCGGTTTGCCCACGCCGCGATCCATGTCGCCTTCGGTGGATCTGGAACCGGCTAAGGTGGAAGATCCTTAACCCGCTCCGATACCAATTGAAGGACCGAGAAGCTAACCGAAAGCGACCAGAGGGGGGGGGTGAATGGGAGCTTCAAAATTTCCTTTCGGAAACTAGATGCCACTGTCCCAAAATCGACCCCAAGAGCGAACCCTAGAGCTTGCTAATGTCCACGACCCTATATGTAGGGTGGATGCTTCCTAGAAGCACAGCGAGACACTAGACAACTCTAGAAAGCCAACGCAAAAGACGGAAATCAATTCCGACAACGAACGAGCGAACCGCGGATGAAGCCGTGCGAAACCAGTCACATCGGACGCTGGCCTGCGTCCGATGCCAGACCACCGGAAGCGTCCGATGCAGACTGGACGGTTCTGGAACCTTACTGTTCCACCATCGGACGCTGTGAACAGTAATCACCCAGCGTCCGATGCAAAGGCTCCGGCGCGTCCGATGGACAACGGACGCGTCCGATGCCTAGCGTCCGATGCAAACTAAAACGCCGAAAACGTGACACGCGTCACCGGAGCGTCCGATGCTAGGGACCCTAGCGTCCGATGCTCCCGTGATAGCGTCCGATGCTCCCGAAAACAGCGCAGTTCTTTGATGATTCAACCCGATCTCCTCTAAATCAAAAGCTCTAGGCCTCGGATTCGATCTGAGGGGTCACAAGGATGTTAGTGAGCTATCTCTAAGAGATCATGGCTCGAACCTAACTCCAAATCGGTGAATCAAGAAATTTCGGGGCATGGAGGCAAGAACGCAATCCAAAACGAAAATCGATTGATCTCCTAGACCGTGAGGTTAGAGTTTAATTCCTTCGGTGGAAAGGAGAGCCTCACGATCTAGAACAACTTGGTTCAAACGGTTTTGCAAAAGATGAACCGAGCAAAGAGATCAAGCGACGGGAAAATCGTGGAGAAAAAGGATTCCGCGAAGAACACAAAGAAAACGCGAATCACAGCCACGAACTCGAATTAAGGACGCAAATCAAGCCATCGATCTGTGCTCCAAGGTGAGGATACGGCCTCACTTCCTCAAATCAACAGTACACAGAGTGGAGTCTCTCTGCGGATCTCAACTAGCTAAAGCAGGAGGTGGGAGAGTGGAAACCCTAGGAAATGAAAGCTCTAACTGCAATTGAGATAGGGAGGAGGGTGTCTCCCCTGGACTACTTATACTAACTTAGCCTAAGTCTATTTCCTACTCTACCCCTCACTACTGTATTTACAGAGCGGACCAGCCTAACCCTAAGGCTATTCTAGTCCATCCGCTGGTGGTAGGTAGATCCGACGGCCACGCCCGCACGGTCTTCCGCGTCGCCTCCACGCAACCTTCAGATCGCCGCCACGTGCCGCCACCACTCTGCACCCCCGGTTTTGCGGCCCAAACCGGGAAACCAGCCTTTCCCATCAGCCCCCGGTTTTGAGGCCCAAACCGGGAAACCAGCCTCCAGCCCGAGTTTTGTGGCCCAAACTCGGAAACCCTCAGCGCCCGAGTTTTGAGGCCCAAACTCGGAAACCGGCCCACGCCCAGGTTTTGAGGCTCAACCTGGAAACCGTCACGCCCAGGTTTTGTGGCTCAACCTGGAAACCCAGCACCCAGGTTTTGAGGCCCAAACCTGGAAACCGTCCACCGTTGGTTTTTCCCGGGCTCTACCAACAAACCGGCGTCGTAGAGGGGATGCACCGCCTGTGCACCCCTTCCACCGACATGATCGCACTTCTCCGCTTGTCGCTGTCGCAGGCTGCCAGCCACCACAGCTGATCCTCCGGCCTCCAGTCCATCAGTCCAAGTCCACGTCCGCCCTTCACCGTCCGATACATCGGCATGGCACGTCCGCCGCACGGCACGCCCATCCTTCATCGCGCCCGGTCCGTCGGCACGGCACGTCGCAACTTGACCTTCACCCGCCATTGATCACTGTCTCCGTGCTCGACACCTGCACAACACAAGCCAAAGAACATGCGCATCATCTCCGTTGACAATCACTCATCACACAGAGACTCGGCATACACCCATGTATCCGCAAGTTCTGCTTTAGGCGCAAGAGAGAGGCGCGCAGGGCTCGGGAGATGGACAACCCGGACATGTACCACCCTTTCCATGGTGTGCATGGGCCGAACTTCCAGAGGAGAGCTGCTAGGCCCAGAGATCCAAGACCTCAAGTCCCCAGGCCTAGACAGCAGCAGAGAGCTCCGAGGAGAGACGCTAGGCTTAGAGGTCCTGAGCCTCAGGTTCCTAGGCGTAGGCCTCGTAGAGAGCGTGCCCGACGGGGTCCTGCTTTTGCAGGTAACGGACCCCGTGGCGGAGGCTTAGTTGAGCGCTTTCCCCCACCGCAGTTTGAGTATCGCGGTGAGCGCTTCTTCCCTAGCGGACCATGTTTTTCTCAGCGTGGTGATCGCTTCCCTCGTAGACGTGCTAGGAATGGTTTTTCTGCTAACCGTTCTTTTGAGCAGCCGGCCCAACACTGGTATTACCCTTATTTCACTAACCCCAGTGTTGGACCGTATGCTCACCCTATGTCTCTCTATTGATGTAGGTAAGACGGTTGGAGGACGTTTGGTTGGTGGATTCCGGTTGTTCGAGGCACATGACCGGAAACACCAAGTGGTTCTCCAGCCTTAGCCCGGTCGCCGGAAAGGAGTACATAACCTTTGGCGACAATAGTAAAGGTAAGGTATTGTCTCGTGGGACTGTGCGGGTTAATGAGCACTTTGTGTTGCGTGATGTTGCTCTTGTTTCTAACCTGCATTTTAACTTGCTTTCTGTTTCGCAACTTTTTGATGATGACTATGAGATTCGTTTCAAACCGAACCTTAGTCGCATCTTAGATCCTCAGGGCGATCTTGTACGTCTGATTTCGCCCTTTGGGAAAGTCTTTTGTGCGAATTTCTCGGAATCATTTGGTTCTTCTCGCTGTCTCTTGGCTAGTCCTTCTTCCTCCGATCTTTGGAAGTGGCATAGGAGGCTCGGTCACTTAAGCTTCGACTTGCTTGCAAGACTTAGCTCACTTGGCCTAATCCGAGGATTGCCCAAACTTTCGATGGAAAAGGATCCAGTTTGCCATTCTTGCAGACATGGGAAGATGGTTGCCGCTCCCCACCATCCAGTGACTAAGGTCATGACCTCGCACCCCGGAGAGCTTTTACATATGGACCTTGTTGGTCCGGCTCGGGTGAGCTCGGTTGGTGGCAAGTGGTATGTTTTGGTTGTTGTTGACGACTTTTTGAGATATTCGTGGGTCTTCTTTTTAGCTGAGAAGACCGAGACTTTCTCATTTGCTCGCAATCTGATTTTGCGTCTTCAGAACGAGTTCCCTTTGAACTCGATGCGAGCTATTCGGAGTGATAATGGTTCCGAGTTTAAAAATTCGGATTTTGAGAAGTTTTGTAACCGCCTTGGTTTGGAGCATCAGTTTTCTTCCCCCTATACACCACCCCAAAATGGTGTTGTAGAGAGGAAGAATCAGACCCTTGTTGAGATGGCCAGGACGATGCTTGATGAGCATAGGACTCCTAGGCGCTTTTGGGCCGAAGCTATGAACACTGCATGCTACATTTCGAATCGCATTTTTCTGAGAGCGTTTCTAAAGAAGACCTCTTATGAGTTGCGTTTTGGTCGCCAGCCCAAGGTGAGTTATTTTAGAGTCTTCGGTTGCCATTGTTTTATATTGAAGAAAGGCAACCTGGACAAGTTTGAGTCTCGTTCTTCTGACGGTGTGTTTCTGGGTTATGGCACTCACACTCGAGCTTATCGTGTACTTAACCTTGACACTAACCGAGTCATGGAGACATCAGATGTCACCTTCGACGAGACTCTTGTTTGTCCCTCTTCTCGTTTTGAGCGTGCAGGTGATCATGAGGTTGGAGAGCCTCTTTTCGATGACGAGGACGAGGGTGCTGAAGGTATAGATGATCCAGCACCCCCTCCACCTGCCGTGCCGCAAAGAGCGGCCTCGACGACGACTCACGGCCCCGACACTTCTTCTTCCTGGGGGCTGTGGGATCCTCCACCTCGCGCGGTACCTTTTGTACCCGGGGTGGAACCAGCTGCTGTTGAGGGGGAGGTCACTTCTTCCCAGGAGGCGCCACGACATGTCCAGCGCCAGCACCCCCCTGAACAGATGATCGGCGACATCGACGAGCGAGTTACTCGCTCCAGGTCACAGCACATCTCGCACTTTGCTCATTCTGCTTTTGTTGCGTCTTTTGAGCCCCGAGATGTTGGACACGCATTGACGGATTTGGATTGGGTCAATGCCATGCATGAGGAGCTAGAGAACTTTGAGCGAAATCGGGTTTGGGTTCTAGTGCCACCACCTCCTGACTGTAAACCTATTGGGACAAAATGGGTATTTAAAAACAAGCAAGGAGAGGAGGGCCACATTGTGAGAAACAAGGCCCGGCTTGTAGCGAAGGGTTATAGTCAGAAGGAGGGGATAGATTATGAGGAGACCTTCGCTCCTGTAGCTCGTTTGGAGGCTATTAGGATACTCTTGGCTTATGCTGCATCCATGGGTTTCAAACTTTTTCAAATGGATGTCAAGAGTGCCTTCTTAAACGGCTACATTGAGGAGGAGGTCTATGTCCAGCAACCCCCCGGTTTTGAAAATCCCAAGTTTCCAAACCATGTCTTTAAACTCCACAAAGCTTTGTATGGTTTGAAACAAGCCCCTAGAGCCTGGTATGAGAGATTAAAAACCTTTTTGCTAGCTAAGGGTTTTAAAATGGGATGTGTTGATAAAACGCTCTTTCTCCTCAAGCAAGGCAAAGATACTCTCTTGGTCCAAATTTACGTGGATGATATCATTTTCCGTGGTTCTTCTCACGCTTTGGTTGCCAAGTTTGCAGATTCTATGAGCAGGGAGTTCGAGATGAGCATGATGGGCGAGCTGACTTTCTTTCTCGGGTTGCAAATTAAGCAATCCCGAGAGGGGACGTTTGTGCACCAGGGCAAGTACACGAGGGATTTGCTGAAGCGGTTCGACATGGGTGAGGCCAAGCCTCTTCCGACGCCCATGTCGACGACGACTGCCCTGGATGCCGACACGGATGGAGAAGCAGTGGACCAGAAGGAGTACCGCAGCATGATTGGATCGCTGCTCTACCTGACGGCGACATGGCCGGACATTCAGTTCGCCGTGTGCTTGTGCGCGCGCTTTCAGGCTTCGCCACGCACTTCTCACCGTCAGGCGGTGAAGCGCATCTTCAGGTACCTTCGTTTCACGCCTGAGTTCGGGATTTGGTATTCTGCTTCTTCCACCCTCTCGCTTTGTGGCTTTTCTGATGCTGATTTTGCTGGTTGTCGCACCGAGCGCAAGTCCACTTCTGGGACTTGTCAGTTTATTGGATCTTCTCTGGTGTCGTGGTCTTCTCGCAAGCAGTCTAGTGTCGCTCAGTCCACCACGGAGGCTGAATATGTTGCTGCGGCTAGCTGCTGTTCCTAGTTACTCTGGATGATGGCCACTTTGCGTGATTTTGGTTTGAGCTTTACTCGAGTTCCTTTGCTTTGTGACAGCACGAGTGCCATTAGCGTTGCTAAGAACCCCGTGCTTCACTCGAAAACCAAACACATTGATGTGCGCTTTCATTTCTTGCGAGACCACCAGGAGAAGGGTGATATCGACCTTCGCCATGTCGATACTCATCACCAATTGGCTGATATTTTCACCAAGCCTTTAGACGAATCAACCTTTAATAGGTTGAGGGGTGAGCTTGGTGTGTGTTTCCCCTTTTAGATGGGGGAAGCATTTTTGAGATGTACAGACTGACTCTTTTATTTTGAGGCTCTTTTCTTTTGAGTCTCTTGAGTCTTTCCAATTGGCATCTTCTTTCTTTCAGTTTTGTGTCGGGCATACACATTTACATTCTGAAGCTTCATGTCTATATTCACTAGAATGTAATTATACTCTTGTTAGTATTGCTCCGATACTTATGATGATGCTTGTAGCTTATGCTCTTTCTGATCACTGTTACATGTTATGAGCGAGCTATTTTTGGAATGGTGAATTATGCCTAATGTATATAAATCTGAAAATGTTCACCATTGAGATATGCAACTAGCATGTGTAGGGTGTGTTGAGTCCATTCCTGCTTTTCATATATGCTAGGTTGCTATGTCTCTAGTTCTGAGTCATTCACTTGCTTGGTTGTTCATAACTTGCTTAAAATCTGAACCAAGTATTGTTGAATTGAAAAGATCGAGATGGGATTGCTTGTCAACACCTCATGGTATTGAGACTGTTTCTCATTGCACTTTGAGTTAAACTTGAGCCATGTAGTGTATGACCGAAACCGTTGCTTTAAGCTTCTGATTGCTTCGGCATAGGCTTCGCACGGTTGAAAAGTTAGGCGATGACAAGGTTTCAACCTCTCGCAATCACATGCTAAAAATGAACTTGTGAATTCTTTTACCGCTGCAACTCCGATATGAATTTGAAATCACAAGTATATGCTTCATTCCTATGCATGATGATTGAACTTTGCTAGGGGTAGTTCACCTTGTATATATGCTTAGCACTTGTTTGGATTCCTTCTATACATGTCTAGTGCTATTTTGATGGTGACTATCCTTTTGGCTTAAAACTGCTCACATGCTCAGATGCTTCATATTTCGTATAAGTGATCAGTTTGAGCCTTTGCTATTTGAGTGCTTAATTGAGATGTTGGAGCTATACTGATTAGAGCATCTTTGCACTCTTTTGACTATATACTTGAAGCTCCTAACTTGCATTTTGACTTCATATGCATTTTGGAAGGAGATCTTGTCTTCAGGGGGAGTTTATGTGAAGGGAGTTGCTTCTCCGATACCTTTTGGCCTTGATAAGTGCATTTTCAACTAGGGGGAGAAATTTATGCAAATCATATGCCCCTGTGTTGATCAACTAAGGGGAGAATCATTGGTCCTAGTTGCTTGCATTTGTCGAGGGGGAGTTTGCTAGTTGTGTTGAGCCGTTGCCTCTGTCTTGAGGGACTAGCAAACGTTCCTAGCTTTTCATGAGCTTTCATAAGCTTTTTCATTTGGCTTTCAATTGGTATCGTCTGGTGTGCTTTCCCACTTGGTTTGGGTTGATTTCCAATTTGTTCGGAGTGATTTTCTTGCTAGTTGTGTTGAGCCTCTGTGCCTCTATCTTGAGGGACTAGCATTTTGCTTCTGTTGTCCTCCGATCTTCAATTGGTATCTGCTAGCGGTGTTGAGCCTGTTCTACCTCTTCTTGAGGGCTAGCTTTGCTTTGCTTGGTTGCGTCGAGCCGTTGCCCATGTCGTTGGGGACCAAGTTTTCGCTTCATCCACTTGACCTTCTTTGGTTTTTGTTAGGATTTTGGGTCATTTGGTTGGGTTTTCTCTTCCCACTCCTTCCTACCTCCTTCTTCTTATTCATGATTTGTTGTGGAGTTGACAATGCACTCATCAAGGGGGAGATTGCGGATACATGGGTGTATGCCGAGTCTCTGTGTGATGAGTGATTGTCAACGGAGATGATGCGCATGTTCTTTGGCTTGTGTTGTGCAGGTGTCGAGCACAGAGACAGTGATCGATGGCGGGTGAAGGTCAAGTTGCGACGTGTCGTGCCGACGGACCGGGTGCGATGAAGGATGGGCGTGCCGTGCGGCGGACGTGCCATGCCGATGTATCGGACGGTGAAGGGCGGACGTGGACTTAGACTGATGGACTGGAGGCCGGAGGATCAGCTGTGGTGGCTGGCAGCCTGCGACAGCGACAAGCGGAGAAGTGCGATCATGTCGGTGGAAGGGGTGCACAGGCGGTGCATCCCCTCTACGACGCCGGTTTGTTGGTAGAGCCCGGGAAAAACCAACGGTGGACGGTTTCCAGGTTTGGGCCTCAAAACCTGGGTGCTGGGTTTCCAGGTTGAGCCACAAAACCTGGGCGCGATGGTTTCCAGGTTGAGCCTCAAAACCTGGGCGTGGGCCGGTTTCCGAGTTTGGGCCTCAAAACTCGGGCGCAGACGGTTTCCGAGTTTGGCCACAAAACTCGGGCTGGAGGCTGGTTTCCCGGTTTGGGCCTCAAAACCGGGGGCTGATGGAAAAGGCTGGTTTCCCAGTTTGGGCCACAAAACCGGGGGTGCAGAGTGGTGGCGGCACGTGGCGGCGATCTGAAGGTTGCGTGAAGGCGACGCGGAAGACCGTGCGGGCGTGGCCGTCGGATCTACCTACCACCAGCGGGTGGACTAGAATAGCCTTAGGGTTAGGCTGGTCCGCTCTGTAAATACAGTAGGGAGGGGTAGAGTAGGAAATAGGCTTAGGCTAGGTTAGTATAAGTAGTCTAGGGGAGACACCCTCCTCCCTATCTCAGTTTTAGCTATTTCAGTTAGTGCCTTCATCTACTAGGGTTTCCCACTCTCCCATCCCTGCTTTAGCTAGTTGAGATCCGCAGAGAGACTCCACTCTGTGTACTGTTGATTTGAGGAAGTGAGGCCGTATCCTCACCTTGGAGCACTGATCGATGGCTTGATTAGCGTCCTTGATTCGAACTCGTGGCTGTGATTTCCGTTGTGTTCGTGTTCTTCGCGGAATCCTTTTCTCCACGATTTTCCTGTCGCTTGATCTTTATGCTCGGTTCATCTTTTGCAAATCCATTTGAACCAAGTTGTTCTAGATCGTGAGGCACTTCTTTCCACCGAAGGAATCATTCTCTAACCTCACGGTCTAGGAGATCGATCGATTTTTCGTTTTGGGTCACTTTTCGTCCCTTCCCCCGAAATTCTTCGATTCACCGATTTGGAGTTAGGTTCGAGCCATGATCTCTTAGAGATAGCTCACTAACCTCCTTGTGACTTCACTCACCAAGTTTGATCCCTAGAGGATGCGTTTTGGGTGAGTTTGAGTCGGATCGGTGGAAGAACAGAGGGGCTGCGGGGTGACCGGACGCTGGTCGCGAAGTGATCGGACGCTGACCAGTGCGTCCGGTCGTTGAGCGCTGCGTACAGGGTTTCTGGTTTGATCGGACGCTCGTGACCGGACTCTGTGTTTATCAATCGACCGGACGCGTCTAGGTTCCTGTTCATCGTGTTTGCTTGTTTTGACCGGACGCTTAGTGAACGACCGGACGCCTGAGCACCGTGCGTCCGGTCGCGAACAGAGAGCTCCCAGAGCCGATTTCTGACGACCGGACGCGTCCGGTCCCAGGTGACCAGACGCAGGCAGAGTCCGGTCGTTGCTGTTTCGCGCGTTTTCGCTCGCGGTTCGCTTGTTCTTGATCGGATTCGAGTTCCGTCTTTTGTGTTGGCTTTCTAGGGTTGTCTAGTGTCCCGTTGTGCTTCTAGGAAGCATCCACCCTACATCTAGGGTCGTGGACATTAGCAAGCTCTAGGGTTCACTCTTGGGGTTGATTTTGGGACAGTGGCATCTAGTTTCCGAAAGGAAATTTTGAAGCTCCCATTCACCCCCCCTCTGGTCGCTTTCGGATAGCTCCTCGGTCCTTCATGCTCAAGGCTTAGCTCAAGAGTAGAGGCGTGCGAGTGATCGGTCCTGGAGCTGGGAAGAGTCTTCCTTCATCTCCAGTTCAGGTTTTGCTCTTGTTACTCAAGCATTTACTATATTCTAGTTCATCATTTCAAGTATTACTTTATTCTACTTATTAGTATTGAGTGGTATACTTGATTGATTGCTTGAGTGCCTAGCTATCCTACAGATCAATTCACTTAGCCATAGTAGTTGATCTCTAGTGAGCTTAGTGTTTGATCTTTGCCAATAGGTTGCTTAGTTAGTTTAGTATTTATCTTATTAAGTCAAGTGTTTGCTCTGATGTCCGCAAGGGTGTCTCTATTCAAAGCTAGGGTAGAGAAAGTTAGAATATAGTTAAGTGTGGTGCTTAGTTATAGACTTATCTTCAGATACGGCTGGACCCCGGATAGCTGTGGTAGCAAGCAGTTGGTGACAGCCCTGTGCGCCTTGAATTCCACCACGTAGTTGGCCCAGTTTAACAGTAAGGCTCGTTGTGCTAGCGTTCAACCTAAGTAAGTGGTAAAGGCTAGTACGCCTCGATACTTGACAAGATAGGAATAAAACTATACTCAACTTAGTTGCTTTATTGTCTTTTGCCTGCCTTGCTTCGAAACTATCTTGCTTCGTAGTTATCTTGCTTTGTAGTTATCTAGGAGTAGTCATTAGTTAGTAGTTAGTTATCTTAGTTACCCTTAGTTATCCTATTCCATTTATCAACCTATCCATCCACCTTACCTTAGCCATCCATATCATCCTTACCTATCCACTCATATATTCTTTCTAGCCTTTCATCTCTTCCCTTCTCCCTTTTCTCTTTTCTTCAACTCTCATCCCCTCCTTGACTCAACTCATACACCACCCTAGCCTTCCCTTGGGATCAAATAAATCGACACCTGGTACTCCCAGGCGAAGTGCTACTACGATAGTTCTGTGCGCTTGCAGAATCTCCTCCTGGTAGATTGCAATCTCTCTAGCTAGCTCCTACTAGTGTCGGGATTGACAACCCCGCTTGGCATTAGTAGATAGCTGCTTTAGCTCCACTCCTTTAGGTATAGTGACCGGTCTTGCTTCAAGCATTTCTAACGCCATTGCCAGGGATAGACTCCATAGTATACTCCTAGTAACAACGTTAGCGAGTGCCAACAAGCATCTCTGGGCCGTTACCGGGGATAGTTGCCTAGCACTATCTTTAGTGAAGCTAAGAACTACCAACAAGCATTTCTGGCGCCGTTGCCGGGGAAGGCAATCGGTGTATCGGTTGAGTCCGTGTCGAATTTATCTTCGCTTAAGCTCCTGCTTAGCGAATCCCATCTTACCCCATTCTTTCTTTCCTTAACTCTTCTTATCTTTTTCCTTCATCTTCTTCAACTTCTATCTTTCTTATCTCATTTTATCTTCACGATGGCCGACAAGACCATTCGTGAGTTTTCTGCTCCTTCTGCCGCTAATGTAGCGATAGGACCAGACGTGATCGATGCCAACCTCAATTTTGAGTTGAAACCGGCTCTGATCACGATGGTCCAAGCTAGCCCGTTCTGTGGCAAGGCTCATGAGGATGCCAATGCTCACCTCCAACAATTCTTGGAGATTTGCGGCACCTTCACCATTAAGGGGATAACCCAAGAAGCCATCCATCATCATCTCTTTCCTTTCTCTTTGCTAGGAAAAGCGAAGCAATGGTTCTATACCGATCGCAATGCTGTAGGCACATGGGACAAGTGTTCCAATGCTTTTCTCGCCAAATTCTTTCCGATGGGCAAGACGAACGCTCTTCGCAACAAAATCTCCAACTTTACACAACAAGCCGAGGAATCTATTCCCGAGGCTTGGGAGAGGTTGCAAGAGTATGTCGCTGCTTGTCCGCACCATGGTATGGAGGACTGGCTATTGATCCAGAACTTCTACCATGGCCTAACCCCACTCTCTAGAAGCCATTTGGATGCCGCCGCCGGCGGTGCATTCTTTTCTCTGAATGTTGCAGATGCTAAGGCTCTCATAGAGAAGATGGTGTCAAACCAAGGATGGAATGACGAAAGACTACAGCCCCACAAGCGAGGTATACATTCCCTTAAGGAGGCCGACATAATCGTGGCCAAGATGGACCTGCTGGCAAAGAAGCTGGACAGCTGTGAGAATTAAGATGAACCAACAGGAGAGTGTCCAATCTCTGGAATCCTACATGACTTGTGAAGTCTGTGGAGAAACCGAACATTCTGGGAACCACTGCACCGAGCTACATGAAGATTTGAACTTCATCAACAACAATAACGGTTTCCGTCAACAAAATCAAGGATGGAATCAGCACTCCAATTCTCAAGGTAACAATTCATTCCCTCGCTCTAATTTTCATAATTCTGATAATTTCTCATTCCTGAAGAATTTAGTTTACTCACAAGGTAAAACTACTGATTTCTTGAAAGAGAGATTAATGGCGAATGATAAAATTCTTGAGAAAATAAATGCTAAATTGGAAGATTTCTCATCTGCTCTGAAAAATCAACTTAGCTTTAATAAGATGTTAGAAACCCAATTAGCTCAACTTGCTGCTATCATACCATCTTTTGAATTTGGCAAAATTCCTGCTAAACCTGACATGGAAACTGCTAATATGGTTGAAATAAAATATTTTAACTATTATGAAGATCAAACCATGACTGTTAAAAAGGGTGATCCTGGTAGTCCCATAATTAGATGCTCAATCTTTGGTGAAGTCTTTAAAAATGCCATGTGTGATTTAGGATCGAGTGTGAACATTTTATCTAAAGATTTCTATGAAAACTCGTTCTTTCCACCCATGCCATCCACATCTGCCTATGTTGTGCTAGCTGATCAATCCACTTGTTATGTAGAAGGAATAGTTAATGATTTACCTATTCATATTAGAGGCTCCTTTGTTCCTGCTGATTTCATAATACTAGATATGGGAAATAGGAAAGATGTGCCTCTAATCTTAGGTAGACCCTTCTTTAATACTGTTAATGCTTGCATATATGTGGGAAGTGGTAAAATTCAAATGACATTAGGAGGAAGGAAGGAAATATTCTCCTTCTCCCGTGGTCCCGCATATGCCGCTAACATGCAGGTAGCAAAACCCGTTCGTACCAAGAAGAGGCGCCCAAGAACAGGGTGGAGCAGAAAGAGAGAACCACCTCCTCCTGAGTTGTGTAATTCACATAACAAAGGAGAGGTGCCAAAAGAAGAAGAACCAGATGGAGTACTAAGAGAAGAAGTGCCCAAGGAAGAAGATCCACCCGATAAGGATGAAACTCCATGGACCTAAGGTATGGTTTTACTTTTAATTTTTCCCTTCAATTTCCCTTTTCAAATAAATAACATATGTCATGCATGTAACTAAAAAAAAATCATTTATCATTAGTTATATGCATAGGTATCAAAATAGGATAGTTCCCCTTTTCACAACATTAGATAGTTTCCCTTTTTAATAAAATGAGAACAAGAGCTCCGACCGAGACGAAGAAGGTCTTTCACCAAGCAAGAAGCCAGCTTGGGGGAGACTCCCGCTCCGATAAGGTATGTCTCAAGCCTACACTTTACATTCAGTTTTGAATGTCACATGCTTGCCTAAATAACCATTCCATGAATAAAATTGATAAAATCTGCTTAAACAAGTTGAAACCTGAATAAGATTTGAAATATGTCATGCAAATGCTATTGTTATGGTTTGAATGACTAGTCTTATCTAAGTTGTAGCTTTTGTGGGTTGCACGTGCTTTAACTGAAATCATGCTTAGTGAGTAAAGTTAGTAGAAATGGAGTAATTCTTTAAACTTGCTAAGGTGAAATTAGGACCTATCTGGAGGATTTCTTTTAAAAAATTATGAAAACCTTGCTAAAAGTTCCTCCTAGATTTTATCCCATCCCACCACCAGCCAAATATTTGTTAGTCATTAGTGAAAACCACAAAGAGCTTTGTTTGTGTTGAGCTTTGTTAGACCTCATAGATCTTAGTAGAGAAGCTTATCATATCTTTTGAATTAAGATTCACGCACACCCACCATAATTTGCCTACTCTCCGCTTTGGAGGTTTGCAACCACCAAATAAATTGCTTATTCTCTACACCAGAGATATGCAATACCCTGCCAAACATCCCATTGCTAGCCTTATGCTATTCCTACACTGGGAATAAGCATTTCTCTCCCTTTCCCTACTCATTTCAAAAATCCTTTCCTATAGATGTCTGGGGAAATCTAGAGCTAAAAGAGAGAGAGAGAAAAATGAGCAAAGTAGCTCAAGAAAGGACTATGTCCTGTGAAAAAAAAGAAAAAAAAGAAAAAGTTAGCAAAGTAGCTCAAGAGAGGACTATGTCCTAAGAAAATGTGAGGACACATCTTTTGTCTACTCACTATGTATCCAAAAAAAGAGAGAGAATTATCATTAGCTCTAGACCCCAGAAATTAACTAGGAAGGATGATGAAATACCTCTCTATACACTTCCACATAAACCACACATGCACTTCTTGATCAATTTTTATGATTTGCTGCTCCTTATGATCTGAGTGTCTAGCTTAGCAATAAACATCAGGCAATTTGCTCATGGTTCTTATCCTACCTATAACTCCACATATCATTCTTTAGAAATAGGAGAGGCTACATTTTGGCCTAAGTGAGGATTTAAACACCATTGAGTGATTGAGTGAATCTTCGAGGACTTAAGCAAGTTGTTATCTTTTGAAAACTTTGAAAAAACCTCCAGACAGAATCCTAGTTAAACCTAAGCAAGATAAAAGTTTCCTATCTACTGCTTTATTTCACTCTTGCATGTTTGAAGTGAAAAGCTATAAGCCCCACATTGCTATGATTAATGATATATGCTAAGTTATTTCTCACTATACAATATGCACTTGCAGACATCTTAAGTTGCTATCCATTTCATGCTCAATGCTTAAACCGCATTGTTGCTCGAGGACGAGCAACAGGTTAACTTGGGGGAGCTTGTTGATGGTCCTTAAACACTTGTTTTACCATCAACATTTGACCCTAAAGTCCACCAAAAAGGCTTGAAATGTAGTCAAATAGGTTTCAAACTAACCAAATTCCACATCTCTTCCCTTCTTCCCTTCTCCCTTTTCTCTTTTCTTCAACTCTCATCCCCTCCTTGACTCAACTCATACACCACCCTAGCCTTCCCTTGGGATCAAATAAATCGACACCTGGTACTCCCAGGCGAAGTGCTACTACGATAGTTCTGTGCGCTTGCAGAATCTCCTCCTGGTAGATTGCAATCTCTCTAGCTAGCTCCTACTAGTGTCGGGATTGACAACCCCGCTTGGCATTAGTAGATAGCTTCTTTAGCTCCACTCCTTTAGGTATAGTGACCGGTCTTGCTTCAAGCATTTCTGACGTCGTTGCCGGGGATAGACTCCGTAGTCTACTCCTAGTAACAATGTTAGCGAGTGCCAACAAGCATCTCTGGGCCGTTACCGGGGATAGTTGCCTAGCACTATCTTTAGTGAAGCTAAGAACTACCAACAATTATGATACTCTCACCATTGCTTATGATATGCTTTCACATGAGACACATGATGCCCCTAACCTTGTTGTTAAGTGTGACATAGCAACATCTTGTGAGGACTTGGTTAGTGAGCATGATGAGCAAAGAGCTAGTGGCAAGGGCAAGAAAGTGGTTGAGGCCGATCACTATGATGACTATGTCAAGATCAAGAATGAGAATGCAAAGCTCAAGGTTGATCTAGAGAAACTTACAACCACCAAGCAAGTTGTCATTGAAACTCATGATGATGATTATAGCATGACACTTGAGCTAGACATGCTAAAAGAAGAGAACAAGAGATTGAAGATGGAAAGGGATTACAAAATGACACCATCTCAATTGCAACTCCAACAAGAGAATGACAAGCTCAAGAAGGAGAAAGAGCACCTCACCACCGGGCTAAGGAATTGCACCAAGGGTCAATGTCTTCAAAGTGAGCTACTCATGAACACTGTAATGAAGACCAATAGAAATGGCATTGGCTTTCTTGAACAGAAGATGAAGCAACGCAAGAGCATCACAAAGCCAAAGAAGAAGAAGATTGGGAGATGCTATGAGTGTGGAAAGGAAGGACACTTTGCTCATGATTGTGAGGAGCCAAAACCCACACCCTTGCCCAAGCATGCTAGGCCCTTTGCTTTCAATGCTCACTACATACTTAGACAAGATTCTAGTGGCAAAGTGAAAGTCATGTTTATGGGGCCACCTAACAAGAATAGGTCAAGGCAAATATGGGTTGCAAAGTCACTAGTTGATAAGGTTAAGGGACCTCAACAAGTTTGGGTCCTAAAAGCTCAAGCTTGATTTCTTGTGTGTGTAGGTGAACTACAAGACCGGTGGATCTCATTGGGTGATTGATAGTGGTTGCACACAACATATGACCGGTGATCCCCGGATGTTCACCTCACTAGAAGAGAATGTCGATGACCAAGAAAAGATAACATTTGGTGACAACTCAAAGGGCAATGTCAAGGGATTGGGCAAAGTGGCCATATCAAATGATCATACCATCTCCAATGTGCTTCTTGTTGCATCATTGAGCTTCAACTTGCTATCCGTTGGTCAACTTTGTGATCTTGGCTTTCAATGTTTGTTCACCGACAAGGAAGTCATTGTGACCAAGAAAGATGATACACAAGTGATCTTCCAAGGCTTTAGATACAACAATCTCTATTTAGTGGATTTCTCCTCCGAAGATGCCAACTTGAAGACATGTTTGTTCACTAAGCAATCACTTGGTTGGCTATAGCAAAGAAGATTGGCTCATCTGGGAATGAACACTCTCAACAAGCTATTGAAGAAGGATTTGGTTAGTGGCTTGAAGGATGTAAAATTTGAGAAGGACAAATTGTGTAGTGCATGTCAAGCCGGCAAGCAAGTTGCAAATACTCATCCAACCAAAGCCTTTGTGTCAACATCAAGAGAGTTGGAGCTACTTCACATGGATCTATTTGGGCCAACAACATATGCTAGCTTGGGTGGAAATCTCTATTGCCTAGTGATTGTTGATGACTATTCGAGATACACTTGGGTATTCTTTCTTCGTGACAAATCCGAAGCAACCCCTTCATTCAAGAAGTTTGCCAAGAGAGCCCAAAATGAATTTGAAGTGAAGATCAAGAAAATTAGAAGTGACAACGGAAAAGAGTTTGACAACACCCATATTGAAGAATATTGTGATGAAGTTGGGATCAAGCATGAAGTCTCCGCAACCTACACACCACAACAAAATGGGGTAGTTGAGAGAAAGAACCGGACACTAATCACCCTAGCAAGAACCATGTTAGATGAGTACTCTACACCGGAAAGATTTTGGGCGGAAGCAATCAACACCGCTTGCTATGCATCAAACCGGTTGTTCCCCCATCGTCTTCTTGGCAAGACCCCCTATGAGCTACTCAACAACAAGAAGCCGGATGTATCTTTCTTTAGAGTGTTTGGGTGCAAATGCTACATCTACAAGAAGCGCCAACACCTAGGGAAGTTTCAACACTGTTGTGATATTGGTTTTCTTGTTGGTTACTCATTGAAGTCCAAAGCATATCGAGTATTCAACCATGCCACCGGGATGGTAGAAGAAACATATGATGTGGAATTTGATGAATCTAACGGCTCTCAAGGAGAGCATGAGAATCTTGATGATGTAGGTGATGAACCATTGAGGGAAGCAATGAAGAACATGTCGGTTGGAGCCATCAAACCTAAAGATGATGATGATGATGATGTGCAAGTCATTGAAAAGCCATCCTCATCTAATGTACACATGATGATGACAAAGATGGGAGGGATCCAAATGAAGACACTCATGTCTCCCATGATCAAATGGTGGTACAAGCTCAAGATGTTGATGCTCCACAAGCGGCCCCTCAAGTGGTTGATCGAAGGACTACTCCTCTACTACAAACTCATCCTCAAGATCTCATCATATTAAGTCCAACAAGGGGTGTAATGACTCGATCTCAAAAACTTTCTTTATTTATGGAACATCACTCCTTTGTTTCTCTTGTTGAGCCTACCATTGTAGATGAAGCTCTAGGTGATCCGGATTAGGTGAATGTCATGCATGAAGAACTAAACAACTTCACCCGCAACCAAGTTTGGACACTTGAAGAGCGACCAAAAGGCGCAAGAGTCATAGGAACAAAATGGGTGTTTAGGAACAAGCAAGATGATCAAGGCAAGGTTGTTAGAAACAAGGCAAGGCTAGTGGAAAAGGGGTTCTCTCAAGTTGAAGGTTTGGATTTTGGAGAGACCTTTGCACCGGTTGCAAGACTCGAAGCCATTCGTATCCTTCTTGCATATGCATTACATCATGACATCAAATTATATCAAATGGATGTGAAAAGTGCATTTTTAAATGGCTTCATAAATGAACTAGTCTATGTTGATCAACCTCCCGGGTTTGAAGACCCTAGATATCCTAATCATGTTTATAGGTTGTCCAAGGCGCTATATGGGCTCAAGCAAGCCCCAAGAGCATGGTACGAGCGCCTCCGGGACTTCCTCATTGAGAAGGGCTTCACCATTGGGAAGGTCGACACCACACTATTCACCAAGAAGCTTGATGGAGAGATCTTCATTTGTCAAGTCTACGTTGATGATATCATCTTCGGATCAACAAATGAAGCCTATTGCAAGGAATTTGGTGACTTGATGTTGAAGGAGTTCGAAATGTCCATGATTGGCGAGCTCACGTTCTTCCTAGGCTTCCAAGTCAAACAATTGAAGGAGGGGACTTTCATATCTCAAGAGAAGTACACAAAAGACCTCCTCAAGCGCTTCAATATGGATGATTGCAAGCCTATCAAGACTCCAATGCCAACAAACGGACATCTTGACCTAGATGAGGGAGGTAACCCGGTTGATCAAACTCTCTACCGTTCTATGATGGTAGCTTGTTATATTTGACCGCATCTAGGCCAGACATCATGTTTAGTGTGTGCATGTGTGCTCGCTTTCAAGCCAACCCTAGGGAATCACATCTCATAGACATGAAGAGAATCCTTAGGTACCTAGAGCACACCCCAAGCATTGGCCTTTGGTATCCCAAAGGAGCTAACTTCCAACTCATTGGGTATTCCGATTCGGATTACGCGGGTTGCAAAATTGATAGAAAGAGCACATCCGGAGGGTGCCATTTGCTTGGGAGATCACTAGTTTCATGGAGTTCGAAGAAGCAAAATAGTGTGGCCTTGTCTACCGTCGAGGCGGAATACATAGCCGCGGGTGCTTGTTGTGCACAAATCCTTTACATGAAACAAACCCTTTTAGATTATGGTGTAGTTCTAGAAAGGGTACCTTTTTTGTGTGACAATGAGAGCGCGGTTAAGCTTGCTAACAACCCGGTTCAACACTCTCGCACAAACCAGATAGATATTCGCCATCACTTTCTTAGAGACCATGTTTCCAAGAAAGACATATCCTTAGAGGGAGTTAGGACCGAAGATCAATTGGCGGATATCTTCGCAAAACCCCTAGATGAAAACAACCTTTGTAGATTGCAAAGTGAGCTTAATGTGCTTGATCTAAGTAACTTTGTCAAATGGTGAAAAGGGGTTGTCTTTGCATTGCATTGTATAATATGCCATGTTTAAATTATGCTATGCACATAGGCTTGTCAGACGTGGTTAAGATAACCACCCTAAAAAGCGTGTGAAGAAACTTACCCATGAGCAAACTTGACAAGCAACCTAGATTCAAATTTCGTATTGCATTGCATATTCATGTGTGTTGCTTTGTCGTTTCTTTTCGGTTAAGCTTTGAGCAACTGATGTGTTCGTCCACCGCTAGAAGGAGCATTTGAGGCTCTTAATGGTTTAGTCCCCTAGTTTTGGTGGCCACATGTTGTCTCCTCGGGATTTATCGCCTATTTTACCTAAAAATGATATATAACCTATGGCAAAATATTTATAAATTGAGGGTTTATGCGAGGATGCTCATACTAGGCTCCAACTGGTGTTTGTTTGCTTCTTATTTGAGTTGGAACTTGGTTGGGAGAGGGAGCTGCAATGGAGATCTTCGAAAATGCTCAAGGTGCAGCATCGGACGCAGCATCGGACGCTGCATCGGACGCTGGCCCAGTGTCCGATGCCTGTACTGTAGGCAGCCCCGGCTGAAACAGTAACTTGTCAGCGTCCGTTGTGTCAACAACGGAGCGTCCGGTGCGCCATCGGACGCTGCGTCCGATGCCAAGGCAAAGGACACGTCCGATGCGATTTTGGCAGAATTGGAGCTCTCTGGACGGGCATCGGAGCGTCCGATGTGCTCACATCGGCGCGTCTGATGCCCCTTTAAGCGGCGCAATACGTTGTTTCACTGACTTACGGGTCCCACGTGTCTGTTTCCCCTTCATCGTGTTCATCCCGCGCCGCCGCCAACTCGCCCCCGAGCTCCCACCCTAAACCTAGCCATTCAGCTCGCCGGCCGCGCACCGCCCCACCCCCCGTGCTCTTGCCGCCGAGCCCTCGCTTGAAAGCCCTAGTTTGTTTTTGGCTAATTGATGAAACCTATTTGGTCTAATCCTATTGCTAAGCATGTGTGTAGCTTATAAGAAAGGATTGTGACCAAGCCAAGTGGTGGAGCTAGCAAGTTGGCAACCATGGAGGATGGTGATGGCCACAAGCACTCAAGAGATCAAGTGTTCTACCATTGGTGAAATGAAGAAGGGAAGAGATGGAGCAAAGAGGCCCGAAGGCAAAGGTATAACCTATAGGGCTCTTTGTTTTAGTGATCAAGACACTTAGTAAGTGTGATCACATTCAGGATACATAGTCGTACTATTAAGAGGAGATAATTCATGGCTTATGCGATGTTCAAGTGCCACTAGGAGTTCTCTAACATATTGATGCTATAGACCTAGTGAGTGACTAACAAAACTCCTTGGAAAATGCTTTGCAAAATGCTAACACACTTGCATACAATGTTGTACTCTTGGTGGTGTTGGCACTTTTGGGATAAGGGGATGTTCCGGAGTTGTGGAGAAGTGGGAGAAACTAGTGTATAGTCCTTCTCCCTCCTGCCGAGCTTGCGTGGTAGGATTCAGCGGTTTTCAGAAATGAAGTGTTGTGCTCAGGGAGCATCGGACACTGGTCCGAGGAGCATCGGACGCTGGGCCGAGCGTCCGATGGTTAACCCTAGTTTCTGTCAGAAGTTGAAAGAGCATCGGACGCTGGCAACGGACGCTGAGGAAACACTGTTGCAGAGTCCGATGATGATGACGTGGCGTGAGTTAGTTTTCTAGAGAGCATCGGACGCTGGCCTGCGTCCGATGCGGATCCATCAGACGCGTCCGATGTATTTTGGCCCTCTCTAGAACCTCTCTGCATGGTCATCGGACGCAGGGGTTGAGCATCTGATGTAAAGGTACCGGCGCGTCCGATGTGGTGCAGAAAAGTGCTGAAACGAGCAGTGGCATCGGAGCGTCCGATGCCTGGCATCGGCGCGTCCGATGTCACATTAACCATGGCGCAAAGGAAAATGACCGTTGGGATCGGGTGGCCTGTATTCATATCAGAGAGACACGTGGTCCATCTGGAGCATCAGACGCTGGGGCAGCGTCCGATGGTCGCGCGTCAGAGCGTCCGATGGTCGCGATTTCAGCCCAACGGCTAGGCCCACTTGAGTGGCCTATTTAAGGGACTTGGCCGGCTCACTTGGTTTCACTCTTGCACATTCTGATTCCTAAGCATACTAGTGAGCTTTGGCAAGCCTTCCAACTCATCTCCCAAGTCGATTTGATCAAACCAAGTGAGATTGAGTGATCTAGTGCGTGATTTGAAAGAGTTCAATCTAGTGGCACTAGTTCTTCGCATCGGCTTTGAGTTTCTTGTTACTCTTGGCATTTGCCGGTGCCTAAACGGCTTGGAGGCGCTGTGGTGTTGTTGGCAAGAGAAGGAGATTGGTCTTGGCCACCACCGATCGTGATTGTGAGAGGTTTTGGAGCCTCACCTCGCCGGAGCGGCAAGAGGCATCCTTAGTAGATTGCTTGTGTCATTGAGCTACCTCACTAGCGGTAGATTCTTGTGGCGCTCTTGGTGAGCATGGCTTTGTGTTGATTAGCCACCGGGTCACCAAGTGTTGGTCGACACAACGGGGAGTAGCGTGCCGGCAAGCACGTGAACCTCGGGATAAATCTTGGTGTCCCGTGTGCTTATTGTGATTGTGCATTCTTCTTGGTGATTGGCTTTAGGATTGGATTTCACCGGTGATTGGCACTTTACTAGGCGATCCCGAAGGCTCGGTGAAACCACCTCTATCTAGCTCATTTACTTTGTGTATTTACCTTGAGCTATTTCATTTGTGTACATACTATCCTTAGTCATATACCTTGTGTTACTAGTTGTGATTAGTTTACATAGTTCATCCTTTGCACACACTTGTTTATCTTAGACCA